>OX638384.1:61725486-62925486 GCA_951813785.1 Criorhina ranunculi | reverse complement strand
TGTGCATAGACTGTGACTTGGAATAATCCGTCCCCTTTGGCAGCCAGGAAAGATACATTTTTGAAAAGTGACTACAAGCACTTTGAGGATGATGCTCACTTTACAGTGCACAGAGCGCTTTCATTTACCTCTTCAGGAAAACGCTTAGGAAACAAAAAAAAAAGGTCACAGACTCAACAAACAACAGAACAGACACAGTCATTGTTTTCGAACGCGCATTGCCTTTTGGCAGCCAGAAAGATTGAAATGAAAAAAAAAAATTAAAGCGGAAAAGTTTTGTCGTCACCCTTTCATTAAGTGGCTGCTGAAGTGGTTGAATTGAGAGGAGGGCTCTGCTTAGCTTAGTTAGGAAAAGTGTAAGCGAGAGAAACTTTCTCGTTCAGAAAGGAGGATTCATGGGAGTTCACCTAATCGAAGCTATGTAAGTTGTCAGCTTCTATTTTATCTTTTGTTCTAATTTAATAGCCACCCATCACTGTTTTTGTTGTGGATTGTATAGATAGAGTGTCGCCTTATAAACTTCACAGGACAGCCGTTGTAGATTGCTATTTTGTCTTTACTACTTGAGTTATAATAACTTTCAGACGTTACTGATGCGGCTTCAAGCCTCCAATGAGAACTGATATCTACTTTTTAAGGATAACCAATAGATTGTCCTGGCTTATTGAGATGTCCGGTGAATTTTGGGGCAAAATGCAAAGGAAGAGTCTTTCATAATTAAGTCTGTGAAAAAGGAAAGTCGTTAGCTTTCTACAAAAGAATCGTATTGGAAGGAAAGTTTGGACAAGTCTCCTGTTTTTTTCATTTAGGAAAAAGCCAATCTTAATTGACGACTAATGGATGTTAATATTCATGGGAGATACATACACATCTACAGGCCAAAAAGGATAATGGATTATTGTCTAGAATTTTGTTTCATTTTCGTAGAGGAGGGTTTGCGCCATTAATATTTGTGGACGATAGTAATTTGCGTTTATTTCACAGGATAATCCATTATTTCTTTGAAGTAGACCGAAGAAAATGTAATGGGATCCTTTATTAAATACCCTTTGATACATTATCTCGAGTGATTGTTAGGGTGTATTTACAAAATCGATATACAAAGATGGTAATTATACATTGACAAGGCCAATGAGATACTTTCATTGTTTGAGTATTTCTGAAGGAGTCCATCGATAAGGTCTCCGGAAGGAAACAAAAGTTGAAGAGATAGTTAAATGTCAACAAATCTCGTTAAAACTTACTTTACACTCAAAATCGAAGCATCTCTCTTTTTACACAAATCCTTGTGCTGTATGTACTTTGTAATCGTTAGCTGAAAACACGGCCAATCACTTTACTTCTTTCAATGCTGTCTGTACAGATTTTACTTGACTGAAGAAAAAAGTCTTGCAACAACTCTGACTCTGAAATAAAATTGAAAATAATTTCAACAAATTGTTACACCCACCATAAGGTCTGAACAATGCTGCTTGCTGCTCGCAATTAAGTTTGTAAGCAATTGTACGAGAAAAATTTGTTGCCTCACCCTATTCTGGGCAACAATTCGTTGATTTTAATTAAAAAGTTTTTGCTGAAACTTCCCCTAAATCGAAGAAAATCGGTTTTTTGTTCGAAGGCTTCCTCACTCAAATCGATTTAAGTCTTGAAAATCACTTTTAATTCCAAACAATTCATCTATAATTACTGGGAAATCTCCGCAAAGTAGCTCAAAGGCCTCGAATTGATTTGCCTCCCATCGCCTCCAGCTATTGGGGTTGACTCAATTGAGCTCCTAGACGAAACCCAACAGAGATTGTTATCAATCAACTCCAGCTGGGGCGGTGCCGCTGCGGAAGCGGATGTGGTATAATCAAATTAGAGGAGTTTGAGTTTTTCATTTTCCAATTCCTCCATTTATTGGGCGTTTTTTTCGGATTTTTTTTTTTAAGAAATTAATTATTAATTGAAATTATCCTTAATTGCTTTTCGAATGATTGAGTTTGTCGTTGACTTTAGAACTTATCTCAAAGAGCAGTGATTTCACCCGAAGACTGTGGGGTAAATTTAAGACGCAAAGGCTTTTCAAAGCCGAAAACTAGGTTATTAGTTATTCATTACATAGTTGATTAACTGTTGTTTGTCACTTGACTGGCCAACAGGTGAAAAAAGGGTCTACATACATATATGTACACTTTGAAGGGGCATTAATGAAATGAAAAACCTTTTAGTTGAATGGCATACATGACCCACATCACTTTGCGGTTGTTATGAAATATTTAAAGCCAGCTGTCAGCAATTTTATGTTAACACGCGTCTTCCTTGGCCCAAAATCTCATTAAAAGGTAATATGTATTTCGGCGTTAAGAATCAATAAAAAGTTTCCGAAACATGGCCACAGACAAAATCCCCATCAATATCCTTAATCTTTTAGCATATATATGTATGTATACAAATAAGGATGTTCGGTGTGCGCCATTGAGGACCGTTTAACATGCCAAACACGTTTCTTTGGTGGCGGGCTTTTAATAAAATTCCTTTCACACGTGCATGCATACCGAACATAGGCACACTTGTTGCTGTAGTCCTTTAGCAGCCAATTAATTTCGATAAGTAGCATCGAAATAGCCAGTGAAACGCGTCTTGGGCCACTAATAGTATATTCAAAGTGTGAAGTAAAACGGTGGGGAGTTTACGATACACTCTGTGAAATTAATATTTTTTTTTTCTGTTCAGCCATTCAAAGTATGGATCAAGCGAGAGTTTTAAAAGAGAACATTAAAAATGTATAAAAAGGAAGACACTCGACTGCTCAACTGGCAAAATACTTAAGTTTTAAATGTCCTTGACGCACCGAATGAAGCTTTTACCATTCTTCCAAATCACATCGTTATTTTTTATTTGGTTGCGGGATAAGGAATGAGCTCGTTAATCTGTCAAAAATTGCTAATTTATCAGTGGAAGATGAAGTTCTGAATGATTGGTTGGCAAATCTGTATTAAATTTATTGCCCCCGTTGGCATCTGCTTTATCATTTGCATTTGTTCTTTCTTCTAGATGGTTTTCCTTTTCAAAGAGAAAAAAGGAAAAAGTTTTAGTGTCGATGGATGACCAGAAAACAGGAAAAAAGTCAACTAGCAGGGTTCAACTTTGAAGTACAATGCTCAAGTTGCAGTGGTTGTTTGTATAACCTGGAGCAAGTCTGTTGCATTTCTATATAGTTTGTCAGTAAAGTTGAGTTGTTGCATGTGTTTTTTTCTCCTGTATTGATAGTCAACTCGGCTGTCCTGAGTCTCAAGTTGTTTTTTTTAGTCCTAGTAGAAGTAGTTAAAAATCAATAAAGTGAGCAATCTTTTGCTCGTTAACTGATATGGTAATTTAGCCATCAGATGTAGGAAATTTTTATTTGTAGAAAAGTATTCCAATACATCTCATCTGACCCTCCGAAACTGATGATATCTTTCTGCACATTCGTACCGTATGCCTGGTGGTATTCCATGACCTATTCGAGGGATAAGTTCGTCCACCCAAGGGCATTGGAATATGTAACCGAATGACGCAAATAGGAATTGTGTAAAGTAATTTTTTACAAGTGACAAAGTCAAGGCCTATCCATGCATAAAGGACTTTTGCTGTGCATGTACATTTGACTATAAAACGTTTACAAGATAAATCATCTTTTAAAATTTTAATATCTTTTCATTCATCGCATACTGCTCCCCATTGTAGTCTTCAACTGACATGTTAATTTAAATCGTGCAAAATGTTCCAGAATCTATTTTCGCTTTCACGAGAGAACAATAACACAGGCACAGATACAGACACATACACAGTCGCACATAAGTTAGTCCTGACACCAATTTATGTTCCCTTGAACATCATGTAATCGCAATAAAAACGAAAAAGAATTTCCCCCCCGTTAAAATTATTACCGCCAACTTCATGATTTGTGGTAAAAACAAGAGGAGCACCATCTACCCGAAGGAGGTTCTGTTTCTCCCGGCTCTCCAATTGATCAATAGCTTTTTGATATCGTATTTTGGATTTATTTATTTTTTTCATTTCAAACGGACAACCACCCTCAGCACACCTTTCCATCAATCATGGACTCATGCCTCCTCCTCGTTCAGGATTTAAGCGAAATTTTATTTTTGGCCACACATCCATAACTCTGTCGACTGAGCACTGCCACCATATGCTGTGGCATTTGGACAATTCTCCCACAATTACACTCATCGCTCGTCCGTTCGGCTTATTTATGTGAACACATTTGCTTAACTGTCAGATGGCCCAGGGACGACCAGAGACCATCGAAACAACAGGATACCTACTAGCGAATTCATCGACTGTGTAAACAGTTCTAATGAAAATTACATAAAGTCAAGGACAAGTGTTCCATGGACGAAGGGGACTGGTGGCAAAGTGATTTTATTACATGTGTATGTCCGATGATACCATCGTGATTTTTACATTTACGTTTGCCTTTTTTTTTTCTCGCCTCTTCTAGGGGGGAGGGTGATGTGTATTATTTTTGTATTTCGTTTCGAGTTTCAGTGATGGAAAGCCTGGTAGTGGAATTACAAAATAAATGTAATTTCCTAATGCTTCTAGTATTTCATGCAAATATTTGAAATAGACGGGTTTTTTGTTTGCTGAATTGAAGCTTTTTGCAGGCCAGATGGTTCGCTGTGGTTCAGCGGATGCGGGTGAAGTTGGGTCCTTTTCGTTCCTATTGGATTTTTTTTTTTGTAATCGTTGCTGGTGCTATTTTTAGGAGGTTGTCGGAAAGGTCCAGTAATGAAAATGTGTCTTGTGATTGACTCGTTTTTGTTGATGTTTGCATAATGGGCGGGTGTATATATTTTTTGCAGGATATTGAATTTCCAGCTTTTATTTAATTGGCGTTTCCATTTGGCGGTTTAAAAAGGGACAACTTCTGGCAAGTGACGGGATTTCGGGAATGGTGGTAGCTTTTTCTTTTTATAAACTGAGAGTTCAGTTGTTTGAATAAGACACTGGGAGAAATTATTTTCAGGATCATTAATTTTGCTTGTTTAATTGATTAATCAATGGCAAGGGAAGTGGAAGTTTATCGAGTGAAGTTAAAAAGGAAAAACAAAAAACAGGGATTTTTGTAAACAATTTTTTAAAGTCTTTTGAAGTGGAGTTTTAAACCGTAAAGGTTCTGAGCCGATAAAATAAACTTTTTGACTTTTTTTTTGTTCAGGTATTGAGCGTTCCAGGATTTTGTTTCTTCAATTGGTCACGTCATTTTCATTTTTATCGTCAAATTCCAACATCAACAAATAATTTGCATGACTAAACAAACTTCCACCTTAAATTGCTTCTAACCACATCATTTGAGATCCATTCGGATGGCATGCGATAAATATATTGCAATTGACATCCTGTCAGGTACTCAGAATTTCTATTTTATAACATCCTTCCTGAGTGGAAATCTACCTTCAAGGCATTAAAATGTGCGATTAAGCACTGCGGCTTATCCTGTTTATCAAGGTATTCGACGGAACTATACGTATCTCAATTGCAGAAGTTTGGTGGTAACTTTTTTTTATTGCTAAAATTTCTAGCAAAGATTAAACTTTGTTCGCCCCCCCGGATAAAGGGTGGCTGGTGTGTTATGCGCTTCCTTCCGTTGACTTGTGTTTGTGTGTGTAGAGGGCGTTTGTATTCGTATTTTTTTTTTTTCCTTTCATAAAATCGAATTTATCACGACTACGTGACTTTTTGATCAAAAGTTCCCACAGAGGATGGGAAGAAGGCGAATTGTTGTGCTAGTTTCATTCATGCAGCAGCATCACTAGTTCAACAGCCACCGAGAAGCAATAGCGGAAGCTATATCCTTGTCAGTTCATCTGTAGAACTACATTACGTGTACTATTTGTATGCAGAGAGTGCTGTGGAATGAGCTGGAATTAGGATACGGGTGCTTCTACGTAGCCATAGACGCCATGGTGGCACATAAACTGAATTTTTTCTTTTCAGATTGGAGATAGAAGGTCCTTTAAAAGTTTTTTTCTTTACCAATGAGTGCTTTTATTTCTCTTGCCGGTTCATTTTTTTTTGTTTGTTTTCGAAATCTGGTTTCCGATATTAATTCGTCCCTTACTTACACGTTTACATGTGTTGCAACTCTTGAAATGCACTTGCTGCTTCGACTCGAGGATTGGGAACAAAGTCGAAGCCAACCAAAAGGAAAAGTTTTACGTTTTACGAAAAAAGAGAACAAAATCTACGACAGGTTCGAATAAATCCTTGTTGATGATACTTGTTTGCTTTTCTTTATGTTTTAGCATTCAATGGTCAATCGTTAACTTTTGACAGATAAAAAACTTTTTTTAAAAATGTTTTCCCAATGCAAGATGCCACGTAAATTGTGTCAAGTCGAAGTCTCTGCATTTTTATGGCTATTTTTGTTCTAGAGGAATACAAATAAAACCTGAAAAAGTTTTTCTCAATTTTTCAAAAATTGTGAACGACTTTGTGGACGTAAGGAGGATTCATGTGCATATTTTCAAGTCGATAACACTTTGGTTTAGGGTTCATTAATATTTGATGACATTTTGAAAGGGGCAAGCAGTGGTACGTATTACAAAGCGCAATTGATTTAAGTTGTATGTCAAGTTGGAGGTCTTCCCTTTAAATATATAGTTAATTGTGAGTAAACTTACCTGATTCCACCAACATTAAGGATAATCCGATTCTCGCCATCCATGATGATGATGATGATGTGCGCATACCATTCGCCTTTACTGCTTCACCAAAGTACTCGTTCATCAAATTCCATCGCAAAGTAAACGATTTACACACAATCTAGATATTTCATTTCATTGTCTCCTAATGTGTTCATCTGAAACACTTCAACATTCCATTCAACAGTGAATGAATTCGAAAACAATACACAGCCTAGCTACCCATGTTTACCTAGGGCTGTCACTGTTTACATAATAACATGGCCAATTGTGCCACAATTCACTAATCGTCATTCCCCCCATAAGCGTCCCTTGCAAATCGCTTTCATATATCAACAAATCAACTTCGCATCTCTCTCGATATGATGGATGAGATGTCCTTCGAGCCACCGACCATATTGTGTGTTGTTTGTTGACAGATTTGCGGCTTACAGGAGCCGAGTGTGTTGCCTTGTGCGGCTGAGTGTGTGCGTTAAGAAAGAGCTCGTTGTGAATGATAAATTGATTCGGTTGCAGACAAGACTCCAATATTAAACAAAACAAACGATTTATCAACTTATTAATCCCAATTTTCACCGATTATGTACCTTTCGCTGATGGCAGACCGTATGATTTACGATATCTGCTCTTGGCACTCAACCTTGGCCATATGGAAGGACTTCTAATCGGATGACATTCGCAATAGAATCGAGAGCGGTAATCAATGCAAAAAAAAAAGAAGGAACTTCATAGGCTTCCTTTACTTCTTTTTTTCTTTCTCCTTCGCAATGAATTGTGGTTCTGAGGACATAAAAAAAAAAAAAAATTCATTGCTGAAGCTTTCAATTGAATATATACGAGTATTTCTGTTTAAAGGGTTTCTCTTCGTTTTTTTTTATGTACTTTTTGTGTCCTCTGTACATTCTTCCGCAGTATTTTTATGGTTGACTTGGTTCTTTCATTGGAAATAGGACATGACATTCTTTAACGAAAATACCATTCCGTATATGAAAAGGAGTTCCATTTGCTATTGGTCTTGCTTGCTGTTTGTGCGAGCTAAACGTATTGAGGCAAGGAATGTGTGTAGTTCGCTTTCATTTTTATGACAGGAATTTTAGTTGGTCCCAATGCTCTCAAACCGTCGTCAAACCGTTCTATCGCTAAAAAGTCCTTCTCTCGAAAGGATAGATGCATGCGTTGGATTGCTTGTGTGTGATGCTTACATACGAGCTTGGGTATGTAAAGCGAAACAACATATGCATGTATATGAAGGTACTCAATGCCTAGAAGCCAAATCGGTCACACATTTGTGCACAAAGTGCCTTCTTTTGAGGTTGGTCGGCTTCTACACAGGCTGTGCGCCTGGTAGTGAATGCGACTTTTTTACCAAGAGAAAAATGTATTCTCTTCGTCTTGGTCTTGGAAGGGAAAAGTTTTTATTGTTTTCTTTTTGAACTATTTGACACATTTTCCAAGGCTTCAGGAAGTGATATGGGCATTATGATTTACTTGTGTAATACTTTGCTGAGCACAGACAGCAACATGTACTCTTAGTCGTATGTGTTTAACGAGAGAAAAAAAACTTCCCAGGGGAAAACGACTAAGAAAGTTTTCACCGAAGGAATTTCGAAACGAGTGATTTACATCTCATTTCGTTAGCTTGGCAGTTGAGATGTTAAGCTTGAATAGTTTACGTGGAAATTTCAATCAAATAGATGGAAATGTAGGTATCATCTACACACTGATTCTCATTCGAATTTTCTCTATCCTTCTTTAAATCTCTCTCCGTAATTCCTTTATATAATTTTCCCCTTCACAAAGATATCGTGAGCCCTCTAAATCACACTTAAACCTCGCGCCAGTAACTCATTTATCACTTTGAAAACATTTCAATTTCCTTTCATCATCAGGCATGTCAAGTGTAATATTCAACGTTAATTCCCGTGATAAGACCCTTCGTCTTACACTCGGGATTCATTAATGAGCATTGGCCCCTCAGAGTCAACAGTTCATCTGCCTCCATTAACCGATGCCCATAAAAAAAAAAAAACCTAAGTCTCCACAAGCACTTCATAAAATTAGCGCAACGGAAATTAAAAGTACAGCAAAGCCTGTGGTCTCCCAAGTAATTCTATTTCCATATTCCAGAGATGATTTGAAGGCAGCCAAGTCCGCCTTCGTCACCGCCCGTTATTTATTTAACGCACCACCCGGTGCACACGGAGTGGTAGCACAAGGGAGGGTAATAATGACACTTCTGTAGGGGAATCCGGCCGGCGGAACAGGAATGGGTCAAAGTAATCTACCGGGAAATGCGAAATGCATAATTTATTTAGATTTCATTTTATTTCCAAAGAGCATTACCACCGCCACTTAAAATTAACATCGTTGTCTCTTTTCCAAAAATGGGAATTCCTATCGTCTCTCGACTTCATTACCACTTTTGGGGGTAAAATGAAGCTATGAAGCAATTATTGCCGGGGGTCATACGAGAATAAGAGAATGAGTTTTTTTTTTGGGGGCTACGGAGGAGGAAAGACAATGAGCGGCAGCTTAAAATGTCACTGCACTGTCCTTCGGACTGGGTTGGTGGTGGTAAACTGTCACTGATAATAATCAGTGAGACAGATTCGAATCGCATCTTAAGTTGTGCAAAAGTGTGCAATGGGATGAAATAATCTACCCTTCTCCCCTCACGTATTCGTCCTTTTAGTGTTTGCAATTTGAAGGCAGTCATGCCTATGCACATTGTCAAGCCAAGGTGGCAGAACGTGCATATTCAGAACGAAATTCATGTGCAGGGCTTTTATTGAAATGGAAATTTTCCGGGAAGAAAATAACCGAATAATGTTTAAAATTGTTACAACACAGGGCTAAAGTTATCTAGAAAGTTGCAGCCACCATTCTTATTGGCAAACAAAAACCAAATACAATTTGGAATGTTCGTTAGTGTCGGTTAGGAAGGCATGTATGCCCATGTTGGTGGCATAGTTTTACAATTTATACACCCCAGCGAGGGCAGTTTAAAGAATTTCAATGTAGTCTCAAACAAACCCGAAGTTGTTGATGGAAGTTGGCATACGTATCGAACAGAATTCCAATGGTCAACAACAAGGGTATTTGCACAGATTTGTTTTTTCCGATTCCTATTGGGAATTCGAAACTTTTAATTTATTCTAAAAACATTTCTCGAATTTTGTCTGCATGTGATTATACTGTGAATTTGTTTTTCGTTAGGGGTAGATATAGCGTTAAGAGTTGCCATAATGTCGCACTTTTAAACTATAAAAGTTGTTTTAAAGACTGGTTTTGTCCCTTTAAACATGTGTTGTATATTTAAAATAGCAAAGCTTTAAAGAAACCTTTTCAATGGAAGTTGTTGCTTCTATCACTTGATTCGTAGTAGGAGAGTGGTAACCCTGTTGACACATTTTGTTCTATTTCAGATTTAAGCTTAAGCCGTAGACCGATAGACAAATTGGGTAGAGATACGCAGAGCTGTGAGAAATAAATGTATCTAATTAAAACAACGAGGCCAGATTTATAGTTTTTTTTTTTTTCTTTTGCTTACGTACGCATCTGTGGTTGATATCTGTTTTCAAGTCGTTTTCGGTTGCAAACAAACTCCATACCAACTCTCTGATAAGGCAAAATGATTGATGGCTATAATGAGGAATGGGATTTTGGGATTTGTTTGTCGTTTTCTCTCGCTCGTACACTTTCTAGATGCGAAAGTTTCTTTCGGTATTGCTACAAGTGATGGTGTGGGTGGTGGGTATATGTGTATTTTACGATTAGACAATGAAAATGGTTTGTTTTTGTGTTTATCCCATCTCTAGGTGTGTCAGGAAGACACACACATACATACATTTACACTTTGTGAAAGCCCAGGTAATTAAGAATTTAATCCTGTTCTCCTGAAGAGAAGTTTAGATTGCAATTGCAGAGGGCTGGAGGATTTCTGTCAGAGATGGTTTTAACGATGTTAATCTGGTATAATAATACAATTTTAATTGACAACACATTTCGTTAATCCAAAGAGTGTTGGTCTTAAGTCTGAAGGGATGGTACTTATTGTGAATTTCGAAATTTAGCTCAGCAAAACATTGATGTGTTACTTTTCATGGGTCAAGCACGTGTGCTTATCACAGCAAAGCTTTAGATTCTGACGGGAATCATTCAACTATCAAACCTAAATCCTTAAAAAAGGACCTGCCTTTGAAGTGGGCATTAATAATTAAGTAAATATCAACTTTATAAGTTTTATCTCAGCCGCACATTGGAAACTTAATCCTTTTTCAGTAACGCAAACGGGTCATGTTGTCGATAAAGCACATTCATTAAAAGTTCAAAAGTTAAATATTTTGTGAAGCTCACACACTAAAACCCATCTGAATATGACATTCCCATTTCCATTAGGGTTCCATGCTTCATAAAGTCCCGACAGACGCATACACTGTGAGATCCGTAGAAACAAATTGCCCAAAAAATCAATTCCCTCGGATCGCGCTTGTACACAGGTGGGGGATTAGGCGCTCCAACACGCCTCAGTTAATCTAATCGCGCGCACTCGCTGAGCAAAAATATATATGAGTATGTATATTCTTTCAATCTACGCCGTGTGGGGTTTTCTTTTTCCTGGCACCTCATAATACTGTTCCAGGAAGAAAAAAATAAAAAATTTAAAATAAATCCACACATAACCCTTCATCGTACCTATAATTGTTCCAAGCGGGTGCGGTAGTCTTCTATACCATGTGGGGAAGCAAAGTCTGTGGAAATTTGTGTGTGCCCCTAACTGGAGGTTGGTGATTTTAAATTGCCATTTTGCAATGGCATGGGCAGAAAACAGCAGGGCACAAAGGGTAGGAGGTGAAACAGCGCGCAAGGACTACTTTGTGTAATGACGCCACAAATGTACCTATACACATCATCATGCATCCATCTTCCTCAACCCAGTGAGCCCATATTCGTTTTATTCTTTTCGTTCGGTTTTTGTTCTCAATCCACCAGCACAGTTTCATGGTAATCATTACACACCGTAAGGACGCGTAGAGGGCAGAAGGAGCGAGTTATGGAACATTTTTAGCCTTGGATGCTGCCAGTTGCTGCACACAGTTACACGTATCCTTCCACTCTCACACAACACGTGTAAATATGAATGAAGATAAAACGACTTAGTTCGTTTTGTTTTTCCACTCTCTGCGTTGAGCCCTCGGAGATGAGTTATTTATGCTCCTAATTAAATTGATAACGGACGTGCGGGGCAAGAGGAATGGTCCGGGACGAATATGAAACAGGATAATAAATTTAATCAATTTCTGTTTAACCGCACATATTGAGGACCGATAAAGTGTTTGGTGTTTAATAATTTACCAAAGGCGGACGTGTGTGTGTGTGCTACCTTTTTGCATACACACACACTCGAAAGAGGATGGCAATGGCAATGAGGTTTATTGTTGTCAAAGGGAGGGGGTCGGTCCGGTCAGTATGCAATCAAAGTTTCGCGTGGATAGGATAAAACCGATGTCGTCCTTGTGAGAGATTCGATTTACAGTATTTCATGCTTGACAAACACTAAGTGACTGGTGGTTGTTAAATAAAAACAGTTTACCTTTGCTATTAGTCTCTATGCAAACAAGGTGGTCGTTTGGCTGTTTTGCCAGTAAATGTTTGGTTTTTCCTTTTGCTTAAAAGCGTTTAGTTTAGGGGGGATGTTTTACGAATGAATAGATGAGTATACGAACATTTCGAACACAGTTCTGACAATTTTTTAAAGTTATTTGTAGATCGGAAACAGACATTTAATACGACATACTATTTATCCAACCAGTCGTCATTCCATCTCTAAAGGATTTAATACAACAAATGTCCTTATTCAATATAAGTACCTACCCCAACTTTCACGCAAAACAATTTCACAGCTCCTCAAAGGACGCTCTTCCGTAATTTGAAACAATTACACAAGTATTTAATAGCCATTAAAATACACTTTATGTCCTTGTAAAGGAATCTATTTATCAAAAATAAACTCTCTTCTCTTTCTACAGAATTACCTTGTTCTATTTCCAGATGAAAACTTCCTTTCTGTTTTGTTTTCACATTTTATTTCTTCAATGGAAAATAGGAAAAGTTTAAATTACATTTAAGAGGCGATATTAGATATAGATTAGATATATAGATAAAAAAACACATTTCTTTTTAAAATATCAATCTATATTTGGAAACCGAGGGGAATTTTCAATAACCTGGAATTCATCAATGCTTTCTGCTTTTCACAATTGATTTCCAAATAATGAAGTCCATTATGGCAACTTTTACAATATTGAAATATGAAAAGGAGCAATGAGATGTTGTTGGTTTTGAACGTTTGTAATTTACAGTGACAGCAAAACATTCCACAGTGAGTTTCAAACTACGGTCCATTCTTTTGTGAAAAATAATAGGATCTGGTCCCAAATGGCTTCCTTCTTTCTTTTCTTTCAAAAAGCACTGTACCCGCCAGAATGGTCGACTTACAAAAACTTTATGATCGTCTGTTACAGATCATGCTGTGTAAGTTTTTTTTTCAAATCATCATCCCCAAAGTTCAGTTCCTCTAATTGAGAACATTTTCTATTGAAAACATCGGTGTAGCTCATTTCTGATTAATAAAAACGGGTTGCTATCCCGGAGGGGTTTTTAAATTTCCATACCCCTTTACGGCTTCCTTGTTTGTGTTTCTCTGTGCTATTCCTTCACATGCCATCGCCATGCCTGTTCTCACTGCCAAAGTGCAGAATAATGTTAATGAGTTTGATTATGACTATGATGGCGGGTAATCTTTTAAGGCATCGCAGTCGGTCGTCGTCTTTCTCATTATAACGCAAATAACCTCGAAATATAAAATATGCTTTTTGCTGCTACACTCGTTGGGTATAAGTCACTTTTGGACTGGGAATTACATGCTTAAGGACTGTTCCACTGCGGGAACGAATGAAACTGCATGGAGCTTACCGTCTCATAACGATGATTACGAGGAATGTAGATGGAAAATATGATACGGATTTAATTTTATTATTCAGACTAGGTGAGGAGTCGCTGCGCTTTAATGTGGTTTTGCATTTGGTTCTATAACCATTACACCACGTTAGTTACACAGATAAAAGCATAATTCATGACCACGGACTATCATTCTGCTTTTCATGAAACACAACACGTTTTACAACCTTATTCGTTTTTCTTTATCATGGAAGCAAATTGAATATTAGTCTGAGGGCAAGACAAAAGGATGTGCACTTTAAGTGACGAACTGAATGCTTAAGCTGTTACAATTCACATTTCAAGGACCAAGCTGTTTTTTTTTTATTCATATTTCTTTCCAACTCAAGCGATGTGGAGAAAAGTGACAACTGCAAAGGAAATATCAAAATTCAAATCACCTCCTGCTCCCGAAAACGCGAAAGGAAAAGGGAAACAAAAGTATTAAATAAATATAAGAAATCCTGTAGTCAGCAGCAGTAACCCAGTGAGGAAACACAGAAAAAAAAACAACGAATCCTGATTGACACACTCACACACAGGCCCACATAAGCAAATCCAAAGTGAGTTGCGAGAAGAATACTGTTGCGACGCAAGAAGGGAAAAACCCTTTTCTAATTTTTCTTTGGCTTTTTATTTTTTGTGAAAGGGATATATACACTGAATAACTGGATGTGTTTTGGGTGGTAAAAGGCTCATATGTTGCATATACCAATGGACATTTTTTTTTTAATTTTTCGTCCTTTTATCACATTTCTCTGTTTCACTTTTCACAAAACCATTTTTTCTTTTTATCTAACCCACAACAACTCTTCAACTATCCAATCGGAATGTTGAATTGAACCTTGTTGGCTGCTCCCCCCTTTCATGGTTGTACACACAAACAGAATGTTCACTTGGGGGTATAGAAGTCAGAGGATTAAACTTTTCAATGTGATATAGAAACTCACGTTGCACTTGTACACTTAAGAACTACACTCACTAACTACACCGCGAGAGATAGGAAGCGAATAACTTCATCGCATTTACTTGGCTACTTTTCAAACAATTTGTTGAGCATCACAAGGATACATAATTTCTGTGAGCAGGATGGATTTTTATTTTCTTTGGCTTACAAACAACAAAATTGATGCTATCGGTGGAGTAAGGAGTAGTCGACTATCGGTATTTGATGGTATATTTGCGGAGGCACCACCGAAGCAGAGTACCAGAATCCCGAAGAGCTTTTCACTATCTGATGGGTGTAGGACTGTGATCGTCCATTAATATAGGAAGGATGTTAACAGAGAGAGAGAGAGAAGGAAAGAGAACGAGAGCTAAAATGGATGCTGAGAAGGTTACTCTGAGAATTAGCTTTTTTTACGTGGTAGGTACTTTCTCAATGATGCCGAAGCATCATTGGCAGAGGCATGCGCCTGATAGAGTGTATGGTGGGTACACTGAAAGAAATTTCATTTCAGTTAGAAAAATGTTATTGAAGCTGGCTGGTTACTGCAATGAAATGGATAATTGTGATAGACGGAGGAATTCAAAAATAAACCATACTTTGGATAGTGCTTCATGCGTCCGGAAGTAGCAAGACTTTGAGGAGCTTCGCCTTTTGAATTTTAAATTTGAAAACATTTGGTCTCAAATGCAATGAACTCTCAATTTCTCCCTAACACATGTCTATATTCATGAAAAGAGCTGTCCTTTCTGTTTACTAAAATATTCCAAAACTATTTGTCCCGTCTTTACTCTCAAACAGATGCACAAATTCTATACGCATTTCTACGGACTATATGAAATTCTTTAAATTATTCAGCAGTCACATCCAATTTATTGTGGAAATTTCAATTCCACTTCAAATAGAACACTAGTTGCATCATATCACATGCAAACAGGACACAATTCCATGCAATCTGCAGACAATATAATTTAAGATACAAAAAAAAACACTTATTGTTACTCTCATACTCACTTATGGGAAATGTGGGCAATAGTACTAATCACAACCCACTTGCCCTCCTCCCACTTGCTGGCCCATTTGAATGTACATACGAGTATGTATACATATGTAGTCAACTACAATCAGCACCAGCATCTCCATCATACATGTTGTCGTCAAAAGGAATTTCGGATGAGCAGAGCAAACATCCTAACAGGATTGTAACTGTTTTGTGCAGGGTGTGAATAGGGGCTTTTTCACTGTTACTGGTCGTACAATCTTATTTGGTAACGACTTCGTGCATTGAGGGTTTTCTATCTTTCTCGCTTTGAAGCCCCATTATATTCACATATCCATTCAATGTGGTTTTGGTTTCTTGTAAGAGTGTTAAAACCCTTTTCTTATGTGTGCCCCCATTTCATCACAGGGACCAGCTACCAGCAAAGGAGGACGAAGAGTTGACATTCCACATCTTGTTCGAATCTTCATTACTTGTGTGGGTCTTCATAAAATAAAGAAGCCATTTGCCTGATGATGATTAAGTGGCACACATGTAAAGGATTGGCATTTCATGTTCATAAAATTGGGTCACTCCGTCGGGATGTGGAAATGTGATATGAGGTTCAGAATGGGTTCAAGTACGAACGTAAATCTCTACATTCATAGCTGGGTTAGCTTTTAAACACACATATTTCATATGACTTATCAAAACGGTGTGGATGGGAGGGAGCGGAAGAAGTTTTGTCTCTTTGGATTTCCTTAGTTTCCGCTTCCGGACCATTGCTGTTCCATAAATTGTGGTGGGTAATGCATTTCCCTTTGAAAAAAGAGAAAAGATTCTCATGTGTATGGGGAGCTGTGGTTATTTATAGCTCGATGAGGTATCGCAATGGTTTTTAGAATCTATCTCTTCGATCGATTAAATGTCCTTCGAAGTACGAAGCATGGAAATGCATGAAACTAATTCATATTCATATGCATAAATCCGCACACAAGTCGTTACATTTTTTGTACTAACTTCCTTGTTTATCTATCACTTTGCTTACCTTTTCCAATCAAGGATATAAAATCATAATCAATCCGTGGCATTTTTGTGCTCACATTAACTCAATTCTCGTCCAAGAGACATAAGTCATTGCCTTTCCCCGAGTGCCCGCCATCTGTCCCAACAGGTGTAGATAATACTTGGAGAAACAAAGACTAAATCCAGCACATTTATATCCCCCAAAACTCATTTCTCGCTAAATCCCTTAAGGCGGCCAGGTGTCATAATATCTTACCACCAAACCATTCAAGGAATTAGCTAAACCTTTTTTTCCTTGACAAGGTAACACCACACAAAAACCCATAGACAGCCACCGAAGCTAATTAGAAAACGTATCTACCCCCGATAAATGGGGTTAATTCCCACAGCAGTACAATGCTAGCCACTCGGTAGGGTGGAGTGGAGCAGGCAAAACCATAAAAAAGAAGGAAACACATCAGCCTTAGAAAAAGGAATTTAAAACAAAACCCTCAAAATGAGTGAATCTCCGAAAAAAAAACTACGTCGAAGGGTCCTTTACTACACTTTTCCGTACTTTTTCCGTTCATCTTGTGAATAGGGTTCCACCTGAAGAGAGAGATGTGGCAGTTTATCGTACCCCACCCTTCGTCCTTTATGCCTGATTTATCTGAATCCGAATCTGTAGTGAAAGTCAGAATAGACTACATGATGAGATGGTGCCATGGGAAAAAGGAACAACGTTGAAGAGGGCTGGCACCGAGAAGTAGCACGTTAAGCGGATGGAGGGCATCGCCGAAAACGAAGTGTGTATTTGAAGTGAAACCCACCATGCGCCGCAAAGTGAGTAAGAAAGTTGGGGGTACAAACTTGTTGAAAACTGCAAATATGCATAACAGACTGCTCTGAGGATTATTTATTTATCTTGGAGCACTCACTGTCTTGTAAAACGAGAGAGAGAGAGCACTAGGGTGAAACTTTTTTTCCAGGATTGAAGTGTGCCTTCTTGAAAGGCAGGATTAACATAAACACACGTACACACGGAGGAAGAATGAAAAGAGTTAGTTACAGGGTTCATCCTAGCCATTTAATTTTACTTAATCTTTTTGAATTGGTTTTGGGTTGTCGTTATGTGGGGTACGGTCGATAACCTCTGGGCTGTGGGACCATCTGGTTAGGCTGACCAACTTGTATAACTGCTGCCATGCCGAGGAGCGCATGAAGTTCAATGTGACAATGAAGAAACCAATATCCGGGATTAACTGCGTAAAATCGGATAATGACGTAACCACCCCTTGGCACTTGGACAGTGTCCTTTAAGATTGGAGAATAGTTGTTTCTTGGCAGCTCGCCACGGCGGTCCATTTCGATTATCTGTCAGAGAATATGATTAGCATAATCCCTAGGGAAAGGTGTTTCTTACCAATTGACGTGTTACTGGTTGAGAAAGGACCCCCATTCCTACCACATAGAACAGATAGCCATGCAAATGGGCCGGATGGAGAGATGTGCTGAAAAAGATGATTTCTATGAACGAATTAAGTTCGTATTGGATTACATGCGTGCATCTGCAGGTGACCTGAGAGCAGTCTATTCCTTGCTGAGTTAAAGTGCTTCTGTTGCAAAATGCCCGGTCGTCAATGCGATCTTTTTCAATTAGCAACGGCGCCTGTGGCATTATCATGGAAACCTTGGCAACTTCGAAATTTAGAACTGTCAAGTTTACTCCAATCTCAAGGTATGTCGTCTGCCAAGGCACTTGGTTAAGCCATGGAATTGGGTTTAAGCCTTGCAGCTCAGATACCGTCACGGTGTCCGGTGTACCCGGTCCAACATTCAGTGTATTAACTTGTAGTCCAGGAGGACGTAGACTGACATCCGGCTCGGTCGGTGGATTTTGCATCGGTGCGCCTTGATAGTGAAGAATTGCCACTTGAAAAACGGTGCGGTTCAGCGGATTACATACCTTAATCCAATAGTTACCAACGGGCTGATTCGCTGGGAGTACAAAGTCAAAGCGTTCGCCGGAATTTAAGATGATTGACTGGACCGGGATAGGGAGAATTTCGGTTCCATCACAAGCAATCACAATCAAATCATGGCCTTCAATGGAATACTCTGCCTGGAGGTTGTTAACTCCATTGTAAATAATTCGAAAGCGGTAGCGATAATGAGGGCGTACAAAATAAACATTAGGCGCTCCGCTATAGCTGCCTTGCGAGTACGAGGACCATCCTTTTCCATGGATCAAATAGTTATTCGGTGTTCTCTGTAAATTGTATCCCCAGTCGGCGATGATTATGCACTGCGTAGTCAAATCCTCGTCGTATTGAAACCAATGTGGGTTGGCCCTTGGCGGAAGCTTGACGATAAGTGGTCCATAAAGCCCTTGACCACGCTGCCAAAGGCTATGACTGTGATAGAAATTTGTTCCATGGTTGCTGGCTGTGAATTTATATCGATAGATTCTTTGAGGAGGGATCTCTGCCTGAGTTATGAAAGGCATTCCGTCCATGTACGGCGATGCTTGCTGGTCTATTCCATGCCAGTGTACAGAAGTTGGCTCGGTCATGTTGTTAATGACGTCTATAATGAGTAGATCGTTTTTGCACACGTTAATAGGCTGGCCTGGCATCTGTCGATTTATGGACAAAAGGGGAGTTTTAACTCCATCGGTTTGAATGCACCCGGGACACTCGTAGTAGAGTGGGGAATCAAGACACTCTGGGCGACAGGCTTGTTCATTGTAACTTTCATAATGCTCGAGTGTAAGCTGATAGTAGCATATGAAGTTTCTATTGTCAGAGCAAATTCGATCACAAGGATGGTCAGTGGTGGTGTAGTAGGGATACATGAGAAAATTATCCACAAAACCCGTAGCGATGTCATCTTCGGAAAACGATGGAATATTATTGTTTTCTCCGCCTTCCCGTTGCAGGGGGATTTGAGTACGAAACTGCTGGGCCAATATACAGCTTAAGCTGATAATAACCACCAAAATAACGTTCCCGGTAGTCATGTTTCACAGAATCGATCGAAACACAGTGGGCTCACATTGGACTCGACGTGACTCTTTATAAATTCACATCTGTTGAGCAATTTAGAGCGTCTGTGTGAAGTTATTGTTAGGGCAGAATTGAATATCCGTTTCAAGGGAAACTTAACGAAAATATTTTCTTTATGTATCTTGTCGAAGTTTGTAGTGGAGCATCTGTTGCCCCAATTCTTCCATAAGGCGTAAATTGACAATCTTCCTTGATATTCATGACCGCAATTTACTTGAGGTAGTTTTTTTTTTCTCTCTTGTTTTGTTTTGGGTATAAAGGTCACAGTTGCTGATGAAAAAACAACACACACAAGTGTTTTGTTTGGCTTGAGAGTTAAGCATGCTTGTGATGTACCCGGCAGAGGGTTCAGAGTTGAGTGGATTGTGGTTCATTGTTGTTATTCATAGAATCAAACATGACTAAATGGGGGGGAGCAAGGGCGTTATGAAAGACATGTCCTAGATATTTTTTAATGAAAGGCATTTCAGCACTTAGTGCATAATACATATTTGAAAGCTGCTTTTACTATTGTTAGGTACTTCTTTTTTTTTACATCGAGGCAGTGTGGAAGGAAATAAATTTAGTGCGTAACACATTGTCTGTGAACTTGCATATCGACAAAGATTGGGATTTTAAAAAGAAAACAAAACCATTTTACATGTTTTTTTTTTTAATTTAATTTTCGTTGTTTGTTTTAAGTATAGTACAAAAAAAATAAAAAGAATAACGACTATTAATTAAAAATATTACATATATAAAAAATATTTCATTTATTATATAAAATAGAACTTTTTTAAGTTATTTAAGCTATTGCATACGTTTTATATATAAATTTGTTTTGTTTCTCTTGTTGGTTTCATTATTTGACCGCTCTTAAAAACCACGCCTTGAAAACTAGGCGTACAAGCAATTTCTCTCTATAGATTGCCGATTGCAGACTTAGAAAATTTCTAACTAGATCAAGGAATGGACTCGTTAGGTTTTCATGGATTTTCGTTCTTACTGATTATTTGTATATATGCGTGTGTATAGAATCTCATTTTTTAAACATAAATAGATTTGCTTGGTTAAATTAAAATCTAGAAAAAAAAAAAAAACATTTGCACTTCACATTAAGTGTGGAAATTTACATGAAAAATTATAAAAAAAATTTTGACGAAACATTATAGAAGTGTTTATTAAAATGTACAAATGTGAAATTTCACACATTCAATGGGAAGTGCAGAGCTAGAATTTTTAGGTTTTACTTTAGGGTTCAGGGTTTTTTTTTGTTTGTTTTTAAATGATTTACGAGCAACAAAACTTTGCAGTAACACTAGTTACATGAAATTGAGTATTTTTTTGTTTGTTTAATTAAAATTTCCTAACTAAAGGCAGTGATTTTCGATCGGGATTAAGCTTTTCTTAAACTTATTTAATGACCAGAAGTTTGAAAGATATAAACCGTCCGTCGTTCTTAGCTCGTTTGATTTGTGTGTGTTTATGTGTTTTTCTAGTTTAATTTAAATAAAAAAGCTTTCGCCTTCGATATGACCATGAAAAATGTGTTAAAGTTTAGAAAAAAAATTTATTGGACTTCGCTATCACTGTCACTCTTCTCTGAAATTAAATGGAAATCTTAAAAGACTGCGGGATGACATATGTAAATCCTGGTAACTAACCCTTCTTTCCCGTGTAAGCGTGCCGTTTCAGTCGATCATATAAGTCTTCTTTAGTTCCATACAGCGAAGCATTTGACCTCGCCAATGTACTCATCTTACCTCCATGGAGGCCTGCGGATTGAAAGTTTGTTAGTTGGGTGTTGAAAATGTGTGTGTGCGTGTATGTGGTTTGCGTGTATTTCTACCTACCGTCCTTCATATATGTCTCATTGTAGAAATTTGGCATTTCCCAGCCATCCTCTTCGTCGTCATAGTAATGCGCGTACGTACTGTGGTGGGACGGCGCTATTGACTCAGCATACGGGGTGTGGGCACCATAGTAGAAGTTCACTTGTGACCCCGTCTGATCAATGGCGGGCGATAGCATTTTCTTTGGATCCCGCCGCTTAGTCGATCTCACGCAGATCATCCAAATCAGAAGGACTATCACAATGATGAATATGACAGCGCCAGCAATACCGCCAGCGATGTAAGCGAATTCAGAACGTTCCGCACAATGTGGTCCGGTGAATGAGCCCACGCAACGGCATGATGGTGTCCCCTTGAGATCTTTGACACAGGTACCGGAGTTCTCGCAGTAGTTTTCACAGACATCTGTACATTCCATGCCTGTACCATTGAAACCAGGTTTGCATTCGCACTTGAAGTCGGATGTTTCGGGAACAAGGATGCAGTAGGCGTTGAGGTCGCAGTGAGGTTTGCCTTCGGCAATGTGTTCGCACGGGTTTGTGCATTCCGATTTACTGGTTGCTCCAGTGTTCTTTGTACTGTGATTCGGTGGACATTGAATACAAGACGTCTGTTGTGATTCAGATTGGTAGAAGCTCTTGCGACACTCGACGCACATGTTCATTGTTCCATTGAGATATGTTCCAGGAGCGCAAACGGGGATGGTACACTCCTCCACTGAGGAAGATCCCACCTTTGGAGTAGTTCTTCCGAGAGGACAAGCTTGACAAGATGGTTGAACGCCTTGCAGGCGGTATGTGCCTCTGGGACATGGTTCACATTGACCGTCGATTCCAAGTTGTTGACCGGAACTACATTCGTCGCGGCACTCTTTGCGAGAGGTGGCTTCGGCAGATCGCGTTGTTTGTCCCAGACCACATAGTTCACATCCGAAAGAGCCTTCTCTTGGTTGATAGAAACCATGACCACATGGACGGCAGAGACCAGTCTCTGAATCGAGGAATTTACCTGCTGGGCAACGTTCTTTGCAGTCGCCTGCTGAACGGGCTCCAGGTCCGGCGGTGACGCCTGGTCGACCTGCTATTGTTGGACATTTAGAGCACTGAAGTTGTCCTGCCTCGGACTGGTAGGTTCCACGAGCACAAGCAACACAAGTCTTGTTGGCAGTGTCATAGAAAGTACCAATTGCACATGGCACACAGTCAGGCACCATAACAACTTGTCCCACAGGACAAGCATATTCCGAAGTAAGATCCAAAGAGCCTGGGTCGGGAACAGTATTTGGAAGTATTTCATGAACTGCAAACTGATCGTCTTCAAGGATGAGTTTCTGCAACAAAGCCTTAACATCGGAACGTTCTCCTGTCGACGAGTGAACGACCGGATCGCTGAAAAGAAGCAAAAGTACAATTAGAATCATTCTCACAATCCAGAAGGGTGTTCCAGCTAGGGGTTAGGTAAATCTACAAGCTGTAGTTGTGAGCGTGTCGTGCAATTGTAAGCAAACGTGCAAATTCGTGAAAGTTAGGGTATTAAAGCAGAGATTAGAAAAATTTAGACTAAAATAATCGTGTTAAAAATCCTTGGCCCGCCTTGTTACCAAGCGTAGGGGTAAGTGTTCATAACTTTTGAACCCAAAAAAAACCTACTTGACTGCGGGGAATGCAATCTCCAAGGTATATGTGTCGCCGGCCTGTTGTCTACCCTGGCGTCCTCGTAATTCTTCATCATCGGCTGTATCTCTACAAAGTTTCATTAAGTTTGTTTTTACAAAACAAGTTTGAGGATTAAAAGACTTTATGATCATGCTCTTCGGAGTGTACATAATCACGTTTTAATTTTGTACTTACTTTTCCACTGGAATGATGGCATCTAGGACGTAGGTACCGCCTTCTTCATTTTCCGCAGAACGACGTGCTCGGTTATTCTGACCTCCACGATAGTGATCGCATTTAACATCAATTTGAAGGTCCTTGCATTCACTGAATAATATTTGAGTAAGATGGTGCTTGTGGCAAAAGGCTGTTAAGACTTACCGAGATCCTTCCACTGAATACGAGCAGAAGTTCCAATCGCGGTTCAAAGCGTTTACAGAGTTCGACACCTTTTGCCGAAGCACGCCTTGGCCGGCCTTGTTGCATAGAACATCAGAGGGGAAGAGCATTTTTATTCGGAATACTCGTTGAGCTGGTTTGGCCGCTATAAAGACCCAAATTAAACGGTTACTATTGCAACAGACGCTTGTATTGTTTTTTGTACTTACGTGAGCACGATGGGTAAACGAGTGGCATTTTAGCCTCCCTAGTTGGGCGCCAGAAACCTTCTGCACCGCATGTGTAGAATTCTGGGACAAGTTCTGAGAAACGCAGGCCTGGATGGCAGGCGATTTCACAAACCTAGCGAGAAAAACTTAAAATTTCTAGTCATTTGGACATTTGCTGATGCTCACCTTAAATTGACCGCCAGCACCCCAGTCCTTGCACACTTGACTACCACCCACTGGATCCGCAAGAGGCGGACAGAATTCGGCTGAAAAGTATTTGCATTCATTATCGGTCTCGAAATTCTTTCGTTAGTTTAACTTACATAGCAGCGACACCTTGAAGCTGCATGAGGCACTATTGCCTGCAGCATCAGAGGCCACATAGGTGATATCATATGAGCCCCACAGCAGGGTCGTGCCTGGTCTATGACCATTCCTCTCCATAATCTTGGTCACGCCAATATTGTCACTGAAGTGTGGCTCGTCCCA
The DNA here is from genome assembly GCA_951813785.1 of Criorhina ranunculi. NCBI lineage: Eukaryota > Metazoa > Arthropoda > Insecta > Diptera > Syrphidae > Criorhina > Criorhina ranunculi. Next base: position 62,901,216 of record OX638384.1, on the reverse strand, counting down.
GGACACCACAGCAGAGCCATTCTTTGCTATAACCCAGAGATCACCTGGGCAATGTTCAACACGTGGTGGTTCCTTGTCAACCTGCAATTGCTGGCAGTTCTGACCAGTGTATCCATTTGGACATCTTCGTTGACCACACACAGATGGCACGGATCGTTCCACTCCTCCTGAAGTCACTTCATAGCCAGCCCAGTTCAAAATCAACCCGTTGTATAGAACCGGTTCACTTCGACAGTCCCTGACCTGCTTCTGAATCTCTGAAGTCACGTCTAGTGCTCGTCCCCATATTTGTGCTTTGGTGATCTTTCCTTGGAAGCCTGCTTCTGCATATGTCGCAGAATTTGCTTCATCTGGTTGTGGACGTCCAAGGACAGACCAAGCGAATTTAGGCATTGTTCGACCACCAGCATACTCTGTCTTGCTGGCAATCAGACCTTCGGTGATAAGTTGCAATTGACCGGTTGTGCCATCCCAAAGGATTGCTATATGATGCCACTGACCGTCGTTAACGGTCGTATATTCACGGAATGAAAGGAATGCATCTTGAATATCGGGGAACAAAGAAACTTGGACTCCGCTGGAGTGTGCTTGAATCAGAAGACGGCGGTTGTTGGCCACATGAGCTGACTCAACTCCATAGAGAGTGAAGAAAATTCCAGAGTCGTCCTTTTGGGCAAATTGTACCCACATTGCGATGGTGAGGCTAGGAGATTCATTGGTGAAGAAGGGCACAACCTGAGCAGCAGTTGAACGTGTAGCATCACTGAAGTACAGATCATAATCGACTTGGATAACTGAAAGTAAAAGAGAACTTTAATCCTTGAGCTTATGAGGTCACCTTGCAACTACTCACCCTTCCTACAGTCATCTCCAGTCATATTGAACGGACACTGGCAGTAGAATCCATTTACTAAATCAATACACGATGCGCCGGGTGGACACGAATTATCCTTGCAATCCACAATATCCTCTTCGCAGTTCTTACCCTTGTATCCCTTTGGACACATACAAGTGTAACCAGATCCATGATCGACGCAAGTAGCGCCGTTTTGACAAACATGTGCCTCACAAGCATCGAACTCGTATTGGCATCCAACACCAGAATAATCTTCCGCGCAGGAGCAATTCAGTCCGGAACCGAAGTCCTGGCACTTGCCACCATGCATGCATGGATTTCCAATGCAACGTTCCGGCGCTGTCTCACAGTTTTTGCCATCGGTTCCACTGGGACAAGAGCAGAAGTAGTCTTCAAAGAGGTCAATACAATTCGCGGCGTTCTGGCATGGTTTTTGGATATTACATGTTGTAACTTGGTCTTCGCAACGAGCTCCAGACCAACCCTCCAAACAAATACAGTCGAAGCCTCCTATTCTGTCGCGGCAATTACCACCGTTTAGACAAGGGCTAGTCTCGCAATCGTCGATATCGGTCTCACAAAGTCCTCCAGTGAAGCCTTCACGGCAAACGCATTCAAACTTGTTGTCCAAGTCCAGGCAGCGCTCGGTGCCCACTGGGTTGCATGGGTCAGAGAGACATTCATCGATTTCTGCTTCACAAGAGAGTCCCACATAGCCCGGACGGCATTTACACAGGAATCCATCAAGTTGGTCCACACACGAGGCTCCGTTTTGGCATGGGTTTGATTCACAATCATCGATCGGGTGTTGGCAGTTCTTACCGGTGTAGCCTGGTTCACAGTTGCAGGTGTATCCGTCGACCAGGTCCACACAAGTACCATCGTTCTTGCAGGGGTTCTCTGCGCAGTCGTTGATATTTATATCGCACGCCGGACCAGTCCATCCTGGATGACAGACACACTCGTGGTCGAAAAGTCTATCAACGCACGTACCGTGCTTGCATGGTTCTGAAAGGCAAAGATCAATCTTCTCTTCGCAGCGCTTTCCAGTGAAACCTGGAGAGCATGAACAGCTGAAGTCATTAACTAAATCTGTGCAGTTGGCACCCAGTAAGCAAGGATTCTCTGCGCAATCGTTGATGTTGATTTGGCAGTGCACTCCCTCCCAACCCGGCAAACAGTCACATTTGTAACGACCCTGTTGGAGGGCTTGGCAACTAGCGCCATTGCTGCAAGGGTTACCATTAGCGGTGCAGGGATCGATGGTGATGTCGCAATCAGCGCCTGTGTACCCACTGCGGCAGAGGCAGGTGTAGTTTTTGTATCCTGGTTCATTTTTACACATGGCTCTTGCAGGACAAGTGTCATTCCGGCAATCGCTCACTTCTTCCTGGCAATTGATGCCCGAGTATCCTGGTTGACATTCACATCTGTATCCTTGAGGGAGATCTGTACAAGTTCCGCCATTGTAACATGGTTGCGAGGCGCACTCGTCTATGTCAACCTCACAGCGACGTCCGGAGAAGCCGGCTGGACAGAAGCACTGAATGCTGTGTCCCATTGGAACACAAAGACCGCCATGCTGACAGGCTCCTTCGCCACAGACTACTGGCTTGCATTCCTCACGACCCTTTGAACTAACTCCGTCGGTTCTCATGTTAGTGGGACATTCATTGCAGGTCTGCGATCCGGGAATTCCTTGGTAATAATTCAATGGGCATGGAGAGCATGGTGCCAATCCAGTAGAGGAGTAAAATCCTGGTCCACATTTTGCTCTACAAAGGTCTTTCCTCGACGCGGCTGGTTGGAAAGTGAAAGTTCCAGTTGGACAAGCCTGGCAATCCTTAAATCCCCCATTTGGTGGCTCAATCGTGAATGAATTCCTTGGACATTCCAAGCAGGGAACCAAGCCAGTTGGTGAGTAGGTTCCGAAGCCACAAACTGGAATACAATCGGATACAGACTTCGAGCCCTCTTCCTTGGTGTAGGTGCCAGCTGGACAGCGCATGCATGTTCCTTGTCGCTCTCTGTTTTGATAGTATCCTCGTGGGCAGTACGTGCAGATGCTTTGACCGGAACCCACATAAGTACCGGCAGGACAGTGAAGACATCTAGGCACGTCACTTGTATCCATGTTCAAAACTTCGCCCACGCTGCAAGTGAAGCCGCGGGAGATGTTGCTTTTCAGAGCTCTCAGTGGTGGACATTGGTTGCCAATGTTTGAGACGTTCAAAAGAGACTCAATTACTGCACTCGCATACGGCACGCTCAAATCGAATATGAGGTTAAGCGTTGAACCACAAAGGTCGTACAACTGCGGTTGACGGATGGCGGGAAGGATTGAGAGAATGAAATCCATCTTGACTACGTTTTCTTCCACAAGGCTGGGTACCGACCGGATGAAGGAGACATTCATGTTAACATTGACGGCTGAGCAGCGCTGTGACAGAATGTTGTTCAGGCCACCGTAATACTGCGACAAAAGATCTTGGTATTGACCCAGACATGACTGAGCTACAGCTCCGTTGGCACGGTACGTTACAGTAGCAGTTACTTGATAATCAGCTTGTTCGGTATTCTCCGATACACAGTCGGGCACAACAGAAGTTGGTTTCCACAAACGGGAAGTCTCGCAAGTGAAAGTCTTGATTGGGTCTCCATCGGTGAATCGGAAACCTGGCTTACATGTAGCAATGCACTCAACTCCTCGGTCACCAGGGAGGCAATTGATGGCCCCATTAGCAGGCGGCTGCAACTCCCAATCCACGCACGGCGATGCTTGTACAGATACTTGGAAGTGACAAGTTGCGCGGTTGTTGAACTTGTCCGTAGCAGTGACGGTCACATTTTTAAAACCTCTGATAGGAATAATAGCCCTGTCAGGTGTGAATGTGATTACAACCTCCCCTGAATCGTCCGAAGTCTTAATCCTTTTCCTGGTGTCGTTGAAGTTTACATTGTAACTGTCCTGTTTATCAACCAGCTCAATCACGTAGCTTTGAGGACAAGAAAGCAGCGGTGGAGTGACATCAGGGACCGTGATATTAATTTCGCAAATCGCCACGTTTCCATCATAATCGAAGGCAACGTACTTCACGACTGTGTCCTTGAAAATGTGTGATGGGGTTTTGAAATTCTGTGGTTTAACCTCCAGGCGAGCGATGGAGCCTGAGTTGTCAACGGCAGTTGGTTCGGTGAAGTTGACGGCCAATACAGCTCCGTTTTCATCCCTTCTTACGATAATCGGCTGTTGAGGGCAGTTCTGGAAGATTGGCGGCTCATTGTCGACGCAGGGACTATAGCCGTAGTCATAGCCAAGCAACGGTTCCTTCTTTGGTTCTTCGCAGCCCATTAGCTCGAACTTCAAACACGCGTTATCCATATAGCTCACAATTCCCAAAATCACAAACCTGGCCTGCACATATTTTGGCAGCGTTATCATTGCCAGTTCGCCATAGTTTCCAGGATCCCTCATAGTCAGATTAAAGTTGGGGAAGTATACGACGTAGTTCTCATTCTCGGCTTGCTTGTAGAAGAAACGAATTTCGGTGGGTCTTCCAACAATGTCGTTTGTTACAACGCCCTTTACAAGAATAGCTTTGACTCGGAAGACTTGTCCTAAGTCCACACTAACGTAGGTGAAGGCTTCCTGCTTGCCACACCAGCCGGTTACTGAGTTCAAACGAATATTTTTAGCTTCGTAATTTGGACGTTCGGAAGTGGCATTAATCGCAGAGTCTGGAATCCGTCCAGAAGTCAAGCCTAAGGGCTTAATAACTTTGCATTCAGGCTCTCGTATACAGGTAATTGGCCGTGGGTTGATGAGTATGTAGCCAGGTCTCTGGCAGCCAAAGAAAACTTCAGAGCTCTGCTCGTAGCTGCGGGCAACTTGCAAACCATCGCTTGGTCTGCCGGGATCTTCGCAAACTGGACCCTCACATCGTAGGTCGCCAAAATCCCAAATACCATTGCCTTGGCAACGGACGACATTATCGTGTTTCGAAGTTTGACCGGCTAGCTTGAAGGTGTTTTGACAACCGAAGAAGAATGAGCTTTGGAAGCGGGTGTCGACGAATTGGCCGTACTCGGCACCGGGAGTTGCCATTGGCATACCACAGTCAACGCGTGGACAGGAAGGTGATGTGCCCGAAAGCCAGTAGTCTGGTAAGCCCGGCTTTGGATCATACACACATTGTCTAAAGCCAGAGGTGGCACTTCCTCTTAGTCGGCGACCGGGACTGTTGCAAGCAATTGTCACGTTGTCACGGAATGGCACTAAAACGCTCTCTGGGTCTGGTCGGACGACTGCCAAGCCTTCTAGTTTATCATCGGGAAGAGACACGCACTTGGCATCTAAAGAAAAAAAAATAATAAAATTACTCCTGCTTGTGAAAAGACCGTTGAATATACTTACAATTGCATTCTGGGACAGATGAGTTCCATTGTCCGCTCGACAGGCAGAGAACAGCCGAGCTGCCAGACATAATGTAGCCAAACTCACACTGGAACTTCACGACGTCTCCAAAGTGATGTTCATTCTTGTCAGAGAGAAGTTTGCCATTCTCTGGGGATAGCAGTGGGGGGCACATTACCGGAACACATGATTTATCCTTCTGGTATGTGTCGCCATCCCGATTTCCGGTCTCAGATCTCTCAACATAATAACCAGCGGTTCCATTCGCTGTGTACAACTGGAAGCCATTGTTGCAAGAGCAAGCGTAGCTTCCGGGAGAGTTAATACATTTTTGGTCGCAACCTCCGTTGTTCTTCGTGCATTCGTTGATGTCTACGCAGTCCAGACGTGTACAGCCCATGGCTTCCATTCTCAGGCACGGTGCACCAACATAGTCTTGAATCTTGAAACGAATGTAACGAGCTTCTATCGGCATGGGTAGATTCAAAATCGATAAGGTGGGTTCCAATATTCTAAATTCAACGGCGGTTCCATCAGGGTTGGCGTAGTCTTTGAATACATCGGTCAAATTATTTGTGTACTGAAGTCGCACGGCTGACGTGAAGGCAACGTTTCCATCAAACCTCTGGACAGACATAGTCCTAAATCCACGCAAGATTGTCGGAGCTCTCAAGTCAATCATAATCCAATTGGCGCCGGGTTCTACTGAACTACCGCACCAACCACCCGAGTTCAATCGAACCATACCCTTTGAATAACCCTCCTCGCTGGCTGAAGACATTATGCTCTCATCGGGGATACCTCCGTTGGCCAGTCCAAGGTCTCCAACTGGTCGGCATTCAGTAGTCGGTGCGAAACCCTTACGGCACTGACAGTGGAAGGAACCGTTGGTGTTCATACACTCTGTTGTAGCCAAGTCGCACTGAGTAGATGAGCATTCGTTGATGTCCTCGCAAGCTGGTGGGTTCTCAAAGACCTGATCAGCACTGCAGCGGATTATGTTTTGACCGACCAGCTTGTATCCTTTAAAACACTGAACTCGAGCTTCATCTCCGAAGAAGTATGCTCGCGCAGCATCGACTACGAATCCGCTTTCAATTTCCGGGAACTTGTGGCAGCGTTTTCGGGTGCATTTTGGCACATCGCCGCTCCAAGTGCCATTGGACATGCAAATGAGAACGGGGTAACCGGTTCTTTCATAACCTGGCTCGCATTCAAACTTCACGATTGTTCCGTAGCTGCGTCCGCCTCCATTAAGAAGGGTAACATTGGCATGTGGAACCTCGGCGAGTGGGGCGCATTGTGAAGCCATGCAAGATGGCTTTCGTTCCCATCGTCCGTCTGGCAGACAGGAAATTTTCTCAATAGGCTGGCTTGATGGAAAAGCGAAGCCAGCATAGCACTGATACATAGCAATGCCACGATAGGTGACATTTGAAGAGCCAATGGAGAATCCGTTGTCGATTTGAGGAACTGGGCCACAGTAGACCTCTGAAATTGAAAAAGAGAACAAAAATTTGCACACCATGTCGGATTTCTTGAGCTTCAATAGCTACATACCTTGACATTTGGGAATGTATTCAACACTCCAGTTGCCACCCTTCAAGCATTCGGTTACAATTTTGTTCTTTCCAGTTGCGAATTCCTGACCGATTGGACATGTGAAAGTGACCACGGTTCCAAAAGCAGTATCGCGGTTTGATGCCAGAGCTCCAATACCAGGTTTCAGGTTCGGACAGTCCGCGGAAAATGTTGCTGACCACCTAAAAATTATAAAAAAGCGTTAGGACTCTCTTTGTGAGCTTTAACTTAGAACTTACCCTGCGGCATTATGCAGAGCATCTGAGGTAAACTTGATCAACATCTCTCCCGACGATGCAGTCAGAGTCAATTTGGGTGCCGCAGTTCCAGTAAAGCCATTGCCAGAGTGTAACCTCAGTCCAGATGTCGAGGATCCATCGTACACTTGAACGAAATCACTCTTGTGTACCATGAACTTGTCGAACTTCAGCGACAATGGCGATCCCAGACTGTTTCTTATGACAAAGTAGCACTCTTGGTTGGTTGGATATTCCTCAAGCCCATACGCTGGTGAGGTAACAGTTCCATTCCTTGCAGTGATTGTTGCCTTACAACCTTGAGTGTACCTCAAGCTGAAGCCTTTTCCGGAGTCTCCCAAACTTGACTTGAAATACAAATACAACTTGTTTCCCGTCGAAATGACAACCTTATCGTTGTCCTTAGTGCTTCCTGACAGCCTGGCGATGGGTCGGCTCATTGGACTATCTCCATCTCTGATCAGCATGTAATCCCTTCCAGCCGTGACATCCAAGTCTTGAATTTCAATCGAAATAATACGTCCTGGCTGTGCCTTGATGATGTACAAACACTCCAATCCTCCAGGATACTGTTTAGGATATCCTGGGCTTGTCAGTACTTGCCCTTGTCCTGTGGCGCGGAGCGTTCCGCCACAACTCTTAGCCTCAGTTTTCCACGTCGCTCGGAAACCTTTACGTTCCACACTGCCATCGGTGGTGAACTTGATAATCATGAAATTCGAGGCGGTCACAAGAGGCTTCATAGTCAGATCCTGTTTCCCTGACAAAGTGGCCAGAGACACTGATTTGTCCTCAGTTCGTCCGCCAACCAGAATCTGTACTGTGTCAAAAGTCTTCTCAGTGTCGAAATCTTGGAACTGCAAAATGATGTTGCTGCCTTGAGGACCCTCCAGGGTCCACTTGCACTTGCTCAAGGCTCCATATTTATGTGGATAGTTTGGTGACTCGATTACATCACCACCAGATTGCATGTGGAAATTGCACAGAGCGGGACAGTCCAGTTCATCAGAGCCATCGCCGCAGTCGTCATTACCGTCACATTTGAATGCTTGATTCACACAGAGACCGTTCGAACAATGTATTGAGTCTTGAGGACAAGCCGGTGCGCGGCACATGAATGGCAGTAGACTTTCGCAGGTTCCCAATTCCCAAGATTGCATTCGGGATTGAGATGAAGCAGCCACACATTCACCCGACAATGGATCTGGCTGGTTTAGCGCCCAGAAACCGGAATACTGTGAGATGAGAGCACCCGATGCTGATTCCAGGGTATTCGTACGGAGGTCGTCGAGTGATGCCAAACCCAGCCAGTACTTATCCGAAGCACGGCGATTTGGATCACCCAGTTTCGCAATGGCGAGTGTGTCATTGTTTTCCGCGTAGTTGTCCACAGCGACTAAGTCGGCACCGTATCTGAAAAATAAAGGGCGTTAGTGAGCGTGTTTTATAAGGTGTAAATGTACGTGACGGGCTAGACAAATTCAAATAATTTTCTCTCCAAATTAGATCCACTCCAAACCAAGCCATTTCCGCATAGCATTCCAATTATCGAACGGAAATCCACCGCCTAATCGAGGCCACTGGACAGACGTTCCCTCCCGTGGCCCGGATGTATAATAATTTTGTCTTTGTTGTCAACACTCAACAGTTTCAGTTCAAAGTGATTCATCACCAAGTTCATTCTGTCAAAGTACATATGACCACAAAAGTTATCAAGAAGGCGTCTCCCGCGGCTCGTTTGTGAAAGAAAATGAAAACCAGGTCAACTCGCAACGAGATTCTTGTTTTGGGGACCACACCAAAAAGAAAAACGAAATCTTGAGTAACACTTAGAAGATTCGACATCGAAAGTTTGGCAACCGTCATAACCATCAAAACCCAGCGCGTGTAAGAAAAGTCTCCACACTTTGTCTGCCACTCTGTACAAGTCATACCGCTGCGATGAGGGCATCACAGAATTGAATGCTAAATAGGTTTCGGTATTAGAAAGCCCGCTCTTTTTTAATTTCAATAACATTTTCTCCTCGCATTCTTATTACAATTCAATAAGAAATTATGAGCTAAGGAGAACACAAAGAAAAAATTAAATGGAATCGCGTTCCAGTAACTTCGTTGCATAAGTTGTTTGTGCGTTTGGAGCTTAAGTAGGTCAGTTCAGGAGGAGGTGTTGGGCATGAGAGGGGGAACTCATCAAAAATATGTGAACGAGAATATTTTAACGATTTTTTTTCGTCTTCTCTTTGATGTTTCTGTTCTATTCTTCGTTTTGCTTTGGAATGCCAAAGAATCGTCTGAAAGTTTAGCATGGTACGTGGTGTGGTATGGTCTTTTGGTGGTCAATTTACACATCGCGAGGCCAAACGTCCGCGGACGATAACCAGTCCAAGTAAATATCTAGCTTCATGGAAATTTCTCTCTTTCCCGTGACTTTGTTTGTGTTTGTCTTTAATACCTTCCTCCTTGCGTGGCGGAGCAGCTCTTGCCATTGATTAGTTGCGTTAATTTATGCCACAGGTTGTATGGTGGCGTTGTGAGAATTGTGCAAAGCTATGACAGCGACACCTGTTGCCTCTGTCCGACCGCACGAAAGCCAAGTCATCTGAAAAAAAATGGGGACAATTGGCAGAACAAACATTGGCATTGAATCATAGCACTTTCTTTCTTTTTGGCAGTGAGGGTGTCCATGATTTTCAAAGTGCGTCCGGGCCATTAACTTATCGAAAGCGGTTTGTAAACTCATGGTTAGTCATTGCTTGCAATGCAACTCAGTGATAAGCAGTTTCACTTGCGAGCAGTGTCTGACTGTCATGGAATAAGTTTGGGCAACCATTTTTTATTTATTTTTTTATTGAACTCACAAGACAGTGCAAATAGAAAACTCACGTTTCATAGAGGCATTGACCCCGACGCGCCGTTTTATTCTAACGCACATACCACAGGTTGTCTGTATTTGGACTATAGCACGTGCTCTACATGCCTAATGAAGACTAAAGAGAAGACAGGTTGGCCAAAGGGTGAATGAAACGGAATTGATTGCCAGTTTTCTATCACCACTCTTTTTTTGGCAGAGTTCGGAATTCACAAACTGTTGTTCATAAATCAATTGTGTGGCTGTTGACCAATCGATTTTTGGTTTGATATCTTGCTCTGCAGGCGATAAGGATTGTTATTTAAATTCCCAGAGCGTGATGCATGGGGAAATTGCCGCAAAACGCATTCATAGAGATCGATCTTTTTGAAGTTGTATGCATGACATTTCAGTGGCTTTTGAATTTTAACATGAAAATAGATTTATAAGTTTAGATCTTCCAAGGTGAAACAGGTGGTTTGCATTGTACTAGCTTAACAAAAGAATAATGTATGAAATCTGTGGATAGATTGCATTAAAGAAATGTCGAATAAAGTCGGCCGCATTTTAATAATAATGATGAGCATTGACGAAGAAGGTTGTATGACGAACTGTATACAGCGACACTGACCTAGTAAACATTGTATACTCGTTTCGAAAGTAATTGCATATAAATGCTCCAATTAAAATAAGCGTTTCAGAAAACACAAACAGTAGGGCTACACGAAGATGATGGTAGGGTGTCTCAACCAACTTTAATCTAGTCCAAACGAAGGAATTTATGGGTTATCATCAGCCTTGTTCGCTTAACTTGACTTAGCTTAACATCTTTACTGGAGCCATTCTTTTTGTCTTTTATGAGATAATACCTAGCCTAGCCTAATTCTTTTCTTTTTTTTTCTTCTTTTTCCACAGTGAACTCATCTGAGGCGAAAGTCTGTAAGAACTAACCAAGCAATTCCAAAGTCAATGAAAAATTGGTAAGAACACTCGCAGTTTAAAAACTTTTACAAGCCAAAAATAAATTAATGATCTTAACAATCTTTTACCACTTTCCCAATCTTGAACTCAAATATCGACTGGTTTATGTACGTCTCTTTAAACTAATTAATCTAGATACTATGGTACGTGTTAATTATTGTGTCTGGCTTATCACTTGGCCTTAATCTTTGCAAGTGAAGAAATAATAAAACTTAAATTGCCTCTTGCTCTGGATGCTCATATTCATTCTCAGTTCTGTAATATTACATCAATGCGGTGTTAGTTCCAAAATTTGGGTCAACAAAAGAAATCTAGAATAACAAACCGCACATCTGCAAGCTTGCAAGACACCGAACGCAAAAGCATTGTGTTAATGTTTTGTTCCCCCCAACGAAACATTAATTTCAAGGAAATCAACTTAAGTCGGAATGTTGCTTGGCAGTAGATGACAAGATCTATCCATATTAAGCCACGTGCAGACTGGTTTGTTAAAATATACAGACAATTTAAATGGAAATATTTATATCCAATGACTCACCTTCTACACAGTTCCGCACTTTTTTCCCAGGAATGCTTTATGTTGAAGTATTTGTAGCAGTTTAGTCCTCTAAGTTCCCAGCCTGTAGAGATAGAATTCAAATTTAATTTCGTAACCTTGATTGGCAGACAATTTGTTAGTGTTGTCGGTTAAACGGGAGCTAATTCAATGAAAACAAGACCTTGCCCAACTTCAAGAACCCAAACAGAACTCCAGTTAGGTAATTGCTCAGTTCAGTTCCATTAAAAGCAACAAAGAGAACTCGAATATATAAATTTCTCCATAACACTTTCTTTCCCTATACACTGGTGGTGCGTACGATTAACTTTCCAGAAAAATATGATTAGTAGAGAACCGGAAAATCCAATCCGATCCGAAACTGAATCCACTCTCTCCCTCTTTATTTTTATTTTTTCTTCTCCTAACATTAACGACGAATACATTCCATAAAAGGTCAAAACAGAAAAACAAAATCGAATAAGAGACAATGTGTTGTGTGGATTTGCTTTTTTCCTTCTGAGAACCTGAGAAAGTACTTCTTCTTGTCGCCTCCCGATTAAAAGCAGTTCCTCATCTTCCATTCCCATAATGGTCAAGCAGATTGTTCATCCATCAGTAGCTTTTTTTTTTTTTTTGTGATGTACGTTTCGTTTGTGTTGTACATGCTTTCTTCCTTTCTTACTCAACCCATCGATAATGAAATGGTTATCGCGCCGCGAGACTTGATGATGAGGAATTAATGGAAAGCTGCCAATCAAGACTGCGTACATCAGAGTTGACACAACTTTCCTTGAAGAAAACGCATTACCAATGACCATCATCTTCCCATCAAACCATAATGATTGCCCAGCTGAAAAAAACCACAACCGAAGAAAATAGCTGCGAAAGCATTTTCCCCTCATTTCTCCCAGGTACGTTTTTAGGTTGATAATGATGATGAAGCCATGATTTGATTTGTTTTCTTTTCCGTGGAAAATAGTAGCTTAATTCGAGTAGAGGTGTTTACTTCTGGATGGAGATTTTAATTTAACGCTTGAGTAAGTCATTATTTGAAGTGTCGCTAGCTCCTGTGACTGGTAACATTGAAGGTATAGTTATAGATCATAAATCGCTGTCAGCTGCAAACATTCTCTGGCACACAGGAATTCACTTTAATTGAAAGATAAAATGCCAACACATCCGGCAATTAAGTTTAACTCCATAGATCGAGTGTTAAGCTCAAAAAGCTCTAGAAAAGGTTTCATAATTTCCAAACTGGTACGCATGTCTCTCGTTCGATAAAATAAGCCACACCTGCGATATTTTGTCTCACAAAATATAGGTATTTATTCTACCACTCAGCACGCGTTGCCTTAATACCAAAGTGTCCGCAACTCAAAATTCCGGTTTCATACGCAAGCAGTCTGTCAGGTTAATTTATTTTCTCATTTGGAATTCGATTCCGATATCTTCGTATATTAGTCATCCAAAGGTGGTGTTATTTCAAATACATAGTTCCTGCCACTCCCAATTTCACTGCCATGATTAGAAGGTAACCAACGGATGTACACCACTTAAATGGAACAATAGGGAAGTGGTAGCGCCATCGAAAGACACCTCAATATAGGACCATAATTGACTCATGGTTAGCACGACCTGGAGTAGCTGTCCCCGAAGGAGAAGATTAAATTAAAATGCCAGTCGCATTCAGCAGTCGGTCTTAGCAGGTTCTTGATAACTTCATCAAGAGGTGTTTCGCTGCGATTGATTTCGTAAGTAGTTTTCAATAATTGCCTAAAATTGCTTCGTGCACTGAGGTAATGGCCTACATTTTCCAACAATTTTCCTCCCGTTTTTCTTACGGTTCTTCTGCCTGTTCTTTTTCTATTGCCTCACACTACACTACCAGTGTGTGTGTGTGTGTGTGGTGGGTCAGTCGCTAGTACATACAATAGGCTGTTGTTGTGTCTTATCTTACCGCTAAATAACCACCGGGAGGAATTCATCTGCACATAGACTGAGGAAAAACAAGTATATCCAGCGCTTTGCAGTTGTGCAAAAGAAATAAAAGAAAATCCGAAAGAGAATGAGAATGTCGAGGAAACCAAAGGAAATAAGAACCTGATAGGCTCTAGCAAAAATTAAGTGAGGTGTGGTGCGGTGGCACGGCAACAGCTGTAAGTTGACGTACCGTTACGGTAAAGCTGGTGGCAGTGCGCACATTTAACAGATTCAACGGTTTTTCAGCTTCCCCGGTTTTATTCCATTTTTTTTTTCGGACCTATTATACCACAATGTTCGTTCGTATTATTTCTTTTGAATTGGGCGACGAAAGACCGTCTATGGGAATTTGTTGCCGGTTTTATACCTTGCTTGTCGGCCTCAGTTGCTTATTGGGCGCTATGCATGGCTAGAATTCGAAATTAGCTCTGTCTGTGCTTGCATAGGAAGTTATTTTCTCCTATTTTGTTCAATCCGACAAATCAAATAAAAAAGAACTACTGCCTGCCGCTTGGCAGTTCTGCACTGTTGCAGTCGGCAACACTGCCCACGGGTTGGTGTAATTGTGCTAATTTCAATATCGACGTGGGCAATGTTGTGGCTTGTGTTGGCCTGTTTTTTTCTTCTTTTTTTTTGCCACGGCACACACATAATTGCAGGAATGTAGCGCACTAAATCGCAGACGTCGTACCATCCCTATTTTCATCGATCGTCCAATCGCGAACTTACATATCTGGGTCAGAGATGTCATCAGGAATTAATTGAGACCTGTTTCTTGTGCTGTGGGTTTTTTCTATTTCAGCCTTAATTATGAGGTTATGACATACTGCACAGCACATACCTGTGCATTATTTAATACCTATGCACAATGATCTTTAATATATGCACAACAGCTCGTTTCTCGATTTGACAAGGTTCGGGAAAAAGCCAGAGAAAAACTTGCCTCATTTTCCCACAGTTAAATACCTTCTTTTTTTTTTTTTGTGTTTTTATGGTCTTTGGCTGGTTTTTAAAGTGCTGAATGGAAACGGTGCGAACAAAACGTCGTCGTATAATCTAACGATCTATAAAGGAAATAATGTGCAGAAGACCTTTGCGTTCTCTTTACATGATTTCGTCATTTTTGAGGTGAAAATCATACTTAATGATTGGATATTTTTGAAATGTGGGAAAGTAGTGCTTTTACACTTTTGGCTCAAAGTTGTCGGACGCCAGCTAACAATTGACTTGGTTTTGTCATTAAATTTAGATTGTTAGTTTGCGTAACAAATTCTGTACCATGTGAATGTAAAGTTTGACAAGTTGCAAGATACAAGGCAGAGTTATATTGTTCCAAATAAATGAGCTTTAGTAGAGTTTTTTTTTTTTTTAATTCTTTACTACTTATTGCTTGATGAGAAAACATTTTTCCAGTTAAATGTCTTTGCATCAAAAGTTGAGGGTAGAATTAGTCATTGCTACCACCTGCAGTCAATGTCAGTACATTAATTTTTTAAAGCAAATCGTTTAGATAGGAAATTCTCGTTATATGACAACCGCCTTTGTCCACAGCACCTTAACGTCAATTAGCCAACACTTTCAAATCGAGACGGTTCATATGTAGTTTCATACGTTCTGTTATGTACTTATACCTGGCGTCCTTGAATCGACACAAACTACTGAAATCAATTGGCAATTACTTCCATGGTATGTGGACTTCCACGTTTTATAATCTTTTAACAGTCTCCCCACACATAAAAGTAAATTAACATAAAAAAAAGTTATTGCAATTAACGTAGTAAATGGTAAATAAAAAAGTCCACGATTCATACTGGTTTCTGGCAATGATTGATAATAAAGATTGTGCCGTATGGAATGCTGGTACGAAACCCCAGACTAGAAATGAATTTCAATTTCTTCTCTAATTGGATCAACCAATTGATGAGCAGATAGAAAATGTTTATTAAAAACCAATACCACTGAAACTTGTTTGCAGTGGTTATTAGCATCCATCAGAGGACGTGTTTGTCAGTCACTTTTCTGTTTCGAAACACCAAAAGAGAAAAGCAAAGATATGTCATATATAAAACCGTCCTCAACCTTATAGCGCACCTTAAAAATAACTGAAATTATCAAATGTACAACATACGTTGTGGGTACCTCTCTTAAATAGGCTAATAGAGTGCTAAAACCGTAAAAAATAAAGACGAGTTAATAAAAATAATTCGAGACCGAAGAAAAAATGGTTCTCGATTTTACTGATTTTTTTTTTCTTTTATTGTATCGAGTCAGGCAAATCCTCTTTTCCACATTTAGGTTATCGGTAGGTGACAAAGTGTATTCCTCACGAAGTGGTAAAAGATGGCAAATTGAAACACTACGATATGCTTGAATAAACTTCCAGGTTAGTGAACTTGTTGCGGTGAGTTAATTGTTTGGAAAATGTGCTCTTCCTAATCGTTTAAAGTAACTTATGGGTGTTATGTTGTGCTATTAGTCTCGCTGTGTTGGGCGTTAGGTGGAATTTTTTTTTTATGCTCGTACAGAGCATCATTGGGCAAATGAACTTTGAGAAGTATATGGTATCCACTGAAAACTACCGTTTAACCGTAAATACGTGCAAAACAAATAACCAAAAACGATTTTGTTTCTTTCGTTTGTGTACTTACCATTCGGACACGAAAACAAATCCTAAAATGAAACAGAAAGATACCAAGTTGTAGTTATTTGATGTCCATAAAAATGCAACTCGATGGAAAATGTGTCCAAGTCTTGATTTAACTCACCTCTGATATAACTGATGTGATAAAAGCGGACAGCCATATTATACTGGCCGCCGTTAACCTCCCCATTGCGTTTCGCTTTTCGAATCTCTATGCTTGTTACACGTTAAGACACCCTGCAAAACAAGATCAAATAGAAAGATATTAGTAATAATGTATAATTTTGTGGGAAGAGTCCATAATTAAGTGTTGAATTTGGGAGATTACATTATACAACCAATACGGACTTAGATTACATGCATTCATGTGTTTGATTGCCAATTGGGATAAATATGGAAAGCTCCATCGAAACCAAAAACGAATGACATGTAAGTGTAGGCAATTTCATCCGATAAACTAGAAAGTTATCACAAATGAGCGATAAAACTATGCTTAGGCTTGCATTTGAATTTTTTTGGAAATTTTGTTTATGTTTGAACAAGTTACTTAATTATGAATAAACAGACAGATTTCATGAGATAACCACATCTGTGTGGCTTTTATGTTATTGCTTTTCCAACTCATGTGCATCAACGAAAACTAACAAGGCATGAACTGAAAATGATTAAATTTTATTTGAAGAAAAACAATATTTTATTAGCTGAGCTAAGATAACTTAAATTGAATTATGCAATTGATATTTTCCACATCGCACATCGCCAATCTTGGCAAACATATTTTTGCACAACTTCTTGTATGGCAGTTAAACATTATTAACGTTGCCCTAAGCACTGTTTTTAAAACACTGTTGGTCTTTTAATTAAATTTCCTTAGAGTGAATTACAAATGTGCAAGTTTAAGTGATTATCTCACATGAAACACTTATCGTCTACAAGCATTTACATACGTTTGCACACACTTCACAGCCTCCTGAAGTAGCATTGAGATTTCGTATAGTATTTCATTTACTCGAAGTGACACTTTTTCTTATTATTTTCTCATTTGCTTTATTACGCTAGACAAAAGTCACTCAATACACACGTTGTGCTGTAGAAGAAACAGTATATCTTTTGCATATCGTCATCATCAGGTGTAACGAAAAAATTCGCAGCAAAAACAATTACAGTCATACAGTGAAGGTTATCGATATAAATAAAGTTGAACTTGTTCACACAAAGTGTCGAGCTAAAGTAACGCAAATGTTGTGATATTAGATAGCTTTAGCTGGTTCATTGTCATAAGGAAATTGTATCGCACTCTGCAGTACAAATTCCATACATTTTGATGTTGCGTAGATACTTTGTTTACAAGAAAACAATTTTAACACGAAAGAGTTGGAAAGCGAACTTTTGTTTTTTTCAGTGCTAAATCACATCACATTAATTTTCTATTACCAAACACCCTTATTTTTCAATTGCCTATGAGCATGCGACAACTTTCAATTGAAATCCCAAAAACCAATGTCAAACACTGATAGACAAACATGCCTTATTGATACTAAAATTCGATCGGGTTTCTAATGGCTTTCACATTATATAGCAATTACACTTTTTCTCTTTATTTGCTTTTATTTCACCATACTTTCTGTTGGTATAAGTGTTACCACCTCTGTTGCTGTTTTTTTTTGTATTGTTGTCGTTAATAATTTGTTGACTTGACCACTTAATAAGGCGAAAACATTCACATGCAACCGCATATATCATTACGTTTTTCTCAATGTTTACCACGGCGCACATTCATAGACGGACATGAAAGTACCTTAAAGCCCAGATATGTAATGGAAGATATATAAAAAAAAAGTATCACCATTGAAAGTTGCTGCCAACAGCTGAATTCCAATATAACCAGTCTATCGTCTCCATCAAAAATTGCATTTCGTAGAGTCACAATGAAAATGGAAAAGAAGCAAATGCAACATGTGAGTCCAAGCCACCAGAGATACTCACACATGTATATCGGGCCCGTGCGCCTGTTTGGAATATTAACCAGCGATCGGTTTTTGTTTTCCAGTATTTGGCCCAAAAGCAGGTATCGTGGCAAAGAGACAACCAGAGGAGTGGTACCAACGAGCGTGTATGGAACATAAACAATGTGTAACTGGAGGGAAAAGTATTGGAGTTTCTCCTTTCGGGCGAAAAAATGTTGCTGCTCTGCCCCAAGCCCAAAATATGTATACAGACTTAATGTTGGCAGCAGGAATTTCCAAATTTGCTTCATTTGCAGTAAGATGCATTTACAAAACTAGGCAAACAATGTGGCACAGGTGATTGTGACATATCCATGAACCATCTTCATGCTGAGTTGAGTGATTCAATGAATATGATCAGCTTAAGTGTGAAATTTACATCTTCAAAAATTTCTGACTGCTAGTGAAAGTTTAAGGTAGGTCCACAAACAACAACGACATCTTTTATGAATGCCATCATCAACCGATACTGACTCTAGTCAATCAGCAAGTAATCAATGAAGATGATTCAGTCGTTAAATGTCGAAGGTTTAAGCGATTTCTGCGGTAGTGCATGAAGTGAACGTGCTTCAATACCGGTCTCTAATGATAATTTTATTTGTTGGTTTTTGTTTTATTGTAAATCCGCAAACAAAAAGAGGAAGAGCGTTTGAAATCTTGAAATGCTAAGAAAAAAAAAAAAAATGGAAATGTTATGCTCAAAAAAAAAATTCGTGAATATTAACGAACGTGATTTGCAAGAGAATTCCGTTGTCAAAGTTTTTGATGATTTCATCGATCTATGGAATGCATGACCATTGCAATAAAGTATTAGTATTAAATTAAAATTTAATAACTTCTGAACTTGTCGATGATTCAGAAGTTATTTCATCTCCATTGGGTTTTTAATTTTGCAAATTGCTGGTTTCAACCACAAGCCAACATTATTAACTTTGTTTGGTAATTACAGAGTGGAAATGTTCTATAAGTTATAAGTTTACTTTTAAGAAAAGGACTTATCTTAAAATAAATTCCATTGTAACGTCGGTTGTATCCATATCTTTGGTAAAGTCCCTACGTTTTTATACTTTCATCGATCCTTCCTTAATTATAAAGCTTCATCATTTATTAAAATAAATTGTTCCTTCATAGCACGTTGATCAACCATGGCAAATGATGGGTTTTTCTCTGTGATAGCCCACATGACAAAAATTAACTTTGCAGCCGTGTGTTATTCATCTATCAAGGTTGTATGCTTACAACGAGTTCAGAGTCGACCTGTTTTCCGATTTCTTTAAATCTTCATTTACGTCAAATCCCAATAACAGCAGTCATCTTCACCTACTTCCAAAAAGTCAACGGCATTTGTACTGTGGCTTTGCTTCTATTGAAAAGTGGTAAAGCCACTTTTAGTGACCCACATTTCATTGCTTTACTGCAAAAAAAAAAGAAGAGTGGGTGAAGGAAATACTTGCATGTAGTGTACTCGATCTTCCAGTTTCCTTGTACACTATTTATTTCCCATTGTGTAATATTCACACTGGTACCTACCACTAACTTCTCTAATCATTCCTTAGTTCGAGGCAAGTTAAAAAAAACAGATTTTTGGACACAAACTATTACGAAATTTGACTGCAGTATATTTAAATGGAAGAGCACCTGCATACCTCATGAACCAATGAGGAAAAGAAAAGTTGTAAAAAAAAAGTTAACTACATACAACAGTTGGCAAAAAAAAAAAAACAATTTAATTGTTATAAAATTATAGATCAAGTTCAACTGGAAGAAGATCTCCTCTCAATAGTATCAACTGAGGCCAATCCACTGCAGCAGAAGTTGAGGAAAAAAGTAAAGACAACAGAGGATTGAAAAAAAAAAATGCAGATTGCGGTTTAAATTTATTACCAGTGATGGTACTTGGATTCGGCTTTGGATTTGAATTATAATCTATGAATTCATGCTAGTAGTACAGAGCGGAATTGATTGCAGCATAGTTGGTGGTAGTTGAATGGAATTTTTCACTACCTAACCACAGTCACTTGGGATTGTGCCGTGTTTGGATTGTGGGTTGAACTTTTTTTTTTTTTTTTTTTCATCTGCATCTCTAATCCGAATAAGCCTTTTGTTTTGAATGCTGTGTGGCAAAGTTGCGTAATTTGGGCCCGCTTTAATGTGGTCGGTCGGTCGCTGTCTCTATTTTTCGGTTTTCCTTCTTTGTTGTGCTAAGTTTTATATTACCATTTTCAGTTATTCAACACAATTTGTGTTGTTTTTCTTAATCAAGCGCGAAATTGCATGGAATAAAAAAATAATGAGTGGAAAGACAGGAAAAAAAAAAGAATTCTATTGTGTTGTGGTTCACTTTTGAATTAGTTGTCAAGATTTGGGACAATTTCCGAGCTTTTGATGTAATAAATATTTTTATGTCAGTTTTTGTTTAAAAAATATGCAAAATTAGGATTTCCACGATAGATTTACCATAATTGATTCATAACATCAGGTTGGGTCGTTAGCCTTTCACGCAATAGAACTAGGTAACAAATAGCGCAGTTGTCAAGATTTGAAAACTGGATTTACTTTAGCCTTTTATACCTAATTTTTTTACATGTTTGACCAGAAAATTTAAGCTCTAAGTTTGGCATGGCGAGTTTTTTAAATGTGTTCTGTTATCGAAACAACTCTCACCGGTACTAACAGCCAGCGTTTCGGGGGGTCAAATTAGCACTTTAACAATCATTTGAAAGACTTTGGCACACGAAAAAGCCTTGGTTGGCACTGTCAAATTGTCACCTATGTATTTGCACTGTACGGTTATGCCCTATTTGGCACCGACAGCCCTGCCAGCACCTCAATTCTTAGCAAATTCCGATACTTTTAAATAGATTTCGTAAATGCTAAAAGAACAAATAGATTCAGCACAAAAAAATAATTTGGCATCACTGCACTAGAGATCTTCTTATATTCTCAGCACATGTCAAATATTTTCCGCGCGTTTTGTGGGATGTCGACCAAAAAAGATTTTATCTATAATTAGATATGCAAATTATTTATGTATATCGGAGATTATTTGTGACAAAATCTTGTGTAATAAATTGAAAAAGTGATTGTGATAATATTTTTCAATTGAAATATAAATCGAACAACAATTTTTTTAAGAGGTGCGGTGTGCGAAGTAAAATTTCACAGGTTTATCACGTAAAGAGGTTAGATGCTTTCTACAAGAAAATATTAAATTACACAAAATAATTGCGGGAGTCATAGATTATTTGTGCCGAAATCTTGCATATAAGAATTCAACAAGTGATCGTGATAATATCTTCCAATTAAAACACAAACGGAACCATTTTTATAGAGGTATGTAACAAATTGTAATTTGTTCTTGATTTGCCGGCATTTATACTATTTTAAATAATTCATTAGCTTCCGTATCATTGAGCTTTCCTTTTTGATATACTCAACACTCCACTGTCGGACATGTCTTCAAAAAAACCGCGTTTAATAGGTTTCTTACAAAATATTGTAGATTTCCAATCTGTGTACTGTAAAGAATTCCTCTCTTTGGTGTTTCCGATTTATGTAGTTTAAGTAGACGTTGATATCTCCTCACAAATGAAAGTATTTTTTCACGAAAATTGTTAAATCATTTCCAAAAAAAATCAACAAAACTTCATCTCAAGGTGGCCGATCTCCCACCAATACAAACATAGCTTGCAAAACCAAATTTTACGACAGCCACAGGGAGAATATCTGGTTTTACAAGCCATATACATACTAGCTAACAAAAAAAAAACCCAAGATCACAGATAATCTTGCACGAAACCAATAGGTCTGCCGAAAAATCGTTAACCACTTTCTGATTCACTCTAAAGCATAAAAATCATTAAAAAAAAAACTTGTTTGCCAGTGGTGGTGAACCAACAATTTCTGGTTTATTAGCATATTTTACCAAAATTCTTTTTCGTTAACATATTTACTTTTGTTTAAGAGGAGGCAAACATTTTTGAGGTTTCCATGTCAGCTTTTACATAAATAAAAATAAATGTGATAATTCCTGACCATTGAGGTCAAAACGGAGAGTTTCAGATTTTAGTAGGAACTGAAATCCATAAACAAGATATCGATCTAGGTATTTAACGTTGAAGTTACTTGATGTATTATTGTCGTAATATATGATTAAATTTGTCAGTCAGCTGTGAAAAAATAACTGAGCTGATGTGTTCTAACGCACGAGGGATAATTTTTTAGCTTTAAAACGTGACAACAGTTTTTTTCTCAGTCGGTTTGCTTCTCCTTGACTGTCATGAGATGATAATATGAGTGTGGAATGTTTGTGGTAATCAATCATTTACCTGATATATGACTCGTGATCACTTCATTAGAAAAATAACCAACTTTATTTGCTTAAGAACTGTTAAGTAAGTATCATCCACTTCTACTTAAATCAATTCTTGAACTACGCAGCATGATTTGTATACTTTATGCACCCAATACGTGCCGTTTTTGAGTATTTCGATTTTACATTCTTAGTAGATTTACGTAACCCATCAACAAACGACATCTACAGTAGATGAAATTGTTACCATTGAAAGACATTAACATTCTGTAGGTAGAAGAACTCGCATCCGTGATGCAATCTTTAAGGATGATCTCATTCATGCCTTGTTATATTGCAAAAAAAAGAACACAAGAAAACTCCATCGTTTGCCAAAGAAACGAAATCACGACCGATCTCAAACACTGATTGTAATGCCGCCGTAAAAGCTAAAACACTTTTCTATTTCTTATTGCTTTGTTTGTGTTTTAGAAGTTTATGTGACAACATTTAATTACCTAGTCGACGCGCGGCTACTTTCTGTAGTCTCTTTTGTATAAAGGCTGTTGGTGGATGAACATTTTTGTTTAGAAAGTTCTCACAATAAAACACAAAACAATGATCAATGACAATGGAGATGGTTCCTAAAATTAAAGCATCAAAATCCGATTACAATTACTCTCAGACGAACCGACAGTCTGCCATTTCACATTTTGTGAGAAATGTAATGAATGGGATTCGTAAATTGACCCGAATCGTAAAGGTATGTCTAATTACCTTTAATTTCAATTTTTCTCTCGTTTTCCCAAAAATTAATCGTCTTAAACGAAAGTGCTAGACATTTAGAAAGAAAAAAAATTAAAGAATTTCTCCACGCTTTCTGTTTTCGTAAATTTCTTCTATTACATCGGTGAATTATCATTTGTTTAATTGATTTCTCTTTGAAGCGGTGCAATTTATGAAATGCAGTAGAAATGTGTGTCTTAATTGTGTACTCATGGATTTGAAACCATGAATTGCAAGTGCATGCAGTTGGATATGTGTATAGGAATGCTATGCAAGCAAGATCTTTGATCTTTCAAACAAATAATAAACCCGTTTTTATGTTGCTGAAGCGTTGACTATAATAAAGATTATACAGATGGAATCTAATAGGTCTCCTTTACCCAAGAAGGGATAAGGTTGGAGGGATAAATCGAATTCCTTTTGCATGACTGTCCTCTTTCTACTTATTTGGTAGATCATCTTCGCACCCACACCTTTCGATTAGCATATTTCAGGGAAAAAAGGTAACGCAGCGATTACTTATCGATAGGGACAAGCAATAGTTACTCACCTATTTGAAGTTGATGGGTATAGAAAGGTCTGGATCTGTAATCCCAAATGTATATTCTTTCTCGGTAATCCTTAAAAGAGGTAATGTATCCTTTTCTGTTTTCGTTGAGTTATTCCGTTTATTGCCCGCCTTCGTTGAATCACTGCTTTTTACACTTATGGCAAATTTAAAATAGTGCACTTAAGTTTCTTATTAAAACGCTTGGGCCATTCTTTGTAAAACTAGAAAATTTCAATCATTTTATGTTAAATTGGATGGATTCGTGTGAGTAAGAGCGGAAGGGTTATTCAAAATCAGTACGCACGCACCAGGAGCAGAGTGAAAAAACTTGTATGTGATTTTAAATTATCATCTCAAGCAGTTGTGCATTCTTAAAAAGAAAGAAAAACTAACATTTCTTTTCTTGTTTTCGAGTGTGAGATCCTATGTAGTTAGAAAAGTAGAAACAGGTAATGAATTATTCATTTAAAATTGGTTCTTGAGACCATCGAGGACGTTAAAACGCAAAATCTCCAATTCCTCTCCATATTTCCACTAAATGTCCAACACGAAATTGTGTTTTCTACATTCCATTCCACTCTTCACAGCAAAATATGTGGCATACGTAGCTATTGAACCACTATTGAATTTTTCTTTGAAACCGCGCGTACAAAAAACGAAACGAAAGAGTTGATGTACAAACTTGATCGGTTGGTATAAAAAAAATTGAAAAGCCAACTCGCATTTGATATTTAAATAAGTGGTTATGAGGAATTTTCTTTCGTTGGAATATTGAGGGCTTAATCCATGAAAACAGGACACATTGGTAAATAATGAACGTTGTATCGATAACAGGTGAACAAATAGCATGTACACTGTGGTTGAACCTCTTCTTCGTGTGATTCAATCGAAGTAAAAACCGCAAAACTTATTGAAAAAGAAATAAATTATAGCATAATATTAGCGAATGTGCAAGGAGGTGTACACTGGATTGTTATTTCAGCCATGAAGCATAATACAACACAAACTGAGAGAGATGAAGTTAGTGGTTAAGGGAGCGCGACTTAAGAATCTTTTTATTTTATTTTCTTAATTTCTTATAATTCTTGTTGCACACGAATCCGTTCAATTGCAACTAGCACTCATGAATTATTTATTTTTTTCATTTATTTCACTTCACTGCAACTAATCATTTTTTTTTTGTATGTTATAATCCAATGAGAGTAAAAAAAAAATGTTTGCTGCTGCTTGTATCCTTTCACTTTATGCGCCTTGTACCGATTTTGTAAGTTAAACATTGAAAAGAAATCTATAGAGGCTTAAAAAAATATATTGAAAGAGGTAAATTTACGTTTCACACCATTCCACTCGAAGGCCAAACACTCACTAAACTTGCTTAAGAAATCTTTTAAAACCAGGCGCAGCACTTGGTCGTCGACAACGACAGCGACCACGACCGCGACGACGACGACGTTGTCTATGTCGTGGTAGTTAGCGTCTTTTGCATTCAAAATCTATCACGAAGGAGAAGTAAGAAAAAAAGCAAAAAAGGTAAGTAACGCAGCCAGTTTTCTTCTACCTGTGTGGAATATACAGGTCTACACACAGGTATTGGGGGAAACCGTAAGCAGTGTGTACACGGTGTTTGTAAGTGTCGAACTTAAGTTGAAATTCACTTGCCAGATATTGTGTGGTATTGTTCGGTCGTTTTCGCAGAAGTTGGGATATGGACATGGATTTTCCCTCAATAGTAAAGGCATTGGGTTGGTTTGTTGACATCGGCAAACAAATTAGTACGTAAATATGAACCTGTTCGAAGAGTCATTCACAGATCACCGAATCGCAGTAAAGGGCACGTTACCATCTTATTTTTCCTACCTACCTAGGATAGGAAGGCTATTTTCCTTTATTGATTTTGATGGTAACAAAATCAATAAAATAGTAGAGCTCTTAAGGAAGAAGGAAATTTTTAAAAACATTACCGTCTTCCAATTATTGCTAATTCTTTGGATTCAGAGTAATCAACTGTGCTTTATCAATAAGCAGATTTTGTTTGAAGGACTAGGTTGGTAGGCTATAGATAGTAGGTATTCGCCCATTAAAGATAAATTCGAATAGATGTCGTACAGTGGAATCCACCCACGTATCGTTTAGTATTCACCATTTGCCTTTTCGTCTTAAATCTGAGCTTCTCCGTATACTTCTCACACTGACCAATTTCTATCTTCTTCTACTAAAAGCTGCGACCATAATAACACGTTATATGTGGCAAAATATTATATGGCATGTGCGAGCGTGTCTTAGTGCTTCTGCTATTTTGTTTCGAGTGTACGTTCGTAGACTAGGCAAATATCTGCAGTTGTTCTACCATTTTGCCACTATTTGTGCTTCTGCTGTCTTCTCTTGAATATGGATAGACAAACCACATACCACTTTTGAAGATACTTGGTCAATTTCATTCTATGCTTTGAATTTTTAGTATTTTACTCTACGGTTTCGATGTGCTTATCCTTTTGTCATCTATTTTCTCTTTACTATTTTTGTTTCTTTTCACAATTAATTTTCGTTTGTACCGGATCGTTTTGAATATGAACAGAGAATGGTTGCCTAAAAGGAACCGATAATTTGTTTTATGTGTTATTGCTTTACAAGGTAACTGGTTGATTAGCTGTTTATAACAGGGGAGTACAACATTTCTTTAGTCGTAAAAAAACAAATGCTGATCTATTAAACAAAATAAAATATTTATTCTAATCTCCATTTTTTTTATTTTTTTTTTTATTTCAGCTCCATGAGTTCGTTTTATCCTGCAGAACTTCTTCATTTTTGTCGACGTGGTCTAAACCATGGATGGATCTTAAACGAAAGGTTAGTGCAAAATGTTTATCTAACTTACAAGTTTCTCCCTCCTCTGGGATTTTGAATTCGTTGTCTGTTTCGATATCAAAACACCCGCGATATTTGCCCTGAGGAAATAAGAAAATCAAGAAAAAAAATTGTTCATCATACCTCACTTGATGGCAAACTGACACACATACCAATCGTATGCGATAAGCCAAAACTGGGAGTATTGCATTCTTATAAACCCTAGCCATGGATAGTACAATAGCTACAAGTACTTTGCCTTACCTGTGGCAAAAGAAGTTTTTGGCACTGAAAGTTCGTTTGGATATTTTTCTCAATGTTGCAATATTTGTTATTGTTTAGGCAAGTAATGGATTTTGGTAGGAGCTCTTTATGTAAATTTAGATATTTTAAACTGCAGATGGTGTGAGTGTCTCCATTCATCTACGAACGTGGCAATTTATCAATCATTTTTGGGAAGTGCAAACATATTTTACTCGCTTTGGACAGTTAGGGTCGCTTAAGATCGTTACAATATGTTTCAGTTGTTTAAAAATGCCTCTGCCTGCCTCTTTCTTCAAATAGCTTCTCTCGATCGAAAACATATTTCTCTTCATTAAAATGGCACCTCTCAATGAGCACTATTTACTCACGAATGGTAGAGTAATTACTCAATAATTGCATATACTCTGGATAGACTGGGCTACCTATAACCCATTTTCCAGTTTCCTGACAGGAAAACCCGTGCAATAGAATGTGTGTATTAAATAAATGGGTCATCAGGTAAAATATAAAGGTGGTTCGTTCGTTGGTAATACATACTTACATGTTTATTAACTGTTCGTGTCGTCTGATACCAGCACTTCTTTTACTCGGGGCAATGATTGAGCGATGAGTTGTGCATCTAATTAAAAAAGTTGGCTGTTGCCCTTGTATATTTGTTTTATTTGTCTTCAGTAATGTTTTTTTTTTTTTTTTTTTTTTTAGAATTTAGAATATGATTGATCGACAATTGAACTTAAATTTAGGCCCATTAACGGTTGAATATAATCTTCAGGAGCGATGCAATTTTTTTGTTTTATATATTACGACTCCTTTAGGCTTTTTATGTTAAATTGTGTTCTTAAATGGCGATGGTTCCGGTCAATTTGTGCTGTGAATTTAATTAGTATGGTAGACATGCAGCAGTGTGCCAAAACTGATTTTTAACTATGGTTTCTCACCGCCCGCATGGATAAGTGAAAAAAACTGAAGGTAATGGATGGAACGTACTTATTTTGGTCAAGAACTGTTCTTTGTTGTTTCGAACTAACTTTCTTATGTTGGTTTCATTCATAATCTATGTATGTCATACAGCGTGCTCCAAAAATATTTAGAACATTCATATTAAATGGTAAAACCAAGTACGTAAATGTACGTATACAATTTACTGACTATTGCTTGGTAAAACCACCTCGGAAGTGCAGATGCAAACCGTTGGCTGCTTACACACTTCTTTTTCACTCTACTGTTATGTGATTGTTTATATCTTTAACCTATTGCAGCAGTTCAGCCTGCGCTCAAATAGGCAAACCATTCCTGTTCGTCCAACTTCTTTAGTTCGTATTTCGTTTGATAAACTTTATCAAAATAAAACGAACATTTACTACAATTATTTATATATAAACAATATATATTTCCATATAATATATTATTATAATCTTTTATAAATTTTACAAAGACCATTTGTTACATATCATTTTATTGCATCTCGCAGAGAATTTCAAACAGAAATGAAAGCTCTTAACATAAATTTCAAATAAACAAATACAAAAATTTAATCGTTCTTACATTCACTACGGTTTTTTTTTTTTTTAACTAGTTTTGTATAAACTAAACATATACTTATTCGGTGTTCTATTTATATGGTCTAAATCTTCTACAAACAAAAAAACAATACAGATAAAGTTAATGTGTACGCATAAAAGAAATGATTTGTTCTGTTCGTGGTTTAATAAAATAATAATATTGATAATTTCAACAACTAATGGGATATAAGTGAATCAGTTAGAATCCTTCGTGTGTTTGTTTTGTTGCTCGCCTCCCTTTTGATCTACTAAATACGCATTTAATTTTAAGTCTAAAACTTTTTAATATATTTTTTGCTTATTTTTTTAAAATTTTGCAATAGTTATGCCTAAAATGTAATTTTAATTTACTTTTGTTTTTGTCTACAATTTTCTTATGTAGAACTTCCACCTGCACAATGATTATCGACTCTAGGAATTATCTGCGCTCTTCAGCTCTCAACAAGTGATTTATTTATTTTTTATGTACAATATGCTCTCGCAATAAATACTCCGAACTCCGCGTTTTTATTACTCGCTTTGATAAATTAACTAAATTAAAGGATAGAAATGTAAATGAGTTTGTGGAATATTCTTATAGAATACGCGAAAATACTTTATTTTGCTTAAATTCGTTTGTTATGTGTTAAGATCATCATGTTGAGAGCTGAAGTAGCTCACCAGACCGCTGAATTCGCTTGTGGATTGCGACGATGTAATCGGCGAAACACTACCGTCCTCAGCGGCATCGTCAACACCGCCTACTGTTGGAGGATTGGACGAGTATGGGCTGCGTGATTCGGAAGACTCTGTCAATGGTGGAGGAGGAGTAGCGGTTTTGGATGTGTTGAATGTTTCCAAAGTGGTAAGTTTTTTTCTTGATAATTCTATTACAGATGGTGTAGCAGCTTTCGTCGGGACTGGAGCGCATGGTTTCTCTATCAAAGATGGTGACGATGTAGGTAGGCGAGATGGTACTACAGCAGCTGAAGGTGGTGGTGGAGGAGCCGCCGCTGTGGATGCGGATGCAGCAGCAGCAAGCGATGATGCCGACACAATGACGGAACTGGGAACTGCCGAAGCTGTTGGAGGTGGTGGTGCTGAATGGGGGACCGAAAGCGGAGGAGGATAGTAACCATAGCCTCCAACATAAGATCCAGCTTTAATTTAAATAAGATTCATAATAATAAACATTTTCTAGGTTTCGTGGTTTCATTCTTACGTGGTGAGTACTCAGATGGTGCTCCAGCGGGTCGCATCCCACTTGACTGCGATGAATTTGTAGGAGGACCTCGCTGTGGGAAACTTGGACTGCCAAACATTTGGGGCCTTCAAGAAAGGATAAGATGGAATACAGTAAGTACAAATGTGTATAAATCTCTAAAGAGGTTTCAGGCTTGCTGCCAGAGCAATTGCAGCCTTCATTTTTTGTCGATTCCGAGCGAGCTCTTTCCAATTCCCTGAATTAAGCTTTGAACACTGGACTGGATGAGAGAGCAAGGATTCTGAAAAGCTTAATTAAGGGAACCGGAAAAAGCTTTTTTTCGAGGTCGGCAAAAAAAAATCTGGTCTTGCTCTGGCAGTGACCCAAAAAGAAAGTGGGGCTACGTCAAATTTGTCTGAAAAATGTACATGTAAGACAAATTAAAAAAAATCGACACGGGTTCCCCCTTTTTGACCGAGACTTTTTTCCGCTGTCCTATTGGCTGGACTCAGACCCCAATTTGTGTAACACAATTGGCTTTTTTCGCTATATGTATTGACTTTTTTGGCTATGTGCACACTAGGCCGAATCCTAGTGCAAACGATTGCAAGTTCTTGGTTTGCTTCTCCTCCTAGACGGAATTCGTCCACAAGCCCAGCTTATTGCCCAATGTCCTCAAAGGAACACCATATCGATTATTTTATCTAGAAGTTTATCCTACCACCGCGATTTCAGCTAATTGGTTTTCTCGAGTCCCTATTATCGAGAGAGAGTAGGTAAGCTATGCGACCACACACTAAGCAAAAAAAATGCCTTTATCAAGGCCACAAAATATTCTGTAAGAGATATTTCAAACGACATCAATATAACAATAACAACAAACCGAGCGCATCCTAAGGTTCTTGTCGCCGGACTATGACTAATACAACCCTAAAATGGTGCAATTAGATCCATAGGCAAATGAGTAAATTTACGAACGATAATAGGGCTCGTTATTACATTTAACTCAACGAATAAGGAAACAAAACTGTCGCCCTGATTTCAGTTTGACAAAATAGTTGTACTCTAAACTTCTCGACAGAATGTTCGATATGATGATCTTTACATCGCGTTGTATTATAAATGGCATCGGGATTGCATTCCGGACGAAAACGATTCTATATGTGCACATAACCAAAAAAGTCAATTTTAGCATCGCCACGTCAAGTAAATAGAAAGCCGACTCCAACCAATAAGTTCAGCGAAACAAAGTCATCGGTTTTTTTTTTGCCAACTACACTCAAATCTGTTTTTACACGCATTTGATTAAACACAAATCAGAGAACGAATTTAATTATCCTTTACTTTACATCAATCTTTCTAGAGATTTACTCTAACTTGACTAACTTCAACATGGAAGTAGCTTTTTCCTTTTATACGCGAACTCTTGGGGGACATATCTATCGTGTAAAAACAGAACTAGGTGTACTAGTGCCGAGAACTCAACACCTTCGAATTGAAATGTTATTTCTTAACGCCGTGGCCAACGGTCAAGAACCACTGCCTAAGTAAAGTCAACTTTTTATTGTAGCTTTAAAATAATTTCGTTCTACAAATGATGTCTGCTCAGGTAAATCTGCTTGAGCGTTGGGGAACTCAAAGCTTTCCTTACTCGGACAATAGTTCTTAATCAGCCGGAAACTGACCAAAAAAAAATGCAATCTTAGGTGCTGTTGAATTCTCGACACGAATTTTTGGCTTTTAAATTCTAAATAATAGATATTTCTAGCATTTTGTGCTCACCTGTAGGGACTTAAATGAGGGGGTGCTGAATGTCTTGCCGGTGGTGGCGCATATTGTTGGTCAGGTCCTGAATATGATGATGACTGCCGCGGCGGGCCTTGCTCACGTATGTCGTTGGCTAAGCTTATGGGAGGACCACTTGAAGATGGCCGTAAAGGTGGTGGACCACCTACGTACGATGGTCTCAGTGTGTGATGTGTGGTCATTGGAGGCATGGGTGGCCCACGATGACGTATCGGAGGCCTGTTCCCGGGTATAAGCGCATTTGGCGGTGGCTGTGCTTGAGGCTGCTGCTGTTGCTGTGACTGCGCTTGCGGTGGGCGATAAAAACGAGAACCTGCAAATGGTTATATGAGTATTAAATGAACTTACTCAAACGAAAATCTTACCTTGCTCAGCGAATGGTGGCCCACCAATAGGCATCAAAGATCTTCCCTGCAGATGAGGCATTCGAGTGATAACTGATGGTTGAGTATTTGCTGGTGGTGGCTTATATAATTGCGGCGGCTGCGCTATAGATAATGCTGATTTGATCACTCCCGGGGTAGCAACTACTCCGCTCACTGGTGCAGGCGGTGATTTAGTTTCGGTGTTACCTGATGGAGGATTATCAGGTCTGGGCTTAGACGCTGCTGCTGCTGCTGCAGATGCTGCCGCAGCTGCCTGCTGTTTCTGCAGTGGATCCCGCAATGGAGTTATCTTTTTTCGCCTTCCTCGGGGTTTACTAAGATCTCCACCAGCATATATACCACCCCCAGGGGGCTGAGAACCTAGTCCATGTGTTGCTGGTATTGCCTGAGATGTGGGTGGAAAGTTGCGAGACATCGGATGATTGAGAGGAGCACTTAAAGCGTTCTGCAGGAGAGGTAAGTGTGGCGGTGCTGATGAACGATGGTGTTGCAGCATTTGTTGCGATGGGGGTCCGTAACCGTGCCTAAGCAACGGTGGGTGCATCGTTGGCATTGGTAATTTCTTGCGGACCGGCTCTTGAAGACCGGATGAGGAACTTGAGGTGGATTGTAGCGACTGTGTACCCAAAAGAGAAGATGTGGGTTTCAAAACGGTTTCCATTTCCTTGGAAGTTTTCTTTCGAAGAACTTCGGTCGGTTGTGGAAGTTTCAGCTGCTGTTGTGCAAAGTCTTCTTCCTCGACCATGCGGGCAATTGCTTCCTCGTCCATGTCTTCGGGATTAAAGTCATCTGGTAGATCGTCGTCATCAAATTCTGACTCATCAAGGTCCCCTTCACTTATTGATTCACCCTTACGCTGCAAGTAATCAATGTCCAGCACCTTTGCTTGACGAATCACAGATAGTGGGACGGTAGAAAGAGAATCCACCTTTGCGGGGGACCTTTGTGCTCCCGCTTTTATAGGAATAAGCCTTGGAGTAGCTGCTAGTTTTGCTCCCTCGGCATTTTTCTCTGCAAGCATACGCTTTATTTCCTCTTGTTTTTTGATGAACTTCTCTCGCTCTTCCGGCGGAGTGTCGGGGCGTTTCACGCCTGGTTTGATACCTCCATCGGAGCTTTCATCTTCGTAGTCTTCCAAGTAAGTGCACCTTTTACCGCGTGTTTTTCGAGAACTGTCAACACTGTCGCGGTCATCATCATCATCATCATCATCATCGCTATCATCGTGTATCATACGATTTTTGGAAATTCCCGCTTTGAAGCTGCGACTATTATCATCCAGTCGCTTCGTTTTTTTCGCTTTTGGAGCTGCTTTTGGTTTTAGTTTTGGAGATTTTCGTGCGATTGTGCTTGAGCGTTGCTTCTTCTTCTTGGAGGGGCGCCATGCACCATCACTGGCCTCGCTTTCCGTTGAATCATCGCACAGGTCGTCGCTGTCGATATTTTCTGAAAGTTCATCTTCATCATCGTCATTTGTCTCAGATTCTGTATAATCGGATTCCTTCTTTCGTTTTTTCTTTAATCGCGGACGCTCTTCTTCCTCTGAGGCATCAGAATCTTCAACTATAAATTTTCTATCTTTGCGACGTTCTCGAGCTGCTCTACGGGAGGCTCTCCTGGTCTTCTTCTTATTTTTTCCTCCATGTCGTCGGCGACGATACACTTCTAAGCTACTATCTGATGATTGTGTTGCATCATCTTCTTCTTCATCTTCCTCCTCATCATCCATGGAACTAGTTTTGAAGTCTTCGTCGGAATCGTTGTCCCCTTCGGAGCTGATGTCCAGCGTAGTTAACTTTCGCGATTTCTTCTTAAGATGACGCCCGGCTTTTGGTTTACGTTTGAGGGGCTCAAAATCACTTCCAGAGTCATCATCCGCAGGAGCACTTGTGGGCGGCTTTTCAATCTCCTCTGTTGCTTCTCCATTTTCCTCTGCTATACGTTGTTGTTGTTGTTGACGTAATTTTTCTTCCTTATCTGCTTCGATGATTGTGGAAATGTCTTTTCCACGACCAAGGTTACCCGCCCCAGCGACTTCATCTTCTTCCTCCTTCAGTGCAGATTTTATCATATCATCGTACTCATTCAGGCGGTAACTTACATTTATTTGGCGACGTTTACGAAGCTTGTATATCGGTTCGTCGTCAGAATTCGTCGCGGAATCACTCACACTATTGCTGGATCCACTGTTCGATGATTTTGATTTAGATGTGTTACTTGCATCAGTCTCTGTTCCATTCTCCTCACTATCGTCTAAATCATCATCATCAGATGCCTTCTTTCGATACGTTCTGTTCCTCCTTGCTACTTCTTTCCTTTTTCGGATTTGCTTTCGATTGTTCTTTTTTTCAATCTTTACCTGTGTTGCTCTTTCCAGCTCCAATCGTTCCTGCATTTCAATTCGTATTCTCTCCTCCTCTTCTTCTTTCTTACGCTGCACTAAATCATCAAACTCTTTTAAGTGATTTTCCAACGCAACTATTAACTCTTCCTGTTGGCAGGGTGGACAAAACCAATCGCCTTCGGGAATGTAAAATATTACAGGAGACAAGCAAGAGCAATGGTACCCTTTATCGCACTTATCACACAGAAGAATCCACTCGGGGTGATCAGACTTGCCGCATTTCTGACATGATTCGTCAGCGTCTGCTGTCGCCACCTCCTCCTCTCCCTCCTTTCTAGCCGTTCTGGCTCGTTTTAATGGAACTACTTGAGATTCATCCTCCAATTCTGACTCGGGTGAAAATTCATGATCAGATCTAAAAAGTGGACTGCCGGGATCGGTTTCATACTGCTCCTCTTCTTCTTCCTCTGGTTCTTCTGAACCAGAACTCCAACCTCCCTTGCCAGGACACTTCTTTTTTTTCTCTGCTTTCTTCTTGACCTCAACTTCACTGTCCGCGTGATCGGAGGAATGTTCGGATGGTTCGCTTACTGTGGGGTCCTCGGCTTTTTCTGCCTTCTTCTTTTTCTTGAGCTCTGCTTTCATATTGCGCAATGCAATCTCCTCCATCTTTCGACGTTCAGCCTCCTCACGTATCTTAAGTTGAGCGATTCTCCGGGATTGCCGCACTGGGGTTGAATCAGATTCTAGATCGATAATATTTTTAGCATCGACGTCGTCATGGTTCTTGCGCCGCTGACCACTAGCGGGCTGCTTTTGAGCAGCTTGCTGTCGAGGGCGAGGAGGAGTTACCATTGGTTTTGGAGAATCTTTCGTTGGTTTAGTTTCCTCTTCAACTTTAAGATCCTCTTTCAATTCCAGCTCCTTTATAGACTTATCATTGGATACCGTGGCCTCTTTCTTAACAACTGCCGCTTCCTCTTCAACAACTTCTTGCTTTAGTGCAGGCTTATTTTGTGTAGTTCGGTTTGAAACCTTCACTTTGGTCTTTGTGTCCCCCTCTTGGCGAATTTCTTTTTTCACTTCAGCTTTTTCTGGCCGCTCGCTAGCATTGGTTGCCTTAACCCTAGTTCGTTTTGGTTGAGGTAGCTCTGCTATTGGTTCCGGTGGACCACCCCTTCTGCTCGATCGAGTTTTTGCCATAGCCGGTAGAATCACATTAGAACTTTGGGGTGTAGTTTCCTCCACACGAGGGTCCTCTTCGCTGCTCCTTCGCTTTCTTTGATTCTCTGATGTTGGGTTATTCTCTAGTGGAGCCGGAGCTGGCGCTGGCGCTTCTTGAGTTATTTCCGAACTTTTGCTTTTCTCGATTTCGTGATCTTTCTCTTTTTCCACTTGGCTTACACTCTTTTCTTCGACACCTAAACTCGAGACCGTCTCCGGTGATTGTTTCTTCTTTGGAATTTCTTCATCCGCTTCCTCACTAGACTCAACAGGATGAGATTTCTTCGTTTGTTTATTAGCAGGTTTCCTAGGTGGTGACTCATTAATAGTTTTCCTCTTTGAACTTTCTTCTTTGCCGGCTTCTGCGAATTTCTGTGGAAATTCGGCAGACATTAGTTCTTTAGCTGGTTCCACGGTTAAGGTCTGTTCTTCGGGTTTTATTTTTTCTGCTGTTGTCGCTTGCTCATTCTCCTCGTCTTTAGTAACTGTGACTTTTGGATCCGTTTCCTCCTTGAGAGCTTTAGCTACTACAACAGCCTGCTTCAACTTGACCTTCAACGGTAATATCTTCTCCATTGTTTCTTTCTTTTTACATGGCGTTTCCTCTTCTCCGCTGCTGCTGGTTGTTTCCTCCACATTTGCATTTTTCCTTTGAGCTTCCACTTTTTTCCTTATTTCAGTATTCATTAGTTTACTTCGCATTTTGAGACGCTTGCCTCCAATGTCTTCTTCCTCTTCAAACGCTGCAACTTGATTTTCCAAAATCTCCGATTTCTGGTTCTGATCAGTCTCACTTTCTGATGAATGTCGCGGTTTTTCAGATTTCTCGTCACTTAAGCGACGTTTACGATTGATAATTGGACTCGATTGTTTCTTCTCTTCTTGGCGACCATTATTCGATTTTCGACTATCTTCTTCCAGGACTTCTTTCTCCGTAGCCTCGGGTGCTTTTCCAGGCTCATTTAAGTGATTTTCACCATTTGTTGGTTCTGTAGCCTTGTTCTCTCCTTCTGGTTTCACATCATCCTTACAAACCTCAGTTTCCTCCCTCTTTGCTTGATTTTTTACGGGACTTAGTTTTAAGCAACCTGGTTGACCAAAGAAAAAAGTAGCTTTTGGCTCTACATCATTCGCTTTAGAATTTCCAACAAAGCATTCCTCTCCAGCCCCTTCTCCAACCACAAAAAAAGTTCTCTCTTCGATCACTTCACTAAACTCTGGTTCCTTCTCAAATTCGCCTTGTGATAACAAATCATAACAATTTTCGCACTCCTTGCCGCTACCTTCTTCTTTTATAATAACGGGTGGGTCTTCAATGGGTTCACCAACAATAGGTTCTCCTATTTTGTTTTCTTCGACACATTTACCATCTTCCCCATCAGCATGCTCTTCTGTGTCTTCTTCGCCTTCGGCATCCTCCTCTACATCGTCCTCCTCCTCTTCACCCTCATCGGCTGTGTCCTCATCATCTTCCTCCTCCTCTTCACCTTCTTCATCGCTATCTTCATCTTCGTCTTCATCGCCATCTTCATCATCATCATCATCCTCATGATTTGCTTTCTCATATTTGCTTAATTTTTTCTCTCGTTTCGAGTCCAACAGTGATGGTCGCAGCTTTTTCACTTCTTCGGGCTCCGTCTCTTCAACTTCATCAAGCGGACGTTTCTTACATTTTTCCATTGTTATCTTTGACTGACTGATAACCAGTGGCTGAAAAGAAAAATTAGAATTATTTGCCTGCTCCCAAAGTAACACTTTTTCTATCTTACCTTCACTTTCTTTTCTTCTTCCTTCTCTGAAGGCTTTTCTTCGGAACCGTTGCCCAGAGCTTCGCCGTTCATAACAACCCCATTTTCCTTGTTTCCCAATTTTATTTTGATGTTTGGTATACGGCCTTCTGTACTCTGGTTGCTCTCCTGGCTATCATCTTTTTCCTCTGGTGGTGGTGGCTTTTCGATAGGCACTGAGCAACTATTGCTGCTACTATCTTCGTCAACCACACCTATCTCTGATGGAAGCACGACTTCATTTCCCCTCAAACGCGATATCAGTTTGACCAGTTCTTCCCGATTCGTAGCGACCACTTGCCAGATCTCTTCATCCAGGTGCTCCTGATACACTCGAATATTGCAATCCAAGTCTTGTGTTAACCAATATGCGTGACCGAGGCGATCACGCCCAATAGGTTGGCTACGTAACGAAGCGGCACTCATTGTTAGAAGTTTTGCTCGAAATTTGTTGTTTCGATCAAACTGGCTTTCAAGGAGTTCCTTTAAGAGAACAATGAAATATAAAAAAAAGGAAATTATGTGATGGGCATGGTTTAATTTACCCTTAGGATCCTCAATTTAACCTTCAGACTTGACTTCTTGTAACCGAATCTTTCGATTTCCCAACCATCTTGCGAAGAGTAAGAAAAGCAAAATTTGCTTAACGCTGACTCCCATGCACATTCATGTACGGTCCTTCGGGTTTTCCGCATTAGTTTCACATGAAGATCCCGCAATCCATTTGGAACTGAAAAAAAATAAGACATTGCGTTCAGGAAAAGGTTGATCATTGAAGCTTGTAAGAGAAGTAAGTGCTAAAATTCTGAAGACAACTGTCGTCAAAAAAGAACTGAACACAGAATGGTTTTAGGTTAGATATTCACTTCAAACTAGAGCGGCAAAAGACCAACTATCCTCAGTATCTCACTTCTTTCACTAACATCTCAAAGAAATTTCGTTCTCTTTCTCGTTTCAGGACTATTTAAGATAATTAAGGAAGGTGCAGCAAGTCATTGGGCTACGCACATACTACAGGTTGGAAGCATGAAACGTTAATATTCTTGCACCATTTAATTGTGGCCAATAGTTGAGCACAATCACGAACTGATTTCCACCAAAAGTGCTAGAAATTAAGCCATTTATGTTTGGCAACATTTAGAAGAAGCCCCAGGAGCAGCTTTAACCCTTTCAATCACCCATTATAGTAAAATTTGACAGCTCGAACGTGCAGCGAAATAGGAAAATTCATGAGAACTTCATCGCGGCGAAAATATATACAAACAAACAGAGAGTAAGAGCAACTTTCGTCTTCTTCCATAAATCTCTTCTCTTACGCGTACTCGAAAAAGTACAAATGACAAAAAAAAAGGAAAAAAAATGCACTTCACTTCCCAATAATCACATGAAAATAAAAATCATTCGCGCTCACCTTCATCCGTATTCGTTAACCAATCCTGGAATTGTTTAAAATCTGGATAGTCCACTTGCAATTGTTCAGAAAACTTCTCTAAAAACGCACAAATTACTGCAAAATCTGGATCATTTGCACAAGAAGCATCTTTGTCGGACGACGCCATTTTTCCTTCCGTCAGTGTGTTTGGTTATTGGCATTTGGTGTACCACACAGAAACACAAATTCACCACTGAAATTAATTATTTCGGTGTATACTTTTATACACACAGTATCACAACATTATGGAGAACATTTTGAAAACAAATTTATTTGCAA
This sequence comes from Criorhina ranunculi, assembly GCA_951813785.1. Classification (NCBI taxonomy): domain Eukaryota; kingdom Metazoa; phylum Arthropoda; class Insecta; order Diptera; family Syrphidae; genus Criorhina; species Criorhina ranunculi. Next base: position 62,862,376 of record OX638384.1, on the reverse strand, counting down.
TTTTGCTTTTAATTTATTGGAAAATCACATAAACACCGGACTCCGGCAGAGTACAAGAATGAACCGTGCCGTTTAACGGGAGTAGCTTTTTTTTATGAAAATTGTACTAGATTTATACTCCACACAACTTTTCGAACATTTAATTCTTCGAAGATGTGAACTAGATATAAATAATCGATTGTTAGGTAAAAAAAAGTGTGCGAAAGTTATGCAAAATTGTACCAACATATCAAATAAGAACGTATGATTGATTACATATATTAATCTTTCCGACGTCTGAATGCACAGAATATTGTGGTGTAAAAAAGAGATGTACACAATAGGACTTTGTAAATACTGTTTATAATCAATATAATGAATTCTTAATAAGGTATTGTTCAGTATTTTTGTGTTCTACTCACAGTTGAGTATTAATTTCCATCATATTGCATACCAATATTACCATTCGTTAATCAATTTAGGCAATCAGACGTGTGAACGCACCCATTTCGAATATTTATGGAATCTGTCAAAAGTAGGATAGAAAAAAATGAAATGCCACAAACTTCAGATCGTAACCGCCATTTGTTTGAAAACTTCGTTTGGATCTATAAACTATAATCTATATTGCTGTTCAATTAAATTAATATCAATATTAAACTCTTCTGCTAACTTAAGTCTAACAAGCAATGGGTGCAAAACAATCGAAAGCCGAAGGCGAAGTTTGCCTAACGCAAACTCCGCAACAACCAATATCAGTGCAAACTGATTTTGAGAACTTGGAAAGTGTCTCCGACCCGAGGTCGCCGCACATCTGTCGAACACCTTTAAACGTAGCTACTTTCACATCAAAAATACATTTTGTTAATCAAATTTCTATCCAGGAAATCGCACACAATAGGGAAGTAGACATCTACCACCAGGCGGCTTCGATTCCAGTCATTTCCACAGATCATCCTTTTGGTTTACTGCGGAAACGATTCTTCAAAGGATTTTCTTACAACTTAAATGATCCACGGTCGCCAAGCACGCTCCTTAATCGAACTCCTCTAATTTTCGATGAATCTGGCGACAAAACACTGAATTTAGATGACACATTTTCTAATCTCTTTGTAGAGAGAAAGATTTCACAACTGGATGTTCCCGTGCAGGAGAATGCAACAGTTCAACAAACAAAAGAAGAAACAACCGAAGAGGCAATACCCGAAGAAACAAAAATACAGCCACAAGAAACCACTATTGAACGTGATCCTCGTTCTCCATCGGTCGGCGTCGATCGAACACCAATTATCTTCACTGACGATGCTGCACACGATGAAGACGAAATGATCGAGAATATCCTATCTACTCTGTCGCTGAATGTTTCTCAAAAAATACCAGAAAATAAACCATTAGAACGGATAAAGAATAAAAAGAAAGTTCCATGCAAAGCACCCTACCGCAGTGATATGATCTACGAAGATCGTGAGAGTCAGACCCCACCAAAGGCCCAGAAAGTTGTATTCGACTCACCATCGAATGGCAAACGAACACCTCTGGGTTGTGTCAAGAACTATCCACATCTTCGTTCGCGGTCAGTTGAGGTTTCAGGAAAATCTATCAAATCCCGATTGCCGCTGACCAGCTTTGACGATACTCTTCACAAGATTACGCCTGTGAAGAAGATCCTGCGCTACTCTAACATGGAGAACATTGAGAACTCTTTCGAATTCTAAGAGTGTTCTTATATTTTTAACTATTTCTTCTTTGTATGTTACAAATTTTTGTGTAAGTTAGAATTCATTTTTTTGTGTTTCATTGGGCCAATAAAAAAGAAAATAATACACGTGAGTTTAATTTTTTTTTTTTTAGTACAGCACTTAGTTTTCCTCTAGTTCTCTTTCAATTACGCCTAAGACTATACTAGAAATTGATTCGATAATCTCTGTTAGGCGCCTAAGCAATTTTAAACTTTCCCGCCATTTTTGTTGACTTCCATATTTTTCACAATACCACTGGATTCCTTTTCCTCAGGCAGTGACCCGTCACCTTGGGATTTTACCCCTTTCCGGTCCAAACGCTAATTGAAACTTTAAGTTCTTCCCTACTCCTGCTCTGGTCGGCTCTTAAGCTAAATTTTCCGTGTCTATTACTTTGTTCATGTCTATAGATTAGTATTAATTTTAATTTTTTTTATTCAACTAAAATATTTAAGAAAATCCCTAGAAGTAATAGAAACAAGTGATAGAACCATTGTGTGCTGGAAATCAAAAACGTGTCTCAAATCAAGGAACTAAGTTAACCAAAAGATTGTGGTGCTACATCTCTTCGTTCTTTCTATTGATAGTGTGCGATTTGTGATTCCTTATTGTTTACAGAACTTGGCTATATTCTGTAATTTTTCACATTCAAACTTTAAGTTCCAAGCAGGTGAGTGAAAAAGTGTGTGCAGTTCAACTGTTACCAAGTAGCTAATGAATTGTTATTGAGCCGTTAAATTAATTCTATTTCGTGATTGAGATTTTGGCGGCTAAATGTGTTTATGTTTTCAATACAGTTGGGTCCGTTGTTTTTTTTTTACTCAACAGGTGTAAATTAGCTTAATCATTTATTTGGAAAAAATAAACTATGTTTCTTATGTAGACAATCTGGAGCCATGGAGTATTGGCAAAGCGAAATGATACTTTGTATGTTTTAGAAATGTGACTCAATATGATAGTCTGTGTGCTGCTTAGCCAAATAGTCGGACAACAGATGCAATCCGTTTCAACAGTTCTGTTATCTTTGCACTACTAAAATGTATATATGTAAAGTTCCAGAGATAAGCTATGCAAATACTTTCATATTAAATCAATCTTTGGACAGAGTAATTTAAACGATTGACTGATTGATTAATTGATTTTTTAGATACCTAAATGGTGTTATTAAACACCACATTAACCACTGACGCATTACCTCCTGTTTTATAATTTAATTGTTTACTTTTGCAACGTCCCTTAAGATTTATTAAATATAAGTTATTTCAAGTAATTATAACATAAATAATTAGCTAAGTTAAACCAATTAGTGTCATCAGCGGTCAAGACCTCTACTGCGACAGTCACTGAATTTTTCAATTAACCTTCCAGATTATTGACGATTCGAAAAGCAAAACGCTATCATTAACATGGCAGATAGATTCTTCAGGTTTGTTACAAAACACAATTACAAATACCAACATTGACTGGACACGTTTATCTATCTCACACAGTTTCCACCCTGAAGAGGCCGCTAGTCTTATGAATTACAACACTTATCTGCAATCGACGGCTTTAACGAGGCAACAACCTCACGCGACTGCAGCAGTGATGGGAGACTTTGGTTCTACATCAGCGTATTTCTCATCTAACATGATCGATGTAAACAACAGTGCCATATGCGGCAATACTCCTGTCGAAGCTGAGTTGAACGTTGGACGCAGTGCCATGCTGAGTTACTTTGGCAATCAGCAGAATTACAATAAAATCCCATCCAATACTCTTTTGAAACAACCCACAGCAAGTGGTTGCGTTAGTAATCAGTCGTACCCTCCACCATCTAGCCTTGCGCAGGGGTTAAATCAGCCAACTCAACAGATTCAGCCGCCACAATGCCAATACACGCACAATAATGGCAGCGGTTGTTTCAACCGAAATCGTTATATGCCGTACAATCATAATCGGGCATGTGCTGCAGCCGCAGCAGCGGCTTCCGCCAACGCTCTTGGAAACCCTACGTCCACTTCGACATCCTTGAATATGCAGTTCCAACAATTTGCGCCGATTTATCAGAGCTGTTCTTCATCCATGATGCTATCGCAGTCTAATGAGGGTGGGATCTACGATCGAATTGCTGATCTAGAATATAGCTATGCGCACGCTGTAGCTGAAGCTGCCGCTGTGGTAGCGTCTACCACCATCGCTAATACAAGCACTACTTGCGTAACGAGTGCGGCTGCTGGCTCTGGAAATACTAGTGTGAACAATTTAAAGAGCTTAAATAATACAAGTGCATCGCAGTATCAAGCTAATGGATCATCGCCTGGAAGTGATGCAAATCAAGTGGTGACCTTACAGATTAATAACTTGGATTATTCAATGGACGAAGCAAGTCTACGAAATTTTCTACTTAATCAACTCAAACCGATAACGCCGGTGGTGTCATTAGTATTTGAAGGCAGTTCCTATGCCAAGGTAACAGTCCCGAATTTAAACTTTGCGAAGCAAGTTGTTGCAAATCTGCATCGCAAGAAGATTGGCCACAAGCGTATGATTGTCTCATATACGCGGGACTCATCATTGACGGAATTTAATACACTACGTTGTCAAGTAGCCGGCTTACTTAAAGATGTTCCGTATTATACCCTTCCAATGTACAAGTTCCGCGAACTCTTTCAGTCGCGCTTCAAGACATCCATAAGTGTACTGGATTTGTACAAAATGCAAGATATCTGCAACATAAAAGCCGATAGCAACGAGGAGAAGTTCATTAGCCTTCAACCGGAATTGTTTAATTCACTCGACAGTAGCCCATTAATGGAAGGATTACAGCACAGCGTCCCATACTGCACTATTCATTTCAAACGAGAACAGCACAAGGGCTGGGCTGAGCAGGAGATTGAACCATTGCCCAATGTTTTCATGACCATCTCTGAGATTCAACAGATTATATATCCCTTGCTGAAGAGCCACACGGGTGACATCCCCGTCGCCAGCTTGGTTCATTGTATTGAGGGAGAGTTGAATATTCAAATCGCAAGAAATGAAAATGGGGTAAACCTGGAACATTTGGTTTGTTGTGTCCATGGAATACAGATAAATACGAACAGCTTTGGGAATAAGATTCTCGGATGGCTAGAGCCAGAGAATGCAGTGGGGAAGGAGAATGGAGATGGACGATTCTATGCGAAGAATGCATCGGTGTCGGATCCATTGTACCAGATTTCAAGAGAGGTAGTGGAATTAGTTAAGATGTCACCTAAATCTACCATGAAGTTCAATCGGTTTATTCCGGCTTATCACAACCATTTTGGAAAGCAATGCCGGGTTGCCGACTATGGATATACCAAGCTTATAGAGCTATTTGAGGCATTATCGACAGTGGTTCAGATTATGGGCGACGGAGAAAATCGTCAGATTACTTTGACGCATCGTACGCAAGTTCGTCGATTTACTTCGGACCTGTTGAGAATCTTAAGGGCCTTAGGCAACAAGTCTGTCCTACTCTCGCAGCTTCCGCTTACCTTCTCTCAAATACAACACCGTAATTTTGACATAACAGACTACGGAGTATGCGATATTGTCGATATTCTAGATGGACTGGTTAACTCAAATATAGTCACTGTTGCTACAGTGCAAAATGGAAAGGATATCCTTATTTCGATACCACAGCGTAAACAAACGGCAGCTGAGATTGAAAAAACCAGTATATTTGCCAGTGAGGTAGTGGAACTGTTCCGAAATGCGCCACAGTATTCAATCTTATTCCAAAAGTTCGTTCGTTCTTACCACTATCACTTTGCGTATCAGTGCCGTCTTAGTGATTATGGATTCTTTAAGCTGGCCGATCTGATGGAGGCTATTCAGGGAGTGGTCGAAATGGAACTTACCAATGACGAAGATAAAAAGGTATTTCTGTCGCCAAAGGTAGCCCGCAGAGTTTTTGCTGAGCAATTGGAGGAATTAATTCGAGAGTTTACTGGATCATCGAAAACTTGCATGAAGCTCGATGAAGTCCTAGAGTTACACAAAAAGAAGTTTGGCTATAATATTCAACCACAGGCCCTAGGCGTTGTTGATATCTACGAGGGTGTAAAGCTTCTACCATATATTGAGGTGAGATTAATTAACATCAAGTTACGGTTTCAAAATAAGTTTTTGTTTAGGTCCTTAAGAACGATAACAACATCTGGATAATATGCCACAATGACGACTCCATTTTTCGTACGCAATGTTATCGTTCTTGTAACGTTATTCAGGAGCATGGAAAAGAACAAGTGCCTATGAATGATTTTATAAGCGCATTTAGCCTGAAGTATCAAGAGACACTTCCGGAGAACTCAATCACTGCCATGAAACATGCAGTTGAGGTAATAATCAAATCCTTCCTTGGTTTTTTTGGTATACATCTGTTTCGGTGTTTTGCAGGTAATTGCGGAGAAGGATACGAAATTCGTAAAGATTTCAGGCTTCATGAGGTTTTTAATTGGTGTGGTGCAATGCATTGAGCACCGTACAATGCTTTTATCGGAGATTAAGAGCGCTCTCAATATAGAATGCATCAATTGCTTTCAATACGGCTTTCCCAATTTGTACACGATTCTCCGTGCATACCCAGATGTTTTCTCCATTAATATGGGAACTAGTCAAGAGCGTAGTGAGGTTTCACTGATCTCACAATCTGAGTTAGCTCTTCACTTCATTTCCCGCAATAGCACACACTCAAGTGTCCAAAAACAGTGCTCAAAGAAGGTAACTTCGAAATTGCGCCCTCAACGTCTTCCATTAAGTGAAAGCAATCGTTCGTCACAAACAAAATCATCAGGGGGTGCTCAGAAAAATGCATCGAACAAACACACATCTAATTTTTATTCCAAGTCACAAGCTGTTCCCACCAAACAACCACAAGCAATTGCTACCACCAGTGGCAAGAACAGTCTAACAACTACCAGTTGCTTTAACCACAACACTTCTAGCAACAGTATCAACATAAGCAACAGGCACTTGTTGAACACAACATCGACGTCCTGTAACAATAAGGAGAATTCTTTTAACAACTCTGGTTTTAGCATGTCATTCAACTCATCATTGAATTCTCTCTCCGATCCGAACACTAGCATGGGAAGTGTTAATAGCACGAATCCAGTGGGCTTCTCCAAGTTATGGGATCGTCGTTCCGCAACTTACTATAATAGTACAGCAAATGTAACCGCAGATAGGGGTAGTTGCATTTTTGAATTAACTAACAATATGCAAATGTGCCCGGTGTATGAGCCACCTAAGCCGGATACTCCGCCATCGGATGTAAGTTATAAAACTTCAAATCTTATATACATATGTACACACGAATTTTCTTGATTTTCTGCTTTAGAACATGCCATTCTGGATCGATCCGATCTGGGCGAATAGTAATGGTGAGAAACCACCAAAAATCAATTCGGTAAGATGAACTAATTTAAAAATTATTCTATCTGTAACTTTTATTTTCTTTTTAGCTCAATATAAAACTTCCAGAATTTAAATCGTTCAATATCCTACCGATGCTGTTGTCTCCGTACACTCTATCAAAAACCGAAAACATGAAAAAACAGGTGTTTAATTTTGAGAACCATGATAGAAAAATCGCTTGAATCGCTTAAGCCTACTACTAAATTCTAAAGTAACGATTTTAATATTTATTTATATTTCTATTGCAAAGGAATAAACAAAGGTGCAAAGTGTCAATTAACCAATTCCTTAATAGACCATAATTTGTAAAACATCAAATCAAAATCAATTTCAATCCTTTGCACGTATAGAAACAACTTTGTTTATTTTTAGCATAACCCTAAGTCACATCGCGAACTTTTTTAATTTTAAATATTTAGTAAATTCATGTCGGTGTAACCCTTTAACTTAAAAATTTTCAATATTAATTGCTAATATTAATTACAGATTATTTTACTTTAAATTAAGAAAACGGAATTGTAAACTTTTGTTGATCAAAAAATCAAACTTTGTATTGTAAATTAAGAAAAACAAAAAAGTAATTCAAGAAAGAATGTTATAAAAACACAAATTATATAAATACAAATTGCATGCTTAAAAGAAAAATATAATTAATTAGTTTTGGAAAATAATTATACTACCTGATATAACCTTTAAAGCATGAAGCAAGGTGTAAGCTACACAAGTTATCTGCGAATAGCGAAATCAATCAATTTAATATTACAATTTGAAAAATTCCATCAGAACCGGACAAATTAAAATCGCATTTCAGGAAAAAGGTTACTTGAGAAATTATTTTAATGACATACTCGTAGCTCGCGATCGTTCTTAACGTATTAAACCCGAAGGATTTATTCCCCTAATGATGGATAATCTATCAGAAATATAGTCATCAATTAACCGTATTTTATAAAAGACTAGTAAGTTTAAATTGAATTTCCGCTGCAGTGTTAACAAATTACCATGCCAAGTTAAAGCTTTGTAATGTCTTGATCTATGATTAAAACAATTAAAAATTATTAATATATATAGGCAATTAAATTCAATTTAAACAACTCCATGTTATTTCCGATATAAAACCCAATTAGTTACATGACGAAAGTGTATTCAAATTACCAAGATCGGAGCATAAGCTTAGCAATTGTGGTTTACTCAGGCGTATGCTGGTTTTTTTTTAAAGTTCGGCTTACAGCCAGCCTGTTTAAAAAAAAATTTATCTTCTTATCAACTGTCGCATAAGCTCTATGTTCTTAAAAAAAAAAAACACCACTATTTGGAATCATGTTTATAAAGTATGCACAAGACTCTGTCTAAACGCATATGCTGGGGAATCACCAAAGAGGTTATAAATTTTTAGCATGTAACAAAATGCTAAAATCCCTCGATTTGCTGACTGCTTAAATTTGTGGTCTCACGATATATTTACGCTTTTAAAATTTTAATATAACATAATACAAATAAATCATGGAAAAAGTTTATCACAGGTAGTTTCACGTGACGAATTAGATTCGTGATAGCTTTATTAATCAATAGACATAATTATATTGAGCTGGTTCTATCTTAATCTTGGGGCGTGAACATATTTGCACATACCTATATGAAACATTTTTGATAACCTGGCAATAGTACGCAATTAAACTGCTTGTAAATTAAAGTGTGACAGAACTCATTTTAACAGGTAAAATGATTAACATTGGCAAAATGATGACTTTGTATATTCTTTAATAATTTGGGAACTTTATCCAGCATCAAATGACGCATAAACTAAAGAAGACTTTCATTTAGTTTTTTCACAAGCCACTTGTATTATGTGCTCATCTGTATTTGTTTTTGACAAAAGGTGAATAAACCGGCTTCTATTAAATAAAAAACTAAAAGGTTCTATCTGACGGTTTAGCAAGAGTAGAATTTATGTACTTCTTGTTTAGTACGTTGTCATACTTATAACTTATAACAATAAATGCACCGGAGGTACTAAAATTGATTGTCTTAATGGAACTGTTTCAAATGTTATGAATATTCTTTCCTACTATCAAGCACAAATCAAAATTTTATCAATATTTTAAGTAAACGAGTAAAATAAGCATTTTAATTAGATCACTCTTCGTCTTGAAAACAATCTTATCTTACATCTTGCGTCCGAATACTCCAAAACTAACCAAGCGCAAAATAATCTATATAACGTACCTATATCTTTTCTCATCAGGAAAAACAACAAAATTTGTTTACACTTTCCTTTACTCCTCTCTAGCTCTGCGTACTCTTTAGCTTTGCTAAATGTAAACAATCATAAACAAAGACTTTCCGTACACAAGTTGATTGCACGCACGACCACCATGTGCGACACAAACAATTCAACTATCTCAATTACAAGTTTTCCTCACAACCTTAACGTTATCACCATGAATAATATAATTCAAAACAGTAGTCTTCGAGCGCACAGCAATTGATAACAAGACCATTGACTGGCCGTTCCAAATTATTAAATATGACCAGCGGATGCATTAAGTTCGATAATTCGTGTGTGCCAGCCACTGACTCATTCCACAAACAGACACGCGTGTGCCACCACCCAAGAGAGTTAGACCAACAACAAAAAAAAGAATCACTTACTAAATTTATAAATAAACAAATTATTGTTTCCAGTAACACCGTTCATTCATCCCTTCAAAAAATCTGAATTGACTGTCCGTCTAATTGAAACTCAACACCTAGCACGACCGTGCTAGAGCGGCGCAAGTGTTTTATTTTCATTTTTTCTACGCACCGGCACCGATACCTTCAAGTTCAAAGTTTTCTGGATTTTTAAAAAAACCGATCGTGCGAAACAACAAATAGATCCATACTTTGTGAAAGTTCTAATTTTAACGTTTAGCAAAAGTGTCGGCATCTGATCGTTCGAAAGATTCTTACATAAGTTATCTGCGGCTGATCATCCAGTAATCGAGGTTAGGAGCAGTTGAATTGACTCGCCAGAAATAGTGAATAATTTTTGAAAAGTGAGAGTGAAACCGGCGATGTCAACAGTCAGTAAAATGTGTGTTATTCGGACTCTATCGAGTGTTGTCCATTAAATTTGCAATGACCCATTTTGATAAAAGTAATATACTGGTGCGAAAGCCTATTCTCCTTTTTACTATTCCCTTTCACATAGTAATGCGAGTGTGTTTGAACCAGTGCGTCGTTGGTTCATTGTTTATCGAACATGAGCGAGCGTAGGTTGTTGAAATCTGGGCACATAATTTAATTAAAGAACCACAATTAATGGCCTCAATGATTTCTTAATTAGATTTGCATAGAATTTGCGAACAATTCTGATTTTCGACTCCAATTGGGTAAATTGAATTCATTCGGTTAGAGATCAATAAGTGAATCAATTGATTTTGATAAAAAAAAACGATATCTACGAATTTAGCATTTTTTAAAAGAAAAACTGAAAAGTAAATTGAGGTCATATTGCAGATAAATGATTGGAAGTAAGAGAGGTTAACTCTTAGGATCATCAATGAGTGACAAAATACAGATTAAAGATCTGAGACCGAATTCACTTGCTTACGAAAATTAGGACAGAATTGTATTTGTATCCCTCTGTTTTCGAATGTGAAAAAAATAGATATTCAAAGAGAAGAGCAGAAACACAATTTTTTGCCTTGATACTTTCCAGCTACCATTTGACGTACATATGGGTGTCTGTGACGTACTTTGGAAAAGGAGCACTATTACATACACAATTAATGTGTGTTAAGCATCTTGAGCAAGCACCTAAATGCTTAATTGCGTTGAAGTTCTTTCTTATCACTTTCATTTCCCTAGTACAGCATTTTCTTAAAAAGTAAGCTCTGATGGTTTCATAACGCCTCTGAACGTGCTTTTGTTAAGATTATTAATTATTTCTCTTCACTAAGACTGAGCTCAGTATGAAGTTAAACATACTAGAACCTAGAGCAATTGAATTGAAGTAGTGTAAAAAGTGAAAAGTGCTACCTATTATCCTCTGTATCCCGGGAGTGTTTAAAAAGGAATTCCCGGTTGAGGTGATTGTTAAACGAAATCTTGTTATGTTTCTCCGTATACAGCGTAAGTACTATCATATTTTTTATTGTTTGTCCTTTTTAATTGAAATTTCTTATACTGCACGCAGATAGCCAATATTCTATCCCAATTTTTATTTTTTTTTACAACTAAAATAAACATGCTTTGCTACTAACAGAAAGCTACACTTTCCAATAGTCAAAGACCATAAACTGTTTGAGAATAGCTTCATCAATTTTGGTTATATTGCAAAACATCCTTAAAAAGCTGCGTTTAAAAATAAAAGTAGAGCATGCCCTTTAATCCAGATAATTGATTATTATTTGAGTGAATGATATGAGTGAGATGTTTAACTCTGTCTTATCATCAGCTTTATGCAATCTGCCCTCAGCGTCTGCAGTATCAATAGTAGACAGCATGTGGAACGCTTTCTTACTGCATACATTTAATTATTATGGTGTCTTTTATAAGCCCACGTGCCGAATGCAAACAAGTCTTGCAAGCGTCCCACAGTGAGCGAAAGGCATTGTTTCTCGCAATTGTATAGTTTCTATTGCAGGTACTGACCGGCTAAATGAGAAGCTTCTCATGACAAATTATGTATACCCCAGAAGGTCAAGCCCCGTCAAGAAGTAGTATCGCAAAAGAACTATTTGTTGTTTTGCTCAATAGTCTTACACACTCACCATTGAGCCACGGCGATCACGATTATAGTATATGACTCGCGTTGAGTGGTTTACGTAAGTATCTACTACGTACGATAACGCGCCCACTCTTCTGATAATCACTTTCACAATCAATTGTTTACCTTTTCAACGGGATTTATTTACACAAATTTTGTTATCGCTTGGTTATACGACGGAAAAATTATGAAATTTCAATGAATTTCACTACACAAAATATACAAGAATTCTTGTCCGTCAAGAATGAAATAGCCATGGTTTAATGGAGGAGTACTTATCCATACAAAATTCGGAGCACGTAGGCAAAAAAAAAAAAAATCAAGATTATGATAACAAAATCAAAATGCAGGTTTTTTTTTCTAGGGGATTTATAAATGACAAATTTAATTGAGATTATACTTGCTTCTGAAAACGAATGCTGTTTTGTCCATCGAAGTGTTGTGTTATTTGTGTCATCCGTTATCGTTGTTTGAAAGCGATTTTTTTTTCTTTTAATATGTTTTATTCATCTTCTTCTCTGAATTTTTAATTGTTAAACATTGTTGTTATGCACAAAATGAAAAGTACTTAATGCAATTGGGTTCGTAGAGATCTATTTCCAGGTTTTGTGCATTATTGTTTGCCGATAATAAGAATTGAAAAATTGAGAAAAAAAATCTTAAAGGTTATGGATATATTGGTCTAGAATCGATTTAAAAAAAACTGACTACACACCTAAATAAAACTGTGAGCTGGCAAAATTAAACTTTCGTAATGGATATGGTTTTGCAATTTGTACTCGTCAACAAATTTGGCTGACAAACGGAAATTACATGGGCAAATAAGTAAAAATATATGGTTCTAGAAAAAACAGTTAAGTGAAAGGTATCTAAACATTGCATAAAATTGAAGATGCTTTGAATCTATGAACGTATCTTTCCAGATACAAAACATAAAAACTGCTCAACTAAATCGATTAGAATTAAAAGAAAATTGATATTTGATGATGAAAGGAATATCCAACTTAAAGGAATGAACGCCCTATAATATATCTATGTCCGAGGAAATGTAACTGACATAAATATTATTATGAACCGAATGCGACAAAATAGTTTTAATTATCATAAAATAATTCATCTTACGGACTATTACTGATATTTCCAGCCACAACTCGACATCTGCGAGACACTTTAATTGAAAAAAAATATCAAGTTAATTACCTATAAATCTGAGTAATTAATTGAGTTAGTTTACGCAACTACAATCAATTTATTTGTTGCTCTTATTAGAATGGTATTTATACAAAAAAAAGGCAATTGACCTAAGTATTTAAAAGTCGATTGTGTAGGATTATCTATCTGTAATGGTAGTAGTAGTAATTAAAACTGGTATCTATCCCTTCTCGTGTAGGGGTCAAATATCAAATCATCATCACATCAATTTAATTGTCAACCTCTTCCTCATTATTAATTTGTTTTCTTCCCTAAAACCCTGAATTAATATTTGTAGTCCACCAATTTAAGACCTTTTATTCCTATTGGCCCTTGAGCGATTTTATGAGCCCTCTTTGGACAATTACATAGCTAATTAATAGGCTTCAAAAAACACAAATGGACTTTGGAAATTTCGCAATAACCAAGTTAGTTTATAAGTTATGTATTTATGCAGGAGCTGAAACTAGTTTAAAATTATATTCAGACCTTGAAAATGTGTTTTTTTATTTTTTTTGTATAAAGAGCAAGTATTGGTGTTGTGAAAATGTTCGAGATTATGTTTGGTATGTTTGCATGTACTTGTCCTTATGTAAATAAACATATTTCATAATCGACTTATTGGTCAGTCAATAGTGAATTAGGTTTCGAGCAAGTAAATCCTTGCATTACAAGTCCGATTGATTTAAAACAAATATCACCTACATACATACATATATGTGCAGGTATATGCGACTCAGTTGACCACTTAATTTCTTTTAGATTTATCAGTTGTCAATAAACTAACTAATTGTGGGTAATATTGGTTTCGTTTTCTTGTCGAAAATACTTACATTTTTTTTTCACCGTAGGAAAGGTAGGAAAGAGGCTGGGCTTTCCAGCATAATGAATAAAATGAATGCTTTTTGATTTGCGTAACACACCGTCAGTGATCAATTTGTAAAATACAACGATAGTGTTTGTAGATCATAAAAAAGTGGTCAACGTTTCTGCATCTTCTTTGCACGGTTGGGTGGACTGTTAATGAAACTTAACTGGGCTAATACGATTAGTTTGTGCAATAAGTCCTTCAATCGCGTTATTTCGGCAATGTGACTTTGCTCGTACAACTTTGATGAATGAAGCTTTTTTATATCAATTAGATACTTTTTTCGTCAGTCCTTCGGATTGTTGACAACGACAATGATTACCGAAAAATTTGATAAACAACTTTTGGGTTATCGCTGGTGTGTATAAATATTTTATGCGACTTCTTACAAGATCCTTATCTTTTGGCTGACTTCATATGCAATCTGAGGTCGAACAAAGTCGTGAATTGTGAGTTTGCATTCAAGTAAAGTTGCACGATTGATGTAAAAAGAAGAAAATTGATCGTGACACTAGTCGATTTTTATAAGATGCAATGTTCGCCTTAGACAGGCAATATCGTGCAGTTAAGAAGTGACTTCTATTTATCGCTATGCTTTATCTGGTTTCCATTGACATTTTTTTCAAAATATAAACTGATCCTAAAACATGTCGTGTATCTTACAAAAAAAGTCCAACTATCAAACCTGTCTATCACTTCAGCACAAAAATAAATTCAACAGTTTCTGCAGTATCATCTTTTAAAATTTTGATTATTAATTGATACATTCACCTACCTTTGATCGGCAGTTAAGTCAACTCCATCAATCTGAGTATGTAGAATTCCATGTCCGTTAAAATCTGGATTTTCCCTCTTGTCCACTCCAACTCACATCGAGAAGTATATTGATGACACTAAAACCAAAAAGAATCAAATAAAAGCGGAAGAATATGCTGATGCTGTCATAAATTATCACACACATAAGCCTTGCAAATGCTACGAGTGTTGCGTTTCAAACTTTTTCCCAAAAATTGTGTGATACCATCAAGAGTTGACCTTTCAAGATCGAATTAACTATTATTTTCATTTAACACATGTTAAAAACAACAGAGCCATTAGCCCACGAATGACCTTCTTAACAAGCAAAGTGCATGGGGAAACCATGCGCGTGGGTAGGTCGCTACTGTTACCTATCATTTGTACTATACATGTATGTCTTAAACAACATAACTATATCGTTTAAAATATGTATAACAATTAAGGTGAGTCGGCTGTATTTATCCAGCCATAAGGTCACCGACCCGAAGATAGCTCATAATAAAGCCTTCAAATCGATTAACGTTTTGTATGTATGATTGGGTTCCCGCAGAGGTGACATTTGATTGAACTAAGCATATATCTGCGTTAATTAAAATAACTATAACCGGTATTCGATTGGTCTGCTTAGTATATTTTTCGCGATAACAATAAAAAAAAAAGACGACACCAAAACTTGTTGGAATAGGCATCTTCTTTACGCTGGCTTTAGGTGATATATCGGTAGTAAATTATCTCCATGCTTTATGTTTCATCCGAAGACAGAGCTTGCGTGGTGAGGAGTCTCATGTTTTTACTAGATTTTTACGATGACACGCTCCTAAATGAAAAACGGGTTCTTTAAATTGTATTAGTTCTAAGACAACGCCTTTATAGAGATTATTTTTCAAGCACCAAATTTACCAGCCTGGAATTAAATGTAAACTTTTTTCATTGCAACAAAAAAACTAAATGGTAATCGAATATTGTTTCTCGCCAAAGATATACGAGAAGGTAAACATGTAACTATGGTTAATTGCAATAATTTCACTGCGAATACAGATAGACTGGACCATAATAAAAAGCAACGCAATAAAAATGAGGTAACCTGCTCAATGATCTTGCACACGGCGCACTGTTGCACATATGCATTTCACCATATGACCAGACTGAGTGCCAAGAGGGATGAGAAATACAAAAAAAAAACACAATTAATAAGAAAGAAAAAATGCCGGTAGTAATAATGATATGATAAACAAGTTACTAGCGGATATCTAATGGTGATCTTGCTTAAAGTGGCTAATAAACTGTGTGAGCAGGTTCTCATAGACTTTTTTTTTTTTTTTTGAATAATCACTACGCAGGGGTAGCTAAAAATCGTTTGATCTAACACATAGAATAAACCAGAAGTGTTTTTTGTTTGAGTTTATCAATGCCAAAGAATGTGATGACGAGATTTCGATGATGTGGCAAAAAGTATAAGAGGCTCTCTAAACGGATGATTCCTTCAAAATTGATAAATAACTTTGGGAATTGCCAGCAGCTACCACAAATAAAAAAAAAGGATTGTATGATAAATGTCAATAAAATCAGAAGTCATTTCAAGTCAAGTTTTAATAAAAAAAAAAATGAAGTATCTAATATAACTATATTTTGTATGTTACTGACTCACTAAGATAAGTATCGATAGTAGAATGTTGTTTGAATAAAAAAAATCTTTTCAATTTTAAGTGCTATGAGGTGCCTTTGGAAAATCTCAAAGAAAAAAATTCAAATAAACAGCTGAAACAGAACAAGGTTCAAACAAAAAAAAAATTTAAAAAAATCAGACACTAGATAAAAAACAATTTATTTAATTAATAGCCCACCAAAGAATGACAACAGAGTTCTGCACTACCATTGAACTTTAACAGATTCTCTCCAAAATATTTCCGTCATCTCATAAAACAACACACCCCCATATTTACGATTAGCCAACAGACATGACTACCAAGTAACAAGGTTAAGACAGAAAAAATCGAGACGCTTACGCTTTCTTCCTGCTTCACTCGCCACTCATCACAGAATCCCTACCTCAACTTCTTAATAGCATCTAGAATAGAAACTGATTTTATACGCGCTCACTAGTGCAGATGTACATGCCTTGTAGTATACATACACAAAATTGCAAAAGTGTTTGCTGCCACACGCAAATTTGCTAAGAAAGCAATAGGTTCAACAGATACTCAGAAAAAAAAAATAAAATAAAAAAAAAACCTGCATTCGAACCACTTGACCATACTCGTACACACATCTTTAGATCATTATAGTGAATCGAGGGTTGTGCGAAAAATAAACCGCTACTGACCAGACCACTAGACCAAGAAGCTCTACTCACACGATCAATATACGCTTAAAAGGTTCCTTCTTATCTTACCTGGCACCCAGACACTGGTTGGGGGTTTCATTCATAACCGAACATCGTTAACGATCAGACGAACTTTGCGAAAAGCTCTCGTTTTCTCTTAAATCACAAGTCATTCCGTTCGGTAGACGGTTCGTTGTGGAATATTTAATTTAAAATCAACGTAACGTAACGGATGAAGTAGATTTTTATTTTTTGATTTTCAAATAAAAATTTGTAAAATATTGAAATGAAAATTGTGATCTGATTAGTAAAAAAAAAATAAAAAAATTATTAAATACCAGTGAAACTCTGCTTAAGTTTAATAATAATAGTGCAAGTGTTAATTACTAATTTCTTAAAAGATATAAAATGAAGGAGCTTGCTGACTATTTTAATCGACGGTATAGTGTCATTAGCACACAAGATGAAACTAACCCAGGACATTTGGAAAAACGAAGAAAAAGTCTCAATCCGAATCGCTCTCTTAATCAAGGATTTAATATAGTAGATTCGTTCTTTAGCGAGCGGTCGGATGGAAAAAGGACTCGAGTTCCAAAGTGTGAGTTCGATATCAATCAATTATGTATGTTGCTTTATTGGATTGCTAAATAAACAAATTTAGCCTTAAACTTAGCAAAATTCCTCACGCATACATTTAATTGGAGCGTCAATGAAACACAACCTTTAAGCAACAGCGATTTGTTTCGACATTGTTTTCCCATATATGTATAAACGTCTGTCCTATAAGTCAAATTTCAACGAATTTATTTTTGCACTCGTTGCGAAATAAGCTTAAAATTGTTTACAAATTGTAAAAAGAAAAAACTCGCACTAAAGGTAAAAAACCTGCAAAGGAAAAGTAAAGCAATTGATATTTTTTGCAAAAACATTAGTCAGCTAAATTACGAATAGGAGTATGTATTTGGTGTTCTTCAAGAAGGAGATACAAGAAACACCTGCGGATAGAAAAATGCTTTAAAACTGGTTGCACAAAGCCGACGCAACTGCGATGGTCAAGTTCAAGGTATAGGATACTATTTTCATCTTTTTTCTATTTTTTTTTTTCGTTTTGTTTCGTATGCGAATAAAATGTGGTTTGCAAAGACTGTACAAAGTGGTTTTTCGCTAAAAAGAAAAAAAGCCCAAAGAACTATTGCATATTGCCAAGTTGAATTCCTTAGAACAGGCGAACATTTTACTTCGCAGATTTCTTCCTTATACTGTAATAACAGGTTTACCAGTAGAATAGTTTCTGTGTTTTAAATTTTATAGCAAATCTAAAAATAACCTGATATATAGTTTGCATAGTTTTAAAACTCTCATGGCAAAAGCGGAAGGTTATTAATTTTACAAATCTCAGGAAACCTAACTAACATCATGGTGCTTAGCATACGTTGTGGCACGCATTGAGAGCAATAGGCATTCAGCTTAAGGTTAATACTTTTTTCAGTTAAAATGAAAATATTCCTACACTGCAAATACAACTCGGCTAGCTGCATAACGATATCTATAAATCACGTTATTCATCAGCGGCTTTATTGAAATAATGTTGTTCATTTCACAATTGACAAATAAAAATCAAATTTGATATCGATCGGCCGTTTTTTGATACTAAACCATTATCAAAGATATCTATATAAAAACGAACAGCTTCAATTAAAAAAGGTGTATATCAGTTGAGAAAGTATTGTCCTTGGAACTAAGTAAGGAGGCCATAAATGAATCTCATACGATTCGAATGATTGTAAATGCGGTTTAATTTAATTACGCATAAATAAAACGATTAAAAGCCTAATTTGATCACTCAATTTTCAATCAATTAATTGCTCTACAATTTGTACAAACAAACAAATGGGCTACAGCCCATTCAACAAATTTTTATCTGTGTGACTAATCCAAAGTGTGCAAAAGTTTACCCAAAATAATTTTGGTATTCCCTAAATCTGTCAAGACTTAATACATAAAAATACCCTTTTAGTTAGATATACAAAATTTTGTATAAATAAAAAATTTATAGCTCGATGTTAATTTTATTTCTAAATAAATCGCATGCTACATCTGAAAGTGATAATGACCATAAAATGTTTAAGGGTTTAATTGTTCGTTGGTTAAGCATGTCAAAGGGTAATGAAAATTCAAATTATTTAATACAATTTGTTATGAATTTTAAAACATTGCAATAATGAAAGATTTGCACTTTTTGATGGGGGCCATTTTAGGCACATCCTGCTTTGAAAAAAAAAACCCACAAATGTTTTCTCACGTGCTATTTACCAAATTCTGAAAATTAGAACCGCACACATGAGTATGAGTTTAAGTTATGGCTAACAAGCCCCGCCATAGATTGAGCATTCTGTTGTATAATACGCAAAGATGAACGATTTGTGTAGTTTGCAATTTAAAACAAAAAGAATAAAATTCACATTAATTTGTGTTTAGAATGTGTGCGAATGTGCCTTTTTTGTTTTTATCACGAATAGATTTGTAGGTAAATCAAATAATAAACATATTTTTAATGGTATTACGCCATTTATGTTAAATTTTAATTGTTAATACTAAAACAATTTTTAAAAACAAATCAATCAGGTGACGTTTTTTTTTTTTTAATCTTTACAAGATTGTCGCGACGTAACAATACCAGTTTTGTCTCGCCATTTTTTAATTGCTAATATTACAGACCTTCGAAAAAAAAAAACTTGTAAGTCGACACTCTATTAACTCCTAGTAATAGAACTGTTATACGTCAATTATTCGTATTCTCGTTTTTTCTTTTGATTCAACTCAATAAAATTTGCATACGCTACACACTTTAGAGTAGAGCAATAATCAAAAGTCTAAAATAACATCCAGCCGCAGTTAGAATCACCATTTGTTTCAAGAAATCATGCTAAATGGCAAAGAAAAGTTGTTGTCCTTCAAAAGTGTATACTATACGACTGTATATTCATTTACCTAAATAAATGCAAAATAAGGTATGTGGATTTTCAACAATGATCCACATGAAATGTAGGGAAATGTAAATTAGAATATGTATACTACGAATTTAAAATGTATGCTTAAAACGCCATATTTAACAGGAATAGACCTAAAGCTATATTTTTTTCGAATCAGGAAACATGGATATTTAAGGCTACGACATAACGAACCTGATTTTTTTGTTTTACGTAGGCAAAAAGAAGATAACCTGCCCTATTTAAGAACCGACTGGTTTCCAAGATATGGTACTTTTTATTTACATAAGTGGTTACTATACAAATTATTTTTTAGCCAAAGCCAAAACAAGGCAAGTTTCATCGATAAATCAGGTAGACTACCTCTAACTCATAGATATTTTGCAAGTCTGTCAAAGTCTGGAAGCATATAAAATACATCTTTATTAACACGCCTCTTGACATTAAAAAATGTAGGAAAAAATAGGAAGTTTGCATACGGATTACTCATCATCTTTGATGAGAAGAATTAATTATTTAAATGCGTTTTCATTTCTGGGCCACCTAATGTTAATTTCGTCGTTCCACTTGTACTTTGTCTTCCTTTCGAGGTACGGAAAGCATTAGTCATACCTACATGGTGAATGGACTTTAAAAAAAATAAAATTTGAATTTGTCCCCAAAACGCACAGAAACCCCAGCACCGCAAATGTGGTCGAAAAATTATCAAATCAGCAAAAGGTGAATCAACTACTAACCTAAGAACTCAATCTAGTTTTGTTCAGACCGTTTCCACACACTTTGAACCGAAACTCTTATGCTCTCTCGTTCACATACAAGCGAATATCATTCTTGGGATGTGCTCTGAATATTTAATTAACGATCAATGATCGGCGACAGTGATGATCACAGTGATCTACACTTTAATTATGATAAGCATTATTGTTCTTCTTCGGAGCAGGTATTACTCAATTAATTCGAAGTAAGTCGGCTGTGATAAAGCGCGTGCTTGAGTTCAAGCTAAGAATAGGATCTTTCCTATTTCTTCATTTTGCAAACATACCAATTGTGGATATTCTAATTGGCACCTAAATATGTTTTTGCATGCATGTGTCATTCCGGAACGTTTCCAGGTGGTAATAAAAATTGTTTGCTTTGGTTTTAGGAAATTATGATTTTCCACGAGATAAATTGTCATAATTTTGCCATTTAAATGGATGGCCGCAGGGTTGATGAATCGGGTATGAGGTTTTTTTTTTTTTTTTCTTTTTATTTCATGTCGTAGTTGGCTGTTGGTAAACTTTGGAATTGTTTGGTTGTTGTTTGTCTGATTTTCACGAGCAAAGGTGGCTGCTCACGGGTGATTGAATTGTTAATATATTACTAATATTTATTGGCCAGAAACAAATAGTCTTGAATTGAATTGTGAACGCTTCAGTTGTGGCAAAAAAATTATCTCAGCAAAAACTTTGCCAATATCGGAAGTGTTGATTAATTTGAATCGTGTACTTGCAAATTTTCTAATTACATATAAAACATTTTCTAGTGACTTAAATCAGTTTAAGTTTGAAACAAATAAATGTTGATTTTAATTTTGTGTTAAACTCAAAGATTTATTTTAAAGTAATTTATGTGAAAAAGATAAAAACAAATAATGATCTTGCGAAGAAATTCTTTCAAAAATATTTGGATATTTGGGGCTAAAACGTTAGAATCATTTAATCCAGTGACAAAAATGCAGCCCACGAATTGGCGAAGAACTTCTTGTAAGTTATAGCCGAAGTTATACAGTTTGAGAGACAAGTGTTTTCGCTCAGAGTGCGTGATTCTCATAATAAAATGTGTTTACAGATAGCGATTGGCCGATTTAGAAGTTTTCTTAATTGATTTATATTTTTGTTTTAGTATTCACGCATCAGATTGTCGCAATTTTGTGATTGTTTTGGCAAAACAATTTTATTTTCGGAACGTATAAAAAATCGACGTCCTGAATCCAAATGTCAGTTGGTTTGTAGGACTTCCATAAAATGAACAACAAATATTAAATTTCATCGCACTTAGCCACTAGAAAATACTCTGATCGAAGTTAGTAGCACTTCCATCATTCAAGCCACCTACTGGTTTGCAAAATATAATTTATATGCGTATGTACATATGTGTATGTTGACGATCATATTTCGTTTCCTAACCCGGTTTTGGCCACCACTCCATATATAGCTAGTAGGCTTCGTAATGCCTAACAAAAATTTATTCTGCAAGGTCACCAGCACGTGTTTGCAAAATTGAAAATAACAACAAATATATTGCAATATATCAAAATTAGTAATTGACGGCAATTGCAAAAAAAGCGATACGATCGAATATCAGTTTTGTTTCTTGAATTCTTGTTCTTCATGTTTTGTGTCAGCAATTTCTATTGTACGATTGAAAAAATAATTAATCGCTCCGGATGGATTGTCTTCTTTAGTTTCGAAACAAAAACCCACACAGAAAATACATACCATATTCTATTTGAAATTCGCCTTTTTTAATTTTGCGATTCTAAAGAAAAAGATATGCAGTTCAACACGAATACTATCATCTGCTTAATTCAAGTTTAAAATAAGAATGTGACCCATACGAAGAATAAGATCATAAATAATTTAGCAAATTAGCAACAGCCTTGAGAACTCCACTCACCACTTATCTTGAATATTCTGCAGAGTAGATTATTCTGCCCTTCCCAAAAAGGCTTGCATTCATTGCCATACCAGTCTCAGAATAACTAAAGTCCTTGTAAGAATTATAGCAAAGTCACGTTCATCGTCTTCTTTTGCATTACTGATGCCCACTCCAACATACTTAAACCAGTTTTTGCGTTTTTTCTCCGTCTACCGATCATGTATCATTAAGATTGCATTAAAGGAATGAAAATCATTCTATTTACGCAAGGTCAGATAGGAAATAAAAAATAATGCAAACAAAACCAAAACATGTATGTAACTTCAATACCCGGAAGGGTCAAACTCCACATTTTCTCTGTGGTTTCTCTATACGATCATCAGTGAGATTCTAGATTCTGACACCCCCGGCGATCACACACAGTAAACCCCAACCGTAACTCCTTATAACCTCAAGATATTTACTGGCTTATTTTTAATTAGCAGTTTCGTATTCCAATCGCTGACTGTGCAAAAAAAAACTAAATTTATTCAATTACTAATGGCGAGCAAAAGAAAAAATAAAAGAAGCAGCAGACAAATGTGTTGCTAAAAGTCTCGTGTCGTATCGCTGTGTGGGATTATTGGTATTTATTTCGCACACTGGAATTCGATAAACAGTTTAATGCGACTCAAATGATTTATGAAATATCACTTAAGAATGTGTAAACATTTGAAAGCCTGAGTTCTTGAACAATCAAGGAAATCATTAACGAAGATGAACAACCGAAATCCATTTCTGAATGGAACAGAATCTTGGAAACTCGATTAGAGACATTGCATAATTAAGTTGCTTTATTCCCTTTAAATTCTATTACAAATATATGTAGGTACTCAAAGAATATGATGAGAACATGGACGACTTATGTTTGTTTCATTTCTAAATGTTGACATGAAATGGAATATTACATACATAATAATCACAAAGAAGAAAACTTGATACAAAAAAGACACCTTTTGACTATTGGCTAGTTTAAGCCGGCAACATGTCTTCTAAGACTAGAAGAGAAAAATCCCGGTTAAAGTCATAATGGTCAATGACCTTGAAAACAAGAAACAAAAAACAATATAATTTACACCCCAGTTTCTGCACACTTGGAAAATGCAGGTCGTTGAGTTAGATTTTTTTGCACACCCAGTCAAACTTATTCCCAACAAATATCAGAATAAATATACAAGCAACATAATAAACAAGTACTGCGACCCGTTTTTTATTTATTTTTGATTAGACGACAACACTTCTATTCGGGTCAAGCAACTCTGATTGGCTACCTAAATTTATTTCACCAATATTCAAAATATTTACACATTCGTCATTATAACCAGCTAATTACCCCCTAGTCATCACCTTGAAATTTAAAAAAATTCGTCTTAAATATGACACACAATTCAATGTCAGACCTACCATGAATAATTGCAATAAAAAGCTTCCAAAATATTTACTAGACACACAAAAACTGCATCCAATTAAACACTCTTCATTAGATTTTCCATAACCAGCTCCATAAGTAAGCAATTTGTATGAATACCGTCTTTCACTCTTGAAACATCCTATTGGTAATAATTATTTTTGGATTTGTACACACAAAAATAAAGACGTTCACTGTCAAGTGGACATCAAATTTTGGACTGCGTTTGCATGGCGTATGTGGAATATATTTACTCGCATATTTTAATTGCAGTCGAAATTTCAACATATTTAACTGTAATAAAATGTATGTTATTTTCATATTTCAGGTGCCTTTCTGCTTCTAGCTGGAGGTCTATTGGCAATTGCGGCTGCTGTACTAGTGAAAATTTTTCAACCTTATGATTTAATATTCAAATGGGTAAGTCAGTTGTTGCCAAGAGAAGAAATTTTGATTTGCAAGGCAAACTTAAATACTTATGTTTACTTATCGTGTTTAACTTACAGAAACTCGTCTTTGAGGAGGGAGGCGAAATATTTGGCCTCTGGGAGAAACCACCGGTTGATTTGTATCTCAAAGTATACCTATTTAATATAACAAATACTGAAGCGTTTCTAGCCGGTCGAGAAAAAATGAACGTGCAGGAAGTTGGCCCGTATGTCTACAAGTGAGTAATCTATGGTGGACCACCATCCACGGGTTAAATGACGATGATATATTCAAATCATGTCTAATAATTTTCCAGAGAGCTTATGACGCATGAAAATGTTACATTCAATGATAATGGTACGGTGTCAGCTTTACCTCGTCATCCTCTAGTTTGGCAGGAAGAACTATCTGGAGGTCGAAGAGAAGATGACGTTGTTATGATGTTAAATATTGCGATGCTGGTAAGTCATAACAAACATTTGTTTTGACAATTTGTAAACTAAGGACAGAAGTCGTATAATTTCTATTGTATTGTAATTAACTTAAAGCTGGGTCAAAAAACATTATAGGCGATAGGAGCCATTAAAGATATTTGTGAAAAATATGCAATAATAGTCAGTCATAAGACGCTCCAAAAATGTTTAGAAAACTACACACTTCGACTTATTAGCTCAATCTTAACTAACCACTTGTCGCCTGTACTTTGGAAATTTTATACCCTTAGCATTTAAACTCCAATCAATTAAGTATTTTCAATACTTCAAGAAGATGAATCATTAATCAATCCAGAGAATTGCTGACAAAAGGTAGGTACCAATGTATTTATTTTCCAGCATTCAACAGACAAAGCTAATCAAATTGTCACTTTAGTGTTACAACTTGTGTCACTAAGATATTAAATAGAATCAACTTAAGCGCCTAGAAAACATGATACTCGTTAAGTCGGGATGTGTGTACTCGAAAGGCGATTAATCTTTGATTCAATAAAGCAGAACATTATAAATTTCTTTGACAGATCTTTAATTATAATCATTTAAACTGCCTAACAGAATTGAATGTTACTGTTGTGATTTAAATTAATGACAATTAAATAGCTGTAACCTGTTGGCTGATAGTTTTCAATAAAATTGTAATTTACTTATTATAAGGCGAACAAAGTACCATTCAAACAGCATCTAAGAAATTTAACACTTGTTCAATTCATTAGCATGTTTCAAATGTGGTATTTAAATGTTAAGAATAGAATATTACGAGTGAATGGATTATGAATGGTTTATTGTGGATCTTGTTGAAGGTTTTTGCAAAAAGTTATGCGAGATTTTGCTTCTTTTTTTTTCAAGTATAACTTCTCAGTAGATGTTTAAATTTATAATGAAATACATATCTACTTGGGAAATATATTATCTTCATGAGCCAGTAAATTCACTTACTTTACTTCCAAGGTCAAGGTTTCTCTGAAACAAAAACAATTCGGGCGGCATTCACAATGTACCTACACAATTAAGATATCTTGCAACTAATCGTGACATTTTTCGACAATTTCATACAACCTACTGCTATAATCATTACTGCTAAAAGTAATCAAAGAAAATCCACCAAGACCTATTTTATTTTATCGATTAAAAAAAAAAAAACAAAAAATTAAAATTAACGTCACGCATGCGTTTCTATTGCTGGTGGATCCATCTGAATAAATTGCTGCCTTCCGTCTCGTCTCCACGTACACAACTCAGCTTCTTAAGAAAAATGTATAGATCTGCAAATACCTACCCCAACAAATTGCCTGTATTA
Organism: Criorhina ranunculi; assembly: GCA_951813785.1. NCBI lineage: Eukaryota > Metazoa > Arthropoda > Insecta > Diptera > Syrphidae > Criorhina > Criorhina ranunculi. The sequence continues at coordinate 62,836,004 of OX638384.1, read as the reverse complement.
AATGAAATAATGACCATCAGTGTGAACTTTGAACCGAATGCTTACGTTTTCGCAAAAACTGTCTTAATTTTTTTTACATCGGATTTAAACTCCAACAAAAACCAGACCTCAATTAGCACCATCCTCTGTCGATCCAATATATTAAACCCACCTCATTATGCAATGAACAGGTGAGTGTTGCACGTCGTTAAATCGATCATACCGATGATTACTAATGCCGTGCCTCCAAGAAACTCACCGACTAACATACTGACTGACACCCGAATGCCGACGATGAATTGGACTCCGATCGTGGATGGTTACACACAACGTGCCTACCACATGAAGAAATGTTAATTTGTTTTTTTTTTTTTTTTGTCTTGTTTGATGGAGCATTACGTGCATTGCAGTCAGGTCGAAACTTAGAACGAAATTTCGAAAACAAGTAAATTTCATCATCATATCGGCATTCGAACTTCACGATCAAAGATACGATCATCTTTCTATTTTGATGACTCGCGAATTCGGAAATTATTCCACGCATGCAAGATTAATAAATAGAAAAAAAAAAACACTGGGGAATACCGCATTAGAAAGAATTATTTGGTAGATTTTGTTTGTTCTAATGACAAACGATTTACAAGAATATGACATTTAAGAACAAAGCGAAAGTCATCATATTTCATTCTAGTTCAAGTTTAGCAGGTTTAGTATTAATAGAGAATCTGTGTAGGTATAATTTTTGTTTATCACTCGGATTAGAAATGGTGGCGTTTTAATAATTTATTGATGGCCCATGACTGTCTACAACGTGACAACAAGAAGAATTAATACGGAGAAAAGAATGTTACATATGAATATGCAAATAGTTTTAGACAAGGAATTAGACCCGAAGACATATGTATCTAATTAGCTTGAACTTTTCTCATGCTATATTTGTTCTTATTTGGTTGAATTTTTTTTTGTTTCCAGTCAATTGCGCAAGTTGCATCCGGAAAGAGTTTTTTTGTGCGCCTCCCCCTCAACGTGGTGCTTTCTAATCCAGAAAATCAACCAATTGTAAAAATGACTGCCAGAGAGTTTATGTTTGGCTATAAATCATCGATAACCACTTTGGGCAACACCTTCCTTCCTGGTTGGATATATTTCGACAAAGTAGGACTCATCGACCGGGTAAGTCTAAAATAACGTTTTTAAAAACAGCAAACATTAAAAAGATATTCGTTTAAATAAAGATGTACGATTTCGACACCGATTATGAAACCTTTCACTCTGGAGTCGATGACCCCAGCCTTTCTGGTCTATACGCCACCTATCGTGGTTCACCCAACCTACCTCAGTGGAACGGCGAACACTGCAGTAATATTAATCTGGCATCGGATGGTACCAAATTTAAGAGCTTCATACAACCCAACGACTCAGTTCTATTCTTCCGTAAAAGTATGTGCCGGCCACAGAACTTGGTAAGCACTTAGAAAACCATCGAAGATATTTATAAATCTGCACTGATGTCACACACACCAAGTTATAATGGCAATTAAAGCAACATTTTGGGTGTTTGACATCAAGCCAACGTGGTGTACGTTATGTACGTCATTCAATTACGCAAAGGCGTCTCAGCGCCATTTTTGATTGACTTCTTTTTAAGCAAGCAAATAAGCGTACTTCGCTAAAACTTGATATTTTGATTGCAGGTACGTGTCGGTGAGGAAATTGTTCTCAACAATCTAGCCGGTTACAAATACGTGTTTGAAGATAATGCCTTAGATAACGGCGAAGTTGAAGAAAAAAACAAATGCTATTGCCGAGAAGGTGAGTGCCTTTCTTCACGTCCTTTACTTTCCATCGTCACATACATTAGAATCACCATAAACTAATACCAGTAATTATATGTCTATTTTTCTGCATTCAAAACTGCTAAGCACGCAATTAGAGCCACAATGATAATGTAGTTTATCGGGGAACTAACTCACTTTGCATTATTATAACCTACCGCAACCGTTTTTTAGCCTTTATTCCATGTTTTCTTTTGACCACTTTAAAAGTATTAACTTGATCAATATGAGCTGTGTACCTACACCAATGTGAATACATTTGTGTTATATTTATGTTTGTGTACGGAGCAAAAAATGTAAACAATCACTGATCGCTGGCTTAGTCAACTACTAATGCATGCAATGAATTATAATGGAGTTTATAATTGAAAGCGTGTGTTTGACAGATTGTCGGTGTCCGAGTATTTATCTCAATGTACTGAATCCGGCGCTCTAATCAAAATTCAATACAGCATATCAGGTTTACACCATGCGACAGAAAAATATAGCACGTTTTAAGTCATGTGCTTTTTATGAATATTTTTATTAAATTATACATATATTTTCAAAAAAAACTATTCTAACCGTGTTCAGAGCATTTAAACTACCTAATTTATCTCATAAAATACTATTACTATACAGCGTACTGACACGTGAACAGTCTCACGAGATACAATTATCTCCGCCCCCCTAATACTATGTAGAACATAAATTTCTTCTCGGCTTAGAAAAAAAAAGAAGATTTAAACAGTGTCATCAGCTCGTTAAAACGCGACCGGAAAACTAACAATCTTCGTTCCATGACACTAACTATGCTGCCAGACTGTAAACTGTCTGGAAAGCATGCAATTTAAGTGCAGCACGCGACATTGATATTCACGTTCGTAGTACATTTCCATTAACATATTTGTCATTATGGAAAAGTTTTTTCTATCATGCACCTGAAGGTGGAATTTTTGCGTACATCGCAGCCATGTAAAAAAATCGCTAAGTCACTGCTTTCCTTCTCAATTACAGGTTATTGTCAACCCCGCGGACTCATTGACGTCACTGATTGCTACTACGGATTTCCCATTTCACTAAGTTATCCGCATTTCATGGATGCTGATCCTGGCCTAGTGAATAATGTAACCGGTCTAACGCCAAACAAATCTGAACACTCGAGCTATTTCATTCTTCAACCGGTGAGTAGTAGTAAATATAGATTGCGAGTATAAGATGACCATAGCTAGGTGTGGGTCACACTTCACTCTGAGGCATGTAATTAAAATGCAGAAAGGTGTTTTTACATCTCGCTTACATACTTATAAAAGAAAGATATTACTTGAAATGGTTTATTCAGAAAAAAATCATGAGTAATTAAACGAAGAGATGAATTGTTTAGCTTGACATTAATTGTATTTCAATGGAATTTCAATGACAAAAGCAGTGAAAAAATTCCATTGCAAGGCGACAATTAATTAAATAAGTATATGGCGTATTCGATTCCGGCATTGCATTTTTTTTTATTCCAAAATAATTAAAACGTGTTTTACAAGTATTATTTTTCTTTTAATCTTAGGACTCTGGCCTACCACTCACTATCTCGGTAAAGATTCAAATCAACATGCACATGAGAAACGTACGCAACATGAACAAGGTCGAACGTTTTAGTGGGCTTACCTTCCCAATGCTCTGGTTTGAGATCGTAAGTATACTCTAAATAAGGAAATAAATCACCTGTCGGATCACATTAATCAATCGGCTTCATCGTTGCATTCTCTACTAGACCATGAAAGAACTACCATCATCACTTAGCAATCGTTTCAACTTCTACCTCAACTATTTGCCTTACATTGATTTCATTGGATTCTGGGGAGGCTTGGTCTTAGGCATTGTGTTTCTTGTATTTGCCATAACACGGGTAACAGTAAAGATGTCGCATTTCACATGCATCTCAGATAATGGAAAGTCATATGCCAAGGCGAATTTACGTTCTGGAGTATATAATCCTTGCGAAATGAAACTTATCGAAAAAAATGAAAAAGAGAAGTTGTCTAAGCAAGCTGACATTGGAGCAGAAATGGGTGCTATGTTGTATGAAGTGGATTTAAAGGCTCATACGGGGAATTATGTGCTAGAGGATGAGCCTGCTTTGTCCGATGTTGATGCAGATGATGGTAATGAGAGTGACACTTTAAGCCAACGAACAAATTGCGCGGTCGAAGATGAATGCATGACCGATGAGTCGGAAAGCAGTCAGAGGCAACATCCGAATGATGAAAAAGCGGTGAGTAGTAACGGCTATAGGCTTCAATTCTTTTTGTGTAGTAAACTAGAAATGTAGAGTAACAAAAGAAAATTAAAGACTTAGTATGTAGGAAATGAATTCTCGAGTCCTGATTCTTTCAGCGTTCTACAAGGAATATTTTCTCAAGAACAATAAATTGCCTTTCTTATGTGATTATAAGCCGGCACACTCCTAACTTTAAAAAGAAATTATTCAATCTTTGACCCTGATACCATTTATATCTATAATTGTCTCCCATCCCAAAACACGTCTGAATCATATACATATGCACATATGTATGTATGTATACACTATTCTATTCATAATTCTTTCCTTTTAAGCATTTAAATTTATTTGATCATTGTTATATGAGACCCCAATGTAGTGTTTCGGTAAATTGTTTTAATGAAACTTCATTAATAAATTCCACATTGTTATGGTGAAACAATTTTTATTACAAACACCCGACACAGACCTCCCGTCAAGATGTAGCTGGATAGAGAAAGAATATGTGAAACGCTGAGGCACGCGCACAATTCGACTTTTTTTTAAACTCTATTCTGTTCCGAAAATTAGCATTATTTTTGTTTTGCTATTGTTTATCACTCATACCCTTGACAAGTGTGGTTCTGAATACTTAACACAGCGTCAATTTATAAGTAATAAAATATGTCATCGGTATCCCCACCTGCGACACGTGTATCAATTTCTATTTCGATTTTGATCAAATTCAAGGAATTAGAACTCTACTAGTAACTTTTAGCAGCTGTATTTGGTGCGATTTTTCGGCGCCTAACAGTCTCCAAGTAGTCCGAAGAAGGAGACACTGTAGATTATTTATGAAGTTTTCTTTTAATGTTCTTTGCGACTTATTTGAATTTTTGATTTGCTTCTGCTAATAAGAACGATCTTAGTATAGGTTATCTCGGGGAAAATTACCTATAGTATTGATTAACGCCCGAAGCTACTATATACATGTTTTAAAAGGACGGGCTGGTTTTAAACAAGTAACGAAAAAATGACATCTTAACTTATAAATAATTGTAAAAACTTATTTGGATCTAACTTGGATCTTATAATTAAAATAACAGCTGCGACGGGTTTCTTTTTGAATCATCAACACGTATGAGCAAGACCATTATTCGTATAGGATTTGTGAAAAATTTCTAAAATGACTAGCGTATGTATGCAGATTTTAGTATTTCCATGAATATAACCGGATTTGAAAGGAAATAAACTTGGCATTTGTTTAAATTATGGATAGGTATAACTTAAGAAACTTAGAATAGAAATAACCGAATAAAAATACGACATGAAGCTAGGTATTGACTTAATTATTTATACACATTTGTTAAAGTAAAGTGGAATTTTTTTCCTTTTCAGACTACCGTCAGTTTTGGCAGCAGTGGTTTTGAATCAGCCAGTGTCAATGAAGATCAACAACACTGGCCTTTTAATGAATCGGAGTTACTTATTGAAGACACAGTGGTCACACAATTTCCAACTCTACGTATCGTCGAAGAAGGCGAAGTTGATCATTCGGAAAACCTAAACTCTAGTATGGTGAACGTGGCTGGTGATAAACAAACAGGGGACTAGATGAATAAGTGTTTAGTAATTTAGTTTGGGTAGAGATTTTCAACTACATGTATATTTATGCTTAATTTTTTGTCCATGCTTCTTTCTCATTTCGGTATCTCCATAATACTCATTTTATCCTATCTCCGTAATCTGTGATACAACGGGTGAGACACAAGGAAACTCTTTATAACGCCCAATATCTTTTCTATTTTTCGAAACAAAAAATTCTCAATTTATTTTCTATGTAAGGCAAGAAATATGTACATAACGTTAGATAAGCGTTTATAGTGCGGATCTTAAGGGCCCACCGTTTCTTTTCTCTTTAAAATAATCAATATCTTTACCAAGTACTTATCTATATTTCATCTTAAACAAACAAAATTAAGCATAAATATAAAATTAACTATAATTTCAAAGCCAAATTCATAAATTCTACATAAAATGTATTTTATTTAAACTAGGATTTAGGATAGCTAGCATATAAATATTTTATCTACCTCTGTGAGGAAACCCCAAAAAAGTTACGACTATTAAAAGACTAGTATGTATAATGTGCGACCACATAGCTTACACATTTTCATTACCTTTGGGTGCATATAGAAAATAAGCATGTTCTATTTGAAATATGGAATTGAAGAAGGTAATATTTGATTTTTTTTAAATTATGTGTTAAGAGACAAAATAATTTCTTTTACATTTTTACCGTTTTCCAATTCTATATTAATACTATACGCTGTGATAATGTGTATTTTTTTGTGAGAAGTTGAGGTCGTTAGAAATGAGAAAAGCTTCTTTACCGCCCAGGAGTTTGAAAGGTACATATTTTTAATCTAAGATCAGTGATTATTTTTAAGAACACCATTCTATTCAATTTTGTATTTTAAATGAAAATAAAAATCGTTCTAGATATCAATTTTTGTCTTTTATAACAAATATTTAAAACTGTGGGTAGAAATGATAGGTTTACAAATTATAAAAACGATTCAGAAAGAATAAAAATTAAAGAAAAAACTTTTTGTTGTGAACCAATAAAATGCTTTATTTTTTATAAAAATTGTCTACTTCTTCCTTGGCCGACTTATTCGTTCTAAAGATTTAGTTTTTTCATAAATGTATTACATAATTCAATACCAAAGAAACAAGCTGCATTAGCTGGGAAGGCTCGAAGCATCACAGGAGTAACACCACTATACAAAGCCAAAGGGCCATCCTTTCTCATCAATTCAACAAATACACCTCGAATTCCGTTGTACTTGCCCTCAGGTGCTGTAAATAATTATTATTTTATTAAGAACACATCATTTATAAATGCTTTTACTTGCCTGTTTGTAAACGACTCTTGAGAACATCTGCAGGCATTCCTAAAATCCAATATGACATACCAGCCACACCACCTGCAAACAACGCTGAACCAACGCCCGCATCATCACTTCCGGCCCTTGCCTTGGCAATATCTTGCAAATACTCATATACGAAGAAATACATTCCGTTAGCAGGAACATCTACGAATGTAGAAGCAATAAAGAAATGTCATATCATAATTGAGCCGTAACAGCCAGACAGTGTTTTTTTTTTTTTTGTTAAAGTTTGTTCTTGTCCAGTAAATCTAGCTTTGTAGTAACAATAGTGTAACTGAGCTGGGTAATGTTAATATCTACATGTGATCAAGACTGATTTTAAAAACTCCCGGGACTAGAGAGAATACAAGCTTATGACAACCATCTAACTAAAACATTTCAACATTCTTCAGAAAGCTGTTCCTTCCTATGTAAATTTCCAAACCTCATGCACAGAATCGTACTTCTTTGCAATCAAGTAAGTAACTTGGTATTATTATTACGGAAATGTAAGTCTGACATACAAAATTGCACTTTATGAAGTGACCAATACGATAAAACAAAATAACAACTGCTATTTTACATCTCTACAACACCCCTAAGGCTGCTGATATCTAGATCCATTTATTTTTTTATCAACATAATTATCTCCTGCCTTTGGAACATATAGAGCTGATTTAACATATACATAAAAACGAATTTATGAAATATTTTTTAATAAGTTATCAACTTTCGTAAGTCTTAAGCGCGATTAATTCAATGGTGTTTGTGAAGAGTTCTTCTTGGTTATTCCTCCAGCGTGAGAGGGAGAGCGCTGAAAATACTCTCTTTAGTGCAATAACAACGCTTATCAGTACTCAGACGCGAGTTTAACGTGCTGTACTGCGATAAACCACATCCTTTACTATTTTGTCGTCGAATACTCGTCGTCACTTCCTTCTGTCGGGAGAGAGCACACTGTGTAAGTCTTGACTTCTTAAATTGAAGTGGTAAAATAGTTTTGCTTGAAATGTGACGAAGACGGTGGTTTAAAACTCACAATTTAAATTTTTCTTTTTTTTTTTTGTTCGTTTAAAAATAAGGTAAAACATCATGAACTGCTTTGTGGATTGTTTGCTTATAATAGTGCTTTTAGGCTATTCAGTGAGTATATACAGTATACACATAACGTAAATAAATATCTCAAGATAAATTGCTTTAGGTTTGTAATGTGTGGAGTGGAACAAATGCACCAGCTTATATGAAATGTCCAAAGGGTTGCGTTTGCCAATATGCTCATTTTATGGATCTACCAATATCGCGATGGATTAATTACATGCAAGTAAAACGGCCAGATCGATCGGTTGGTAGTAGAGGCAATTCTCAAGAAACCCAAGAAGAATTGGTTAATGACAACGAAGTGATGTACGAAGGAGATGAGAGTTTCATGGATAACCCATTTGTTAAGCAAGCTACCTGTATTTTGCAAGTGGATAATGATTTAAATGAGCTGGTACGACAGCTACCAGTGGACTTGCATGCACTAGTGCTTCTCTACACAGCGGAGGGAAAGAACAAAACAGGTGAGTTTCAATTCGAATGCGCCCTGCGTCATGATTGTACAATGCAATTAAAAAAAATTTCGCATCTGCGATCAAATTAAACACATAAACATAAGCCCTTAGTTAAATTTTGTTTTCCCTTACCAGTGCCAGCAAGTGTTTTTAAACCACTTAACCAACTAACAACTCTGGAGATACGTGGTCCTCATGATAGAAGTTTCCGACTAATAGTCGATGAACCTATGACTTTTCTACGTCACGCAAATTTCGAGTCAATCGCGCTTATTGGAAGTGAAAACTACAAACGACCTAAAAATCCAGTGCATCCACGAGAAAGCTTCGACTACGTACCCAGCAGTGAGCAAGTTGCATACAACATTTCGCTTGAATCAGTACCCGAAGAAGATATTGAAATACTACCATACGAAGTCTATATCATGGAGATAAAAAAATCGCGAATGGCCACATTCTATGGCTGGGAACATTTAGAAGTTCTTCGCATTAATCATTGCAAACTCGACGAACTGCATTGGGAGATGTTTGACGGGTTGTTGGAACTGCAGCACTTATCACTTGAGCATAACGAGATAAAAATAGTGCCTGCCTTTGCTTTATACGGTGTCATGCACATAAAGACTTTATCTCTAGCACATAATTTTATTTTGGATTTGAACTATCGTTCGCTTGCTGGCCTCCTTGAATTGGAAGTACTAGACTTGAGCTACAACAGTTTGACTAAACTATCAGAGTTGAGTTTCCCACCATTTCCTAAATTGGAATATGTTGATTTCAGGCACAACCCCATCAGATATATATTCCCAGCATCATTCGGAGTTATGAATAGTACAAGAATAATGCATCTTGGCTCAAAAGAGACCGCTGCTGAACTCTGGGGAAATGTTCCATTTGAATCTCTGGAACTGTTAAGGATTTTAACCATTACAAATGTTTCCATTGGTGCTTTGGACCACGATGTATTTCAAGATCTGAGAAGCTTGGAAATACTTAACATTAAAGGACAGATTCGTAGCATTGAATTTGACGCGTTTGCAGATATGTCACAACTCAGGGAGTTAGACTTAAGCACTTGCGGTATCAGAGAAATCTCTATGGACGCATTTATTGGTTGTAAAAAACTTGAAATAATAGACTTGTCGCATAATAATCTTTCCTACATACCTCCTGGAATTTTTGATGAACAAACACAACTTCGAGAAGTATATTTGCAAAACAACAGGTTAAAATTTCTCCCGTCAACTTTTTTCCACATTCCGTCGCTCAAGGTAGCACGTTTGACTGAAAACCCGTGGAAATGCACTTGTGATATGTCCTTATGGAAACAAAAAGTGACTAATCAAGTAAGGGGCACCAAAACGAATCGCTGTATCAAGGACTTTCGGTCCGGAAAACTACTTTCTTGTCGCAAAGCTGACAATTACAAGTTTGAAAAAGCACTATCTCCCCGATGTGAAAACTTCAATGGGCACAGCATTTACTACGCCATTCGTAAAGATCTGCGGTGCAACTTTAGGAAAGAAATCACCAAACATCTAAAGCCCTATATTTCGCAGAGCAACCAGCGAATGCCAAAACACAAACAGTTAGAAGAACGGCGAGATATTTACAAGGATAAGTTGGAATTGAAGAGAACAATGCAGAAACAAAAGGAAAAAATCATCATTCCATGGCACCAGGCAAAGGCACATAAAGTTCAAAAAACAATGGCTCACCTGAATAGCTTGCAGTACCTCACAAAAGAAGGTCCCCGAAAAAATGATAAGTCACAAGAGATTGCAAATGATATCTTTGGAGAAAGTCCTGATGAACAGTTTGTTTTTAATAATATTTAGAATTTAAAAGATCTATTCATACTTTTGGGTAATTTTAATGTTTTTCTGTTAAAAGTTATGTTTTTTGGCTGAATGTAATTTTAAATCAAGTAAAAACAACAAAAACAAAGTAATATATTTTAAATCGCTACTAGGTATAATAAGAGAAATAATAATAGAGACACAATGGTGGTTGAAAAACAGCATAGCAACAAACCTGCATTAGTAGAGAAATAGGACTATTAGGCGAATATTCAACTGAAAATATCCAGTTTTGAAAATGAATAGACGCAAATCAAGACCATAAACAAAATCTATTCCCACTACGACCGGTTTATCAAAGAAATATGTAATTAAGAAACAAAGTGTTATAATGCAACTATCAGAACGTAGTCTTTAGGCAAAGGAAATAGAACCACATGTCGAGAAAAGCTATAGCTATATTACTTGATATGTAATATAAGATCTAAACAGTTATATACACTTTAAGTTATTACTTTTGATAAAAATAACGTACAATAAATTTTCAATGTTAAATCTTAGATGGCCTTGTCTCCTGCGTCTTGCCGTAATTTTTCATTTAGCTGATGTATGTATGTACATGCATACATATTTATATATTATATGCAAGCAATTTGGACATTAATTCACCAAAAATTAAACAAGAAGCCATTTCATCTTACTGACGTATAAACAGATATATATAAGTCCCTGTTGGTGGGAATAGGAACATTACTCTCCAAAATCAGTCTAAAATGATAATAATAACATATTAAATGACATATTTTTATGAATTTTAAACCACTGCTCGGTATTTAATGTTCATCGTATTATTATTTTTATCTGATAAACATTTTTTCGCTTGAACTGGGTGTTTAGGTCATTATGGATTTTCCCATAGAGTAAGTTTGTTCGTTTGTACGTATGTAAGTCACATAACTCACCTCGAAGCATGGTTGCACAGCTTCCCTTGAATACACTACGCAGACCACCTTCCTTGTACAACTTTTTAGCACAATCCACCATGCCATTGTATTTCTTTTCACCAGCATCCGCCTGAATCTGTAGTAAGCACTTAATTCTCTCACCAGGCGCCGTAATGAGAGTAGAACATAGTCCCGAGAAAGATCCAGCCATAGCGACCTGACCGTTGGTCAGTTTTGGATTGTCTTCAGTTTGTTGAACTCTCTTGCCTAATGCATACCCTGCGAAACAAATCGCGAAAATTGGTGCTACGCCGGTCAGTGGTGCCTGAATTCCCTTGTATAAACCGAGAACGCCTTCTTTCTTAATTGTCTTCGCGGCACAATCAAATGTCCCTTTGTATAACGGAGCCTCACCCGGTTTTGTTGGTGGCATTGTTTGTAAACGAACCTTTAAAGAAACAGCATGTTGCTTCATTACTTTCAGGTTTAAAAAAGCATATTGGATCTACTCACTTTTATTGTGTCTAGAGGATGACCGACGAGCACATTGCATATTCCACCAAAACCGCCACTTACCAGCGATTTTACGGGATTAACTTTTGTGTCCTTTTGTTCTGGATCCGACATGCTTAGTTTTTTTTCTCTTTTAGACGGAGCCTATCACAGAAAATACACAAGACCTTCACAGTCTTAACCTTTGGTCTTTCGCGATTTCTGATAAATTTTCTCCCACTGATTACACAATTGGCCCAGTTTATAATCTGCTCCGCTATTCAATCTGTTTTCGACTGATGGACTAAAATACTTAACGTAAAAATGTAAAGATGCAATTTAAACTACAGCCCGATACAAGGTACAAAGTTCAGCAGGAGAAAAAAAATTTTTATTTCTGTTTGTTTTCAATAAAAACTTAAGCTAACGAATTATTAGAAATAAAAAAAATAAAAAAAATAGATGAATTGAATATGCAAAAAAAAAAAAAACTAATTCTAATTTGTGGAACAAAAAAGTATTAATTTTATAAACTATCAAGTATCAACAAATGAATAACTGTCAAACTAGACGTAGGCGAGAAGCGTTCGACAATGTGGTTAAAATGTTAAATCAAATTACATTAGAAAATTAAGAACGGTTGCTGCTTTAAAGTCAAAAGTTAAGGAAATATTTCAGGTTTCTTTGATTTTTAAGTCTGATAATTAAATCAATTGATATTGGTGAGTAAATCAATCCAATCTAGTCTGTTTTAATATTCTTAAGAATTACTCAATATCGAACTGTAGTAATTAGCATCTGACTAAGAAATCTATTTTTAAACCTACATTTTCCTTAGAATTATTTATTTTCGTAACAAAAGATGTCCTCGACTGCTTCATCGGAAATTGATTCGCTAGAGCACCGTGTCTCCGAACGAACCCCCCGTCCGTAGAGTTAAACAGGCTCTCAAAATGCGACCTTGGAACCTCACTTGTATCTGATCGAACTCTTTATACAATTTCGGGTTTTCTATTGTTTATTCAACAAAATGACAGTGATTTTGCAAACATTTAACACGAGCTAAGACTTTAGCCTCTGTAGAGTGCCCTAAAAACAAACATTAATTTAGTTTGTGGTGATAAATTTATTTCATCCTCAAATCACTCATATAACATATGGAAAATCACTCTTGAGAAACTGGTAGAGATGTCATCCTTAAGTAAGATTTTCCAGACGGCACATCGACTCTTTGAATTCCTTTAGGAAACAGGGTGGAAACATCCTCTTCTTTGACAGTTGGTAGGACCATACATTCCTTACCATGCTAAAACGAAAAAAATCATATATGCGTACCGATTTCAATATAAATTTAAATATAATTAAATTACCTCCCAATCTGCGGGTGTAGCAACTTTACTTTTGTCTGTCAACCGAAGTGAATCAATTACTCGAAGTATTTCACTTGGGTAAATGTTTTTTTTTTTAATTTGAAAAATAAAAAATATAATCCAGCACTTACTTGAAGTTTCTTCCTGTTGACGCCGGGTAAAGTAGTGACAGTCGTAATTTCTTATTACTGTCAATGATAAATACAGCTCTACAAGTTAAGGGAATGCCAGCTTTATCCCTTTCGTCTTTATCTAACATATTCAATTTCACTGCCAACTCTCTCTTGTTGTCCGCAATAATCGGATAATCGAATACCGTTAATTCTAAAAACAAAAAATTTCGTTTTTTCCTCTTAAGACGAAAACCAACGAAACTAATTCCCTTAAAATTACAATACAAGTGCATTTTACGACATTTTTAAACGACTTTTATCATTTAACCGGTTTATTAGTTCAGAAAACAGTTAAGCATGGATTAAATCAACTCACACCTTAAGTGAAGCCCGCTAAAACCTAAGTTGAAAGAACATATTCTTTCTTATTTCATAAAAAGCCAATGATTAGCGCATCAATACGGAAGATATTTGTAACTACATACATGCAAATTACTAAGAAAAATAAATTTCGAACACTACCTACATTATATAAATCTTCACTTACTTCCATAGCTCTTGATATCTTCAATCCAACCTTTGTGTGATTTTACACTATCACACGATAATGCAATTGGTTTGATATTTCTTTCGGCAAATGAAGGTAAAAGCTGGGCAACCCTGGCTAATTCAGTTGTACAAACAGGGGTGTAATCAGAAGGATGTGAAAATAAAATCGCCCACCTGCAATTAATTCAAATTCAATTTTTAACTTCAAATAAAAACTACACCAGGGCTTACGAATCATCCATCCAGTCATAAAAATCAATTTTACCTATTGTAGTTTCAGCTTGGAAATTAGGAAACTGATCTCCAAGATTCAGAACCTTTACTTGCTCGGACATTTTTATTATAAAAAAAAAAATTAAAACTTGAGAGCCGCTGGTGCACTTAACTGTTAAGTATGTGAATTTCACAACACCAAAGTACTTTGCTAGTTTGAGCTGAAAATATCAAGTAAATGTAAGATTATTCATTGAAAAAGGAGTCCTTACTTTAAATGAAAATATTTCTATGGAAAGATCAATTTTTCAATGCAATTTCAATATGATTTTCCGTAATTTCAACCGGTGAAAAGATGTGGATCACATCAACGCAAACGAAGAGTCAAACTTCAACTAAACGTCAAATATTAAATTAGAGTTGTCAGATGAGTTCATTTGTTTATTTTTATTTTTTTTTAGTTTATTATATTTATTGTACTCAGAACCAAAGGTAGCAAAATTAAAAAGCGGTAAGGTATGTAATAGGTTTTAAAAGACTTGTTTTGTTTTCTAACGACAGTTGTTTGTGTACGTATTTTTTAAAACTCTTTGTTTTTTTTTTAGTTTGCATTGATTTGTGAATAGCACAGCTGGTTCATTGTAGAATGAACACTTTCATTCGTTCTAGGGATGTGTGTCGTTGATAAATCATCGAACTCAAAACATCGAGAGCTTATGGAATATTTGGCAAAAAGCCATGTATTCATTCAATAACATGAGATAGTATAATAATTTGTAATTTCCTTTACCAGGGTGCTTATACGTCATTACTCCCAATGTGTGTTCTTGTGTATATCGCAGTGCTTTCAGATGTGCCACAGATCGATCGATGTTTCACGAAGATCATCGATTTTCCTATGTTTCACATACTCTATTATCGATGTTAAAATACCCATGTTCAATGTCGTAACATCGATATTTTGCGACCATCTCTAATTCAAACCTTTTTGGATATTTCTTCAAAATAGTTATCAGCTGTTTAACATTCAACAGTTTTTTTGCTTGCTGACATTTAAGCAAAAAAATAAATAAAGTGACGGTGAAAGTTGTACATAACATACACATACCCCATGCAGATTTGTTCACCGGACCCCCCCTCTGCTATTCATTTATCTTTTGATTAGTTATATTTTTCTTATCAACCATAAGAAACCAGAGGGATCAGTGAAGTTGAAAACCAGTCTGGGTAGCGCGGAGCCAACAAAAGTCTACTTTCCAGTTCTTGTTTTTGTGATACGTGGAGGTGGGAATTCATTAAGCACCACATAGTGCATTTTATTATTTTTCTTTAGTCTCACACTGCCTGCTTAGTTATCAACTAATAGAGTTTATCTTATATGTGTTCTGACTAAATTATGTTTGATTATCAGAGGTGATATTCCTTGCTAGATTAAAACTATTAGGAAATATATAATTTACATTTAAATCCAATTAGTGAATTCTTGGCGAAACCAACTGAAGATAAAAATCAAGACAAAATGAATATGCTTCCCAGGAGGATCGTGTATAAATATTTGGTAAGAGAACAATGGTGAAGTTCCAAACTCCGATTACCTTTTAGATTAGATTAAAATAATATCAGATAACATGATGTTAAAATGTTTTTTTTAATTTTTTGACACAGAACCAGTTACAAGTCCAGAAACTCATACCACCACATGCAACTGCTGTTCACTATAATCTTACTTCAGCTACCAACAGTGTTAATAATATCCCCATACGTCACTATGCAAGCAAACAAAAATTATTAAAATATCCAGTACTCCCATTAAAAGAAATTCTTGACAGATTTCTTAAATCCTCTGAGCCATTTCTAAACGCTGAAGAACTTAAAACCAGCCGTCGGGAGGCTGAGGCGTTTCGTCTCAAAGACGGAAAAAAACTTCAAGAGCTTTTAGAAGAGTGTGCCTGTAAAGAAGAAAATTGGTTGTCAGACAGATGGCTACGAGCTGCTTACATGCGGTATCGTGACCCAGTCGTCATTTTCTCTAGCCCAGGCATGGTGTTCCCAAAAGTTTCATTAAAAAATGAAGACGACTACTTGTGCCACGTAGCAAAAGTCGTTTTTTGCATTATTAAATTCAAAGAACTTGTTGATAAAAACAAGATGCCAATAGTGAAAATGGGGAAAAATGAGCTAGATAATTCACAGTTTGGAAAAGTACTTGGAACCTGTCGAATTCCTGTACCTAAAGAGGATAAAATGGAATATCATCCAAAATCCAAACATGTTGCTGTCATCTATAAAAATAACGTATGTACATACCTTGTAATGAACTTACACAGGCCTCAAATATCATATCTATTATTTTCCCAGTTTTGGAACCTTCGTCTATATTCAAAAAATAATAAGCCTCTCGAACCAAGCTTGATATTTAAAGAACTGAAGAAAATTGTTGCGGCTGAAAATTGTGACGGCATTCCATTTGGAGTTCTAACAACAGACAAAAGAGAGAATTGGGCAACAGCGTATAAGGCGTTACTTGCAGTAAAGGGGAACAAAAGTGGAGTACAGGAGATCCAAAGGTCATTATTTACCGTTTCACTGGACGGAGAATTATGTCTCGACAGTAATAAATCTGAAAAGACAGCTATGGCTGAACTTTTGATTCATGGTTGTAAGGAATACAGTGGTAATCGCTGGTTCGACAAAACTATTCAAGTGAGAAAAAAAAATTAAATTCATAAAATACCCTAATTTTCTTGCTTTAGTTAATCATCAATCGAAACGGATTTCAAGGGTTTTGCTATGAACATTCGCCAGCTGAGGGTCAACCTATTGCATTAATGTCAGACTACATCCTGAAAAATCTGTGAATTATATTTGGCGCAATGCTCCAAATGCATGGATTTTATTGTTTCTTAACTTTTGCAGGAACGATGAGAAACTTCAGGACGGTGCTGAGAGCAAAGAGAGTGTTCCAGCTACGAAAATTTGTCTAACTTCTAGTCCAGAATTGGACAAGCACATCAAAACTGCAAAAACGAATCTTGACAAACTGCTTGATGACTTTGATTTGAAAGTTGTTCAATTCAAAGAATATGGCAAGGGTTTCCTCAAGGCTCAGAAGCTAAGCCCCGACAGTTATATTCAAATGGCTCTTCAATACGCCTTTTACAAGTAAGTTGTTTTATAGTCCGCATCACAGACAGGTCAATTGAAAATCAATTTCCTTCTTAGGCTTTACAAAATACCTGGTGCTGGATATGAAAGTGCTCATCATCGTCTCTTCTATAATGGTCGTACTGAAACCATTCGTTCTTGCTCGAATGAATCCATAGCCTTTGCCAAAGCTATGTTCGAACCTAATCCAGATAAAAAACGAGTAGAACTCTTGCGTAAGGCGGTCGATGGTCATCGTAAATATACTTCTATGGCACTGGAAGGTAAAGGAGTCGACCGCCATTTATTAGGATTGAGGTTAATGGCTATGGAGAATGATATACCGATACCAGAGTTTTTTAATCAAATCGCCTTTAAAAGAAGTACTCATTTCCGTCTGTCAACAAGTCAGGTGGCTTCAAATAATGAGGCCTTTATGGCCTATGGACCAATGTTTACTGATGGTTATGCTTGCTGTTATAATCCACGAGAAAAGGATATGTTTTTGGCAGTTAGTGCATGGAAAAGCGTTAAAGAAACTTCTGCAGACCGATTTCTCAAATCACTGCAAGAAGCATTGATGGAAATGCATGGTGTGTTGTCGAGAGCTGGACAGAAGCCGAAGAGCAAGATGTAAATGCTATCAGTTTTCATACTGATTAAATATTATACATAAAAAAAAATTCAAAAATAAACGTTGTATGACTGATTTTAATCATTTCTCTTGTGGATCGTAAGTAAGAACGGAAAAGGCTTTAAATGTTCTTCTGTTTTTAAGCAACAATAACGGGAAGGGACGAATATGTTTAATTACTAACTGAGACCAAGAAGCCAAATACAAATGTACATATGTCCATATATATGTATGTAAACATTTTTAAGACAGCATGTTCTGTTCTCTACTTTTCCAAAATACTGTGATTTATGTACCTATTGTAATAAGAGTAAACGCACTTTTTCCTATTTGCTGCTTTTGATATAACATGGTTTATTCATAATTACATTGCACAAAAAAACTAAGCTTTCCAATAACTTAATAGTCCAAACCCTCTGAATCTGGTCCACCCAATGCAAGCACTTTTACTCCAGATTTCTCATCCAATACATTATTTCCTGGTGCCTCACAACTTGTGTCCATTGAAGAACAAGTATGGCAATGACAACTCACAGCCTCCATATACTCATATCGACTGGCTTCTGGACTTGCTTCGGGATGACAATTTCTTAAGATTGCTACTGCTGGAGCACGAGATGCATGCACACACACTGGATGGTATGATCTCTTATAGGGAAATTTCCAATCGGATATTTCACTAGAATCACATCGACCCCAACAGGACATCACACTCACTAAATCCCAGCATTCTCTTCCTTTGGAATCAGCTTGGGTAACACGATAGGTATACAAACGACGATGACAACCAAGTGGTGCAGTAGTTGGACTACCAGCAATTGGTTCGATTTCTATTGATCCGCTCAATATGCTGGATATTGACATGAGTGAGCAGAATAGAAACAAACTAAACACAAGAAAAGTTAATATTTGTTAACTGATTTTTAATAAACAAAAAGGAGTCTTACAGTTCTCCATTCATTTTTGATGAAGATTTGCACTGGTAAATACGTTAGAAAAGTACTGGAACACTGACTACTAAATGTACACGGCTAGTGGTTTTATATAGAAATTGAATTCAAAATTTCCAAGTTAGATGCATGCGCAATGAAAATAAAGATTCTAATTGTGATGTGATTCGAGAAAAAAAAAGGTAAATGAATAAATAAAGGAGGTATATGTGCATGCATATACATGCCTACAATGCCTTTTAATTTAACTTGTGTACATGTAAAATGTTCGTTAAAATCCAGATCACTTTGACTTTGGTTTTAATTTTTTCGATTTTTTTGTTGTTTTTTTGGTTTTCTTAACAATTCTGTGGAAGTATTCAATTTCACTTTGAAGAAATACGATTTTTTGATCTAGAATTGCATTGTAAACTTAGGTATTTCTAAACCAAATCGCTGACCATTATACTTCTACACACCGAAGACACATTATCACGAATCAAAACTGATAATTTCTTTGCTAATTTATCCAAATCAAGTACTGATCATAAAAAAACCATTTGAAATCAATCACTTTTCAAGTAGATAACTAATAAACACCCTCATGTACGTTAAGATCTACATGCATTTAATTCAGTTAGACTAACACGTACGTAGTTCAGAAACTCTTATTTCACAGGTTTAAAATACCTTAGCCTTTGTAAAAATTTTGGAAGCGATAAATTAGTTGTTTCCCCTGAATAAATTGTCAGTTCTTGTTATCGTTATTTAAAATAAGTTAAAACGATTCCGTTATATTTTCATATAAATATATTATTTTACATATATATTTATATTTACCTAAACATTTAGTCAAACTTTCTAAATTAATGCGACTGACAAAGGCAGTTGTTAAATCCTAACTAAATTTCCATAAAAAAGCAAAAAAAAATTCTGCCAACCCCAAAAGGATTTGACGAACTGAAGATCAAAATTTACAGAACCACTAAAACAGAGCCCATCACCGAGAGCATCAACTGCATTTAGTAACAAAATTTTTGTGAGGATATCGAGCTAAATTCCTCCGTAACCATAATCTGGACTAAAAAGTTTGACTTATTTTACTGGTTTCCTTATGGCCTGTCAGGCTAAGAAGATATATACGAATACCTACAATGACAGCGATGCAGAGTCCCTACGCGCCTGTATCAGTGAACAGGCCTTAAATGCCCTGAACGAAATGAGAAAAGGAAATCTCCTTTGTGACGCTGTTATAAATGTTCCGGATGGAACCTTTAATATACACAGAGCAATTCTAAGCGCTTGTAGTTCCTATTTCAGGTAATGAAAAGAAATAGTCATTAAATATGAGTTTCGATTAATTACTTTGACTCTATTTATTTTCCGAAAGAGCTTTGTTCACCAACTCTCTCTCAACTGAACCGCGAAATGTTTATCTGCCTGATATTCGTGCAGCTATTATGGAGGAAATCATTTCTTATGCATATCTACGAAGATGTGATATCAACGCAACGAACGTGCATGAACTCCTAGCTCTGGCGGACTACGTTGGAATGACAGGACTGGTAAAGCAATGTAAGCTGATTCTAGAGCAAATGTTGACACCCGAAAGTTGTTTCGGTATTATGCGCTTCGCAAGGTAATTTTCTTCTTTTTTTTTATATTAAAAAAGGATTATTTAATCCTGAGTCGACAGATGTGAAGATGTTAAATATAAAAACTTGCTTTTGATATCTTCACCCTCGGCCCATTCTAAAGTAGCTTCCGTTTCTGCGATGATCTATATGAAAAAGCCCGCACATACTTATTGCGGCACTTCACCCAAGTTGCTGCAAAAAATGAGGATATTTTAAAAATCGGCTTAGAGGATTTCCTGGATATCATCAGTGATGATATGCTGAACACAAGGGATGAAGAGCTGGTATGGAAATTATGCATTAAATGGGTTGAATATGATGTGAACGACAGGCAAAGGCATTTGCCGAAGTTGATGCATGGTGTACGATTGGGATTGATGACTGCAAAGGTAGGTGCAATAGAAAATTCATATAAGAGTGGGTAGCAATTAATTAGTGATTTAAGTGGCAATATTATATGTCGTCTCCTAACGAAAAAGCGTACGGAAAGAATGAATTGAGTATAAGCTGCACATTAGTACAGATAGATGATATTAAATAAAAGCCGATTATTAGGTAGTGATTTAGATTACATGCGATTTTGAAGTGATGTCCCGAGCAATGTAAGATTTTTATTGAAGTAAAATGGCTTGGTATCCTAAAAATAGCAAAATTATTAAAGGAAAAGAAGGGATTTGTACAATCACAAGCATCACAGTATCTCCCCGTGAAAAATCATGTACTTAAAATACTCGTACTTGCCAACTAACAAAATGGGGTTTAACATTTAACATTTAAGCACCGACTCTTGATAGATATATTTGTTGAATCCTTAAAAACTTCAGATAAACGCTTAACTTTCGTACAACCCCGGTTTATTTAAATACATATAACCAAAACTTCTCTCTGTATCTAGTTTAAAAGTGATCCATTAAACCATAGTTCAGAGGCTTTTTTTCTTTCTTTGCAGTTTTTCATGGATGAAGTGAAGGATCATCCGTATGTTGCAAAATGTGAAGAAGCAAAACCTCTTATTTTAGAAACTTTATCATTCTTATATGAACTGGATATGATGCGACCCACTGACAAAGAGGTGATAAACCAGTTGTTTTCCATAAGAAAAATCATCATATTTATTCCACAGCTAACAACACCTTCCATTGCAATGCCTCGTCTTCCACATGAAGTAATTTTTGCCATTGGTGGTTGGAGTGGTGGCACTTCGAAAGCATGCATTGAAACTTATGATACTCGTGCAGACCGATGGGTTAATATCCCAGCTGAGGATGCTGCAGGACCAAGAGCTTACCATGGCACTGCTGTTATTGGTTTTTGCATATACTGCATTGGAGGCTACGATGGAATAGAATACTTTAATACTTGTCGCGTATTCGACGCAGTTACGAGAACTTGGAAAGAGGTCAGTAAGCCATTTACATGTTAATTTGAAATTTGTATTTTCTTGTAGATTCTTTAATTGTTTAATTGCGTGTAACGTCGTTAAAGAGATTTTTAAAAATATATGTACATACAAATCTTAATTTCCATATTTGAGTTGGTGTAGAAGAAAGAATCTATTCTATTTTGGTAAATTTTTATTTCACAGATAGCTCCAATGCATAACCGTCGCTGCTATGTAAGCGTTGCAGAATTAAATGGTGAAATATACGCGATAGGAGGATATGATGGTCAAAATAGGTTAAATACCGTTGAGCGCTATAATCCGAAAACGAATCAATGGAGTATGATTACTCCGATGAATATGCAAAGATCTGACGCGAGTGCCTGCACGTTAAATGGGAGAATTTATGCAACGGGTAGGTAAGTTTTTAGTTTTGCTTATATTTTCACATGAATGCTAGAGTGGTGGATTTGAAACACTCTTTCAAATAATTTTTGTTTGTTTTAATCTATTCCCAAAGATTGTTTTTTTTAAACAATCACGATTTTTAATTTCAGGTGGTTTTAATGGTCAAGAGTGTCTTTCCACTGCAGAATTCTATGACCCTGTGAGAAATATATGGACACCGATTCCTAATATGAATCATCGGCGGTCAGGCGTGTCCAGTGTAGCCTATCGCAATCATGTTTATGTCATTGGTGGTTTTAATGGTTTGGCCCGTCTTTCGACTGGAGAACGATACGACCCAGAGACCGAAGATTGGACATTTATTCATGAAATGTGCCATGCAAGGAGTAATTTTGGTCTGGAGATTATCGATGATATGATTTTCGCTATTGGAGGTTTCAATGGTATATCTACAATTCCACATACGGAGTGCTATGTGGCTGAAACTAACGAATGGTAGATTTTATATTCGAGCTTTTTCTAATAACATTATCCATAGCTTACGTATTATTAATTTTAGATTTTAATATTTTGAATGCTGTAGTTAGATTTTTTTTTTTTTTGCGAAAGTACGTACATATTTACCAGACTACCTTTGTAGGATGGAGGCCACTGATATGAATATCGTGAGATCAGCTTTAACAGCGAATGCCATTGGCGGTCTTCCAAATATTCGAGATTATATCCATCAGAATCGAGAACGATTAATGGAGGAACGTCGTCAGAGAATGTTTCCCAGTAATCCTATTCAAGAAGCAATGGAGGATTATGGAAGCGCCGACGAGGAAATGGTCGCAGAACACGAAATGGAAGATGAAAATGATTTTAATTAGAAAAAAAAAAACAACAAAATTCCATGTCCTGGAAAAAAAGCCGGATAAGCCTAAAAATACGTATGCACTCTTGGAGCAAATACGTATGCATTCTTGGAGACAATTTGAAAATATTCAATGAGAACACGCCAATAAAAATTTGCTTATCCCTCTAAATTTCTTAAACAAAGAATAAAATCAAAATTTAACAAACGGGAAAACTGGCTTGCTTTAATTACTATCCCCCTTAATGTCAATCAGCGCATGTCCTTTCACCATTTATAAATTCTTTTCTTGAATAAAAGCCAGTGCAGAAGCATTCTCCATCGTCAGTCCTTCAATCAGTTTCGATACCTACAAACAAGTGCATTTCAGTTTTTACTATGTTGTGGTTACGTCTGGCCGCTATTCTTCTTTTTTGTTTTATCTTCGCATTCGCAAAAGATCACTGGCATAAGCCTGGTTGTCACAAGGTGGGTAACACTCGGAAAATAACCATTCCGGAGTGCGTAGAGTTTCGCATAACAACCAATGCATGTCGTGGTTTTTGTGAGTCGTATGCTGTACCATCTATACCATGGGGAGGATTGCTGAAACCACCGAAACCAGTAGTCTCAGTGGGTCAATGTTGTAATATGATGGAATCGGAGGAAGTGCGTAATATTATTAAAGCAAATATAATTATGCATTTTCATTATTTTTTTTTTTTTAGATTCAAAAGCGTGTTCTTTGTTTAGATGGTATTCGTACTTTTAAATTTAAATCGGCCGTTAGCTGCAGTTGTTATCACTGCAAAAAGGACTAATTGAAACAAATTAACCTATGTATGCAGTCAAAAAAAAAAAAAAATCGAATGGAATCCTCTGAGCCACTTAATTTCGTTTCTTTAAAATATTAATAAAATAAATTATTGCAAGGAAAGAAATAAAATAAATGTTATGCAAAGTTAACTAATAATTTGCTATTGTATGTTTGTATTTTTGATCGATATAATTCTTCTGCCATGTTGGTAGTTGGGGTTTGAAAGTGATAGGCACAAGTGAGTGAAAACACTTCAACTATGAAACGGAATTACATTATTAAGCTACCTACCAGAATAATTTATTATAACGGTACTAACTAGCTTACCTTATTGATTTTGGGGTTTCCTATGGCTCAAATGTGCTCATCATTGATTTGGATTTTTGTTTTTCGCGATTTTTATTAAAAAAAAAACATTTGAACTTTTTTTAAATTTACTTATGTTTCCGTCCCAAGCTAACATTTTATCAACTAATATTAACAAGACCCCCACTCTCAATTTCACACTATTTTCGGTGCTTATCTCACAAAAATGACTTCATTTGCATTTTGTTCGAACCGTTTCGTGACATTTGAAATAGGACATATAGAGCAGAGATGCCAAGTCCAACCCCACCTCCGATAGCACACTTCCGTAGGCCAGCTGTAAAGCAAAACGATAAGCATTTCAATTTAAAAAGCAGTAAGATTGCTGTTAAATATTACCTGAAGATTTGTATAGGAACCCAGTAGCTGTACCTGCCAATACCGTATTAAAATCATCATCTTCACCTCGGGCAAACTGTAACAAAACTCCAAATGCTGAATACATTACAGCCAATGTCCCGAGTGTGTTTGCAGTTGCCGACCCTTGCTTCATCACATGGTTAAGAAGTCTAAAAATATCCTGTTTAATCACAATCTTCATATGCATTTGTATAGATATTGTACTTACTGTGTTCTTCTTAACTTTCCACTTTGTTGCAGAGCAGCTGTAGACCTCATGCCATTATAAAATCCAGCTACTCCACCAATTCCCGCACCAACCATTACGGAGGAGCCAATCTGTGAGAAGGCCAACTCAAAGCGACCACGTTGTTTGTTCGCACCTTCAGGGAAAATAAATTCTGGTTGTGCTTGCTGCAGGAATCTTGGGTCATAGTTAAGATACGGCGATACCGGTGTACGTAAGCGTGTGTCTCGTTCGGATGTGGATGCTTCATAAACAAAAAAATAAAAATAAAAAACACGTTTGATATTGCAAGGTACCAAACAATGTTGCGTAATAAAAGTACTTACGAGATGAGCCCGTTTCTATTGCCAAGGGCTTGCTCAGAAAGTCGTCATTCATTTTTTTTTCTTAATTTCTTTTATATTAGATTTATGAACGAATAAATTTTTCTTTATTACAAGAAAAAATGGAACGTGCAATTTATCGCACCACTTTTTTTCTAGTTTGTCAAAAGTTGACAGCTTTCATGACAGCCTATTCTTATCAATTTTCGTTAAGTTTATTTTAATTCACAATCCGTAAAATGCGTGCTAATATCCAAAGGTCGGAATTAATAACAAAACTTTTTAAAAAATTCGTAAAGTATGTTTTCGACAAGTACTACCAGTTAAAGAATCGCTCATCGTTTCGCTTTCTCATTGCAAAATGAATGAAAAAATGTTAAATTTTAAATTATAATGATTGTTTTTTACTAAATTCAACTGCATACCTACCCTAACCAAATTAAATTTCACCACTGTGCCGCTAAAATTCCCTTTGCATAGTTCACAATGGGCAACTGTCAAAGTTGTTTTCATTTTATTCCTCTCATTCGTCTTATGCGTGATTTCGTTATTCCTCAATTTATCGTCAGTGGTCGTTGCGTTTGGTCGTGCTTCATATACACGAAGAAAAAAAAAAGAAAGGAAGGTTCCGTTTCCCCAGTCTATAAGTTCCCCAAATTTATATTTAATGGCGTCAAGTGATGTAAAATTGTCTAGACTCTTTAAGCTCGCACAAAAATTCAACAATTTCTACTTAACCGGTGAGTAATTGCATTGGAATTTGTTTTTTTTTGCTCTCCAAACAGCCGGGTATTTGCAATCGCCCTTTTTCCTCTCACCCTCTTATTCTTCTGTTAATTCCACCTACCATCACAACGAACCAAAGGCTTATCGATTTGTCCAAGTAAAATTCTGGTCAGAAATTTTGTTTTAGCTTTTGTTAGGAGGAACTTTGCAATTTATACAAAATTCTTCGTTTGTTACACTTGAATAAATGCATTCGATCTTTTTGCCGATTATGAAATCATTTGTTGTTGTGTTAGCCTGTATCTTCGTTTATTGTGAGACATCGCTAAACTACAGTGTTTCTATTGGAATCAAGGTAACAGCACTTTTCCGTGTGTGCGGGGGTGCAAGTGTGAGACCAACGGACGAGCGGTTGATCAATTTTACCGAGGACCGCTTATTCTGGTGGATCGTTTATCTTTCTCATATCTGGCACACAGGTACATATGTATGTACGTGTTAAATGTGTTTGGCGTAACTTTGATATTTTGACATACAATTTGTTTATGTTTCCCCGATCAAAATCACAGGAATATGTAACACCAGAACGCTTTATTGCTATAGCTGTCTGTAGCTTCAGTTATATTTGTGCTGATTTCTTACACTCAACATTGTACCTATGGTTGATTTTATGGCGATTTGTTGATAAAACAAGCTGTTTTAAGTAATATAGTAGTACTTTTATCGCAAAATATATGTGAATTGCCATAATTGATACGATACCTGCAACGTGAGAACAAAGTGCTTGGACTTTTCGCTTATCAATCTAAATAATAACTACAAGTCGACATTCGTACATAGGTATGTACACTAATTGAATCAGGCACTCCGGTAGGTATATAATCCAAATGGAGGACCAAGTTCCGAAGAATATTTTCAAATGATCTTCGTCGTCTAAATGATTTAAAAAACAAACAAAAAAACAGCAAGTAGGTATGTGTTTGATTGGGTGTACCTAAAAAAAAAATTTAATTTTTTGTTCAAACACAGGTAACCATTATACATTTTCATTGTTTTATGATTCATTTATTATCCAATTAGAATTATAGCTGATAAATTACTGCATTGATAATACAAATGTGTTTGTCATTATTCCCGCTACCAATATTTCCCCCTGTTGATTGTACTTACATATGTTAGTCGATAGTATCGGCGAAATTATGTGTACGCAAACAATTCAAATGCGATAATTATAATGTTAATGATGTCTTTTGACAGACAAAAGAGTAAACACCACCTTCCTAGAGTGAAATCTCCTTGTATACGCCAGGTGCGTATCTAGTGGATGACGCAATTTCGCTTGAGTTGATGAACTCTTGAGATAATAATGGCCACGGACTTGAATAGTGTTTGAACTACTTTCCAATGTTTAAGGTGTTTCTGAATTCGAAAAGCAATTGAGAAAATTTCATTTCATTATTTTATTAAAGCGTTTCAGGCATGGTATCTATTCGCTATACTTTTCGCCTTTTTTTTTTCATCTGAGGCTTGAATGTACGAACTTATAAAGATATAAACCCTTAACATAGATCCAGAAGATTGCTAGATTCTAAAGTACTATTTAGGTAAATTGTCTGTCTCAAAAAGTTTTTAAATAAATCGAGACTATCTCTATTACTATTGATTACATAGGTTCATTATAGCTTTTGTAGGTCCTGCTATACTACCGTTAAGAACTGCAAATAAAATGAAATAACAAATTGGTGTTTAAAGATACATACATAATTACACAAATGGCATCAAATATTGATATCGCAGTACTCATAATAAATCCGGTCAGAATACAGCTCACGAGAACACGATTTAATTTGTTTTATGTAACTTTTAATTATTAACAAATTAGTCATTTGTTTGAATATGATACGTGTGTCAAGTTTATTGTCTTCTTTTGCATTCGATTATTTTCTCATTCTTCTATAGACGATCGGATCTCAAATATCATTATAATCACGAAAAACTTTGTTTATTTTTCTTTAAATGAAAATTCTAAAGAATTTAAAAACAATCTGCCACTGCTTAGCACTGTTTAAAGTTCCAGAACTCTCGATTGTGTACAAACATGTTTCATACCTCTGCTGAGCTTACCTGCAATATGGTCGTGTAGTTTTTTTTTTATTTTTAAAGACATAAATGCCTCCATAAAACACCATGAATAGAGAGGTGTCGACTAGACTTTATTAGTCATTCATTAATTACCAAACAAGAGAATTAAATGTGCACTTAATTAATTGAAATAAAGCCCAGCTCCTAGCCCAAGTTTTCTTAGCGAATAATATCTTTAGTGGCGTGTGCTTTCTTATCTTAAAAATAAAAAATAAAATGATTGACTGATTCAGTGTTTTCCATTGCAAAAGGTAAATAAAACAATAAAAATACAACCAGAGGCACAGCTTTTATGCAATTTAATATTCATGTGATTTAATAATTTTGTTTAAGGATTTCAAAAAGGTGAAATTCGGCCATTCCTAGTTGAAGGTCAACAAGTTGGACTGATCAAATCGGATATCGCAAAGCATTTGCTTAAATACCCCGAAATTTTTTGTATTCGTGATTGTGAATTTACTAAGCAGGTAATGCAATCCAACGCATTATTTTTAAATTTCTAATAAACAAATGGTGTATTTAGGGAATTGTGGAATTAAATCCAGCATTTCGTGACTACTCGGAGAGAACTGAGAAGCTTGACAAGATATTACGAGAGCTTAGATCAAATGACATTTTCACGGCACTTCAAGGCTGGCGCGATGAGGTAAGAAGAATATCCTTAGAATAAAACGCATTTTAAATCAAATCTTACCTTCTGAATAGTATTACGAGGTCAAATCATCAGAGTATAAGAGTCTCTTGAAGATGGACCGATCGGCTACATGCCTTTTTGGTGTACGTAAGTATGGGGTCGACATTAATGGATATGTTCGACATCCAACCCATGGCATCTGCATTTGGCTACAACAGCGCTCGAATACGAAAGAAACTTGGCCCGGAAAGTGGGATAATATGGTGGGCGGAGGACTCTCGGTTGGCTATGGAATCCATGAGACAGCTGTTAAGGAGGCCGCTGAAGAGGCGTCAATTCCAAATGATCTCATTAAAAACTTAGTTTCAGCTGGTTGCGTTTCATTCTTCTTTGAGAGTGATCGTGGACTATTTCCGAATACGGAGTACGTTTTTGATTTAGAATTGCCAATTGATTTTGTACCCCATAATGCGGATGGAGAGGTGCAAGCATTTGAGCTGCTTCCGGCTAAAGAATGCATAGAAAGAGTTTTCACACCAGATTTCAAGACAACGAGTTGCCCAGTAGTCATCGACTTCCTTATAAGACATGGATACATAACTCCAGAAAATGGTAAGCAAACCGACGAAATACATACATAACATTTACTCTACATTATTTTCTAATGGAACAATTATTTTAGAACTTCATTTTACTCAAATAGTCGAGTTGCTTCATGTGCCATTGCAATCGCTGTACACGTACAAATCCAGAACTGAATCGAATATCACCGAAAACGGCCACTTCAGGAATAATTAGATTTGGTTACTAAGTTTTTAGCTTTGTACATTGTTTGTTTTTTATATACATACATATGATAGTTTCTTAATTTATTTTCAATTTTATCTTTTTTACTTTAACAGAAAAACCTTGACACAAGGGCAAAGCCCTCAGTATATTATAAAAAAAAAATAAAAATAAAATGAAATAGAAATTTATAGATTTTTTTTTTTAACATTCAATTTAAAAATTAGATACAGAACACAAAACAAAATACGAATACTTAACCAAAGTGCTCAAAAAGTAGCGTTTTTACTTTTGTTATTAAATGTAATGCAAATTAATATAAATAAATATATCTAATAGTTGTAAGAATTTCTTTTCCAAACCGAAGCAAAGGAAAATACAAAATGACAAATTTTATGTTATAATATTTATATCATATTAACATTTTATCTGTTGCAGCACACATTTATTTTCGTAGAATTGCTTTTATTATTATTATTTAAAACTTAATTTTATGTTAATTGTTGGTATTTGATATTCCTATTGAATAGTAGTATAGTAACTGTGTTGCATATTTTAAAAAAATATTGTTTTCAGTGTTTTTTTTTTCTTTTATTTTATTTTCATTTTGTGTTGACAATTTTTTTGTACAAATACTAAAAGGGAAATACAAACTTCATGTTTTCAAATGAAAAATTCGATTGTATCTATTGTTATACACTTCAGAAATTCGAAGCAATTGATTAATACTTTTGTTGCTTTAATCAAATTTCTTAATTTAACTGGAATATACTCCTTCTCATTTCATTTTTTTATCGACCGTATCGTACATACATTTATGTTTGCCTGTGGTTTCTGAATGAAAAAAAAAAAAAATTACTTAATATACAGTTTAGTACCGATTAACTGGGGTCCAATTAACCGGGAAGTTAAAAAAAACGTTGCTTTCCTATTGAAATTCGATTAACCGAAAAAGACCCTATTATCTGTGCTGCAAGCAAAAATTCAGTTAAGAAGGAAAATAAATCAGTCGTGTGTGTTACATGTCCAATCGTGAAGATTCTTTGCACTTTGTTGAGTTTTGATTATTTTTTACTTCGTAGAAAAAATATTCGTTCATCCGGGATTTTCGATTTTCTGTGATGAGCTCGTTCCCGACCATCTCGGTTAATCGGTCTTACACTTTTACCATTGGTTTTATACACATATTTTACCAATGCCCTTACTAACCCGATTATTAAGTTAAGTGTGTTTCGTCACTGCTTTCCCCCTAAATTTCGTATTTCCCTTGGTTTTACATTCAATAATAGGAAATTCCCATTTAACTTACCGATTTCATTGTTTCATATTATCCAACGAATTTCCATACAGTTTCAATAAAACTCATTCACATATTTCCTGAAAAAAAAAACCACCTTCAGCTCAAGAAATAACACAAGAATAATTGCTCTTAAACCTATGTTTATTTATTTTTTATTTTTTTTATTACATATTATTTTTTTTTTTCAAACAAATCTTATACAAGCAAATAAAATTTGAGTAACATAAATTTAATCTAACGTTAACAAATTTAAACTTTTCAATTCTGTGATTTCTTAAAAAAAACAAAAGTTATTTAAAAATATTTGTTTTTCTATTAAACTTTCAATAAAGCGAACACAATTTCTTGATGTATCAATATATAATGAATTATTAACTTGTATAAAATATTTAGTATGTATGATGGAAAAATACATTTATAATGTTTGTTAATAATTTAAGCTTACATATATAGTTCAGTTAAAATTTTAAGGAAAATAATAGCTTTAGCAAATGCGAATGGGTTTTAGACATTTTTTTTTTTTTTTACAAAATTTACAATGCAAATGCACAAAAGTAAGAAGAACACAAACAATGAATACGGAATACAATTAAAGTACAGGTCAACAGGTTTTGGAAAGAAAATATAGTGCTGATATGAAAGAAGCAACCAAAATAATAATTTTTACAAAATACATACAACAAAACAGTAACAAACTTAAAATAAAATCTCTTTTTTTTTACAATTGGCCTGCAAGAAACTTGAGAAAGATCCTTGCAAAGTTCAATGAACGTAAATGTGTGGATCAACGGAAAAAATCTGGCGCCAAAAACAATAAAATATTGAAACATCTGCTTTCTATTCATTCCTTTTTCCCTGTTGCTTGCTTGTGACATGGGTCTGTATATAATACATACACTATCCGAACCCCAAAACCAAGACGACACACATAAGTACAAAAAACTAGTTTTCTTTTCACCACCTTTTCTTTGAGAGCACACATTCAATTGTTGTTCGTTTCCACCCCTTATCAAAAGGAAGCAATCTTCACGATAACAAAAAAGGAAGCATGAACAAAAGGTTTTTAAAAAAAGGGGGGGAATCCATGCGCAACGTTCTTGATGATGAGGGTAGCTCGATGTAATCATCATTTACGGCACAAAAGTAACCATTGTGTCACATGGTTTCTTGTTATGTAAATAGATTTTATTCAAGGGACAGTAAACAGTTAATGTACATTATTAAGATCATTAACTGATCGTTATTAAAGTATATAAAAAAGAATAAAAGTAAGATTAGTAGGAGATACATTTAACCAAAGAAAATAAACTAAAATAAGGACTACGTAATACGGATCTACTTATTTCTCGTCTTAAGAGGACTTTTAATCACTTCCAACCCAGGAACCAAATTTTCCTTGCCAGTGAATAATGCAGTCTTTAACGATTTCGGTGTTTTTGGTGTACGTGGCGTCCTCGGTGTCTTTGGTGTCGTATTCTGACAAGCCTTTGGAGTCCTAGGCAGGCCTTTCGGGGTAATGCTGACATTCTCCTTCAGCATATCCTTCACTTCATTACTATCATCCGATGAAGATAATAACCAATTGGTAATCTTGTCGCACTCTGCTCGCAACTGAGAATCGATTAGAATCTCTTGGAATTTCTGCACATCGGTGTCCTTTTCAGCAATGCATTTTGTATTATCAGTTACCTTAGACTTGAGTGAGATGTTCTCTAATTTCAATGACTCGTTCTCCTCTCTCAGGTTAAGTAGACACTTATCCTTGTTATCAATCTCCAACTGAGCCAGTTCTAAGACAGTGGCAAATTCGTCTAGTGCTTTACGCATATCTGTCATGTAAACTTCCCGATTATCATCCTTCTTTTTTAAGTCCAGATACATTTCAATGTATTTATCAACGTTCTCGTCAATTCGCTCCTGAAAAGTGTTTGCAATTTTATTGAATTTTCCCAGTGTTTCCTCTTCAGAGGTGAGCATAGCACTGAACATTGTTTCTTTAGCTCTCACCTCATTTTGTAGTGCGGTCGAGGACTCCCGTAATGCATTTAGGTTCTTTTCGCTCTCACATAAGTCACTTTTCAAAGTTGCCAGTTCATTATGTAATTCGTTATAGTTAGTTTCAAGTTCTGCTTTTGCAGTCTGCACGGTCTCCAGTTCAGTCTTGAGGCTTTCCACATCAGAATCCGATTTTTTTAAGCGTTCCATGAGGATATTTACTGTTGAACGGGTATTGCTAAGAGTCAATTGATAATTATACTTTTCTGTGATTGTTTTCGCGATGTCCGCCTTAAGATCCACCACTTGCTTTTGTAAGTTATCAGTCAGTTGGATGTAATAATCGAGTCCCTTTCGAAGTTGCTCTTCGTATTTTTGAATTTTTTCATCGCGCTCACGTAGCATATCATTAGTACTCTCAAGAAGCACCATTACATCCTGCTTTTCAAGTTCGACCTTGATTACCTCATTTTCAGCTTGATGTTGTCTCTTGGTAAGTTCCGTGCGCCAGTAGTTTCGCTCACGCTCCACGGTTTGCTCCAAGTTCATTTCAAGTTCCTTGATCTTTTGTTCGGCCTGAACCTCGGCAATACGAACTTTTTCCTCGGCACTCTCCAATGAGTGTTTATAATTTGAGAATTTCTTTTTCTCATCCTCCAGTTGACGAATCGTATCGTAAAGGGAATCAATGTCGCAATTTTTATCAAGAATTTCATCCTGAAGGCTTTGAATAAGCTCAGATTTATTGACCAAATCGTTCTTTAAAGCATTCTTTTCATTCTTAAGTGACTCTAGCTCAACAAAAGTGGTTTTGGCTTCTGCAGCATAAGCTATTGCATCAGCATCGATTTGATTTTTAAGTTTGTTCACTTCAGTAATAAGATCTTCGTTTCTCCTTTGCACATTTTCAAGTTGTTGTAAATTCTGGAAGCATTTCTCTTTCGAAGAACAAAGGCTTTCCTTAAGCTGAGATATGTCACAATTCAAGCTTTTAATTTGTTCGTTAAGTTTTGAATTTTCGATTAGCTGTTGCTCATACTGCACACTAAGATAATCACATTTCTCTTCTAACTTAGAATTGATAGTCTTAAGATGAACTAGCTCTGCAGAGTGTGATTCGGTAAGTGTTTTCAGTTCAAATTCAAATTTACTAGATTTGTCTAAAAGCTTCGTATTTTCCAATGCTAGGCACTCTATAGTACTCTTTTGATTTAAGCTTTCTTTAGACAATTCATTTATCAAAACATTATTCTTCTGTAAAATCTGACCATTTTCTTCTTTAAGACGAGCTTCGGTTTCTTTCAGTTGATCAACATGACGCTTTAAGACCTCAATCTGACTAATATAATTCTCCAAAAGGTCATTTTTGGCTCTTATTTCAAATTGCAATGCTTCTTTACCTTTCAAATTTGAGGCAGACTTTGGGAACTCCTTAATTGGTGTAGAACTAGTCGAATGGAGTGGTGTCGAAGAAGCGGTCGATGTTAAATCGGAATTTTGTCGGAAACGTAAACGATGCGGCAGTGAAGGAGTTCGAAACAGCCTCAAACCTTTTACCTTCAGACTACTCTTTTCTTTTTCTTTACCCTCTTTTGGCTCCTTAGCTGAAGCGGATGCTCCATTTGTTCTCACGGCGTCTTTGAAGAATTTCTCAATTTGTTCCTTTCGTTCCGGATGGGTAGTAGAGCTTATCGAAATGGATGCACCGGTAGATGCCGGAACAGTCGCAGTCGCTGAGGGAGAATCACATACATCAACATCGTTGAAGCGCTTCAATTTTGCTTTCGAAAATGACATAGCTTCGTTTAGTATTTCAAAGAGGGACACGTTTCAAGAAGGGGTCTGAACAGTTAAGGAGTGTTATTTTCGCACTACAAGATAATAAACTACGACTTTAACAAATTAACAATAACAGTAGCTAAACTTTAAAAAAAAAAACGTTTTTTTTTCAATTTCTTTTATAAAATTAACAAATTTATCACATCCGAACCTACCGCGGCAAAGAATCAAACCTAACTAACTGCGCAGCTGTAAAGTATAAACGGATAAATGCAAAGGATACCACCAGTATGCTCATGGAAGATTATTTTTCTTAACATGTAGTGGTGGTAGGTTTTTACCTTAGAAATTCTTCGTACGGTTTGTAGGTAAAAAGAAAGACGTAGAATATTACCGCTTATGTATTTAGGACGTACATAGGTGACATACGAAAGAAGGAAAGGTGCACCTTCAAGTAATAATAAGAAACGGTCGAAGGGGGATTTACGAGGATTATTATTATACAAAGTAAATGTAACTCAAAACGAGTAATGGTGGACAACAGAGAACATAATTGTTAAGGGATGTTATCTACGTACATATGTGCACGTACAAACAACTGGTGGTTATTGAAGAAAAGGATGTTCCGGTATACGAAATAATTGTTGTTTCAATGGAATTCAGTAATTGAAGATCTACCTCTTTGCAGAATATTTTTGGCGGGAGAAATACCACTGAATTGTAGGCCGCTTCCCATTATATGATCAGGCAGAGGTGAAGTATATTCACGTACAATATACCAAACTATATGAATGTAAGCTGTTTGAATTTGTTCGATTGAGATAAATGACTACAATTTGCATCAATGTAGGATATAGGGTATGGATTGGATTCTTTAACATATTTACAATTTTACTTTATTACTTACAAGCTTTTTTGTAATGTCAGTTTTTGCGTTCACTTAAATTCCTAAGTCTAAGCTCTTCTGTCGAAGTTGGGTCGCTGTACAACCCATACATTTCGTCGTTATATGTCCTCCACTCACCGTCTATGCAGATGGGACAAAAAAGGTCTTAGAAAGAGTTACTTTAGTTGTTCGAAAGAGGACTTTACTATTCGAATGCCTTCTTAGCCCAAAGAAGCAGCGATTGGCAAGATATATTCTTCGTTTAATTTCAGCGCTGGTGTTGCCTGAATTAAGAGCGGGACCTAGGTAGACAAAGCCACTTACTACCTCGGACATTTCTGTCCGAGAAGTCGATGTTGGGTCTTTTTGACAGCATATACTTGTTCATGGCCTCATTGACCGTTGAACCCATCAACCCAGCGGTGAACGCTGGGTGACTTGTATCTCAACTTGAGATTCGGTCTCAACCCATTTGGAGTGAAATGTTTGGTCCTTGTTGCAAAGCAAATACTACTGCCATCCGTGAAGTGCAATAGAACTGGCCGTGCAAAAAAAAAAAACTATAACAATTTTTACGTTAACCACAATTTAATAAAATATAAAACAAACAACGTCCTCTTAATACAACGCTAATAATTCACACCAATTTGTTTTTTTCCTACATATTTATAAATAAGTGACTAAAAAGTTGTATCTTACTGTACAACAAATGCATTTTTAGGACTGTACCGCATCCCTTTTACGATTTCGTCAAGTGCACTAATGATTCGTTAAGTTTTGCAGTTGTTTTTCGATTCCTGTCAAAACAAGAAATGAAGAAAACATTTTTCTTTTCATAGGTATCTAGAATAGTTGCTAGAATAACTTGTCTAGGCTAATTAAGTTCCTTAAATAATTCTCTCATTCGATAGTGTGGAAAAGAAAGTGAAGCAAATATATCTTTACTTAAAAATATTCGCAAAGTTCTCCATGGATTCTGAAGATGTATCTAGCAAAAGGGGCCGCGGTCGTGGTCGTGGTGCAAGGGCTCGTGGACGCGGTCGTGGACGTGGACGTGGTCGTGGAAAAAAAGCTGCTGTTGTAGTTTCTTCAGATGAAGAAGTAATACTTGACCAAACGTTAGATACTGTGGTCGCGGTTGCACCCCTAATGGAAGTTTCTGAAAATTCTGTAGTCACTGCGCCGGTAATCGCAATGGAAACAGACGAGGTAAACAAT
The DNA here is from genome assembly GCA_951813785.1 of Criorhina ranunculi. Classification (NCBI taxonomy): domain Eukaryota; kingdom Metazoa; phylum Arthropoda; class Insecta; order Diptera; family Syrphidae; genus Criorhina; species Criorhina ranunculi. Next base: position 62,799,465 of record OX638384.1, on the reverse strand, counting down.
GAGGTAAATAAAGAAAATGAACCAGAACATCCAGCATTAGCGCTCGAAGAAGTATCTACAGCTGAAGAGGTGCTACCAATTATTCCACCAACCAGTAAGTATTTTTTTTTTTTTTTAGAATGGAATTCAGTATTTTTTTTATCGTTTTTGTGTATATAGTTGATATGGAAGCAGACATATCACAACTAGAAGCACCGACTTTTACCACGATCTCCCGGGGACCACCAGAACCTATGCTACGCCTCAAATGGGACCATAAAGTCTCCCTTATTGGTGAGAAAGTACTAAATCCAATGATTCACTGTTGTGACCAGTGTGACAAACCAATTTTACTCTATGGCCGTATGATTCCATGCAAGCATATATTTTGTCTGAAGTGTGCTAGGGCCGAACCAGTGAAGATATGTCCACGTTGCAAAGATAAAGTAGTTCGTGTTGAACAGAGTGGATTGGGCACTGTATTCATGTGTACACATGGAGGCAGTCGATATGGCAATACTGGATGCAGACGAACATATTTGTCACAGGTTTGATGAATTTTCTGGGGGTAATTTACGTTTATTAATATTTATTACTTTGTTGTCACAGAGGGATCTGCAGGCTCATATAAATCACCGCCATATAACGCAGCCACCTCAATTGTTGGGAGCAACAGATCCACTTACTCTCAAATCAGTGGGTTCAATTGATGCACTCAAAGGTTTACCGCTGCAACGAAAGATCTCGGAGAGTTCTTCAAATCCACCGGTTTCGATTTCATCTATTCTCTCTAATCGTCCCCAAATTCGTCCAACACCCGTGTCATCATCAAATCTCACTCAAGCGAATATTGCTCGTAACAACATGGCCAATGCTCAGGAATGTCATCAAGGTAAAATGTCTCTTCATCAAACGATGAAGAAGACTCCGATCACCCAGTCACACCATCAACCACCAGAGACGGTTGCTGATGCATCGTACTACAGCAGCGTTTTGAGTTCATATGGTAGTGGATCGCAGGCACAAACTTTCAGTAGTTCTTCACAGAATTATGGGTCGATACCAGCACCAGTGACAAATGCACCAATGTCCCATATGAACCAGGCTCCACCAAGTGGAGCAGGAGTAACATCGCAAACTGCACAAAGTGCTGGTATTTACAACTACGGTCAGCAATTTGAACAACTACAAACTACATCAGTGTCGCCATTTACTCATGGACAATTCAACCAAGGAACACTACCAACGAACACGTCACAGGCCTGGAACCAGCCGCAATACTACCACCGGTGAAAGTTGAAGTATATCCAAGATATCTAGAAATGTTAAGATGATCAAATAAACATTTTTGAAAACAAGTTCTATCTAAAGCCGAATCAATTTTATGGGATAAAAGGTAGGAACATCAGCACAGCACACATAAATTATTTGCAAAATGTATAAATAGGGTTTCATCAGTTCAGGTTAGTACATACTTAATGATTTTTCTGACTAGGAGCGCGAACGTTTATTCGGTTGTAAATCGCATCGGTGGTACCTAAAGTAAAATAATAATACTCGTACTTTCAATACTATAATTTTATTTGATTAGAATGATTTCTCTCTTTATTGTTCTATGCAGTGATCATTTTAATTTAGCTTTTTTTTTTCTTCTCTAATATTTACATACACGGGGGCTCGTAATAACTATTTAAAACGCTGTAATTTTTGATCCTTTTCATTCTGAATAACTATATAGAGTGATAATAATTAAACAAAAAAAATAACTATGTATAAACCTTTGTGGTATACGAACTGTACCAAAACTAAAAGAAAAAATTGAGGAAAATCTAACGGTGTAAGAAAACTAACAGAGGCTAGATATATAAAAAAAAAATCTGCTCGATTTGGTGCGGAACTATGAACGCAGATTGGGATTTGCATCTTACGTAACTCAAAGACAAGGTCCTTCCTACTACTTGGTCGCCTGCATCGATGTATCGGCATCTATACTAATTAGGGTCTCAGAGTCCTCTACTGGATGTATTGGCGCAGGCATTGGAATTGCCATAGCATTCATTAAGGCAATCGCTTCCGGTTTTGGTATAACGGTAGTAGAAAACGAAACGGACGTTGAAGGCAGAGGAAGAGCAGAAGTTCCAGAGACAGCCTGCTGCTTCTGTTGTGGTTGCTGATGGAAAGATGACGAGTCACTGTCCCCATGGTGATGTGAATGATGACTACTCGAATTGTGTGAATTGCTGTGGCCAGATGAAGAGTGATGCGAATGACTGTGACCGTGACCGTGGCCATGATGTCCGTGATGGTGTTTTCCACTACCACTACTTGGCGGCATTGGAAAGGACTTTGGCAAAGTATTCTGGCGACCAGAATCAGAGGTTTTCAAACGTTCACTGAGAGCCTTCAATGCAATTAACCTGAAATAGAGATATTTAGAAAAAAAAAAGTGCGGAAAATCCTTTAGCTAGGTACCTCCTTCTCTCAATATCATGCGGGTCGACACCTGGCATAGATATGGCTATTGACGTTAGGCTCGATGTGGATACAGTACGGGGTGGTGCTGGTGGTCTTACCACTCCAATTTTCAAACAACACAAGTACAATGGATTGACCAAGATGCTTATTACCGGCTGCATGACACTGGGAAAGAAGCTAGCAAACGTGAAACTCTCCGAACTGTCACCTCGACCGTTTGGATGTCGCTGATAGAATCTCAAGTACACCCATGAAACAATTAATCCTGAACAAAACATAGCCGGATAGGTGCCTTCGAGGACATTTAACAACCAAAAAACAAGTGAAGCGAGAAGCACTGCAAGCGGAACGTTCCTGCAATAAAAAATGATACATACTACAGGTGCATAAAGGTATATGTACCTAATCAAACTTACCTATTGGTAAGCTTTCCATATCTCGTCTTAAATATCAAATGATCTGGCATTATCTGCCTCACAGCCACGGAAATACCAGCTACATAGCCTGCCAGTCCATGTATATGCACATCGAAGAGAATTTCCGCATTCTTAGTACACATATACACGAACAAATAGTAGAAAGTTGTGCAGATCGCAACTCCTAAATTCGTGATAGCAAAGAACTTAAACATTTCCATTTGACCCCAAAGGGGTTCCAACATTTTCCCACATAATCCAACGGTGACCACATCAACAAGGACTTCATAAAAATGCAATTCTATGAAACAGAACGTGAATGCTGTCCATATCCAGAATTCTGAGGGAAGAATGTAGCCCGGAGTGACACTAAGAATTCGGACGGCTGTCTCGGAATACGAAAGTAAATAACCGCAAGTCGTAACTGCACATATTATAGTAATGACGGGCGAAGTATTTTTAAGCAGGGCGGAGAATTGTTGCTTTAAATAGGGAACATTTCGATTTAATGCCCGTGTTGTCGCCATTTTTTGTCTAATGTTGTGCACTTTAGATTTTCATCATGTGAAACGTCAACAAAATGTCAACCGATCGAAAATGACAGCAACAATCAGAACAGAAAACGAAAACATGGAACGTCGCGCCTCGCGCGACGGAAAGTCGTTGCATATGCGATGATATCATTCGACAGCTGTCTTTGTTATTGAATAAAACGTGTACAGTTCGGAGTGAAATGTGAAAGATTAATTTAAACAGGTTCGTGAAATCTAAAGATTTACTCCAAAAATCAGATGAATTGTATAAAATAGTGCGCAGTGAGTTTTTATTCAATTTTACACAACAAGCTTCGGTCAAACTGTATTACCTTATATTTTGGTCGAACTACAGTTATAGTTTGCACTTCCAATCTAATATTTGTGACTTTTTTAATTCCGTTTTATGGCAACTGAAATATATGTGGTGTATTACTGGTCGCAAGTCAGGATTCTTTTATTTGCTCCGATCGTGTGATTTCTTTACTTCCTCCATTAGTCAATGATTAATTACGATGTTCACTTAAACCTTATTTCTTGTGTACATATGTACATACATTTAGTTTAAAAGTCGGTTTTACCGTTTTATTATCGGGTCAATAATGGGAGGAGCTTATTCGGTAACTAATGGATGTCTTCCGCATCAACCGCCAGTAACTTCGCAGGTTTGACATAACCCCTAGCTTAGAGCATAGACAACAAACAAACCAATTTTTTCGATTTTTTTTTTCTCAAAGATTTTTCGATTTTTTCTTTATTTTAAGTTTCTTTTTTTCTCATCTTTTGTAATCAAATATTTTAGTTATTATCATTCATCCATCAATATTAAATGAATCTCACAAATACAAAATTATAATTAAAAAAAATTAATTACTTAATTAACTTAGGAAACCTACAAAATTAGGTCTAAAAGGGGCGACTGGCACTCTTCTTAGCGCTATTCTTAGAACAGCAACGTGCCCATGCCGCCCATTTCAGATTGTTCCTTAACAAATATCTCAAAGTATTGATAAATGATAGTCACGGCTAGCAGAATACCAGTTCCTGACCCAATTGCGCCGAGAAAATCTGCCAACACCGACAATGCTCCAATGCAAAGGCCACCAAATGCAGCCGCCGTGGGAATGTAACGATTCAATTCATGGATCATAGAATTGTCACGATGACCTCGCATAAACATGTGCTGTTCCTTCAATTGTTTAGCCACCTGCGATAAAAAAATTTAAAAAACAATTAATAACAGTTAAGAAAATACATTTTCTGACAGATTATTTATCACTTACATCCTTGGCTGAGCTTCCAGATACATCAATCCACGTTTTGGAGAAGAACGCACATGATCCCAACATGAAGACAATATATAAAATGGCATGGATAGGGTCTTGCAGAATATGCCCCACACTTTCTGGCGGCGATAAGTAGTAACACAATCCGCCTATTGGATACGATCGAGCTGGACCGCCACCTCCAACATCAGCCCAAACACCAAGTAAATTTATGAATACGTTGCCATGGAATTTGACGGCCAACATCTGTGAAATTACATACAAGTTCGAAACAAGCGCCGATTGTAAGATAATTGGGATGTTGGAAGTATAAAACAATTTAATTGGGTAGCTACTGTATTGACCGCGATAGCGTGCCGATTTGATTGGTAGGTCAACGCGGAATCCTTGGAAGTAGATAACAACAGCAAACACGAGAACCGTGGCCAACAAATTCATCAAATTTGGTAAATTCTGACGATAGAAGGCCTCCCTTAATGCACGAACTTTATCATTTCTAGTAGCCATCAAATGGAATAGAGCAATTACAGCTCCCTCGAACTCTGTACCACGTCCAGTTGTAACAGTAGTCGGTGAGAATGCCTTCCACACAATTGTCTCACAGATATTGGTAGCAATGAAGAGGGAAATACCTGATCCCAAACCGTATCCCTTTTGCAGAAGTTCGTCCAATAACAAGACAATCAAGCCAGCAGCAAACAATTGAATGATGATCAGCAGGCAGACACCAGCTCCAATCTCTGAAGGATCACCATACATTCCAGTCATTACATAAACAATAGCTTGGCCGATTGTGATGACCATGCCAAAGAGTTTCTGCGCTCCATTGAAGAGAGCACGATCTTTTGGCGTATCACCGACTTCTATGATTTTAGCACCCGCCAACAGTTGCATGATCAATCCGGATGTGACAATCGGTGAGATACCCAATTCCATGAGGGTACCACGGTTGGAGGCCAGGATCACACGAATCCAATAAAAAGGATCCGCAGAATCTGAACTCATTATACCAAAGAGTGGGATCTGACAGCAGACAAGGAAGATGAATAGCGTTATTGCAGTCCATAGCACCTTTTCCCTAAATTGGATCTGTGGAAGAAGAAATGAAGTAGATATAAGAAAACGAATTCAGAAGGCATTCTCAATTCAAAAAAAAATTAAGTATTCTATCCTATTCTTCGCTTTACTGTTTTAACCTGTTGGCAATGCATATAGAACACAAATGACCTACATTCAGTACACTTCAGTGAAATTCAAGCAGAGAATGGCTATCCGATCGCAACGTCTTTCTTAATCACTCTTTTCAAGGTTGAAGTCAAATCAAGGAGATGCAAATTATATTAGGTTTAGTAGTTGCACTTGATTTGATTTAATTCATAAAACGAAGCAGAAGATCGATCCTCACTTTGGTGAAAGTAATTGCAGAAAAATTGTCCGGTTGTAAAGAAAGAGAGAACAATCTAAATAAAAAAAAAAAAATACTTCACGAAGTTTGAACCGCTCTTTCTCGCGCTACGACGTGTCTTGTCATCACTTTCGAAAATGAATATGTCAACTCGACAATAGTTCCACCGTGAACGAAATGTACAAAAGTTCTCTGCAAACAATCTAAAGGATGATTTTACGCACTTTACTGAATGGCACAGTTTTAGATATAATTACAGTACGATAAGAAATTAATTAGGAAAACAACTCCTTCAAGTAACTATATTACTTAAGATATTTTGTGAACACATCTTCTGCCAAGTACACAGACTTTGAATAGGTATATCGGATTGAAATTTGAGCCGAATTTACATCATATTTTACTGTAATTTGTGTATTTAAATTCGACTTAATCTACTCCCAAGTAGATTAAGAAACATTTAACTTTCAACTTACCCTTCGTTCTGGCTTAGCGATTTCCGGCAGTATGCTGCAGAAAGGTTTAATAACCTCGAGAAATTTAACTGAAACAAAATAGATGAAATTAATACTGAGCAAATCTATTCAAAAAGGATGAGTAATTTTGTTGAAAAAGTATTCGAAATTCCCAAAAGAAGATTCTATTTGAACCCATCCAACCAAATGAAATTGTATACGTAAGCAAGTGTGTTTATCAGGAAAGAAGAGTAGAGCGCCCCTTCGATTTTCCGAATTAGTAAAAAAGAACAAATTTAACTTTTACTTACTTCCCATTTTGTGTGGTGTTTTCTATTTTATAATTTAGATTATTCACTTAAAATAACAGCAGACGAACTACTTTTTCGTAGCAATATATATGACAATCGAACACGCTTACTACTCGCACTACACTTTTCTGGCGACCACATTCACTGTACGAAAGAAAAGAAAATCATTTGATTCACGCCAGAGCCAGAGCACACGGATGATTTTGATTTGCCCCGGTTGCAGCGGTCAATTAAGAAATCCGCCGTTCACTTTTGCCTTCTTTTTTACTCGTCGTCGTTCGTCACCACCAACTCAGCCAGTTGGTCTCTTTCGGTTTCGTTATGTTTTACGAATTCCAAATTATAAAATGGGTATTTTTATAAATTTCCCTTCAATTTTATTCCTATTTCATCAACTGACAGACAAACACATGGAAATGTGTATAAATTACTGGAGGTGGTTTGATTGTGTAGGGCGTTTAAATTCGTTCAGTTTGCAATACTTGAGCAAATTGGACTGACAACACGTTACACGTATTCCATTTTTTGGTAACGTGACAAGAAAAAGTTCGTTCGGTTTTTGGTATTGCCATGGCTACATTTTTTAATTTCCGCCACGAGGGATATTTTTATATAAAAACATGAGAAAAAGTTGAAACTCAAGGTTCGGGTAGAATGGGGGTATCCGAACTCACCACGGACGGATATATGTGATTTTTTTTCCTTTTAACTCTTTCCGGCTCACTGGTTCAAAATTTAAACCACATAATTTGTACCCGTTGCGGCAAGGTGGGACAAATTTTGAACCACATAGAAACATTTTTTTATTTGTTTTTTTTATCCATATCAATAAATATGAGAACTCTAAAAAAAATTTTTTTTTGTGACGCAATAGATCAATTTTGTTCGCATATTTTTGCGCCGGAAAGGGTTAAAATTATAAATCGGATTTAGTGCAGATGACATTAACAATAGCTTAACCTCCGAGACGCAAATTCATACATCATTCCTTCTCGTTTAAAAGCGATGGATTTAATGCATTTAACACAGCAGATTGAAATTTATGTACTTGATTTGTACCAGCCAATATCAATTGTATTTTAAACATCCACAGTATTGCAACATTTTATAAATTTGTAATTTCCCGATTTGACTTAATAACTTAATCATTTTATAAATTTATAAATCCAATTTGAATGGATACCCGATTTTACTTAATACTGGTTTATTTAAGATCAGGAATTTTATCTGGCAGTACCAGCCATAGTTAAATTAGATAAAATATCCCTTGAAGTTTGAACTAATTATTGCCAATGCCAACACGTCATTGAGATTGAGATTGAACATTGGTATATGAAGAGAAAAAGAGCATAATTTGTGGCAAATTTTTATAAACAAAACATTCTTTGCCATTTTACAAATCGTTCATAGGAAGATTTCATTGATTTCTGAATGAATAATTTTTGTTCGCTACTCTCAATTGCTAATTTAATATGCACATAATCCACCCGAAAACAACTTAACCTTTTATTATTCATGTTCTGATTCTGAACTCTCTTCGAGGTAAGCAGGAGCAGAAGCAGACCCCCCACCATATGTCGTTGACGAAGGTTGGGTGAAAGTGCACACACGTACTTTTAGTTGTGTTTTAGGATGGCAAATGTCAAGTATATCGTTTTATTCAGTGGCAAACGAAAGTGTGGTAAAGATTACCTCTCGGAACAGTTAAATATAAGGTTTGCTTTTGCTCAATATTACTTTCATTAAGCTAAAATTGTTACAAATACTCGTTTAGACTGGGTGATCGCAGTCAAATTGTTAGAATTTCTTCTCCAATTAAGACTGAATGGGCGAAAAAACTAGATCTTGACCTCGAACAGCTTCTCAGCGATGGACCCTACAAGGAGAAGTACCGCAAAGACATGATCGTATGGAGTGACACAGTGCGAGCAAAAGACTATGGTTTCTTCTGTAGGGCCGCAATGCAGAATGGTATTTATATCAACAAATGTCAGCCGGTTTAAGTGTTAATGTTTATCACCATTTTATGTGTAGCCGATAGAGAGATCGTTATTGTGAGTGATATACGACGAAAGAACGATGTAAAATATTTCATGGAAACATACAGTGATAAGGTGCTATCAATACGTATCACGTGCCCGGAGATAATACGTGCTGAGCGGGGATGGATTTATCAACTAGGCGTTGATGATGTGCAGTCTGAATGTGATCTTGATGATTATGATCAGTGGGATTTGGTAATTGAGAACAATGGATCACTTGGTGGAGATTTGTTGGTTGACTTGATATTTGCAAAATTTCAATTTGATTAAATAGTGGACAATCGTGATAGATGGATATGGGAACGGTGAGCTTGCTTGCTCGAGGCAATCTTATATTGGCGAATTATTTACTGCCTTATGTATTTGTAGATTTTTAATATGAGATAGTATGTGGAAATAAATGATACCTCAATTTTAAGTGAAACTTTGCTTTGTACCTTCATCGTACGCCATCTATTGGTGTCGCTAGGCGCACAGAAAATGTCTTCGAAAGAGACATTTTCTGTTCGCCATCTATAAGGTGACCCCTACGAGTATGAAATAAAAACGAATGCCTTGCCTACGAAATCCATTACTGGATGCATACCTTTGGGTGTTCAGGTATATTATGTGAATTTGAATCTAACTCATATGGGGACGATTTGTTGTTGTTTTTTTTCGTAAAGAGCTATTACTAACTATCACTGGGAAGAATTAGTCCCTTTTGACTAAGATATAATTTTAGGAATTTTTGGGTGACTACTGGTTTTCGGTATTAATGCTTGATTGGTTCAGATACACATTAAGTTGCTGCAATTGAATATCATGTTCTTTCTGATAGCAGCTCGCCCTCAAAGAAGAAATAAGAACCTACAAACTCGTAATTGATTGCAATATTCACGTTGAGTATTTTTTTATTTATTTTTTTATAGTTCTCAATTTCAATGGACCTCTAGAAATGTTTATTTTGACTCAGAAAAGTGTTAAACATTAAATCTAGTACAATTCTTTAGCACACATGCACCTGTCAGGCACGCCATATTGTTTCGATTCGCTTTTGTTTCCTAGTGTACGCAGGTCAACCTTTCTTTTTTTTATCGTCCATTTATTTCACAAAACTCACAAATACGATACGAATTTCATGATTTGACTACCTGCGAATGTATATATGTATAAACACTTATATGCATATATTTCTTTCCATTCTGTCTCTTCATAATAAAATTGAGATTTAAATTTCAATTTCACACACTACACCGCGAACCAGCTTAGCAGACAGTCAGGTCAGACAGCCAGCCGAAATAGAGACAAAGACAAAAGCAAACGCAGACAGAAAGAGTGAAACCTTTTGTCCACACGGATGTTCAATTGAATAATCATGAAATTTGCTTTAAATAAAAATTGTAATTATTCGAAAAAATCATTGAAATTATTCTACCAAAGTGCGGAATGCAATTTAACAAACATTTTTAACACTAATAAAAACACTTCAGTGCCAGCAGTGAATTATTTAATCGTCGCCGAAGAAAATCTTATAAACTTGAGAAAAATCAATCGTATACCTCCGTCTTGATTACGACCTTAAGTTCTAGTACAAATTGTTTTTTTTTTGTTTTTATTTTTTTTTATAATTTTGTAGTTAAAAGAAGTTAAACAAAATTTATCACGAAAAACCTCATAAAAAAAGAAAAACTTGAAGTAAAAAAATAAAATTACAAAATTTTAGTTCAATTTACAGTTTTCCCTATTCCCCATTCCCCGACTGATAAAAAATCGAAAGAGTAAAAGAGAAAGAAGATACGATTTCTTGGTGTGTGTTGACCTCGTGTTAGAGAATTTAATTTTTGGTTTAATTTTTCCTTTTTTGTTTGTGTCATTCTTAATTAATTTCCTTTTAACTGGGAAATAAAGAAAGCCTTAATAAGTAACCGAAAAAAGAGACCCAACATGCCGAAAAAGAACAGAAAGGGAGGTAAAGGTGAGTAACGAAGTGCAGATATATTTGATATAGTATGTGTATATAAAGTACTGGGGGAAAATTTTGTGTTCGAAAGCTTTTGCAACGTTTGCAAATCAAGTGAGTCATTTCTGATATTTCTTTGTGGGGGATGACATCGCTACAATAGAATTGTTGTGCATTTTGGTCTTGTGATGTGACATAAGTATGTACAGTGTGATCATTGAGAATTTCCCGCCAAAGAATATGTACTTTGTTCGGATTCAGAATTTGTTTGCCCTAAGCATACCTACCTGTAAATACTATGTAGTTATGTATACGGTAAATGTATATACATACCTATGTATGTATGGTTATGGAAATCCCATCTCGAATGACGACGTGCCTCTATTGCTGTTTCTATTTCTTTACACTTGACATTAATCCATCCGACAATTTTCTGATCAAGAATTCGGCAAATGAAGACATTTTATTACATTTTGGCACAATCTGTTGATCTATTTGTTTTTGATACATAATCCTTAGTTTTTACTTTCTAAAAATACAACAGATAAAGAAAAAAAGTCCCATCGACAAACAACAGCTGGTTGATATGGAATCGGTGTTGAGGTTTTGTCAAATGATTTTTTTTATATAACATTGCAAATACCACATGGAAAACATTGAAAGCACAAGCGTAATATAAAAATCACAACTATGTATTTGTGAACTTATTTCTTCTTGCTTCTTAACAGTCGCTTAAGAAAAACGAAAAAAAAACCTTGCGGTGTTTCTAGTATATACATATGTACATACATATTTACATACATGCATATTATAAATTTCCTAAGTGAGGGGAATGTATGAACGACCTTGGGTGACAAATAAATAAGGTGTCTAGCAGTACAATACAAATGAAGGAGAAAGCAAGAAGGGACGCACAAGTTCATTACATGAGACTGATACGGTCTTTACTTATCACGAATCTCGGAAAATTAAGGGCATTTTAAATGCAAAGAAAACAATAAATTCAACGTGTAAGCCATGCGTGAAAACAATGTTCTATTTCACTTTGATTGCACTTCTGCTTTCGTAAATGGCTATTGAGATTTTTGTGTTTTTAAGATAATGTAACTTCCTTTTACGTTTACGTAGCAAACTAAATAACGTAAGATTGTCTGGCCTTTGTTTTTTGGAAAAATCTTTTGTCTTGTCTTCATCAGTGCTTATTTCTATGGGAACATGCACAGGATGACCTGAAGGGATGTAAAAAAAACACCAGACCAACAGAAAAAGAATAATCAGTGGGGGAAACATTCTTTAGTTTTGTTGATTGTATCCCTTATACATTTGTGTATATAATAATCTGTTTAAACATATTTTATTTTGTTGTTATTCTAGGACGCGGAGGTGATTCGAATTCCGAGGACGAATCCCTAAATGATAACACGAGTGTTTATTCATATCTCTCGGAGAATGCCACTTCAGTTGATGATTCCGATGAACTATCCTCCAACGAACGTTATGAAGAGAAGTTCGTACAAGCTATGGAAAATGCTACCGAAAAATCAGCTCAAACTCGTGCTTTAGCCTTGCAAAGCATCTGCGAGATTTTAATGCATCGCTTTATGCCCGATTTTGTAGAGGATCGAAAAGTTACTCTAATTGATTGCATTGAGAAGTCAATACGTCGTGGAAAAGGGGCTGAACAAGTTTGGGGTGCTAAACTAGCACCGTTACTTGTTCTTCAACTAGGAGGGGAGGAGGCCATTTCTAAGGCACTTAATCAATTCCTTCTGACAACGATGCAAGATAAGTCAGTTAGTTTTGATGCCAGAGCCAAATGCTGTACAGCCTTGGGCTTATTGAATTTCTTGGGCGGTGATGATATTGGAGACCTCTTAACTATGATGCAATTCTTCGAAAACATCTTTAGCGGTAGCTATTTGCGTGGAGATGATAAAACACCGATTTCAGTTAATGCAGAGGCTGGAACTTTGCATGCCGAAGCATTGTCTGCTTGGGGACTGCTTTTGACCTTAATTCCACCTGGAGATTTTGTATCCGTTATGACAAGTGGACAGCAAATGTTGCCGTAAGTAAAATTATAAATGGACAATACTTAGTGCTTAAATTTCATTCCATACACAGATCTATAAAGAAATTATTGGGTCTGCTGAAGTCACCCCATTTAGAAGTTCGTATGGCAGCTGGAGAGACATTGGCATTAATATTAGAGAGTGGACGTGCCCATGATGATGATTTCTTGGAAGAAACTCTTGTTGATCTCACTGATGCTGTTAAGCAGTTGGCCACAGATTCACACAAATATCGGGCAAAACGAGATCGCAAAGCTCAACGTGCAACCTTCCGTGACGTGCTAAGATATTTAGAGGTAAGTAAAAATAAATCTATTATTTATTTTATTATGGCATGAGTTCATGCGAGTATTGATTTTATACAAAGTTAGTTACTATCCAGAGAGATTATAACATTACGGAAGCAATGTATGAAGTATATACATATTTTAGTTAATTTTTCTCTCCGTTGTATAACTTTTCTCTGAGGCAGCTTCGAATAAAAAGTCGACAACCCTTTTGTATGTCGCTTTAGAATTTTCAATAAAAATTATAAATTTTTCGTGAAAATAAATTTGGACCAAAAAATTTGTTAGTTAACATGTTTACCACCACATATCGGCATGACTATATACCACCGGTAACGAAACGTTACAAATTCGACAATGCTCAAGGTGATAAAGCAAAAGGACAAATGCAAGGTTGCGACTGCAATGTAACACCAACTATACAACCGCCAGCAGCAGTACTGGCGCAATGTGATACAGCCGAATGGACTGGTATAGCGCCAATGGGACGTTTAATTGAGCCTCGTCTTATTCCTACAAGCCTCCAAGAATTCACAGATGATAATAAAGAATCATGCAACCGTGAACAACCAAATAGATTCTTGAAAATACTTCGTACCTGTTATCCAGATTTATATGAACGATTGAAAACTATGCCGCAGGAGGAATTAAGCCGACGTGTAGATATGGAAAGATTGAAGACTACATACCAGATTGACTTCTGTAACGTAAATGAGTATCCCGAAGGGGTATACGAAAGCTTTGGCGGCAATGAGAAGAAGAGCACGGGATTGTTAAAGGAAGAAGACGCCTGTGCCAAGTTTAGAGGGGAAATAATGACGGAATTGCATTCCGGGGCAGCAAATAATTATGATGAATGTCAAAAAGGACACAAACCGGTGAAGTATAGCTTTGCGGATAGTTCTAGATTCACGAATTCTGGAAACTATTCTCACTGGGCGGCTCCGCCAGGTACAAAGAAAACAACATTCAGCGAGTATATGGATACGATAAGCAAGACCGGATGTGTTATTGTTAAAAATAAGATCCATAGCCACACAAAATGTCAAAATGGTAAAAGTTGCAGGCATAAGCTAAGAATTACCTGTCCATTTTTGACATAAGGGTAATTTTTAAAATGAATGCAAAAATTATGAAAGTAAATAAGAGTGTGTTTGATTATTTTCGTCCACTCAGCTGGTGCTAGGTCAATGTCGTTGTGAAACAATCCATTAACGAAGATATCCCATGATATCTAGATAAAAAAATGAGTTCCATTAAAATTGTTTGCTTTTCGTCACTCCAATTTTTTAGCATCCAGATCGGTAAATTTCTTTGTATATACAAATATTTGGCGCCGAGGCAATTATTCAATATGTGCGTCAAGCGCCGTACTTACTTAAGGTAGCGCTAAAGTCTATATACAACCCGTTAATTGTTGTAGATCCTCTTCCATCCCTCTGATGTCGTCTGAATTTATAGCGGAGCTTAGGTAGACAAAGTTCCTAACTAACTTTCTCAACGTTATATCTGTCGACGGTAACGCTCTGTCTGAGACGTCGGTGCTGGGTATCCCATCTTGTTATACTTGGTCTTGCCCCCACTGACCGATAAATCCATCTTCCTCGCTTCCTTCTCAGTACTCGCGCTGGGTTCTGTCAAGGGACCTACATAAGGATATTATTGCAGACTCCAAATGGCAGATCAAGAAGTTTTTTTATGGCAGGTTCTCATTGGACGCGTTTTTTTTTTTTTTTTAAATTTTCAGGAGGATATATCGCCCGAGATTACTATTCGCTTTGGTACGGAGTCACTTGTACTGGATACGTGGGCTGTTCACCATCAATATACAGCCTTGTGCTCTGTAATGGGGCCTGGTATGACATCTCATTTACAGGAGAATGATTTTATACGCGACATTTTTCAACTTGGCACAAAACTCGTCCTTAATCCTGTTGTAAAAAACAAGCCGACTAAATTGGAAAGAGTAAGTTAATAACCCTTTCTTTCTCCATATATAACTAGCTTATGTGATTATTCAATTAACAGCATCTTTTGAACGCCGCTGCATTCAAAGCACGTACAATAAGCCGGGGCAAAAACAGAGATAAACGTTCAGCAGTTTTTACTTAATTTTTATTATACTCTTTCTTTTTGCCTTCTTCATATTAGTTTTTACCTTTAATTACTACTTCTACTATTATTATAATTTCTTTTGTAGATAAAATATATTTTTTTAAATTCTAAACTTAAGCATTTAGTTTAACATGATATTAAATTTCTAGTTAATCGGTGTGTATACAAAATATATCTGAGTCATGTGAATGCTGATGAAGATATGCAGAATATACACATAAAACCTAATAAATTATACAATTTAACTGTGAGGTGTACTTTCATTATACCCAAAAATTACTTTTATTTGTTAAATGCGATTTGAAAATATGTACATATAAGTAAAATTTCAATTACAAACACATTGGTTTATTGAACCACACGGAAGTAAAATCAAAAAGTTATTCTGCATATTTAAACATTCATTATGTACTTCAGATGTAGTAGCAAAAACATACTACATATACATACTATATAAAAACGCATATGTATGTCTATCAAAGTTGTACTACGTATTTATAAAGCTCAGCACAGCCAATTTTAGTTCTAATTTAAAATTATTCATATTCGGCGAATTAGAAACAAAATATCTATCATTGTCAAAGTTGTTGGCTTTTCAAAAACGTAACAAAAAAAAATTAGAAATCGAATTAATAACGTAAAAGGATGCATTTAATGCAAAGATTTATTATTTTTGTATAACATTTGTTGAAGAATTAATCAAAACCAGGAAACCATTATATTTACAGATTAAATAAATTAAACTTAAAATTCACTGTATATTTTTGTCGAAAAAAGGTATACATATGTAAATTAGTATAATTTATTAATTACACATTAAAAAAATAGTTAAAAAGGCGGGCTCTAAATGATTGCTGCTTTATTGATCCAAATTGAAATACGGCGTCTGTCGTCGGATTTTCGGAGTTCCTTTGATTACAATATTACAAAATCTATGCTTATGGACAGGAACTTAAGCGATGAATAGTCCCAGATGATAAGATGACTGCAAAATGTTCATCATCACTAACCCGAACATGGGCGGTAAAAGTACGTTCGGTTTTCAATGTGAGTATATATAGCGACAGCTTTGACTTAAAAGTGCTACTAAAATGGCAGAACATCTACCCTGAGATAACCTCGCATTAAGCTAGCTCAATAGACACTCCTGCACAGCATTGTAAAACGTCTACATCAATACAATCTACAAGAAACTTTCATAAACAACAGTACCCACAGAAACAATCCTTCAATCTGTGCAAAATGTCGCCTTTTATACATCTCAATCAACCACAATAACATCTCAAGCCTTCATACCCTACTTGTCTACATGAAATAAATCTCAACATTCGAGCTTAAGGTCTTTTTTTGTATGTCCACCGATATTCGATATTCATCCATACGTTATCATCGAAAATCGGTTTCAGAAATTGAATTTAATTTTTTTTAAAATACCAGGCCAACAGAATCAGCAGCAGGTATCCCAACTTTGCACCGTTGGGTATGCAACAAAAAATATTCTGGGTATGCAATGAAAAATTCGGCAAAATTAGCACCTGAGAGTATGCCCCAATTTTTTGTTTGTCCACTACTGTCCAAACTGTCATGATTTTAAATTTGAGCTGGGACACGCATTTTATGTTATTGCTTAAGCTACCCAGTAGACAAACAGAAATCGTGGCATACTCTCAGGTGCTAATTTAGCCTGTGTAGCTTAGACAACAACCTATAGTATGTGTCCCAGCTCAAACAAAATCGTTACATACAGTTTGGACAGCAGTGGACAAACAGAATTTTTTTTGCATACTCTCAGGTGCTAATTTTGGCTGAGTAACTTAGACAAAAACCTATAGTGCGTGTCCTAGCTCAAACTTGATATCGTGACATACGGTTTGGACAGTAGTGGACAAGCAGAAAATGATGGCATACTCTCAGGTGCTAATTTTTTTGTTGCATACCGAGATAATTTTTTGTTGCATACCCAATGGTGCAAAGTTGGGATACCTGCTGCTGATTCTGTTGGCCTGGTATTTTAAAAATTTTTTGATGAAATTCCTGAAACCGATTTTCGGTGATGACGTTTGATGAGTATCCAATATTTGGAGTGGATTTTCTTTTGGGCATGAGGGATGTGTAGAAACTTACCTGGAGTTGAGGGGGTGTGTAGGTGGGCGCGGCATCGATTAGTAACTAACTTGAAGGCCTTGTGTAAACTAGAATTTTTTTGGACATTTCAGAAAAATGTTGGTAACATTTTTGGTTTTGGTTATGTGGTTGATGGCTTATGCTTTTTTAATGGTAGGATTGGCGATTGTATGAGACGGGTGGAGGGGAACGGGGTCATGCATTTTTATACTTAAGGATGCCAAAGGGTCGAGGGATACAAACCAAATCTTGCAGAACTGCATCATACTTACTAGCGAGCATGTTTTGACGAGTCATCATCTTCTGGGAAATGAGTTCCTGTCAAAGAATATTTTTTAGCTGAAGCTACAAAAGTTTTTGGAGGAAATAAATATATATAAATAAAAAGTATGGTGAGAAGTGGTTCGCTTATTTGATACAAATACAAATCTGAAAAAGAAAAGCAGTTCAAGGCCAAGAAATAGTCATTGGGTATCGTGGTGCACAGTGCTCCAACGTTGTATAATCTTTTTTGTTGGTTTCAAACAGCTCAGTCGATATGTGGGTCTCTGGTTGTTGGAACTATCCATGGCAAAAAGGCTGCCGATCTTGTGTACACACCATGACATTGTTGTTTTTCACAACCATTTGATGATACTTGGTGCGGAGTGTTAATTTTTTTGGTATAAACAATTATGCCAACGTCGCCTTAGACGATTTAGATGGTACCGATGGAGCTATGACTAAAGAATTTTTATGAACATGGAATTTTTAAGCGATTTCAAACCAACGATACTGTGGAAGAAGTCACATTCAACTTGTAGCAAGGGAACTGGATTTCATATTCAATTCGTGTTGTATTTTGAAGTCGCAACTTATCGTTCGGGGTTAGGAAACGTATACTGAATTATTTTACCGGAAAATATGTCGTTTTTTATTTATTTATTTAATATTTTGCTGTTTTTTTTTGTTAGTTTTTCTGTAATTTTTTCCCCTATAACTAGTATTAATCTTATCATACAGGTAGTATATGTATACGTTTTTTTCTTTAATTTAACATAATAAATATTCAATGAGATGCAATTAGTTTTGATGCAGTTACCTAAACAATAATCTACTTAATATAAATTAATCATAAACTCATTCAGAAAATATAATTTGCTCGTTTCTTAACGAGTTCTTTAACAAGTTAAACTTTGAAAGAATAAATTTTCCATTGAACGAGTGTTGTGAATGAGTTAAATTGTGTATCCTAGAGTTTATAGAGATGTTTGAGAAAATTACAACCAAACAAAAATACAATTTTAAAGGTTTAATCAAAAGGAAAAGTTATTTGAAACTTGATAAATAAGTTAATTTGGTTTAAAACTAAATTGTGTGTACCTACAACACAAAAAGGAGCTATACAAACTAAAGCACGGTGTTTCTTATAATAAATTTAACTCATTTGGCAATTTCTAGAATTTTCAATTTAAGTTCAAGAATCAACTCAAGTTCAAGTCGTACACTAATCAAATGTAGGATGGTTTATCGGTTTTTAATTTAATATTTTTCATTTTAGTCATATTTTTGTTTAAGAAAATTTCAGTTTTCTTAATATCACATTTTACAAAGAAATCGAATGGTCTTGTTATTTTTGTGTGGATCTTTACAGTCAAAGTTAGAAAACACAAACTAAAGAAATCGTTTCGTTAAATACATATAAATTTGTATCTATGATATACGTCTACTTATAATTTACTTTAAGTATAAAAATCGGTATTCTATTACTATTACCATAATCTTCGTCTGTATTCGTTTTTCTTTTTTAGTATGGATAAATAAAAAAAAAAAATGAAAAACTTTCATATGTGAAATAATCTCGTTAAGTGGTGCTTTATGTGATCGCTTCGTATTATTGCCGATAAAGTTGCACGGTTTCTTATACATAGGCTGACTGCACTGGTACTTTTTCGACAAGATTTCTACTGAAGTTCAGTAGTCTATATTGCCGCCCATCGTGATTTCTTCTTATGCGAATGAATTTACAAATCCACGAGTCTTAAGACAGCGAGAAATATACTAGTGACACTGGTTGAAAATGTTTTTCTGAATGAAACGTAAAAATGTAGACGAAATAGAAATCCTTTATGTACACAAAAATAATTAGCTCTGCTTGAAGTGAGAATCAATCAACCACTTGTTCTTTTATCGCTCTTTCGATTTCACTGCCTACCAACGTCTTCACAAATCGTATGTAACTTCTCGCTCTCACTGTTTGTGACAATGTTTATAGAACTAACCTTTGCTCTTTGATACGCGACCACCGTATTTTCACCCAGACATTTTATGCAGACATATCCTATGAGTACGGCAATACCTACGGTGAGGATACGAATAAGAGGATCAACATATAGCTGAATGACCACCCAAGCACATGCTCCGGCGACACACATTAGAGTTACTAAGATAATTGTTTTAGCCCAATGTTGGATGGTAAAGCCTTTTTCCCAGTCAAGTCTGAAGGGTAAATTAAATAAATTCCAGCATTCAAGTTTAACATAAATAAAACTTACTTTTTCGCTTTTTCGATCTCGTAAGGTGAACCACAAACCTTGCAGGATAGTACTGCATCGGACGTGCTACAACTCTCTACTAACCATCGTTTCAGACACTCATGATGTACTGAGCTTACATCGCCAGTGCATTTGCAAGGCTGAATCAATGGCTCTGGTTTATCTGTGTCATAGCAGATCCAACAATCTTTCTTCGATAGGAATGATTGTCCCTCTTCCGGAGACAATCCTTTGCTTTCGGCCGATGTTGTAGGTATGCTTGGGTCGATTTGACGACTGAGCAATTTTCTCGGATTTAAAATCCATAATTGTTCTGGAGCCATGGAGTTCCATAGACAGCAGGGGAACCACAGTGCTACGCCGATTTCAGCTATGCGGAAGACAATGTCGTGCCAGTTGCGTGAATAAACAGGGACTCTGCAGAGAGAAAAACTTAAATTTTGATACAAGCAAAACAATGGATGTTCTTACTTCTTTTTCCAAAAATCACCTAAAGTCTCTGAGGTTAGGAATCCCACAATCACAATCAACATAATCGCTTGACTTAGCAATCCTAATCGGGATTGATGCAGTTGTGAGGCGTTGACAATGGCCTCACTGGGACCAAGAATCTTACCACTTTGATCATAAACGAATCCGCCGCGTAATTTAAAGAATACTTCGACACCGTATATAAGAAAGAAGACTACGACGATCAGCAAAAGAGCGGCATACAGGCCGTTAAAGATGTGTGCGTATGTCTGACTATCAGGGATGATAAGTGAAGAGAACACTTCAACTCCGAAAAGACTGTACAGGAAGAAGTTAAAGGCGACAAATCCGAGAAAACTTTTCGACAGGAATTGTGATTTTTCCCAGCGAATGTCTCGCAGATGAAAAATCTGTAAAAAAAAAAAAAAAGATGTATGTATGTAAGAACGTGAATGTGCATACTGGATACTTATACTAATTAAAATAAACATTTTATATGCGTCGTTTATAAGATAAATGTAGGTAATATCGGACGGACTTTTTTTCTAATTCATTCGCGCTCAAGGCGGTTTGAATAAACAGGAGTTGAATCGGAAACCTTCAATGTTGCAAGCCATGATGCTAAGAACCGTATAACGGCCACCGGACGAATTTTTTTTAATCTGTTATAAGTCTAGTAACAAACCAATCTACAATACCTTACTAATTAATCAAATAATAAAGAAATACCAATAAAGACCTTTCTACTCTGTCAAAATACTAAACTCAACTTAATCCTCCGGTTCTAAAATGAAATACCTACGCAAACAATATAATTTGCACTCAAAAAATGATAGCAAAACAAGAGTTAGATAAAACGAGAAACACTTTGGACGCATTGTTAAGATGTTAACATATGTATGTATATTTTATTGGTTCACTTGTACTTAGAATTTAAACTGAAAACAAGCATAGAACAACCCCTTGGTATATTTGCACTTAGAATGTTTTTATCTTCTGCTTAGGTATACCAGTGCTAGTGGGCTTATCACCTAATTTATTACCATCACCACTTTCACAAACAATTTCCCCAATTCTGAAGATAATAACAATAAAAAACAAAGCTATGAAAGAGAATTGAGGAAATGGCTGCAAAAAGCAAAACAAACGCAAGCAAATTTGCAATCAAATGTTGTTCTTGTTACGGAGCTATGAATCCTGATGGAAGTTCGTTGTGATAATTCAACGTTATTATAGCAACTTCTGAACTCACAACAAAAATGTTAACAACATTTGCTTAGAAAACGTACCCAGTCGAATGTAAGGACCAAAAATGCTTTAACTAACTTTGACCAGATATCAAAATGTGTACATATGTAGCTGGGAGCAATTATTTGACTTCTTATATGCGTCAGATTTCATTTGATAATGATTTTAAAATGATAAACAATACTTAAATATATATACATAGGTTTATACTCACTTCCGCCCAGAGGCATACAACCAAAGATGAGCATGTCATTAACAGTGGATAATATGCAGACATTAATGTGGCGGCCCATGTTGGCTGCAGATCACGCTGTAAAGATAAATACAATTTGTTTATATGCTTAATTTAAATGAAAGTACTTTTAAGTTTACTTACCGGCGTTGTAAAGTAAGCGCCACGCAATGATGCCGCCAAAAACACCACAAAATACAACAGTTTCTGTGTTGTAAGTCGGCATGCTCTTAAAAATGATGGTTGCTTTAGCCTCTGATATTCGGCTACAATGCATATTATCAACTGTATAACCGAGATTACAGCAACGAAATAAAAAACTGCTGAGATGCCTGCATGGTATGGCAGATTGAAGGCGGCACATTCATCACCAGTGTAGCGTATTTCGCAGAGGCATGTGCCATTTAGACAATCGCCCCGACCCGAACATGAGGCCGTAGAGTCGTCTCCGGGTGGGGCGTTTTTTAGTACATTCGAGGAGCACCTCATTAAAGCATGAAAACTCGGTATCATTCTATGGTGAGGTACCTTAAATTGGAAAAATAAATTAATAATGAAGCATCACAATAGGATAAAATTAAAAAAAAAAAAAAAAAAACAAGCAATGAATTGGTTGTGTATGTTTTAACAAAAATTAGATAATACTAGGTAAGATTAAAAATAAAATTATACACAGAATCAAACTTTAAAAACAAAATTATTAAGTAAGCTATCTCTACTCTTGTTTCTGTTGGATCTTACTCAAAAAAGTCATCAACCTTTGTTGATACACATATGTATGTATCTCGACTGATGAGAGTAGTCAGGCGCATCGATCCCGTACGCATAACTAAACAATGTCATCATTACTTCATTGCCACAATGATTCTTGATCTAAACAGAACCAGTAAACACCAGATATGATAAGCTATTTTTAAATTAGATGTATACATGAAGCATACACAACAACGTCCGTATTATATAAAGTCAAATTTAAATAATCTGCTATAATACTGTTGATGGTGGTGGTTACGACTGAAAATATATTTTCAAAATGTTAAGGAGAATCTCCTATATTGTGAATTTTACAAGTATTGAATGCTGTCATGTAAACGAATACATAAAAGTCAT
This sequence comes from Criorhina ranunculi, assembly GCA_951813785.1. Taxonomy (NCBI): domain Eukaryota; kingdom Metazoa; phylum Arthropoda; class Insecta; order Diptera; family Syrphidae; genus Criorhina; species Criorhina ranunculi. The sequence continues at coordinate 62,776,428 of OX638384.1, read as the reverse complement.
ACACCCCTTTTTGGATATTCCAATACGAAATTATGAAATTCATTAGTTCCGATGTTTTTGTTTTCTGACCCAAACCTAATTTTCCATACCAGTTGCTCCCCGTGATATCATTAAGTGAACTGCACTACATATGATACTGAAGCTGTCATCCAATTGTCTTGTATGCTCACCCCCAAACTATGGTAGGCAATCGCTATTGGGGGTCACTTAAATAGAATGCATTGCAACCGAAACGCACTCTTGCTGTTTCCATACATTAAAATTGTCGCGAACCGAACGAACACTGTCAAGTCAACTGTGTTTTGGTATAACAATTGTTCCACATGTGATGACCTTTTTCTGGATTACTTTGCATGCAAACGCGAACCTATCAACATTGTTATGGAATTCAATTCGATTTGCTTTGTTTCGATGTTTGCGTTTTGTTTTGAGAAAGCCATGAAAGCGAATCGCGGAAATTAGTACGCAGCCTTTAACGCTAGGAGAAACATGTGAGCAGTTCAATTAAAATGAGTTGAATGCTTGAACACAGTAGGGGATTAGAAGTAACATTTTGACGATGATGTCTATGATGAGATACATTATTTTGAATAAAGTTGTCTGTATAGTATGCCTATTCCCTACGTGCACATACGAAGTTAAGATAAGATATATTGACAGACAATGAAAATATGTATAATTTCCAGAAACAAGTACATACCTACCAGACGACAGCATTTTATTAAACTTTTTTGAATATTTATATGAAATAGTTTTGCACGCAACATAAGTTCAAACGAAAAATAAAAAATGTTCAACTTTTTTAAGACCAAGAATTTATATTTCACATAAATAACAACTGATAAGATATTTTTAGCTCAAAGAGAGCAAAGAGGTGATTGTCGGTCATGGCTGATTTTGTTTTTCCTTTTCTATTCTGGAACCCTGATGATAAACACAAAGAGTACAAACACACTGCTACTCAACGTACTCCATATTTAACTGCAGAACGAGATCAGATATGTATGTATCTGTAATTAACCGCCAACTTTTCTGGTTTGTGGTTAGCAAATATATAATTTTACTTCACTTGTCTATAGGTAAACTGGGAATGTCTATTGAAAACTCTGAATTTACAAATCCGACACACCCGTATTCAAAGCAAGATGAACGCACCACCGTTTTGTTACTATACCTACATACATACATTAATCATGAAACTCAAATTTTTCTTTGCGTCTGATGAGGATTATAATGAGAATATACCAATGGACGCTGAAACTTACATATCTCTGTTGGAAACAACCGTCGTCGGAAGTTCTATACAAAGAAATGGTGTTACGCCTATCATCGAGAATTGTTATTGCGTTCCTTCGTTTCTGTGTGTATGTACTCTGCGATTATTTAATTGCTGAAGTACAATTGGTAATTCTAATTAAGCACCATATACACACTTTATTGCTCTAGCCCGGCTTTTAGAATGGTATGTTTGTATGCACTTGAATAACGCGAATGAACTCATCGACAGAAGGTCACTCTACGTGTACAAAAAACAAAACAGCACAAGAAAATTGTCAAACACTCCGGAAGATGTGTGAGAAGAATTTAACCGCAGCTCAACTCATTCGCTCGCCCCACTGGCAGTCGAATTAATACGTGAAGGAGAGCGACCGCACTGGTTGATATCTCTCGTTGGTGAGCGATTATAATTTATTTTACAATATTTATGGTCTTCGTCCCCCGACGAATTTAAGAGAGGGCGACATTGAGGAAGTTCCATTCAAACATATGCGAGAGAAATAATTATTATCGGCAAACACATCGATTGATATGCAAGTTATGTTATGATGCGAACGAGCTGAGCGCTTTAATTGGAGATCTGTTGGAGTGTTTGATAGGGAATTGTAAATAGCACTCTTGAAATTGGAGAGAAAAACGCTTCTCAGGGTTGACCATTGTGGTGGTTAGATCTGTGGTTGTAATGTATGTACATGAATGCTATTGCTTACTGTTTAAAGCTTTGAATATTAACATGGATCGCATTATTTAAATGATCGTTAGTTAGACAATACTTTACGCAATTGAAAATACATGTACGACAAGTCTCACAAAAGTCAAGTCCCTTTAATAAAGGGGAGAGCTCGTGCCGTGAATTAATCTTTTCATCTACATAATATTCCTTAAGTGAGAAATCGTAGGACAATAACCATATTCCGGTCTTCGAAGAATTTCTTTGATAAAGATACATACATATACTTTTCTTACAATTAATAGGATTAATTGTTTTGATAATGATAGTCACACGGGATTTCTTTTCATTCAAAGTTGTTTTTAACGTTTTTGTTTTGTTGAAATTATTAATTACACTAATTAGCAGGGGCTATGGTAATGATATAAGCTTATGCTGAAGCTCTTCTTAAGGTGACAACAAATATTATTTGTACGTGTCGTGTCGCATGTTCGGAAATAAGAAATTGGAACAAATCCTTTTTTATTCACAAGCAATCGGAGGAACGCAGTTTGAGCGTTTCGTTAATTTCTTACAAATAAATTGATGAGCTGAGTTATTTATTTATTTTCAGATTAGCAGCTCTGTGGGCACTAAATATTTCCACTAGCGCGGTTGTATTTTTGCTAGTGTTGGGAGATAATGGAACAAATTTGGCAGAGGAATATTTTATTGTTTATTAAAATTGTTAATATAATTTGTGGTAAAGGAAGATGTTATTTAAGTGCTAATTTTTCGTTAAAATTCTATTGTCGTACTATTGCAAATATATATGGGAGGAGAAGATAAAATATTCGTAATGATGTGAAGGTGACATTTTAAAAAAATCCACCAGCAGAAAATGCGTTTGTTCAAACATTGAGAAGAGTATTAAATAAAAATGGTAAATTCTAAAGGTCCTTATAAGAATCTCAATAGGTTAATTTACTTGAAAAAATTTCGGTTGCACTTTACTTTAAAGATGGGAACATTGATTGATTGATGCAATATCCTAAAGTTTGACGACTTTGTTTTCGACCACATTAATAAATGTTGGATACTATTCGACAGAATAGTTATGTTGGATTTTAGTATGAGGGGCAGCTTATAATGCTTTGGAAAAAAAAAATATAAAAAATAAAATTCGGTCCAATGTCACTATATGACATCGGAAAACACACATGCAATTAATGAATAATTAATTTATCAAGGCAGGCAAAAGAGTCGTGAGTAACAAAAAAGCTTCCAAAACAGATAAATTTTGAAGAGAAAACCAACTAAATCAATTAAAAGAAAATAATATGAACACCAGCAGGAGTACTCACAACAATTTGGGAGCCAACACTTTTCGAAAATGTTTGCTCAACATAAGGAGAAATTAAAACTTAAGGATTTTCTACTGAATTTATCCGCTGTGCTGTAATGCGATTAATAAGTTTGCTTCTATTCGCCTCGTTTTTCTGGATGTGTAACTCACAAGTGACGAAACCCACGATGAACCTTTGCCAGATAAATAGAAAATAATTTGTTTTTATATATGTAATCATAATTGAGACCATTATTTCATAGATATGCAATTACACATTTCAATGGCTATCATATTTAATAAACAACTCTTTACACCTTACGTAATTATAATATGTATGTCACTGATCTTAAAACCCTTTCACTAGAGTACGGCAGTTGTAGCACACACTTGACAGGGAATTATAAATAAAAGGAAATATGCAATATGTACATATCTTTGCAGTAGGCGCATTTGGCAGAGTTCCAACCGCAGATTGAAGAAAAAAATAGTAAGAAACCCTGATGTGCACTATTTATCTCCTCGGCCTAGTTTTTTTCTTCATCTAGTACTGTTGAGGAGTTTATAAACTTTATCACTTTATTTGCTGATTTTTGGCATCTGGGGGTGTTGTTTGTTTTTCTTGGAAAAAGTAAATCTCTCATTTGCGTCCTTTCAAGGACACCCGTCGCCACAAGTAATCGAAACAGAAATCAATTACATTAGAAATGGAAATAACATTCGTTGTCAGTGGTAGGGTTACTGCGTATATATACGCCGTCGTCTTTGAAATCTATTCTTTGGTTCCTTTTTATGATGGGAATAACTCAGTGGAACATAAATATTTAATGCCAATTAACAACTTGAATGAGTTTAATTTTTTCTTTTAGCTTGGGAGGTTGTAAGTTGTTATCAGGCAAATAAACATATGTTGGTGACTTGAGATAAAGTATAGAGCTTCCACTTTCATGGATGACTTATTTGTTTGCAGAGCATTCGGCCTTTCTACGTATGATTTATACCGATATACCTATAAAAAAAAACGCGCACCTGTGAATGCTTCGATAGTTTAATTGCTTTTGGCGCTTTTTGAATGGACTTATGAGTCATGGCTTATCGCACCACAAAACTTGTCTGATTTACTGCAGGCACATTGGGTTAGATAAAATGCGAAAACTAACAGCTGACAAATAGACAGCTTATGCATTGAAATTTTCTACTAAAAAGCCTACTGTACCGTCTCTTCGTTAGGTTTATAAGAAGTTTTCGTATCACATATGCACCTTCTTCGCTAGTGGTATAGTAATTCAATTTTGTTTCTGAGATTGTTCCTTACTATACTTTTTGATTCAATTAACTTGTACATATAGAAACGCACGGGATTGACATAAGCATTTTATTATATTAAACAACTTAACAGTATTTGAACTACGACGAAATCGCCTGAGGGTTAATAGAACTCAATTAGTTTTGCATATTACCCATGCCTCAAGAAAATTAAATAAACAACATAAATTACAGTGAATTTGACCCAAGTACTAGCACTGTATAAATATCTCCATCAATATACCTATATTTTATGATAACACTCATTCAAAAATCTACAAACATACATACTTATGTATATGTTATGTACTCTCTTCACTCGCGCCCCATGTGACACTTTGAATTAGGGAAAGTAACATGAGTCGTGAATTAAAACAATGAGTCGGAAATAAAATTTGTTAGATAATGGGTTAACTTGCTTTCATAAAACAACCACAACCCACTTCCGATGCAGAAAAATAGGAGCGTAGACAGCCGAGAAGATTGAAGCTGGCATATACTGCAAGGCTGTTTGTACAGAATTAAATTACTCGTTAAGATTTCTATAAATGCAAAAATGTTTAGAAGTGACGCAGCACCACTTGCATACATTGCACTTCCAACGAGTTCAATGTTCTGGCATAATGTACCTACCACCAAATGCTATGGGTATTTCGCAGGTGTCCAACACATTGTAGGTACTGATACAATATTTAGATTACTTCATTGCTCAACAATCATTAAGGATTCATCAGAGCTATACGCCCATTATTTATGAAATTTTGCAAATTAGCTATATTCCCGAGCACAGTGAACTCTTTTCTTCACAATAGAAAGGGATGAAGAACATAATAAAATGCATCAAGAAATAAGTAGATTAAATGTAGCAATACATCCACTCGCAGAAAAAAACAGGAATTCGAATGCTCTCCTTTTTTTTTTAAATATGTATGTACATAGTTTTCTTCTATGAACTAAACAGGTTTCCAGAATACATATTGCAAAAAGAGACAACAAAAATTGACACACTTCCCCTTTTAAGTGCATCTTAGGTGCACTCGCACCCAGAATCTGTTTGTACTCGTGCCTACTCATTAATAAAATTTAATGCTATACTATGTCTAAACCAAACTATTGTGCGACGAGACAAATAAAGACTTTTTTGTTTTTTTCAATTTCAATTGACGAAAATGAGCGAAGATTGAAGTTTATTTATAGAATAACTTATGAAATTGTTCTTTTTACATTTTCGATTCGCTTACCTTGGTCGTTTTCTGTTGTAAAAATTCCTTGTTTTTTTTTTAATGTGAAGCCAAAAAAGTTATAAAATTTTCTGTTGATTTCCCAATTGCACAATAAAGCAAAAAATTTAAATTTATTTCCCCTTTCTAATTGAAATGCGCGATTGTTTTTTTTATATTCTTTTTACAATTTGACAGATTTTCCCTCAAACTAGTTTGTTCATTTCTTATTGTACACAGAATTGACACAGATTGGTTACTTGCAAGTGATTTTCATGGAAGAATTTCATTTCGTTTATACACATCACACAGATTTCAGGAGAACAACAATTTCTTAAGATTATTTGGTAAAACGGAAAACACTAAACATCGAATATATTCATCATCGGCCATATTTTCTCTACAGTCTACAAACTTTTTCTGCTAAATGACATATAAACGTCAAAAAACTGGTGAATGGTGCTTGATCAAAGTGAACAAAGAAAAAATACATTCACAATGGTGTGTTTTGGTAATCTATTACTAGAAGATGGATGGTGCAATCACAATTAAAATCAAAGTTTAAAAATTATAACCTGAGGAAACGATATTTTTATGGTATTTTCGTTTTCTCAAATTAAAGATAAACAATAAACCAGACCATGTTAAGATGCTCTTATACACTATTTATGTATATCCATATTCGAACGATGCACTTCATGCGCTATTTGTTTACTCGAAATTAGATAAATGGTGGTGTTTTAAGGTGCACGTCTTTGTTAGTCTGTTGGAAATATCGAAATATATTCTTTACGTATTTCAAGATTTAAAATAGACACATTTTTATACTAAAAAGGATTTTTATTACTACGAATTTGCTGGATTTACACAAAGTTGTATACAAATTTCAGGCTTCAATAGCTCCTGGAAAAGAAAATTTAACTATAATTATACAATTGGCAATCTTTAACTTTGTATCTGCAACTCACTTAGTGATAAGTCCATCCTTCTTAGCCAAACGATAGATACAATCGTCAGACTCTCCCATACGCCTAATTTCACCGCAAATGGCGTAAACCTTGGATCCAACACCCATCCTGCCGGTTTCTGGGTCAACATCAACAATGTTTAATTGCACAGAGGCATGGTCCTTAGCGTGGATGATTCTGTTACTAGCCGAGCTGTTTGAAACGGATCATTTTTTAATATTCATCTTTTGAATAGTTCACTACAACAAATTCACAGAACCAAAAAAAAAAAACACGTGGAACTTACCACTTTCGCGGGCAGTACAAATCAACAGATTCTCCGGCGTCGTTTTCCATTTTAATTTATCTATTGAACAATAAGAAATGCGATTGTGTTATATTTGATGAACTTTCTTAAGTTTTTCATGCAATTTTCTTACTTTTTAATTGGAATTTATAAATCAGTGACACTCGGCGATGGAGTTAAAAAGTGAAAAGAAGGAACGGTTGGTAGCATTGATTAGTGTTAAAGTTGGTTGCGATTGAAATTTAAGATGGAAGCGTTCCAACTTCTACCAAGCAAAAAGATAAGGGCGAGTGGTAGAAGAAACAATATTTTTGGAAATTTATTTATTTGTAAAAAAAATAAAAAATAAAAATGGTAGGTTTATCATTTTGCCTAATGCTCCTACCGCGGAGCATACGGAAAGGACAACATTAAAATAAAAATGTAATCCTTGAACTCAAATTAATTCCATTCGTGCTTTCGGCTGGTTAAGTTTAGCAAATAATTATCTTTGCGTGTATTTATTTATTTACCAACAAAGCCGGCGTTGAGCTTCAACCCTACCTGATGCAAAACGAAAGGTATTTTAATTGATTGAAAGGGTATATATGGTACGAGAATATATAAGACAGTTATATAAATATTAGAGGCAACGTCCTTTTTCTTGAATTGCTGTCCTGTTTGCAGTATGCATATATAAAAAAAAATAATCGTATGACTCATCGGACAAATACAAAAAAAATCTGCAGTTACCCTGTAAAGGACGTGGTTCTGCGCAGGACACGCAAATCCTTTTAAGAACAAGGAAATGATACATTCTTTCACGTTAAAACAAGAGGAATTCAAGTGGACGTGGTTATGATTGCTGCAGGAGGAAACGTCAACACTCCAACGAAGTTAAGAAGAACATAACCTCATCGCGTGGAAAAAAAATTGTTAGTTGTCCGTTTTCCTTAGTTTTAAGTTAGTCATCTCATACGAGCTATGTTTAAGAAGATTTGTTTACTTAAAACGTGATTTCATAAGGCTCAGCATCAGATATAAAAAGGTTTGTTGGTATTATTAAATAACCAACCAAAAGCGTTAAGTGTTCTCAATAGAAAACTTTAAAATATTCTGTTTCAATAATCAGAAAGGATATATAAAACACAAAAGAAAGGAGGAACAACAAAAACTCAACTGCTCCTTCTATTTATAGCCACCACCGAAATATTGATTAAGCGTTTTTCTTATAATTGCTGCCAGACATGGATGTGCAGCAAACTTGCTCAACATTCAGAGTACTGCAGATTACGACATCATCATATGGAACATATGAGGGTTCTTCTGATCAAGTGCCAAAGGAAATGAAAGCTCCTCTACAACGGGAATTTTTCCACTTTGATGGATTTTAATTGCCAGAGTGTTTTGTGTATAAATATTTGATTACATGTTGCTGGATGTGATGATAATCTTCATGTGTTAAGTTAAAAAAAAAAAAAAAATACAAACAGACATAAAAAATGAAATTCCGAATGAAACAGAAGGCACCTGTTGGATGCTATGATTTTCTTTTTCGTGGGGAGGAGAAGAGAACATTGATTTAATTCATTTTCTGGAAACCCTCAAGGTTATATCGACCCAGTGACATGGTTTTGATTTTTGATTTTCACACAACATATTTCTTTTTACATTCGACAAAGATATTTACACTATTACACTACAAGTAAATTTCGAGTAAATTTCCAGCGCAGCCATTGAAATACTGCAACAACAGCTTATTCATCACATAAATATTATTTATTATCTACCTCATTCAAAGCTCATTAACCGTAATTAACCTTACTCAATCATACCTTCTATTGTATGTAACCGTACGTTAAGCTTCTCGGTGTAAACCTTAAACTCCATTGTAATTCATATTTTTCCCATTTAATTTTCAAAGTTTCCTTTCCTTTCACTTTATTTTAGAACCTAAACACAGTCAACAAAATCTTCTTACCGAACTCACAACAAACCAACCATCACCACAGTTAATCCATTTGATGATGAAAAAGCGATAAGTACCCCAAAGAAGGAAGTAGAACTGACAAAAAAGAAAACAACCAAGAGTCACCTGCAATCAAATCACCGGCAAACCAGTCGGCCCCCCCCCCTAATGACTTCCACCGGTCCAGAGAACAACAAAACTCCATATGACCGAAGACAAAAATAGCCAAGGAATAATAACAAAAACAAGAAAATCCAAAAGAAAAACCAGGAAAATAAAACGGGAAATCGTCGTCAGTTCACCTGGAAAACCCTGTCCCCTTCCTCAACCAGAATCACCGCCAACGCTGCTTACATAAATAAATCGCAATCAAGCATAGAGGCCAACCACAAACTGTAACAAATCGAAGAGTGTTCCAAGGGGACTCGTATACCGTCCAAATTCGTTGCCGTCCAAGCTGTGTGCGCACGCGTTCTGCATCTCATCACTGTCATCAACGTTTTCTCGTAGTCATCGCTATCAGGCGAGTTCTTATAATCCTCCCCTAGGTGACCATCATCATCATTATCATCACTCGCATGACATAGCATGCGGTGAGCTCCAATTGCATCGGCTAATACTCGTACAGCAGCAGCAACTGCGTCACCTACCAGTACACTGCTTAATTCTAGACTGGCGCAAAAACAAGTTCACAGTCTATCGCCAGGTACAGAACCAATTCAGACGTAATCGCGAGCGGTCGCGTTGTACACACTCTACAATACAATTTAATTCCGCATCCGAATATGTGACGAACGATGCTGCGTTGCTGCTGCAGGTTCCCTGCAATACCTGTCACGGTCTAAGTGGTGATAATGTCGTGGTCGTCTCTCGAACGATTTCCTATAGAAAACTTGAAAAATTAACGGAATATTCTGAGCGGGGAGACATTGCAACATCAGAAACAAACTGTGTGCCTCTTAATTAATTATTGGAATTGAGTATCTCATGCGCACGAGACTCAAAACAATACCTTCCTTCAGCTTCAGCTTCAGGTTCAGTTTCAGCCGATCTCTAGCAATTGTTTCATCGTTTGTCACTGTCGCCGTCGACTTTTCCGGCTGCTTTCGCTCATCGGAAAAGCCCTGAAATAAATATATTTTTTTCTTCTTTCTATTTTGGCAAAGTATCTACAACAAATTTTTCCCTCTAAGATGAAAATGTGTGTAGGTTTGTTTTATATCAAAAGTGATGTGTGGTGACGTCAGAGTGTTTCGACAAGACAAAAAAGTTTCTTTCCCTCTATAAACTGCCAACAAAATCAATGTGCTTTATTTGAATCTTAAATTTCGAATGGAAAACTCTATGAGTAGTGCGCGAATTCAATGATAAACCGATAAAATAAAAGAAGACTGAAATAAATAACAGCACACAAAGGGAAAAGTTGTGTTTCTGCGTCGGCGGTAAGGAAAGAAAAAACAAACAAAATCGTGTTCTCTGCGGTTATAGTATAGTTCATCATCGTTGCCTAACTCGATTAAAAAATCCAGTGTTTCGAAATCTACAGTGTCTTTCCAATCCAGATCTAGACATCACACCAAAAAATGTCTTTGAAGGTAAGTTTTTTTTTTTTTTAATTTATATTCTCCTACCCACAACTCATTTCACATCAGTTGAGAAATTTGAAAAATGTTGACATAAATTTTTAGCGGTAGAACGCATTTTTGCGTGATAGATACAATTCATCACGTTTATTAACACACTTTATTCTTATCTGATTAAAAGAATTCAGATAGAAATGCTGAGGTGTTATCTAAGACTATAATAAACAACTTAAAATAGAAATGAGCAAAGTATCAACCTCAACAAAGTATGGCTGTACATATTCAAGTTTTCTTCTTAATTTCGACGTCCACTTAACACATAAGATTGATAGTTATGATCAAAGACAGATAATTTACGGTCTCGTTGAATTAATTCGATAGTGAAAATAAAATTGATGTTTCAAGCTGCGTGGGCGGATCCTGGCAAGTGGTACGCAATTCACAATTTTTCACACTTTAAATAATTTAAATTTGGGGTTAATAGCATTCGGTTGGACATTGACATTTGCTCTTCCAATATTTTCAATGCGATTACTACAATTTTGTATAACCCGCAACGTGACGGGTATCTATAGCGACTACTGCCATAAGAATGCATAACAGAACGGATGGATACATTTCAAAACAATCGCAAGTATCATAGGGAATACCAGAAAAAATTTCAAAATGCGCAAATGCAACTAAACTCAAACTTATTCCACAAGAATTCATTGCAATCCATTCAACTACAAAAGCATTATAAAATCAATGCTGAGTTGAATATTCATATTTTCGGTTAACGAGTCCATTACTTCATTGCAGCAAAGTGAAAGGAGACCGAGAGTGCCCGTCCAATGATTTAACAAAATGCACCTGATTACGCGCACTCCGAATCAATTACCACTTCATAACCCACATCAGCGCCAGACAATCTCAATGCGTAGCCTTGCTCCGAAAAGCAAAATCTGGCGTAATTTCTCATAAAAAAAATTATTTGTAACACTTGCTAGTGAATTCGGATATAAATACACGTTTTGAGGGTATGTTGCAGCAACAACAGTACCCGCCCCAAAAGCGAGGGTGTACTGACAGCCACTCGTGCTACACATGATACACCTGCGGAGGCTGAAAGTAAAAGCTTAAACGATAAAAACCGGCAGACCGGTGTCGCGTTGCATAATGGATGACATTTGCCGGCGTCTCCGATTCCAAATGCCATAACTACTCTCCATCGTTTCCCACTGGCATTTGGATTTTTCACGACTAGCGTAAGATAGTCACTTGATCAAAAGACTACCCGTTTGCAGAAACAACGCGTGGAATAAATAAAACTATGGATTTGTTTACTATTCCAATTTGATGCGTCTGTCAACACTTCACTGGCATGGGCATCAACAAATATTTCACACACACTTTGCTTCGTAAAGAAAGATTCTCACGTAAATAAACATAATTAGCATTTAAGAGTAGGAAACAGAAAACTAAAAAAAAAAACTTACTGGGGGAAAACGAAAACGTTTCGTTTGTGCGGGGGGGATATTAAAATTAATTATCTTACTCAAGTTTTGTTTCTTCTTTGCTTGCTTTCTTTTCATTTTCCCGGCTGCAGAAGGAAACACCATCGGATGTGCTTTTGCATTTGGCAGCGCTGCGGGGCGATGATATTACCTTGAGACGAGTTCTTGACAGTGGCAAGGTGCATGTCGACTGCAAAGACGAGGTAAGTGCAATGGGATGGGTATAGGTTGTCTGTCAGTCAGAGGCCCTGTGTACCTCTCTCAAGGGGTAATTTGTGCGATTTCAAGAGATTACGACCGACTTATTAATTATACAGAAGCGGAAGTGGAGCTGCTGTTCAGTAAGGAAAATGAAATAAACGATACGAATTAGTTTGGTATCTTGATGATGGTCATTTAGAGAAATTCATGCTTGACCTTAGACAGACGAATACAATAGACATTTGAAGTGTAGGCGTAGACAAGTAGATCGTTGACATATGAAGAGGCTCTTGGAATATCAATGAGTTTGCACTTTGATTTGAATTGTCAGCAGAGTATGTAGACATAGACATTTCAATTCGAGGAAATTATTCTCAATAAACGCAACTGCCCTCATTAATTGCAAAAAAAAAGAAGAAAATATAGTAACAATTACAATTCAAGACTTTTCACCTGGTTGTGCCCCTCCAAGTTTGTATAGTGTCGGATTCATATAGCAAATGCTAATTGTGTTGCCAATTAGACACGTTTGTGGAGTTTGAAATTCCTTTTGAGTAAAATTAGTACAAGAAGTTAAACTATTCTGCATTCATGTCATAGATTTACAGACATCGTGACTTTCCAATGCACAATGACCCGTGATAAACATGACGTTTGAAACATTAAAGAGGTAGGAGCAGTTAAGCTTGTTATTGTGGAAGCTTAATCTATTTTAGATAGGCACGAGCAGCTCTTTGTTTTCACTATTCATATTGTATCTAATTATTTCTGATTTCTTTAAAAGGACGGCACTACACCACTTATACTTGCTGCTGCTGGTGGACATTGTCCATGCGTAGTGGAACTTCTTGAGCAGGGCGCCGATCCGAACTCAAGACGAGCAACAGGAACTACACCCTTATTTTTTGCCGCACAGGGTGGCTACTTGGATATTGTTAAGATTTTGGTTAAAGCTGGAGCAACAATTGATTGTCCTTCGGTGGTATGTACATACATTAATTAGTTTGGTTATGAAATTAGTTCAATAAATTCTTTGATAAACTATTTCAGGATGGCGGTACACCACTTTTTGTAGCCTGTCAGGGGGGTCATGTGAAACTCGTTAAGGAGCTGATCGAATACGGAGCGAATGTCAACACTTGCATGAAAGATCGTGCGTCACCTGTATTTATAGCCTCACAAAACGGTCATAGAACAGTGCTGCTTCTTCTGTTGTCAGCGGGCGCTCAGCCAGATACCAAACGAATAGATGGCGCCACACCACTTTGGATAGCCTCACAAATGGGTCACGATCACATTTGTAAGGTTCTACTTCAAAATGGTACCGAAGTCGATGCTGTACGCTGTGATGGAGCAACGCCATTATTTAAGGCGGCACATAAAGGTCATGTGGCTGTGATGACAGAATTGCTCAAATACAGACCGAATTTGGGACTCCTACCGGTAAGTATTTTTTACCAGTTAATTCATTGATAATTTCATTATTTTCTCATGCAGAATGGTGAAACAGCTCTGCATGCCGCAGCTATGTTCGGGCACCTTACAGTTGTGAAACAACTTGTAGCTGCCGGCAGTGATATCCTGCAGAAAAATCAAGAAGGCCTTACTGCTTTGCAAGTCGCGAAAAAACAACACTTTGCGACAATAAGTGATTATTTACAAGACCGCCTATGCGCCGTAATAGGTAGAAATTAGTTAATTTAAAACAGAACGTCCATTTAACAAAATACTATGTACCTTTGTTATAACCGAGGTGACATCAGTTCGGTTTGGTACGGCCATCCGACGGACGCGCCCAGTTTGATACTTGTACAAATTACAAATTTTTCCCATACACTTGTTAATTATTTATTCTCATCTCGAATTGTAAATATTCATAAGAATTTAAAATAAAGTTTTAATGCAATTGTTAAATTGTGCAACTACCGCCTAAGCAAATGCATAGAAGCACAATCCCAAATATGTACGTCCGTGCGGGAATTGTAAATTATAGGTTATCCCCGTTATATATAAATAATAAATTGTAAAAATGTGATTGAAATTGTTTTGTTTTCTCACTTTTTATAAAAAAAAAAAAAAAAAACAACTCCACACTCATATCACGAGTTGTTTTCCATTGTTGAAATCGTTGCAAAGATTTTTCATACCATAAAATCAAATGAATAGAAAGCAGCATCAACAAAAGCCGCATTCCAACTCTGTATTCCGATGCCTCCTCTCCACTTCTATTCTACAAATACACAAACAGAAACGATGAAAAAGAATTTACTTCCCCATTGCGCGCTTAATAGGATTTGACGAGGGGTTCGAAAGTTTCGCCTGTTAATGGCGTATGCTGTAAACATATCGCAGGATTACATGGGGATCTTCTTCGTTTCCTTGGCTCTGAAGGAACCACCGAAAGCCAGTAAACAGCACAAAATGGTTAAACACACAACAATTAGGGACACATTCGAAATAATTGAATTTCCGTAATAGTCCTTGTATGTCTTGGCATAGGGAGAAAGAAAAAAACCAACTTTGTGTGTGGTCTGCTGATTCGAAAAACAAACGTCCTAATGTGGCTAAACGAAGTGTGAACTTGCCGGCAGCAAAAAAAAAAGAAAAGTGTGCGCTGCCAATAGGATTAAGGTGTAAAGGAGATTGACCAAAAAAAAAGAAGGATTAAGTTCGTGCTGGTTTGGGTTAAGTAATTGAAGTTAATTTTAAATCAATCAAGGCAGCCAGTACAGATGTTTACACTTTGCATACATTTTTCCAACACCTTACACAATAAACATCAACAATTTTTTAGAAAAGAAAAAAACTCATTAATAATAATTGAACTGCCTTATTCAAAACTTACCCTTTCTTAGAAATAAAAGGATTTTTAAAGAAAGCTGGGTATTTCCATGCACCATTGCGCTGACTGTGCATCTAAACGTAGTTTCGGTGTTTGGCAACGTAAAGAAAAACATCCGCATATGTACATCGTTGTACGTTTTATGATCGAAATAAATCCCTGGATACTAAAAAAAAAAGCGTTCCACCGTCTTGATTTCGTCTGAGCCAGGTCTGGATATAGTCATACTTAACAATCAACAAAGAAACAAATGGAATATTTTATGACCTAACCAGGATCTAAGAAAGCAACAGCACTAGTAGGACTAACCAAAAGTGAAATAAATTCTGCACACACGTTTCCACCAATCCCTCGAACAAACTTCAACCCATAGTTCAACACAATGAATCTGCCAAATGTTTATACCATACCCTTTTGCGAATACAGACATATGTACGAAATATGTATTGAATTTCCAGGAACAAGTTTTTACCACAAAGCCTTCCCCTGCCACATGCATTGTACGAGTAGGAAGTTCTGCCTTACTTCAATAAACGGTCGGATGTTGCAGGAAATATGCGGTTGCAATTTCGGGAACCCAGTTTTGATGAAATATTTAAGTTTGTTTGGGAAATTTTTAGGTTACGGGTGTTGCGAGGAGTTTTCATCGTACAAAGTTAAAGCAACAATATACAAACAAGCGAAAAAAAAAAAAAACTTATTTCAGAAAGTTTGACAGAGAGGATTTTATTTTATTATTTTGGTAAATTGTTTGGTTTCATAATGAAGAGGAGTTAAACAGTTTGAAGAGGTTATTGTAGCCGAAAACAAAACATTTCCATTTTAATGAAATGCCTGAGTGAGTTTATTGTTTATGAACTGAACAAGGTTTGCAAGATGTTTTGTAATGTTTTCAATGTGAAGAGATTGTTGCAGATTTTTGAAGGACTAGCCTTGGGGACAGAAAGGAAACAAGAAAAGCAACTACGACATGTTACATCAGAATGTTTGAAGGAATGTAAGACTACATTTAAACCAAAATAAGCACCTACAATCGAGTCCTTTTCGACATCATTGGAGCTTAGGACACTACGATTTATAATTGTGAGTATAGACATAAGCCCAACTTCAGCCTTATTTTTCACTTTTTCCAGTTTCACCGTATTCCAAATTCAATTTATTCATTATCATTCATAATCTTTTCTGTTTTAAGCTTTCTACAGATTAAAAAAATATAATTTTGAAATCCCATCTACGACATACTCTATTTCTTAACATCTTCCAGCCAAAATAATGGCTTCACCGACACCATGCTACTTCATAGTGTGTGTATGCGTCTGCTTCATGCATGAAATTCTATTAATATTACCAATGTAACGGCTTCCACAACCTTAAGCCCCGAAATATTAATTAAAATTTTGCAGTGTTCGACAGGCAGGTCACGTTGTACTCTACTCATCGTATGTGGCTGGCAGTTTTGGCTGCGAATACGCCTAAGGGATGTGGTGCGAAGCCATTAATTTGCCAACGCACCCATGTTGGGTGTGTATTTGCGGATGAGTGACTGTTGAAGCACCTGATCGCACTGCTAATATCAACCGAAGAGTTGTTTTCTCTAAATCCGATATTGATATCTAAATTTCACTGTCAAAACATAAGCACGACCTATTATTTAAAC
The DNA here is from genome assembly GCA_951813785.1 of Criorhina ranunculi. Classification (NCBI taxonomy): domain Eukaryota; kingdom Metazoa; phylum Arthropoda; class Insecta; order Diptera; family Syrphidae; genus Criorhina; species Criorhina ranunculi. Next base: position 62,759,650 of record OX638384.1, on the reverse strand, counting down.
TTCGTTATTTAAAATAAATGGTGATCATTGCAGGACCATGGATAATTTTTCAACTCATTAAGCTTGAACAGATTATTTTCATCCCATTAACACAACCGATAGTCTATAATGGTAAACAAACCCATTTCCAACTGTTTATTCTGGGAAATTAATTTTATCTTTATCGAATGGACGGAATGATTAGAAGTCTCCTAAAGGAGAAGCATTATAAAGGTATGTAACGTTTGGGTTCTTTCCCCTAAAGGCTACCCCGATGTGGAGACTTTTTTAAATTCCCCGCTCGCGAAAAGAGGGATACATGGGGAGTTGTGCAGAAAATCTTGAAGCATTTGAATTTCCCCTCCACATCTTCGAAGAGGATGGGAGGAATTCTTCTCAACTGAATGGATACACGTTGTGCTTGGAGACGATAAGGATAATCACTGTTTGAATAGCCACCTGTTAGGTTTCTTTTGTTTGCTTTTCTCAAGAATATTGAAAGTTATTAAGAATTGTATTCAAGTGTGAGGACAGAACAGATTATCATAAATAATTTTGAGAGATTTTATAATGCCATTAATTCAGCAAAAGGTGGGGGAGGGGTTAACGCATTTGTAGGCAGGAAGTATGAAGTTCCCATACGTCATGTGAAATACATACAAGTAGGTCTAAAAAGGCACAATCAATTTGAGTGGTTAATTTCACTCGAATGGCACACAAACCAGAGCCGAATCCTTTCAAAACCACAGGACTAGTAGAAATTTCATCCCAAAGGAAAGCCCTTTGAACACTTGAATTACACTTACACTTATGGCGAGCTCATCAATCTTGCAAGTTGTCCCTTTATTTTTATTAACTCTTCATTCGTGCCCAGCGTCATCTGCACGATGAATTTTTCTCAAACTAAGGTTGTGCTCACTGCTTCTATTTTTTCTTGTTCTACTACATTGTACAACTGCTAGAATAATGACAAATGAGTTTGTCACGCCATCTCTGCGATAGGTGTGGAAATACAATGTTGAAAAACACGAAACGGTTATAAAAATTCCCAGATAATCCTCGGCGAAGTAGAAATTACCACACAAGCTTTAATTTTCTCAGGATGAAACCACAATCCCAGCCGCTTAGCTGATGCTTCAACAAACTGATGAACTTTCAGCGAAAGTTTAAATAAAAGCAATCAGACTCGAAATCATACAGATTAAATTAGTCAAATTAGTAAGGATATGATAATAAACAAAATTCTGCTTCCCCCTAATGCATAATCAACCATTGAATTTTTGATGAAGCAAGCAAATCTAAAGGACCCAGTGCTATTTCAAAATGAAATTGTTACAACAAATATGGTAAGTTCATGATTCAAGAGTGACATGGAAATTTATTCAAATACCGTTGATAACGAGGCGCAATTATAATCATACCGCCCTCTTTCTCTTTCACCAGTTAGAAGGACAACAGTCATTATTTGCCATAGTTCACAGGATTCGCCATGGTAACATTATTATGATTGCGGTGGCCGTAGATATTTAACCCCTTTCCATAAGGGATCCATCTCTTGGTGCAGCTACCGACTTAATTGTTGGACAAATGGGGCGTGAAAAATATTATTTTCAGATTAATTTATTTATTCGAATGCACTGAAACGCAGGAGGATTAATTGCAGACGCGTTCCAGCGAACCAGACAAGGATGAAGTGTCATTAAATAGGCCACACAGTGATTAATTATTTGAATCGAATTAGTGTGCGTATTTTTGCACTCTTCCAGTTACAATCACCCGCAATTAGTTTGGATTCCCTTGTCGTTCATTAGTCAATCGGAAACGAATTTAATACAACAACAATTTTCGTCCTTTAACGACAGTCCCTCCATACGGAGGAGAAAAAAATATGGTTTACACCTTTTCTCACCGACATCAATCGAGCTGCATGCGCTGAATGAAAAATGCATTTGACATGATCGTACCATTAACTTTCCTTGCGAAGTTTTTTACTTGCATCCTTGATATCACGTTCTTTTTTCGGTTTATATCCTTAAGGCATTGCCGTTGCATGTTTATGGGCAAAGTAGAGATTTTTTTTGCTGTTCGCGTGTAAGAAATACTTTCTTTCGTTTCTTTGGGTGAGTGGACAATGAATAGAAGTTTCACTGAATTGATAAATTGATTTCAGATGGAAGCGACACGAAGTGCAGAGTTAAAAATTCAAAGGATAATAACGTGAAAAATAGGTGAACACTTGGGTTCAGACGATAGAGCTCCCATTACTAAATAATCGTAGATTTCATTCGAAAACCATCTATTGTGGGTGTTATCTTATCTGTCGAAAATCAAGGGTAATTGTGGGTTTAGATGTTTAAGTTGGATTTATATTCTAGTGAGTCGACTCTTTACTTTGGAAAATGAACTACTCAGAGCCTAGCGCATTGAATTACGCATTGATTTACAAAAATTCAGTTAATTTCAGGTGACAAAGTTGGGCCACGATTTTTTTTTTCGTCTTTCGTAGGTATCACTTGAAAAACTTCTCAAGTTGTTGGTTTTACTTTGAATGATATTTATCATTTTTGTATCACTTCCTCAATCTAATAAAATGAGATTGTTTAAAGAAACGAAATGGTAGACCAAGTTTTGGTAAACAGACCAAGTTTTCCTAAGTTTAAATTTCGCATTTGATTTGCCGAAATTCTCTTTGAAATGCTGACGTTCCATCGGACGAAGTTTTGTAGATTTCAAATCCAATACACTTTAGGCGAGAAGTTTGTTCAGGTACTCACATCTTTTAGTTACAGGTTTCTCAAGTGTTTTCCTAAAGATTACTGTAAAGTTTTAAAACATTACCAATTAAGAATTTTGAAACACTGTTTTGTGAGTGTTAAAAATCATTGTGACAATATGGTAGGGAGCAGATTTAGATATGGATTGCTATATCTGACTAGCGTTTGCATTAAGAGCTTTTCTTGTCTGCAAACGTATTAACTGCGTTGACACAAATATCCTTTTTATCATCAAAATTTCACTACGATTATGGATATCTTGGTATTATCCCAACACTGAATAATAAATGATCCGAAATTTTCATAAGTATGTTGAAACAATACTCTAGGGCATCGTTACTAATGCGATTTTGATTCTCTTTCGTGACTCTCTTAAGAAACCAGCATGTGCATTCTAACTGGAAGTGAAAAACATCGCACACAATCATCTTCCCAGTTGTCTTCGTGTATATGTAGAGTGTCCTAGCACTACATCTGTATATCATCAGCTCACCCATCAGTTTTTTAAATGCATTCGCATTCACTGTATTCTATTCTGTTCTGTTTTCCTTTCTTTCAAATGATGGTGTTCTAATGGCAAGGTTGAAAAACCTGAAGAGAGGAAATATTCTGCTTCCCCTGTGTGCACACACGTTTTTCTCCTTCTGCCAATGCGTGTGGTGGCAGTAGAAGAGCCCGTTTGGTTGCCTTTGTTTACCCGCATGTATGAATACCAGGCACACATAAAGAAGAGCAAAGAAAGAAGAGACTGTATAGGTTGAAAGGACTTGAAAAAAAAAAGAAAAGAAAATACGTTTCCCAAATTAAATTCCATTTGAATTGGAGCAAGGATATGAGAGTTTAGTCTAGGTTTCTTTCTACTCTTCCTTTGGAGTGGAGTTCGTTTTAGAAACGAATTGGCGGTATCACAAAAAACGAAAACAAAAAGGAATTCCAAATTTCATATTATCTTTGAAATTTTAATAGAAATATTCTGCCATATGGTTTTGAAAATGGAAGGAAACCTTGGTTTGTTAATTTCACTCATAGAACGCAGGTGTACTTCATTAGTACACTTTAACAGACTGGAGATGATAACTAGCTGCGAGGGTTGACAACTTCATAGAGGACAATGCAGTGCAACTTTCTACTAATAGGCAAATAACTTGTGTCTACATACCATAGCACGATTTATAACGTCAGTGTTTATATGCCATTATGCAGGGTTTCAAGCCAGAAGGCAGAAGGCCATGGATCTAGCGGTGAAGGCAAGTCAGTCATTTTATTTTGCGACAAAATGCATACCTAGAATGAAAAGAAAATGGAATGATTAAAATATAAATCTAAAACCATAAGGGATATAGTAAAGACATGTAATATGTAAATCCCTTGCTCATGAGAACATTATTAACAACCGCAACCCTCTTCGCCTGGTTATTCTCTCTAATGTCCTTTTTCAAATATGTACTTTTGATGAATTTGCGCCAAAAGGCGGATTATAAAACTGAAACTTGTGATCGAGATGAGAGATATATTTTAAGAAACCGATGATTGATTTGAAGAGCAAACGTCATTCAATTTATCATATTCCTTTCGACCACAAGTTAAGTTGCTTTTCACACCAACAAACCCACAAGCAGAGCATAAGGCTATGTCACCCTTAATTTGTTTCTCCCCGGCGGCCATTCATAGCATTTCGAAAGCTCATTTCGTCCCCTTTGCGATGTACTGTTGTGCTGTTCTTTTAGTCTTACGGTCGTCTCGACCCAAAAAAAGGGGGGTTTGCAAATGTCATTCTCATGTCGGGTTAACTGGCCCGCCTGTCGTATATGTGTCATTTCATATGTATACTACCTGCCTGCCCATTAGGATATTTGAGAAAACATACTTGTATCCTCATGTCCTTTCCCTTCTGGCAACACATGCCGTGGTGATGGGATAAAAGGCTGAAAGCATTGAAAGGTTTTGCAAGACTTCAAATTGGCGTAAATAAACCCATAGAAATTAGGCGACAAAGCCAATTGAGTTAGCTTTTCAATGACCATTAATCCCGGTAAAGTTCGGAACGGGTCTCGTTTGCTTTTCCATTTTGGTAATTAGGTGCCTATTAAAGTGTGTCGAGATTGGATAATGCTGTGTTTGCTTTTGAAGCATCTCTTCTAATGAAGTAATAAATAATTAAAGCTGGTAAATTGGCTTAATTCTGACTGCAAAGCGTGGTTGTTAAATTTGATAAACTTTTTTGTAAAAAATAGAAAGTAGCACAAACAGAAATCCCTTTTTAAACTCTCTATTCCCTCAGGTTGATGACGACAAGACGAAAAATAAATTAATTCAAAGGAATTTTGAATACCCTTTTTTGAGGAAACACAATCAAGAACATGTTTCATTGTTTCGCAGAGCTACACTTAAGGATTATTTAAAATGTACCAAGCATGAAAAGTTCTAAGTTTATGACAGGTCTTAGATTGTCCTAAAAGACGTTTACCTTGGCTAATGACCTACAGCCTCTGTCGATTGGTTTAGTAACAAAAAATCAGTAGCAAATACCAGCGCTACCCAACAAGACAATAAATTAATAACTTTAACACAACCTAAGTGTATAAGGATTTTCTGAACCAAAACTTAAAAAGGAAACTTAGTCTATCACCAAATCGAGTAGAACGCTCTGGCCTTTTTGCGGAAAAAGTTTTACCAAACATGACACAAGCAATTTATTTTCATTGCACGCTTCTTTAAAAATTTAGGCTAAGCACTCCCATGCACATGGTAAGTCGAGCACATCCTAATTTGGTATTTCTATTAGAAAACTTTACCCAAACACAAGACGTATACCTAACCTATAGCACAAAAACTTGTCTTCTCTGCAAATAAATTATCACTTGAAAAACTTTGTCAATTTACAAAACCCAAAAATTATCCTTAGTCACCTCCTTCCTGTGCGTGAAAACTTACCAAAATGCAATGCTTCTCCTTTACCCAAGTTATTGCAATTAAATGTTATGAGCATACAAACGCACTCAACCAGGATGTAGAAACAAACTCCTAGTACACTTCAATAAGCAAGCGAGCTTGAAGCAGAAACAGTTTCCCCTGATGTCACCATCAACACGAAAACGTAATCAATTCCTCCATTCCAGTGGGTTGGATTTCTACATTTGAAATTATGCTATTGTCTGTGTGGATAGATAGAAATATCCTCCATGTCCATGTGCATGTTGCAACAAAAAACCACGATAATACGTTGTGGCCATGGTTACAGCGCGTCCTGTGTTGCATATCCTATTTTCACGATTGAGTGACACTTCGTGCGGATGGCGACGCAGTGTTGTGGTGGATCAGAGCTGCTGCATTGAGCCGATCGATGTAATCATTTGGCCCCAAATGTATTTTCTTTTTTGTAGGAAACAACGCTTGTAAATTCGCTTGGGAAAGTTGTTGCGGTAGCAATGAATTTCGCAACAAACACAGTAGCAATAAAGGCTTCTGTGACACCACAAAGCGTAAGCTGTGGTATTAAAGCATGTAAAACGATAACGCTGCCGGATATTCATTTTAGGGCCTTTTTTGGGGAAACAACTTAATTATAAACTGAAGGACAATGGGAAGGGGGTGCTGCCCTTAAGCTATTCATTTTCACAACAGAAAAGCACTGCTAGAGTACGGTCCCAGCCAGTGAATTCATCACTCGACCCCTTTCTTTTATGTCTGTGATAAAGGAAACACTACAACACGCAAACTGAGAAATGTTGTAATAAATAAAATCATTGTTTATTTCATTTAAAATGAAATATGAACAAGAAAACACATTGGCGCAACAAAAGAATACAATTATGGGTGTTTTCGTTACCACAGGACTCGCGCTACGTCGCGGTCGATCGATAATGCCGTATTCATTAATTTGCAAGGACAGTCTGGCAAGAACAAAAATACAAATGGAATGGAACTCATGGAATGTGTTTAGAAGTTTCGCATACATGTGCTTAAGGATAGAAATCCTGTGGTTGGGCAAAGTGGACAGCAACATCGGAGGTATTTTATTTGTTTTTTGAAATGAACTGTTCGCAACGTTAAGAAGAAGAAACTCTTATTCCGATGCACCCATCGGAATGGGAATGTGACTGTCAGAAGCAATTAGAAGAAGAGTTGGATGTCCACGAAAAAGAGATTACGATGGGATTGTGTGGTTGACATATTCCAAACACCTAGAATACACTTATGTTCCGGACGGGCAGCAACATTCATTAATTCTTCGATGGAAAATAAATTAATGCAATATATTAATTTAACGTTGCTAAATCACTGGATGATTATTTTCCAGGTGGGCTTTTTGAATATCCTTAAGTATTTAATTTATTCGCTTTCTTTAGGTAAAGAAAAATAAGGACACCGATTAATCATGTCCCATTCTGTAATAGACAGTAAGGCCCATCACTCATTCACGCTTACGCGTGGTAAAGTAGTTCATCTATCACCAAGTGCTGGGTGCCCCTTCAACGCAGTAATCTTCAAAAAAGTGTGGATGTTGCTTTTAAGTAGCGTAAACTGCACAAATATCCGGTTGGTGTTACTAGTCTGAGGCCAAGAAAGATTTATTAGCTTTGAGGAGAGCTTGACCTTTTTTTTTGCGGAAGAAAAATCCCACCACAGAGAGCATTTATTTTTATTTATTCGTTCCTCTGTTTGACCCGTCGTCTTGTGTTGTGATATATTGAGTAAGGAGTAAGGATCCTGAGAAAGTGTTGGGCTGCATAAAATACCCCGAAAGAATGTTGTTTCAAAGTTTCTATTTTCGGGGAATATGTCACAAATGTACTTCCGGATTAAGATTGATTTGTTACAAAGTGGATACGATATACAAAGAGACTTGTTGTGCTAAGTACATAGTTGGCTGAACAGAAATAGAATTTAATCAAAAGTTGGTCACTATCTGATTCGATAAATTATACACATGTGTCTTGTATATATATATCACTCAAAAAATAATAAATGTGGACGTTTTCTGTCATCAAACAAAATAAAAACGAATGTTAATCTGAAATCCCTATCTTCATCCCTTAACCTTGACAATGAAGCAACTTCCTCGTTTGTCCGATAACGTTAAACGTCTTTTTGTACTAATCGGAGGTTAGTAGTCCCGAAGCTACATGCAATTATTTCAATGAAATACTAACGACCTTGCGTAGCTTTTAACATTTATCGATTTTCAACCAACCCCCTTTCACCCTCAACACGTGTGCTTCCAAAAATGGTTATCTCACTTGAGATTAGATCAGCTTTCTACCACCAGGTGAATCATGCCCACCAAAGCGTAAGTAAATATTATTGTTAGTTCAACGAACGAAACGTGACTTTCGGCTAATGGAACAGCGATAACTCCCGCCAATAGAAATTTGACAATGCACCTCTCTATTTCTACTTGGTCCGATTGTAATTGAACGAAACATTTTTAGCCTTAATCAGCTCTACCGCGATTGTTATTTAACAACGTGTGAAAGACCTAAATGACCAGTATTTAGATAGATCGCGTTCAGTATGAAGTTCTTTTTCGAATTTATTTTCTTGTCGTGTATTTTCTTCTTTCTTGTGATTGCTCAAGACGGTCCTTTGGTTGAGACCGATTTGGGTAAGATTAAGGGCTCGATTTTGAAGACTGTAAATAATGTTGAAATTAAGGCGTTTCGTGGAATTCAATATGCGCAAGCGCCTCTTGGTGAAAATCGATTTAAGGAACCGATTGCGGTGTCTGAATGGGGTGAAAGTGAACTCGATGCTACAAAAGATGGATATCTGTGCCCCCAGCCTTATGTCGTCAATGAGCTTATATCCGAAGATTGTTTGATATTGAATGTGTACAGTCGGGATTTGCAAGGAAACACAACAGTGATGGTTTATATACATGGCGGCGCTAATGTACTTGGCAGCAGTCATAGTCAATACGAAGCTGGACCGGAATACCTTTTGGATTACAACATTGTTCTGGTGACTATGAATTATCGGCTTGGGGCATTCGGATTTCTCAGCACTGGCACAGAGGAAGCTCCTGGAAACTATGGCTACCTTGATCAAGTGATGGCTCTGCAATGGGTTCGTAAACATATTTCGAGGTTTGGTGGAAATCCTGATGCTGTTACAATTTTCGGTCTAAGTGCGGGAGGAATGGCTGTAACACTTCATATGGCCTCGCCGCTGTCCAAAGGTCTGTTTCACAGAGCTATCGCCATGAGCGGGTCTGCTACGAACCATTTTGACATAGATAATGTGGCGTGGACGACGAAATTAGCGAGGTATACATCCTGCCCGTTGTACAATCCCGAAGATGTTTTGGATTGTTTAAGGAAACTTTCATGGGAGACTATAATTGAGGTTTGTAGCACCTGGGAGCCGTATGGTTTCACTAACATGAAATGGAACTACCAAGTCGATGGACACTTTCTTTTGGATACACCTACAAATGTCTTTGCTGATGGGAATTTCAACAAAGTCCCCATACTGACCGGAATAACAAAAGACGAATTAACCTACTCCATTTATCGTAAGAACTATTTTTGATTAAAATACCGTGCAGGGTGTTCATTTTGTTCGTTCAGATCAGGAAAACAACACAGCACTGCTGAATGATATCAGTGACAATTTTGAGAAATATTCTCCAGAGATTTTCCTCTATAACCCCGAGGAGGGTTCGATACAGAAGAGCAAAAGGATTCAGGAGTTATACTTGAACAACGACAAAATCCAAAATCAATCTCTTAGTAACTTTGGTGAAATATTTTCTGACGCCATAATCGGGCATGGCGTGCATAGGCTTGTACAATTGGCAAGACAACATGTGGACGTTTACTACTATAATTTTGGCTACTTTGGACGGTATAGTTTGTATCCAGATGGTGCTGGCAAACCAAGAGGTAGAATACACATATCATTGCATTTAAATTCAAGATTTGATCTTATTGTTTTAAGGTGTTGGACATGCCGACGATATTCAGTATCTTTTGAGGAGCATTTGGTTTGGAGGGCAAATCGGTCTGGAAGATCCAGAAATGTTTATGGTTGATCGTATTTCTGGATGGTGGACGTCATTTGCTCAAACAGGGTATACTACAGCGAATTTCTATATAAATTGACGAAAGATTTAATTTGTTTTTACAGGGTGCCCTATGATACATCTGACATCAGGTGGTTACCCTCAAACATCACAAATGTCTACACAATGTTCAACGATAAAGACATTTACCTTGGCTATGAGCCAAATTTACAAAGATTAAACGAGTGGGACGCCATGTTCCCGATCAGGACAAGTTCCGGTGAAACTATCAAGATCGCTTGGATGCTAACAGCCGGTGCTGTGACACTTCACGTTTTCGCAAAAAATGTTCTATAGGATATAAGTTCAAATCATTTAATCTTAATCTATGTACAATATATTCCACGAGAGTTTCTAAGGGAAATGATAAAAAGAACTACCATATCCTTAATTACAAATAAAAGTACGGTGGAAGTTTTGGTGTAAAATAGACGAAAACCGCACAAAATTTACCGAGGCAATGTGTGGCTTTTGACTGCTTTGAAGGAGAAGAAATGAGCAAAGAATTAGGAAAAGCCCTAATTAAAATATGCTACGCAATCAAGTTTCTTGTGAACTTTCTCATTGGCAAAGGTTTTTCCACCTTGTTCCTCGTTCAAAACAGTCAAAAAGACTGAAATTCAACACTACTGTGCAGGTGTAAAGAGTTAAGACTTCAGGCTTTGAATTTTCATTTTAAAGTTAATCTCCCTTCAACCGATTTTCACGAAACCACAATTTAATTCTCTCCATCATTGCATTTTCTAGAAAATTCTATCACCATCGTGTTCATCGTCGTCTTATTCGCAGTCCCTGGAGGTTCAACTTACAAAATCGGTGAGCTCAAGCCGCAATACATTCTCGAAAGGAAAATTCATTTCTACACAGTTCACAGGATAGAAAATCGTTTTTCATAGTTAATTAAGGTTCCGTAGTACCGTCGTCGCTTCGATTATCTTCTCTTTTGCATTTTCAATTTTCTTCCACTCCCAACTTGATGGAGAAATTTTCTATTCCATTTTCATTTCACTATTTCTTTTATTTTTATTATTTTTTTTGTTTGCTATAGTTTCATTGTTTTCATTTATTAGTATCAATTTAAATAGATCTTGATTCGTTTAATGTCTCAGCCCAAGGGATGTGGGGTAAACACAAACCATTCGATGCTTCCGGGCACTTTCGAAACTCGTGTCTCGTTGCCAAGTTGTTTTCGTAGACATTTTTCAATATCATTTTAAGTGTTAAATAAAAAAAAAGAAGCTAAATGAAAGTCTGTAACAGCTTTTGAATGGATTACGAATCGATTCTTTTCCTCATTTTCTGATTAGAAAATATTCTTATAAGGCCCTTCACTAACAACAGCATCCCCATTTCAAAACAACTTTCCTTATTGGTTTTATTCCAATGTTTTAACAAGATCCAGTCATTATGAAGTTAAACACAACATAAAAGTTTAATTTCACTCTTAAATGCTCGAAAAAAATGTCAAGTATGTACTGCAGAAATGATGATGTCGCAGACTTATTCAAACTTTGTTAAGTTCGCCACTGACCCCACTTCATGTTCAAGGTTATGAAGACATTTTCCGAACTTAATTTGCATTTCACCAAATTAGGAGGTTGACATTCCAATGAGTTTAAAAGAAGAGACGCTTTATTGGCAATTGAAAAGTTCGAATCGTTTTATTTTGCTATTTGACCCAGTGTCCCGCGAATACTTCAAAAGGATTATGTCCTTTCTCCTCAATTTATTTTTCTCCTCATCTGACTTCATTTCCGTATTTTATTTGATCCATTCGCTTGAACAAACTTCTTTCGTAACCTTTTAGGATGCCGCCGCCCACTTCTTAGTGAGAGTTACAATATGAAAAAAGAAATATCATCACAATCCCTCAAGCGCCTTGTTCAAGTGTGAAGGTATCTCTCCAGGGGTTACACAAAACTTTTATTGCCATATTACTGCCTGAAGGTCCTGTGTGTTGTATTTAAATCTGGTTATATGTCGCGGTAGGAAGGAAAACAACGACGCGAATTACTTTTCATGCTTACCTACTTTTATTTCATATTTAATGACTTTCAGATTGCAACCTTGTACAACTGGGCCTTGATTTAATGGTCTCCATAAATTATGCAAGTAATTGGCGGTCAACACGAAGTGGCAGCGTGCGACAACACATGAAACATAGTTTCACAAATTTCAATTAATTTTGCACACGCTAATCGACCAGGGGCTACGCTTTTCGAAATTCAATTGAAAAGCGCTAAAATTTCCAATATACTGTCGAATTAAATGCATAAAAAAACGCGATATGGCTGCGTTATGTAAAGCCTCTCAACAAAGTGCACGATTCAGCGGAAGCGGTGCATGGATGGATTGAGTTTGGAAACTATCGAACGCCATCATTAGCATCACCACTGCCGTTGCCGACATCATCTTTACTGAATATCGAACGGAAGCACTGATGCCACAGTTTGGTTTGGTTGTATATTATATGAGCACATAGCCTGCTGTGGGATGATTTGGTTTTAAGGGATCAATTTCACGAAAGGATTGGGTTGAGTTGGCTGCTGCAGCTCGCTCGACAAGGGATGTGTTCACAAATTCTTTATCACAATGAAAGACATTAAAACTGTTCGCCCAGATATTGAATATCATCCGTTCGAAGGGAAACGGAAGCATAAGTGTTATCTAACGACAACGGAAGGTTGTTGTGGGCAAATAAATGGAATATTGGTAACAAATTCATGGTTATCAGACTTCGTCCTGTCGATACGTTGGGTATAAATATATTTTATGACCATTGATAACCAGAAAATACATTGTGGAGTGTAAATAAATGTCCGCAAACTGGTTAGAAAACAATAGACTGGCATAAATAAATACGGAAATTTGCTGTTAAGAAACTAATGAGCTATACAAGAGGTTGTCGTTCAAAGTGAAATGAATGGTACTTGAGACATCAGTAACTTTATGTCCTTGAACTTATTTTCACAACAAAATGTCTTCACTCATCTCTTTAATGCCCAAACGTGTGAAATCATCCCCGGACATAAGGATTCGCAGTGTTGGAATAAAAAGAAAAAATTCGTTCATCCCTTAGGGAAGAAAACTTTTTCAAATTATATTGTTTAGAGTTGAAGGGTTTTGTTCGTAAACGTGAACACCTAAGAACAATGAAGACGTACACGGCATTTGGGAATTTTCTTGAAAAATAATGTCCTTGTCAAAAATGTTTGGAAGAAACAAAAAAAAAAACTAAAATGTACGTATGTCTTATATGTGGTAGCGAACAAAAATTGAAAATGTAATCCTTTCTTGCGCCTTCCATTGCCAAAAGATTTAATCTTTCTTCCGCTACCTTTTGGACCACATGACAATATGTAACGATTTGATAAGACCAAATAAAAACTCGTAAAACAAATAAGCCTAACTCTGACATCATACCTAACCAAGGTAGATTACAAACGTTAATCATGCTCCGATAAACCCGAAATCATGATAAAAGACCTCACATATTGCTGAAATTAAAAAGAAGAGATAAAATCAACGTATTTATGCTGATAACCAGCTCAACTCTTATTCCTATTTAAGTGTCTAGCACTTATTAAAGTTTAGTATTTCGTTAGATCGCTAGAGAAATGGGTGGCCTACTTAAAGCCGCTGTCGGTTTGTGCCTTTTGGCAGTAGTAAGTGCTCAAAATGTCGAAATCGCTTTGGGTAAGATAAAAGGATCTATACTGAAGACAGAAAAAGGTGTGGACATTAACGCGTTTCGAGGAATAAGATACGCGCAAGCTCCAGTTGGAGAGAGACGGTTTGCTGCTCCCGTTGCTGTGGGCAATTGGACTGATGAGTTAGACGCCACGAGGGATGGGTATATGTGCCCACAAATTGGAAAGGATGTAGCTTTGCTTTCGGAAGATTGTCTTATTTTGAATGTTTACTCGCGAGACTTGGCTGGAAATAAATCGGTAATAGTTTACATTCATGGCGGTGCAAACATGCGTGGAGGCAGTCACAGTGTGCTGGAAGCCGGACCTGAGTTTCTTATGGACAGTGAGATAGTCCTGGTTACATTGAATTATCGACTGGGAGCATTGGGATTCCTTAGTACTCGTACACAAGAGGCACGTGGAAATTACGGCTACCTGGATCAAGTAATGGCTCTAAAGTGGGTCCAAGCCCACATCTCGAAATTCGGTGGAAATCCAAATTCTGTAACTATTCTTGGACTGAGTGCGGGAGCAATGGCTGTTACCCTACATATGGGATCTCCACTCTCTGAGGGTTTGTTTCACAGAGCAATCGCCATGAGTGGATCAACAACCAACCATTACGACATCGACAATTTGCACTGGACCACCCTGTTGGCAAGGCAGACATCATGTCCGATGTACAATCCTGTTGATGTTTTGAGTTGTCTCAGGGAAGTATCATGGCAGACGATTATTGAAGTTTGCCAAACTTGGGAGCCATACAATTTCATAAATATGAAATGGAACTACGAAATCGATGGACACTTTTTGAGCCATGAGCCTACTAATATCTTCGCTAATGGTAGTTTCCACAGAGTTCCGATTCTCACAGGAATAACCAAGGATGAGCTAACTTATATGGTTTACCGTAAGTTCAATGTTAATTCAAATGCTACGTTGATAACCGCAGAGTTCTTTTGCAGGTCAAGAGAACAACACTGGTCTATTCAATGATATTTATCTAAATTTTGACAAATACGGCCCAGAACTATTCTTGTATAGCCCCCAGGATTCTACCAGTGAAAGAGACAAAACTATAAAAGAATTTTACTTGGGAAATAAGACAATCAACGACCAAGAGATCACAAAGTTTGGTGAAATATTCTCAGATTCAATCATAAATCATGGCGTACATAGATTAGTAGATTTAGCAAGACAGTACGGAGATGTTTACTACTATCGCTTTGACTATGCTGGCCGATATGGACTGTATAATGACGAAGCTAACAAACCTAGAGGTAAGTCTTTAAATTCCACTTCTCCATAATCTTTTACTTTATTTTTTTGCCACTCAAAGGTATTGGCCATGCTGATGACATTCAGTATGTTTTCAAGAGCAAGTGGTTTGAAGGGCAAATCGGTTTAACGGATCCGGAAAGATTCATGGTGGAACGTATTGTAGGATGGTTCTCATCTTTCGCACAAAAAGGGTTAGTTGAACTTTTTTCTCTTTTTTTTTCATAACAAGTTTTTGAATTGTTATCTAATAGGTCACCAGATGACGTAGGCGCTGTTAAATGGCTGCCTTCCAACAGGACACGGGTATATACGTTGTACAACAATGAGAATATTGTTTTAGGTGATGAGCCCTATCAAGAGAGATTCCAGCTGTGGGATAACCTTTATCCCTTGGCAATAAGTGGTGGCAACAGCATTTATGCTACCGGAATCCTTACAGCTATTGCAGTATTATTTCATAAATTCGCTAAATACGTATTTTAATTATATTTAACTGAAACAAAGCATAGTCTCCTTTATGAAGAGGGATGTGGCCCAGTCGAAGGAGAATCATAAGAGACATTTTTTTCGTTAACTGTCATAAAATCAAATTAAAATAAAAGAAATAAAAATAATAATAGAAACACGTATGATTAGATTAGAATTTGAGGTGAACCTTAGTCCCTTATCAATGCAGCCGCAAGGGTGAATCCCCTTCATTAGAGCTCCTTCATGGCGCCGGAGTGCGCGATGAAACCGGCGATGTCATTGGGTGAGCTGGTGGTTATATCTTCCGCCACGAGGTAGTGTTTACCTAGAAAACGATGACGTGTTCTTATGAGGTAGTTACAGTGACATAGTTTGTGTTCTGCTGATTTTTCGTCCTCGTTGCACATCCTACACGTGTTATCTTTGTGATATTTCCATAGTCATGAGCTATTTTTTTAACCCGGCAGTCTCCGGTAAGAAAGTCTGTGACGATTCGAATCTGACTTCTTGTTCGTTGAAGAAGTTGTTTCGTTCTTTTTTGAGAAGAGGATGGTCTGTTACTTTCCGTTTCCGTCCAATAATGTTGTGCTTCGTCTAATACAGCCTTCACTGTGCTTGTTGGGTAGCCGCAGAATGGTCTTGGCATCATAAAGGTTGATGCAGAACTTTTTCTGGCTAGTTTATCTGCTTTTTCATTATCTTCATATCCGCTATGGCCCGGTACCCAAATGAAATGAACTCTGTTTGTGCCAGCCAATGCTATGAGTAATTGGAGGCGTTGATTACTTGGAGGGCTCTGTTTATATTTTCTCTGATTCATAGTTCCATTGCATGAATCTCCGCCAGAACCACGTATGACGCAAAAGATTTTTTGTTGCATATGTGTCTACTTGTCTTCAAATTAAAATCACGAGTCCATAAAACCACTTGAGATTAGTTGATTTAAAAAAAAAAATCGTCGTCTTTAGATAAAGAAAAATCCCATTGCAATGGGAACTGAAAAAAAGTCCAAAGTAAGTAAAGCAACCTGTTTCGGGGAAATCAGATATTTAATTTTTAATAAATGACAATTTGCTTTAACTGATAATCAGATATGACCAATTAAAAGTTAAAGGCGACTTTTGGTTATTTTATTCTAAGTGAGATAAAAATCACATACAAATTGCATTTGGATATCGAAGGGGACGTAGAACTGGTTACCCGAAGTAGTTTTAATTCCTTAGCCTTAAAACAGGCAAATTTTTGACTTAAAAGCACTTTAATCCTTATCGCAAAATGTCGTCATAAGTCTTACAAACTATTTTGAGTTGAAAACAATAAAAAGAAACGATTCTTATTTGTTGATAATGTTTCTTGTCTAATTGGCAGTTCATATCAATTTGGTGACATGTTTAATTCTGTTCCAAAAGACGTATAGTTCGCTGAAAGGGCGACGTTTTTGATTATGATGAATGGACGTACAATTGTCACGCGATTATAAAATGATAAAACTTTACTATCAACAGCAAATACAAAAAGTCAACTGAAAACAATTTAACTTACATCTAAATGAAAAGAAGTATAACTCGAGGTTCATTTTAGAAAAGTTTTGCCACGTTTTTCAATCAAATTTATCTCCACTATTTCAGTTGAATTGTATGAGAAGAAAAAAAATCCGATGTCGATGATATGCTCGTATCCACCTTCTTGAATTTGAGGATACCCACTTCTTTTAGAATCAAGTTTGATATTGTGCACTAGTGTCTTGTTATCCCCTTCTCTGGTCGATGATAAATCGCTGGGTAATCTATTTCTATAAGGAGAAGGACACACACAAGGAGACGAGTATCACAGAAATACATGATGGATTATCCTGGTTGGCAATTCGGTTTCTTGACTGCTCCATTTTTGTTGTCGTATTTTATATTTAAGGACTCCCTTATACTTGTTATTCCTGCTTTTCGAACAATTCATTTGCTGACATTTCCCCGCGCCAGTCGTACACAATTATAATTGCATCGTTTTTCATCGCGAGTCTGTTTCTGGAACTGTGTATGCAGCTGGCAGGGCTGGAAGAATGAGAAGGTGGGGAACGAAATGGAAAGCAAACGGTCCGGAAGAGAGCAATTTGAAATATTATTTAATTAAAGGGTTCTTGTTCGTTTGTTATTGTTCTCAGTTATTGATGATGGCAAAGCGGGGGGAAGGTATGGCAGACCATTGTGTGCTTTTATTCTGGACAGAAGAGAGCGAAATTTACTTTAGCATTTTAATCGTCTTCCTTGCTTGCACCCGACTTGAGACGATGAAGAAAGAAAAACATCTGCTGCAAGCATTTCACTTTTTCTCTTTTCCATTTTATTGGGGCTATATATATTAGTGACAGCTGTTGGTAGAGGGCAATAGCGACACGCTGTTCATTTGCAGATTAAACTCTTTTGATTTGGTAATTCTTAGAGAGTTAATAAATATTATTTCAATTTAATTAAGTATGAGAAAGTTACTAAACAAACATTTAGTCCTTCTCCTAGCTTTTGGAAACAAATTCTTCAAGTCCCAGGGAGTCCTTCCAGTTGATTTTTCTTTTCAACTTCAAGGGATACGCATATCTAAAGGAAAACAAATTATGCAAAACAAAGTCGTGAGTCCTTTCGACCGTGAAATTCTCTGAATTTCACCAGAAAATCCTTTCATATCTTCGGATACAGGTGCTAAAATTAATTGAATGGCTAAAATAGTCCCCGAACGACGAGGAAATAATTGTTTTTTTTTCCCCTTCAACTTTTTCACTAAACATTTTCAGAGACAGTGTCCTTTTTCCATCAAATGTCTGATTTCGATTTAAGCTATCCAGTCCCTTTTTTGGCAATGGCATTTCAATATAATTTTAACGTGAGAATTTTTATTTTGCTAACCTGTCCGAGAAAGTAATTAGAAAAGAGATTTATTCATTTTACTCGACCCAAAGTCGAATAAGGTTTTTATTTGAAATTCGATGGAATTTGGAAAGTTCAATGATATTAATAGTAAAAAAGGCTGAAGGTATGTTAAAATATTTGTACCCGTGCTAGTAGTGTTGTATGAGGAATTTAAAAAAATTAAAAAAGGATATTTGAAGATCGTCTACAAATAAATATTTTATATGCTGATTCGCTATAGAAATCAGCTAGGGATAGATAAACAACGTTCGGAGGAATTATTGTCATGTGTTAAGTGGGACTATTTAACGATCAAGAACGAGTTAGATACTTTAAAAATGCTTTATGTCTTAATATCATACAATCTAAAGGCCACGTGCAATGCTTATGTTGTCTTTTTATAATCGAATTACCTTTTTTTTTTTTATTTAATTTATTCATATTACCATTGAATTTTGTTATAAAAGTCCCATGGCATTGCTACAACCTTTTCTCCCCAGAATATAAACAAAGAAAACCAGATGCTGCCCATATTTTTCTAACAGGAAAAACCAAGGGTAACTTGGTTTAATATTCATTGGCCCAACTAAAAGAGTTGAAAGAAAATCAGAAACCATGTGACCCAATAAGAATCCATAACTTTGATTTATTATCATGTCTACACATGATGTGTCCCGGTCTCATCATGTAGAATACAAAGTAAAATCCCCGTGGAATGAATTTCCATGAAACAAACAAAAGGACTGAAAACCATCTGTGATTTATTATTTATGCTGTGTAAGGGGGAAAAAAAATGAAAGGATTGTAATTAAACGTACACCAGTGTAAAGGAGTAAAGATCCATAAAAGTCAAATAAATAATTTACATTAGATGGCCAGCGAAATACAAAAAAAAAAAAAAAATGTCATAAAACGTTAGCGACATTAAACACGGCACATTCAACAAACGGAAATGGAAAATTCTCGTGTCCTTCTGCTTTCTAATGCATCAACCATTTAGTTTATGGGGTCCTGCTCTGCTCGGTTCTCTAATCGTAAAACTTTCCTCCAACAGAAGCATGAAGTACATGGATTGCGAATTTTGTATACGTATCGTGGTGCCGTATCATTAAAAGCTCATTACATGCGATAAAATTTGCCATTTCATCTTACATTTTATGTTTTGAAGGCGGACGCGCGGCGAACTGAAAGGATTCATATGCCAATGCCGCAAGCAACTCCCACGATAGAACACTTTGGATACACAAAGTGAAATGCAATAAAGAAATCTGAAAATCATTTACCCCGACGACGTTAATCCATGTCCACCACCGAGTGTAAAGAAGTTGTTTCTTCGTCTGCGTGGTCCGTGTCGTCAGTGTATCCCAGACGTTACGTGAACGTGACGCGCCATTTTCATTAGCCAGACAATCTTCTACAGCTTTGAAGGGATACATTAACGTACCACAAGAAGCAGGATGTTATGGATTAATAAAGTTCCCTTCGCGCAATTAGGATTCGGAATAGCTGGCTTTTCGAACTAATTATTCAGCAGTTGTTACTTTAATCTGAGCAATTGATATAGTTGTATTATTGCCCTGATTTCTGATTCAATAAAACTGAACACAATATGAAAGATCTAACTAACTTAGCTAAGTTAAGTAGCTAAATACGGAAGACTATTTCAACTCAATTACTTTTAATATTTAAGCCATTTTTTTCTGCGAGTACCAACATAATTCAATGAAATTTCTTCCGACTCAGAAATAATGCTCAAATTTAAATTCATCAGAAAATAGAATTACAAACCGCGGAGCAACACATACCAATTTAGAACATGCAAATTTTATTACACCCTATCTGCACATAAACGGGCCTAGCAAAATAAAAAACACACCTTTTGTATTTATAGCGCTGCAAGTACTTTATTTTTCCTATGCGATAGTACAGCCTCGCGCGACCATCAGGAAAAAAGCTAAGGATAAAGGCACGACAAATTTTTTTTCCTCTAACAAACGGTACATAAAAGTTCTCACATTATTAAAAAAAAAAGCCTTAAGTATGTGGCGAACATAAACGAGTGTGGAAGAAGATCATGTGTTCTTCTGGGAGAAATATGTAAAAGTAAGATGGTTACCCGCATACTCATGCCGGACACATTTAAGCTTGAAAATGGGAAAATAAAAAAAGGATGCTATCCTTGTGGGACATCTTCACTAAACAAGCACAATGTTTATCCAAACATAATAATGATTAAATGGTGGGACCGGATCTATGTTAGGATATAGCTTGACATTCATCCTCTTCGTAAATCATCATAATCCCCATAACGATTGACTGCCCTCTAACAAATCAATAATTTTTTTTTTCCGACCCAATATCTGTGACAAATCTTTCTAATCCCCATGATGGTGGGTGTGGAAAGATCACAAGAACTAACCAATATGGAAAAAAGCTTATCGTAGTCCCCAGGACGTCCTTATATACCATATACCTACTTATTTTGAAAATTTATTTTTCGGTGAAATTTTAACACCGTTAAGTGTTATGTTTCGGTTTATATATAATTTTTTTCCTCTCACGCAATGGTCAATGTACGTATTCTTCTATTCTCCTCACATATATTTTATTATTTTTTGTCTGCTACTTGGATTCCATTTGAGTAGCATCACCAGTACTTTGTTTCATTATTGAATTTCTTTTGTTGTTTACTCACCACTTGAGTCCTTTTTGGTTTTCTCATAAAGTCGAAGAGCAAAAAAGAAAAACCCCTGACCACATCTTAAACATGAAAGTAGAATTAAAACCGAGAGAGAGAGAGAGACTGTATAAACATTTTGTCTGTGGACAGTGGGAGGACTTCAGAGAATAGAAAACTGAACTGAATGAATATTATGTTTTTGGGGGATTTTATGTCCTTTGGTCATACACAGCATTCACATGTCTTAAGGGGATTGTGTAATAACATCCACTTGCTTTATCGAATTTCTTTGTTTGCTCCTGTTATCGTTTGGGGGGAAAATTTATTTAATTTTTATTTATGAAAATTATGATTACCTTTTGTTTGGTAATCGAAATTTACTGTTTATTTTTGGCCGATGGGGGCTATGCTTGGGGAGTATTTCCTTGATAAGCTAGATTATGATTATGAGGTGAATAAGATGGGTTACAATTGAAATTCAGAGATGGTGGTAAACGTGCCTATGATATCCTATCGTATGTTGCCGATGGTTACTAGTTAACATAATTTAACTTAAGGAAATATGATTTGCAAATTTTGATGGAAAAATCTATGACATCTGCCTTTGATAAGTTGTGAAGGGCTGAGAGAAATGTTTGAGGAAACAAATTTGCTAGGCAAAGCTTTTCGGCAATCGAAAATGTTGCAATGAAGACGAAAATAAAATATAAAGCAGCATTCTTGAGGAATTACGGCGTAGCTCCTTCTGAATTGGATGTGAATATTGTGAAATCGTTACAGAACTTGAAGTTGTTTGCTGTCATTGAATCTTTTGAAGCCCTTATTAGTTCTCTACTCGAAAGCATCAATACAAAATATGATTTTACATCAAGTCAGCATCCCCTTCTTCTGTTTTCTTACATGCAAAGCAATGCGTACTATGTGCTGTGCATGTAATGCTAGTAAGTGTGGTATTAAGGCATGATCATAATTTTTATTTCGTTTCCAATCTTTTAAAGTGCATTTCACATTCTTTAATATAAAACACATGTGCAATCGAGAACAAAAAAAAGGAGAAAGAGAAAATAAAAACTCCCCCAAAAGTTGGTTGAAAATATATGAAAGAATAAAAAGAAACTTTCAGGGAGATGACGAACGACCCTACACAGGATGCAACAGTGAGTATAACTTTTTTCAAGTCTTATAAGATATATTCAAAAAATAAAGGGGGGAACTCAAAAGAAAAATAAAAACCCTTTGGGATGCTGCTGCATTTGCATAATCGATTTTTTTTTTCATAACTTACGTCTAACTGTACGAGATAGCATCTGGAGTTGTTTTTTGTTGGTTTCCCAATTTGTCTTTTATAATTCAATTTATAACATTATCTAGTAGAAATTATTTTATAGCATTTACTTTGGTTTTAATAATGAAAATGGTGACGGATGTGTTTTATTGTATATTAAGCGACAAATGCTGAAAAGGATCAATTCTGCTACAGCGATAACATGATGAGAAAGCGACAATTTCTAAGCGAAAGCAATGTTTCAGTGATAAATTAATTGTTAAGTATCCACAACTTGTCGGTGAACGAAGATTTGAATTGAAGAAAATGCCAATCAATTGTAAACCCTTGTTTTACTTTTTATATCAAATGAGAAATTCCACATTATCTTTACCTTCACTAAGTTCCTCTAAGGTATTCCAACCTACACAGAAATTATTCATTCTCTCTCATAAAAATGTGTCTTTACTTGAATAAACACTCAATTATTTGGTCCAACATACCTTACCAGCTTTTGGCTAATGAAGATTGACTAGTGAATAAATAACTACCAAGATATAATATTTATCAAAACCAAAGTTGTAGCGCATGCCTTTATTAAGTGTCAATCTAATGAATTACTCGTAAAAAATTCTTTCCCATTTCGCCAGAAATTTCCCAGTAGATATCATTTTCATTTACCTAATAAATGGTATAGTAGCAGATGTGTCATCGTTTAGATTTCAAAGCGAATTTCATCTCTTACGGTGTGGCGTTGATTGATTTTTGCTTCCAAAAAATGAACGACGAACAACCTAATCTGTCTCCTACTGCGAATCGTTTTGCAGTAACAAATGCTAATGAAAATCACATTTGATAATTTAATTTACTTTAATGAAAATTTCCTACATAAGTATATATGTCTTAATGGCATTTAGCCGTATCCGTTTGACACTCTGTAATCAAAGAAAATTACACTTTTGAGTGTGAATATACTTAAAAGGGCCTCAGGTAGCGGATGGGTCATTAAATAAACGTAAATGCAAAACGATATTACGATGCGAAAGAGCAGGACTTCTAAATTGAATTAATGAATGTGATACTGGCTGTGTATATGTGTTTGTGTGTCAGAAGTGTAGAAGGACACACATTTTCCCTATATAAATAATAATGTGCTTAGCATTGCTTCTGACAGACGATTTTTATCTCGGCAATTGGTTGTGCTTGGCTTTTGTGATGTGTTTTTATTTTTCTTCATTCTTCTATTTGTTCCTTTCGTTTAATTTTTGTTTTTGTAGGCTACCACGATAAGGAAAAGTGTCCTTGTAAAGGGCATAAGAAAATATTTCACCATGTGCACGAAAGAAGGAGCCAAAGGGGGGTTGTTTTAATTTAAACATTTTATTCGGTGTCGTGTTGTAGGTAATTATGTTGCTATAGTGTGTGGCACAAGGGGAGGGTTTTGCTGTAATTATGGTCTCATGGGGCGAAGTAATGCAATAAAAATGAAAATATAATGATTTTCGAGGAGAAATATTCTTGAATTTTATCATAATGGTAAAGTAAACATTGCAAAAATGTTACGTATACGTCAGAGGGTTTAAAAAACACTCAGCTGGATAGCTTTATACATATATTGTGGTCACAGGTGTACTTAAAATATTTTCAACAATTTAATGTGCAACGTTGAACATTATTAACTGAACATCACTTTAATTCCTTTAAAAATAAACAGAGGAAGTATTTGAAAACTTTATTACAGTGAGAAATTTGAAGGAAAAAAAAAAGCAAATCTTATTAGGTACCATCGTTGATTTTGAAGTGAGAGGAAAGCCTGAAATCTGGCAAACACCCTGTTGCAAATCCATAAATATGAGAAATCAGTTGAATGTGAAAGCTATCTATCAGCAGCACCTATGCATGTATCTACTCATCAATCTAATAGTACTTTCATCGATTACGATTGATAATAATTAGTCAAGTAGAATTAGTATATACGTACATATATGTACAATTAGGTGTGATTCATTGCTAAATTCGTACACAATATCACAGGAAATCATAAACATTTAATTGGTACTTACAATATCTTTTACAGCATCTTCCAACTTCCATGCCATGGTGAAACAAAATCTGTAAAAAAGAAGCATAAACAAATATAATACAGTTGTTTGTTAATTACAAAGATAAATAAGTATAGGAAGAAGTTAATAACAATATTATGGCACTCAATTGAGTCATTTATGTTAAACAATAGTCCTGCTTTATGGAGCTGAATGCTGGACGATAAGTAAGACAGCGGAGCAGATCTTGGGACCCTTCGAAAGAAGAATTCTACGTCGAATATTTGGTCCAGTCTGCGAGGAGGGCGAATGTAGGAGAAGATATAACCGCGAACTCTACGAGCTGTACAAAGGTGTGGATGTAGTCCGGAAGGCAAATTTCCGTCGACTGCGATGGCTCGGCCAAATCGAGCGAATGGACGAGAATGCTCCAGTTAAGAGGATCTTTGAATCCCAGCCACCTGGTTCACGAAGAAGAGGAAGACCGAACCTCCGGTTTAAAGATCAGGCAATCATGGATGCCAGAAACCTTGATCTAGTAAACTGGAAGGAGCGTGCCCGGGACCATGAAGGATGGAAAGTGGCATTAGTTCTGGCTCAGACCCTCCAAGGGTCGCTGGCTGGGCTGGGTCGCTTTAACAGCAGTCGTACACAACAAATGTATACTCATTTAAAGACTGACCTGTCAAACCAACATACAAGTGTTTGTCTTTGATTATAATATTCCTTTTGCCCGTAAGATTTCAATCAATTTTTAATATGGACTTTTACCAACAAAAAAAAAAAGGAGAAAAGCTCTAATTCAAACAAATCAATGATTTATTAAGAAAATAATTAAAAATTCCCTCTACCTCTGTGCTGAATGAAATAAGAATTCAATTTACCTGTACAAAGGATACAAAAAAAAACACCCCTCCTTCCACCCAGCCAATCACTCTCAGACACTAATCAATTTGTTAGAACTCCTTTAGAAATTATTTAGTACATATACCCAATTTAACCCGTGCATTTGCAGTACCTTCGTTTACACATCCAATACTAACATCGAATTTAATCAAAAATGAAAATTCACTTCAGCGAGAGTGAAGCTAAAAAAAAAAAATAAATATCCTTAAATTATTCATTAGGTAATCCGACTTGAAAGAGGACCTTACTCTGGGTTCCGTTTTTACTCGCCATTTCACCAAGCAACGCCGGAAAGAGTCCTTCCACTCTACAAGTTGCAATATCTTTATAAAAATTCAAGTCTAAGTTGCTTATTTTAGAGGACTCTCTGTACGGAAGGGATGTATTTACAAAATAAAATAGTGTCAGTCGTCTATGGCTGCTAAAAAAAAATCTTCAATTCTAGTCCCTCTCGAGTGGATAGAATTTATAATACAGTACACAAAGAGTATCCAGCTAAACTTAACCTTTGGGATTACTATAAAAATTGACACACACACACATCTATTTTTCCACCTGTATGCATTTACATGTTTTTTTTTATTTTTTATGTTTGCACGTCAGATAGTTCTTTCACTTTTTTCCGGGACTTTGCTGACCATGTTAGACAGAATCCCAAAAGAGAGGAAAAGTTCCGCGCTCTTTTTGGACTTCCAAGAGAATTTTCAAAATCAACACGTTACATTGTAGCAGGTGGACCAGGAGGGTAGCTGTCACATTGCCAAACCATGAGAGAAGGTGGAAAAAGTCGATTTTCAACAAGTCAACGTGGGATCAATAGGGGGGGACTTCCAGTTTTCCAGCGACAATGAAAAACATAGAATTTTCTCTTTCCCTGGAAATTGACACTCTCCTTTCGTGTGCGTCAGCTTTCCCTTGGAGTGAGCGAAATGACAACACAATGTGGTGCTACTATTCCGGGAAAATTTTTCCCGTATTTTATATATGGAACATCTCTGCGGAAAATCAGTTTCATCTGAGACGTGCACGAAAACGGTCGATAAAAAGTGAGAACTGGAGAAAACAGCGGTTTCCTTGTGAGAGTATTGTGAAACACATTATTTTTCTTTTTTTGTGCAAGGAAAACCTGCTAAAAAAGGAGTTTTATTCCACTTCAAAGCGATTATGAATTTCTGTGTGAAGAAAGTTATTTAATTTTACCTCGAAGGCATCCTTTTGTGATTGATTAACTCATTTTTGGAGATATCTTACGTGTGCAATCATTTTTTGTTATACACATGCTTAACTAGAAGTGGAAGATTTGTGACCTAAAAACCATAAACTAGGGAGGGCGCGTAAATTGTTGTTTTATCGTCACAGTGAATGAAATGTCAAAATAAAGTTATTGAAGTGGCGTCCTGGCATCATCAGCATTCATCATGACAAGAATTGTGGTAATATACTTTCACTTGAATTTGCTTGACATATGTACATATATGTATTGATGTTGTGTGTCTGCATCCATTTCATAAACACTTAAGAATACCACAGCATTAACCAATCCAACATTAAACATAGCACTGATCGAGAGTCCTACTAACACTGAATAACACAATAAGTAAACTTATTTCAGTTGAGGGCAATGCAAGCGGAGTTTGTTAGTTTCTATTGTAACAACAGTGAATATGTGAATACATATGGTGAGGGGGCAGCCCTACCATCGAAAAGGTCTAATGAAAAATGCAACGAGTCTGATTGAAAAACCCGAGTGGATGGGAAACAAAATTTTCATTTTGTTTTATTCAGAGGTGTGAACTCGCGATTAAATTTTTAAAATACCATTAGGGTATGGGCAAGTGCCTGGGGTGAAGTTGCTATAGAAGGAGGGCTAGAAAAACATCTACCACCCCTCTGCCTTTGGCAAAGACTTTAACCACATCTTAAGCAACTTGTATTGGACTTCTTCATGGCTATCTGTGGCGACTGATTATAAATAACAATTTTCCACCCCACAATCACAATTTATGCGCTTTAAAATATAAATCTTAAAATATATGAACCATAACCTCATTGTAATTGACGAGCGTAAAGTACCTTTGTTTGGTCGTAAATTGCCCGAAACATTAATAATCGTAGCATCTCTTGAGAAATTATCATAATCATTGTCAGAATGGGAGGGGATAAGAAGAATGGAGGGCACTAAATCATCGAAAAACAGCTTCTCCCTAGCTGATAATAAATGTGGATGGATAACCGATTGCCGAGAGCGAATAAATTGGCGCGTAACCGAGTTCGTAGACCTATGGTATTTCGCGATTATGGACAAGAACCAACATTTTTATTTCGGTTGTCTTCAAATCATTCAACACTGATGATTCCTGGAAGGAAATCGATGACGCTTGTTTTCTGATACCGATTGCCCTAGATATTTATTCGATGATACTTGTTTTGACTGAATGGCCTTGAAATAGACAAGAGTATTTTGGGATATCCGCAATACGAGTGTCTTTTCTATAATCAAACGCGATGGATGCTTTGTGCTGTGAAAAGGAGAATTCAATCAACTTGACCTAATGAAATGGGAATTCAAAAACGGAAATAGAACGCGATCAAAAACACTGGTTAATCAGAAAATATTCAAATGCCATCATTCAGACGCAAGGTTAAGAAGTGTCTATCCCTATAGCAAAATTTAATAAAAACCTCTTGTCCACAACTCACTTAGAAGTGACTGCATTCCGAATTTAAGTCATGACAAATGTTTTATAATTTGTCACCATTGATGTCCTTTTCGAAATTTGTTTGCCCACCCAATTCGCTTGTATACACTCAAGAACTGTGTCAACACACAGCGTAGAATAACTTCGTATTGACAAATTGTGTTCGCTTAGAGTTGGCATAACAATTTGTGTTCCATTATACCCATGTTCCGTCTCTCCAATTTGTTTTGTGAAAAGGATTAACTTGACTCTCTTCCATGGCAAATAAAATTAATGCAAGGATATCGTTTATCCCTTGTCTATACGTAGACAATATGTTTATCCTTGCAACCTAGTCACGTAATGCGCCGAATATGCGGCAAAATGTCTATGCCACTGCGGGTGTTTTGTGTTCAATTACTCTAACCACATCGGTAGACCAGACCAGACCACCCTCCTCCCCATTCACTCAATTTGAAGGTTCTTGCGTGGTGCATTCAAATCATCTTCCAATCATAATAATAATTCCATTTCTTTATATTTCCTATTCGTGCCTGTCATGGCGAAAACGATACACCTTTTCACGCGAACGACAGCCTATTGTTCTCGGTAAAAAGCTCGATGGCATAATAAAAGGATTAATGAAAATTCCATGGGGTTTTGATTGAAAATTAATAACTGAATAACTTTGACATGAATTGTTTTTTCCGATGATCGAAATGGGGGAATGATTAATCGCCAACATAACCGCGCTCACGCACACCCAGGCACTTTCATTAATTTCACCATGTAAATCGCGAAAGGATTTTTACTTGAATTCCGTTCATGTGCTGGTGTAGTTAGATTGCAGAAATCTTAATTTACTCTGCGAGTGATTAACATCGCCTTCAGAGAGGCAGACACACCACAGTGATGCAGGTTGGAAATCATTTTAATTATATATGCAGTAAAGCTCTCCTACAGTTGCTATTAACCATTAATTTTAATTTCTTTTGCTAATTTGTTGTTGTGTTCTGGAAGACGACTAAAATTGGCGGTTAAGTGCAAATGGTCTTCTTTCTTCTGTTGAAAGGAGTTTTAAGGATTCTGTGCGGAGTGGTTGGTTATTAATGAATTCGTTCATAGAACCGAAAAATAAAATGAAACTTTTTAATGTATATTAATGTGTTCGCTGTTTGCTCTTTTTTGAGGACGGTTAATGTTGTTGATTACCCGACGAAGCACATTTTGCTGTGTCTTTGTACAGAAAGTGGGTTTTCAGATAAGAAAAACAGAAAATTCACCGTTTTGTCATTGTCGAGAGACTATTTTTAGAACTCAAAATATTAAGTTAATTAATAAGAGTTGTTTGAGACATACTTGCTAGCTTTATGTTGTGCTAAAAGTTCAAATTCTGTACACACTTTGATCATAGGATAAGCTTGGTAAGATTTGGAAAATGGTTGCTGAGTAGCAAACGGATGGTTAGTTTCTTATGCATGTGTCCTCTATAAAGTTTGAAAGTGTGATAGAAATAATAAAGCATATCTAAAGGTTTCTCAAGCAATAAAGTAAGCAGGTTAGGTTAGGTAATAGGGTTGACGAGGAAAGAGTGGCCATGGTGTAGTGGTTGCATCACCGCTTGTCACGCTGAAGGTTCCAGGTTCGAGTCCCAATGTCAAAAAGAAAAGTGGATCAACAGCGAAAAAAGCTGACGTCACTGGCCGTAGGGTGGTCATATGACTTGAAAGTGTTGATCCTACTAATGACATCGGGATGTTCGAAAAAATATACTGTGAATTATAAGCAATGACAACAGTACCAATAATTCTCCCCAGCCATTCTGGACACCAATCTCGGAGCAAAAAGACTGAAATCTAATACCACCTGAGTTTCAAAATCACTACACCAACACTAGCGCTATGTGAATAGCATCATAAGGGTATTCATAACCCCTTTAGCTCTAGTGAATTATATATATAAAAAAAAGGAAGCCCTTTCCTCGTCACACTAAGGAAAATGTAAGCCCATTGTGATACTCTGGGGGAAGTAAGAAAGAAACACATGTAAAAAAAATAAAATCCACGCACAATATTACCTGCTCTGTTTCAGAATTACAAACATTTGTTCATTGATCTCGTTACAGTTTCTGTTTGTCCTCAGTGGATAATTACAACAATTTGCTTAAACGTGTAAACAGTATACTGTACGTCCTACTTTATTGGCAATTTTTATTCCCATTCGCTAATATTTATATACCAATTAAAAATGCTCATATAAAATGCAATTTCGTTCCAATTTCCGTGCACTGCTATCTTCGTATGGCAATAAAACAAACAAATAAAAAATGATTACTAGTCCTAAATGAATAGCAGCATACAGACCCCTGTGGACCACAAAATATTTCATTTCATCTTTTCTCCCATTTTAAATAAATAATTCAATGTGCAAGTAATGCAAGTTGAAAAAAAAAAAAAAATAAAAGAAAAACAAATAAATTCCATTTTCCATTTGCAGTATCCTTCAATTATTCCACCAAACAATACAAATTTTGTTCAAAAAATCGAAACAAACAAACATTTTTCGCTTCGGCTGTTAATTTTCTGACTTTTCAGTTTTTCACATCAACGACACGACCAGTCATGCAGATGTCGGTCGGTTTAACAAAAGTAAAATTTATTTGTACCTTCTCAATTGGGATAGGACCAACATGGTTGAAATTGTACTAAGGGTTCTGTTACAAGTGGCATTCCATGGGTTACCAACTTTTTTCCATGGAGAAAGAACAATTTCAGACCAAAACAATTTTTTTTATTTTTATTTTACAAAGTAAATATATATACAGAATATGGCGAAATTTTTATTTTCGGATTGACTTTCCCCGCAAAAAGAAATACACATACCCATCCCCAAGGTTACTTTTGTTACAAGGAGCTTTTTTCTGGAAGAATGTTTAATTAGGTTATTTCAGTGTGACTCTAGCTCAGGAAAGGGGAAAACGATACAAATTGGACACGTTGTGACCAAAATAATTTCGCTTTTTTTTATATATCATTGTAATCGGCAGGAAGAGAAGAAAAGAAATTTTCATTCTCATTTCTATGCGAGGTGGAATTTATTTGATTTTCTTAGAGTAGCCAGAATGGCGCCTTACGTCTTATACTAGATATTTGTAAGTAAAATGTGCCTTCATTTGGAAGCATAATAACTTGGGCAGTAAAATAGAAGAAAACATTATATGTATATGTGTTGAAAAAATAAGAACCACAAGACGCAGAGGAACAAAACAATGCTCTATAATTAAAGGGGATGAAGAAAAAAGAAACAAATACATGAGCAGTAGGGTGAAAATGAAAATCTTTTCCGAAAAACGAAAAGAAATCTGGTCGAATGAGTGGATTTATTGAATCACATGAGCTGGAATCAAGTGTTGGTTTGATTTTTGAATCAAAGTGTGAGGGTCATTTCGGGTAAATTGTGGTTTATTCAAATTTGAATGGAACCAATAAATCGTTACTTTTGGTTTTAATGCCGAATCTTTGACCTTAAATGCATAAATAAATAAATCCCTTCAGTTAAAGTGCAAATAAATAAATTCAATGAAAGCAACACGACCCAATTACGGTGGATCCTTTTGAAATCGAAAATTCGTATCTTTCGCATGTCAAAGTGCCAAAATGGCCAAGATGTGCGAGGCCATATGTGCACATATCTGTGGCCACAAGGAAAAACAGCATAAGTCACCCACAGCACAATACGACTTATGTTGTTTTTCCTTGTGACTACAGATATATTTCATTATTTACTACATGCTGGGCCGCAAGTTAATTTCATTAAATGGAACATCTGCTAAAGGATTGCTTGCGTCAACACAGAATGTCATCGCAAGTTTACATTTATTTTTGTATTTAATTGGATTTTTATACCATTTTCGGCTTGCACATAATTTTTGAGTGTTCTACCTAAAACATAAATTTCAAATGCCAGCGCATCACCCACTGTTTAACGCAATAAATATGTCAAAACTGACATAGAAATGTCTCCCGTCGTGTTCATTCATCTTCAGCGCTGTGAAAAAATTATGATTTTTCCACCAAAGATGAAACACAAACGTGCAATCTATAAATAACGTACATAAAGTGCAAAATTACGAGTATGTATGTACCCACCGCGATCTGTGCACAATGTGTACATAGAAAGAATAAAAATTAAAATAATATCCATCAATAAACAATTGATTTCAAATGGAAATGGCAAATTAGAATCGTAATTGCGATCGCAATCATCCATCGCCCTATCTAAGGCTATCAAAAATTAATGATCACTAAATAAAAGAAAACAAACGAAAAGTCTTAAAATAATTTTCCTCTAAAACCATCTTTCGACAGTAGAATAAAATCCAACTCAATATCGCAATTGGAAAAACAATAACTTTTAGTTGATTCCACGATCGACGTCGAGGATCTGTGCCAAAATGTTTGCCAATTTGTTTGATTCTCCTGGAAAGTCTGTTTTTCGTCAAAAATAATTATAATTGGCGTGGTGCTCATTTGGCACGGCACAACTTTTAAGTCAAAGCGACCTGATTCACAGTCTGGGCGAAAAATAAACAAACCACGTTGAGATTTACTCACACACCCCCCTGATCGAGATTTAGTGAACACATATTTTCTCTGCGATAAATTCATTCGATTATGGGAATATACACAAAGCACACAGGAGGCAAGACATTTTAAGGTTAATTTATACCGAAACCTTTCGTTGAAAATATTTATTTTTATAAATTTCGGACTTAATCTATTCAAAAAAAAAACCATTTGCCAATTTATGTTTATTTTCATTCGTTTCTAGATTGGGGAGGGCATGTGATAGGGGGTCAATAGATCGATTTTTAATTAACTGAGTTCACCGCACAGTAAACAAACAAAAAGAAACTGGAAAATGCTGGTGTTGTTTATAATAATTTACACGTGCGGGTGGAGGAAGGTGGGTCGTTTATTGAATTTAAAGCGCCAAAAAAATTGCAAAACATAAATCAACGCGGTTTTTTCTGAGTCACTTTGCGGGTTTGTAAACATTTGCAGCGTGTGACTTCAAGCAAACTTCCTCAATTGTTTGGAAAATTCTCATTCTATAAAAACAAAAGAAAATACGTAACTTGTTATCCAAGTTTGGGTGAAAAGTTCGCGTGAAGTTTATTTTTCCATGCTACGCTTGTTGTTGTTTTTCTGCGGGTGCGATGTTATCTCTTTCGTTCTTTTTTTTCTTCACGCTCACCCTCTCGTGGGTGATTCAATTAGGGATTATTTGATATATCATGATATAAAGCTTTTCATATACCTACTCCAGACACACATACGCATGAGAGTATGTACATGCCGTGTATAGATTTGGCACCGATTTCAAAAGAGGATGTTGGAAGCGATACAAAAAAATGTTTTAATCGAAAGATCAACAGCGATTGCAACTTGTTGACGTTTAGGTTCGATGAGAAGCCAGAGTGTGAAAAAGTTTGGATTTAAGAATTTCTGGTAAAACTGAGGAAAATGTATTTATCGATGATTTAATGCCACATTGCAGGGAAGACATTTTTTTTATAACCCGATGAAGTAGATAAGCAATTTAGAGAGAAAAAAATGGCGACATTTATACGGTTATTGTTTTGTGATCTAATTTAGTGTAAAATTTTTGAATTCACACATGAGGACGGAGTGTGCCTATGGTTTACATCAACGCAATCTAGTCCCATGAAATTTGTGAACAGTGATTTATTTTCAATCAATATCTTGATCAACATATTTCTTTTCACATTTTTCATGTGATCAAACTGAAGCTAACCATCATGAAAGGTCATCAGTCTTAGGCTCCCAAAATATTGTTGTAATGAACTGAAAAACCTCACCACATTTTTGTTGAAATAAGACAGCCGTTGAACGCAATCTTTAGTTAACAAGCGAAATAACTAGAACTTTTCCTTTCCATACCACAACATGGAATCACAATAGATATACGAAACTTCAAGTGTCGCCACACCATACACCTTTCTTTGCATAAAATTGAATCAAAACGAACCCAAAGCATTTCGAATATGACTTCTTTGTTTTTCCAACTAACATTATGCAATTCATTCAACCCATCTCCTTTGTCCAACACCGATTATCAGTGACTATGAAAGTTAACTCTCTTAAGTATCCCTAAAACTGAACACAGAATGTACTACAACAATTAATTGATCTCTATTAGTTCCCCAAAACTTAATTAACCCACCCTGCCATATCCACAACCCTAACCCGAAACGAAAACATCCTTAGCAACCAGAACCGGGAAAAAAGGGAACCGATTCAACCACTCTATCAACTACAAGTGCATACTTCCATCTGATTCAATTGGACTATGGAATTCACAGCTGGGCACTGGCTATAGTACTGCCTGTTGCCTGTTTTCTACGTGTGAATTTGTACGTATATCCTTCATTTGGGAGGGTATTACGGAATTTTTCAAAGAACTTTGTTTCATAGGTAACCATATGGCACATTGGGGAATTGAGATAAAAAAAAAATTGATAAACCGACTGAAATAAAATGAAAATAGCGCTAGAAAGAAAAAAAAAAACCTATTTGGAACAATGGAAAACTTTGAAGTGCAGAGCAAAGCAATTCTAACAGTGTTCATGCATTTCACCAGCAGCCGCTTCAGTTTTTGATTTCATTGAAACCGTTTTGGTGCTGGCCACTGATTTAATACAGGTCCTGGATGTACGAGTATACTCAAGAGTTTCCTTCTTTTTTCTTTTTTTTAATTAACTTTTGTCGTATAAAGAGTTTTCTATGTCCCATCGCACATGCAAGTATGTATGTCTTTAAGCTTTTATAAAATCTTATAAAGAAAGAGATTTTCATTTTCCTTCACAATCCCTTTTGACAAGATTATGCAGTGGTTTTAGATTTGAGCGGCTGCTCCTTCTTTAACTTTTTAATCCATTTAAGTGGGCCAAGTTTTGTGTAAATTTTGTGACGGGCCTTTGGAACACTTTACATACAAATGCACTATTCGTCCTTGGGCCTTTATTTAAGTGACTTTTTACTCAGTTTATAACAAATGATGATGTTGCTCAAGGCCCAAGCACCCTCCCTTTAGAAATTCAATGAAAACCATTCGATAGCATCTCAAAAATGTATTTTTTTTTTTCACATCAAAGAATTCAACTTCCCGAAAAATACTGAATCTATGAAAAGGTATTGATAGCCTTGTATCTACAAAATCGATGATGTGGAAAGATGACTTCAGATAAATAACAAAAAAAAAAAAAAAAAACCCAAAAAGATGGGTGTATATAATAAACCTCAAAGTTGAGGGCAACCAATGTTTATTGAAAAAAAAAAAAAACCCAAATAAGCAAAAAGTAAGCCTCATCAGTTTTATAGACCGGCCACTCTCTCTGCATACATATAAAAGAAGAAAAACTCAAGTAGGTACACGCAGCAAATGATGTTTATTATTTTAATACAAATTTAACGATGGAAGAAATATAAGTTTTAAGAAAAAAAATCCGTCATTGGTTAAGTAAATTGAAAATAAACACTTGTCGTAAAACATTCTACACTTTGAAGACATTTTCGCGTACTGAAATTTATTTTATTTCCTTTTGGACTAAAGAGATTTCAAAAACCTAAATAATGAGTGATTTGCTGTTACCAGAATGGCAGGCAGCAGTCTGGTTTCACGTGCAGTGTTTATAAGGGGGAGTTTGAGGTAAATTTCCAAGGAAACATTTATGTATTCTTGGAAATAAATTAATTTCCTCAAAATGAGGTTTTGCTTCGACCAACAAGTACCCCAAAAGAAGAACTTATATTGCGAGTGTAAGAAAAAGAAAATCATACGGAAGTAATGCATCGGACTTCAAAAACATTTTTAATTAATTTTTTCTTCTTAAATCAGAAACCCTAACACAACTACTACATCGTACAATGTCTCAGTTTTCTTTTTCCTTGACACAAAGCTAGACTTAATCATCCCAAATCGAGCACAAAATTACCTTGGGTCGATCCAAGGATGAAAAGGATTTATTCACAGTTATGATCATTATTAATCGTCCATGTGGATTCATTGAGCATAAAATAAACATTAATAAAAATAAAGCAAACAGATATCAAAACCAACCACAAAATCTTTTCCTAATCAGTCCTTCGGACCGGAGCTCTAACATCCATTATGAGCGCAATCATCATCTCCCTACTAAACATTTTTGAACAAAACTACGTTCCATTCAAGCGGATTTTTCTGCTCCAAAAATTTCCCCCATATACATACATAAATTCTCATTGTTATAAGATAAAAATGGCCTTGTTTTGCCATTATCCTTTACGGTACTATGAGCATAAGAAATCAGTACACCCAATAACCGTACACAACAAGGAATCCAAAACAAACGAGAAAATCAATGGAATAATCACGACTGAACTATTGTCTGGCGGTAAATAACATCACATTTTTGTTATGCATATGAACAATTCGCAGGATATGCTCGTAAAGAATAAAAAGCATAATGAGTTGAGCGTATATAGACATTTGACTAAATTTGCTCTCAAGGACAAATATCGCAGTAATGCTGGCTTGAAGGTTACGCAATGAATGCGTCAATGAATACTAATTGGTTGATTATTATTGGAACACGAATTTACACTACATAATCGAATGCAAGAAATAGAAACCAGATACACTTAAGCAGGACACACTGCACACATAGCCATAGGAAGGCCACATCATTTAAACAAGCTAAATATTATCCTAACTAACACTAAAATAAACATTATCCTTGCACCCTGCACTTTTGGTTGTTTATTTTGTCACTTAAGATGATGAAACACTAGACCGGAGTCGTTTCGCATGTATGCCATTAGCTCGCACTAAAAACACATAAACACACACAGACATCGGAAATATGACCTCCTAAAACAGTAGATTGCATGTAGAATGAGTGTCTGCTACCATCCTAACATAGACATAGTTACCACCTATCACCCCTTTGCTGTCCGCACGAGGATACCAAAATTTTATTTAACGATTTTACTCATGTTAAACATTTTTAATGCACTTTCAGGATGCCCAAGCAAATTGAATTTTGTAGCGAATACTCCTATCCACCGTCACAGCATCGCATGAAGGACATTTTCTTAACTTTTGTTTTTTGAAAATAAAACGAAAGAAAATTTTTATCATAAATCTTAAATAAAACGAATACAACAAGCAGAGGGGAAGACAAAGGCAAAAAAAAAAGGACACTCGAGAAGAAGAGAAACAAGTTGGTTTCGTTCCTGGACATTATGAGAGCTGTTTTTGTGTCCCGTGTGGAGGGTAGTTGGATGCCATTGCGGTCCACAGGTGTTGGACAACACTAAGAAACGAGGGCTACTTTGTGTGTGTTTTTTCCCAGACAGAATTTCAATTTGAGGAAGACCAGCAGGAGTGCAGACTGAAGCCAAAGTCGGGTGTTAAGTGAATTTTCTATTTTTGTTTGCATTTTATTTTTTTTTTTGAAAGTGAGGGTTTTTTTTAAGAACGAGCAGCATTTTTTGGTGTAAGAAATGCCCGAACAGGATAATTACGACGATGAGGTAATTTTTTTCTTTCTAGTATGTATACTTAGTGTATTCCATGCATGAATTAATCTATTCAGATTTTTCCAAAAAAGACCAATTAATCATACTTAAGATGGGAGGACTTAATTAAGTTGGCTTGAGTTTAACAATGAATTATAAAAAAAAATCGATTTTGAAGCTTCAATTATTACATTTACCGAAACAGCTCTATTGTAGCCAAAGGCTGAAATTTAATTATTTTTTCAGGATCCAAAAACGCAATTTTTGATCAATCACTTGAATGAATGTCTGCGCACTATAAATCATTCATCATAAATAAGGTTAAGTTGAAGTGGCTGCCAGCTATAGCCAGCACACTTAGACCAGTGATAGGTCCTTTGTGATACCACATGGATCTGAAGAGATCTTCATACATACTCGTTAAACCAATTGGAGCTTTTTATGAAGCGAAAGAGGTTTCTGATGTTCGTGTTTAGCAGATCGCCTATGTCCTTAAGGTAGAATTCCCCTAAATGGAGTCTTCTGTTACGGGAGGGAGCTAGGCAGTTGTAAAGAAGGTGGGGAATAGTTTCCTCCTCCTCTTCGTCCATGCAGCTTCTACGGAAATCGTTTGAATGGATACTAAGCCTTGTTGCATGCTTGCCTAATTGACAGTGTCCCGTGATGACACCTATATGCGATTTGTTGAGAGAAATTAAATTCTTAGAGTGTTTCAGATCCAGTCGTGGCCAAATCCGCCATGTCCCTAGACACGTTATACCATTTGTCCACCTAGAATTTGTTTTTTCGATAGCATCCAGCTTGAGTTTAAGTTTACATGTAGCGATCGGTATACTCAGGGTGTCTCTTTCTGTGAGCATGGGTACCTTGCCTTGCAGTTTCCTGGAATATCTCTATGCCCTGGCACCCAACAATGGTGAATATTGAACTGCTTTGCCATCTCTATAAAGATGATCGGTAATCTAAAGCTACTAACGAATTTGAAGAGATTGATTCCAGGGACTTGATCGTTGCTTGACTGTCTGAAATGGTACGTATCACGTTTTTCTTCAGTCAACATAAGACTTCTTTGATCGCCAGTATTTCCGCCTGGAACACGCTACAATGATTTGGAAAGAGGGTCTGAGCTTAGGCCTATCAGAGAAAAAACCACTACCTACATCCTCTTTGGTTTAAGCTCCATCGGTGTAAAAGTAGATCGAATTGTCCTGTAGAAATGTCCCATTCTCCCAGAGTGACCTGGAGGGAATCATTCATCATAAAACATAGAATTGCTGTCACAAGTTCATTCAGATTGTATTATTATTATTACTCGTTCAAAACAAAAAAGGCAATTACTTTGCTGGCCCACCTCAATTTGTTATAATTACAAACACCTTTCCCTTTAACGAGAACATAATTAGTATTCGTACCATTAATTCGTAGTGCAGACAACATATATTCATAAAATATTCAAATGGAAGTGATAACAGAAAAAAACCACAACAACATCGACGAAGGAAATATTCAGTTGTAGAGATTCATCTCGCCTGTTATCCAAATGAGATAACATCCAACATTAATGACAAATTACCTAGTTGTACATGCGAGGGAAAATCATGCTATCTGCTGTGTTTAAATAAATAAACAACACAAATACCAACCAACCGTTCTGATTATACTGGTGAAATATAACCATCAGGGGAGCGTGTAAGCCAATTTAGATTCAAAATCAACCTGATGATCGAATTATTTGCTGGCGCGTACAAGCCAACCGTGATTTTAATTGAAGACCACAACACAAGGTGTGGGAATGTATCTTTTATATTTTTATTGACCCAACAATCTATCAACCAAAAAGAAGAGAATACCCGCTTATTATAAAAAAAAAAAACATTTTCCACATATCGATTGAAAAATTATTTCCACACCAGTGACAGAAAAAAAATTGCAAAATAAAAAATGAAAGAAAATATTGATCGTTTCCCCGTTAACCAATTTCTAATACATATATATATTCTCTCCACAAACCGTGATTTTTCTGTCCTTTTTATATTGATTGTTATGAAATTCCGCAACTGTGAAGGATATGTTAGCTATGTCCTTACATTGTTACGCACTGGACGTTTGTTTCTCCAATTCATTTTACGGTTACTGCTGTTCATCCCATTCAATTAAGGACATTGTACATTACTTCTAGCTTTGTGTACTTTTGATTTAATAGAATAAATTCATGTGGAATCTTAAAGTCACATGCGGATGTGGAACAAACCATTGACCTTGTTGTTTGGTCAACAATACGACCGAGATAAATATTAAGTGAAAGGATATCAAATGGATTTTTTATTTTTCTTCCTTTGTCCCAGTGTGGACGGAGGACTAAGTGGAAAGTAGATTTATTTAGCCCTAGAGAACTTAGCAAATAAAGTTTCAATTACAAACAATGGTTGTTACACACAAAATGATATTCGATCTGATGATCCTTGAAAGCGATGAGAAAACATGTGGGACACTCTCAAAGTTATCACGTAACAATAAAACTATTCGGCATCTGAACTTCTTTTTGTAGAAATTATGCAAACGGAGATGTTATGAATATTCCATACCAATTACATGTAGAATCTATCGTTAAGATAACGTGCACGAAATTTACAAAAGCATGTTCATGTTCATATGTATGGATAGGCAATTTGGTTTGTCATTAACTTTAATAGTAATGATTTATGTATTCAGGGTGTGTATAAACGATGCTCACTAGTGCTTAAACGTCGTCCAAATTGGTCAATCAAAATATGTTACCACACATTGTTTTCGTGAAATTAAAAAAAAAAAAGTTACGTATACGCCCTAGATGTACGAGCTTCACTTTTTAATAAACGACACTTTACGGAAGCAACCGACTATTTCATAAACGTCCCTTATAAAACCGCTCATAAAAAGTTAAAGTTTCTTTTCTTTCCCTTTCACATCCTCCTGTCGTCCCTTAATTATCCGTTGAACAAAATTGATCTGCATAAAATCTCTGTACTCATAAAATCGCCACCCAGTACATTTGCAAAATGAAACATTATCTCTATATTCGCCGCTACTATTACAACCTCCTCATCATCACCCTCATTATCGTTCTAACATCTCTTCCACTGTCTATTTATAACCAAAAGATTCAAGCTATAACCCTTTTCATCATCGTCGTTCACATTTTGCACAAGGACTCCATCATATTCATATCATGTGATACATTGTGTTGCCAGTGGAAGGGTGAAATGTGCGCAATAACTTTTAACCCACAACCCATTCGTTTTCATGCATTTATGTTCTGCTGAAACCTGATAACATATACAATGCCCCACAGGATACAAAATTCTCTCCGATCAACCCACTGCTCAAGAAGAATCACCTCAATAAATAATGATACGAAAACTTACATAACAGCTACATATTCGTACAAAGGTATCACAGGCTCTGTATGGAAGATCTCAAACTCTAACTCGCTTTGTTATCATCCCCCATCGACTGTTTAAGTTCGGAGTCTGGAAATTTCTATTTTACATAGCTTTACCCATTATCCTTGAACAAGTGATGGGAACGTTTCTGTTCACCTGCCATGCACCCCACCACACTACACACACTACATTGATTTCCACGAATATTATTGTCTTTACAATTTGCTGAGTTAATTGGAATGGCATGCTGCTATTTAACCAACTGAACTCGAAGAACTTTTTGAACTAATTAACAACCAAGTGGGGCAACCCGGTAACTGGTGAACTTTTCGGATCATATATATGCTTGAGGCGCTTGTAGTTTTTTTTTTTTTTTTTGGGCTCGTATTTTTTGTGGACCAACATAGTTAACCAAAAAGCTGTAAATTGAATGGCATGCTTCTCTAGTGACCGAAATTGGCCCCTTTACCCTTTCATTCACTGAATTCACAGTGCCTTCCCTCTCCAATGACCTAATTGACGTTTCCCACTGCATTAATCCGTAAATTTGAGGTTCCGAATTAAATTACTACAGAAAAGAAGAAGTCCCCTTTAACAGAAGAGCCATTTAATACAATTAACCCACGCGTTTCGCAAT
Source organism: Criorhina ranunculi (assembly GCA_951813785.1). Lineage (NCBI taxonomy): Eukaryota > Metazoa > Arthropoda > Insecta > Diptera > Syrphidae > Criorhina > Criorhina ranunculi. Next base: position 62,718,286 of record OX638384.1, on the reverse strand, counting down.
TTCTATTCAGCTCCTTGTTGGCATACGGCTGACTCCTAGGATGATGTACAGCACAATCGCACGGTACAGAACGGAAACACATTATGCAAAATAACTATAATTGACTACACGTATGAAGCCTCCATTCACTGTGTACCCACTCAGTCATTTACTCATTGCAACTCATCTAGGGAAGGACTTTGTGGTTTTTTTCCCTATCTGTTGGCATTGCTATATGTCTGTACAAACTTGCATGCATATGTTGTGTCGCAAATGAGGGGGATGGGTCCTTTTTATTTTATCATCATATGAAACTTTCAACGTAATTGCAGCCCTTGGCGCGACAATTTTTCGCTGATCCTCCTACAACAGACTGCAATGGGAAGGAGAAAGTAAGTATAACATTCCATTCCATCCTATCTTATACCACACAACGCTTCACCTCGGATATCCTTCAATGATTCGGTTGCTGCTGATGATGATGATGATGACGGCGACAGTTGCAATGTAGTGGTAGTTAAATTAAATCTACACATGTGGGTTTTGCTGCAAATGTGACTTGCAATTGTGTTTTGTTTCTTCAATTGAATTTCTAGATTTTTTTAAATTTTTTGCGTTTGCTTTACATTGAATATTCACTTTACTCGTTTTCTCTATGGAATACGAGTTTATTGTAAGTTTCATGGGCAAAGAAGGACATGCTGCACTTGACATGTCAGACAATGTTCGCGTGTCTTGTTTGTTTGAAATATTGTAAGAAGCAATAAACTTTTATGTTGAGATAATAAAACTATTCAGGTTTTTGAGGTTTTCTACCACCCTTGTGATTTGGTAAACCATCAAGACACGAATGGTTTACAAACCTAACTATCCCATCTACATGGTTGCTTTTCGATTGTTTTATTTCAAGTTCCATCTATCTTAAAGGATTGTCCATAGCATCCGTAGATTTAAGAATTAGAACGGAATAGATGCGACAAAAGTTTTGGAGAAGAGAAAAAAAGAATCACTATGTACGTTCCATAGGAGACTGTTAGTTAAGAAAGGTTTTAAAGAATGACAATATCATAGGAAAACATCTGCAGTTTATGTGAAAACGACAATAAAATGTAAATGTTTTGAGAAATAAACGACGGTGCAAGCAGTTATCTCTTCAACTTTTTTAAAAGCATAAAATGTTCGTGCTGACTGTATGCAGGAGATTGGCAGGATAGTATGTTGGTAATTTCTACTACATCTACTCGTATCTATTGATTAAATAATGAAAAAGTAAAATTAGAAACTAAAAACATCTCTGCTCGACAAAAAGGCATCAAATCTATCCACGACACAAGAATCATTTCGTAGCATTCCAAATTAAATATATTTTGGTCGATAAAAATCATGAAGAAACTGCATTTTCGGGGAAATACGATATTTACAGTTGGAATCGGATAAACTCTTTTGCAGAGTTTGATTTTATTCTTTACGGAAAACTTTACCCTGTCTGTGCTAGAGGTAAATCTATTCCTTTAAACTTTATTTTTGTTAGTTTCAACTACAACTCGTAGAATTACTTCATAGTTGTGCTTAAGTTGCAATTTAACTCAGTCATCACCGTTATTTGGCCAATCCTTCGAGTGGACGAGGCGCACATACTAGACCCAAGCAAAAGTTATGGTAATTAAAAAGTTTTTATTTGCCATGCAGTTTTTTCCCGCAACAAAATGTTTACCACAAAGGCATTGGTATTTTTTTTTTAGTTGGTCTCCCGGAACGGATACTCAAATAATATTTGCTCCTTTTTTTTGGTATGAAAAGGAAATAATTTCGTGTGCCACCCTCGAAAATTCGATTCCATTATTAGTTTTGCATTCGTAGATTTTACATTTTCCGCTTTGTGGATTGGAATAAGGTTATCACGACCGAAGGATAAGATTTGCTGCATGCATGTCCTCTAGAAATCAATTGGGAATAGATCCCCTTTACGAATCTTTTCAATGTGAAATACTCGTCTTATCGAGTTATTTGCGAAACGAATAGAAAGGAGCACTTTTTTTTAAAACAGAGCTAAAGGTAATATTCATGGATAAAACTCGTTTAATAAAAGGATAGAACATAGTAGCTGGATTTTTATAGTAAAACTAAAATAATAGAAACCGGAAAAGGATTTCACCATATTTTTGCTACGAAATGTAAAGAAAGCTTATACCCAGCGGAGGTCTGTGCGTGGGTTTTGAATAAAAAAATAAAAAAATACTAGAGGATGAGAATTGTTTCCAATTTTTTCCACCATTGCTCCCAAGTCGGAAGTTGTGAAACAATGGATTATGGAGATTTTACTTTTACTGGGTTTAATCTGGTCGTTGTGCCCGGATGTGGATGCATATCTTTATGACGGATATTTAATTTCCTTAAATTTTGCTTAATTTTGATGCCATGAAGGGGATTTAATTTCCTGTTGATTATACACGAGACTACATGCGTAAAATTCTGATTTTTCACCATGACTGTCAAAAACGGGAGCGAAAATAAATGGTGTCATGTTAAAATGTGTTATTTTATTGCGGTCAGGGTCGATGATAATCCGATTTTCTGGAAAATTTGCTTCTATTTGCATTGCAATAGTGACCAGCAGTGGTTAGGTGCGATAACATTTGCACAACTTGTAGATTAACATTGATTCGTTTTTATTAGGCAACATGAAGCCTAAAATGAAGTGGTCTTTTTCAAGCACGTTTTAGCGGAAAGTTTAGGGGCACATAAGCAATGTTTGGGTTGATTCGACTCGTATCTATTTCGAAATTAAATTCATTGAGAAGAAATCGTTCCTATCGTGGACCCCTAAATTCGCCCACTGTAGCATATTTTTCAAAACATGTTATTACACAATAAATATCAACTATCAACAATAACTCTAACGTCTCCTTAACACCTCTCATCTATCGAAGAGGAAAAAGAACTATTAAGTGGAAAAGAAAGGAATTCACAGTTCCCTATAACAATGATACAAAATTGAAAACCTGTCAGAAACATTTTTCTTCATCACTGCAAAAGAGTGTAACCTAAAAGCCCATCCGTTCGCAGGTGGTAGACTAAAGCGGGTTTGAAAATGATGCCATCATTAATTTTTCAATGAGATTTATTTTTCACCCCTTTTCAGACACTCTGAGGGAAAATAATTTTATTTTCTTAAATATTTCAAGTGTCTAAGACAGTGTGTACTTATATTTTGACATTGTCTTGACACATTTATATCCTTCTATGGCTGTGAGTTGGGGTGTGTATTAAGGGATGTATAACTTCGGAAAGTATGGTATTTAAAGCAAAGAATTTGAGCTCTTTTCTGTTGAGGGCTGTAAAATGGCAAATGTTTTAACTCTTTGCAGAAGAAACTTTTTGCTGTGTCTGTTATACATTTCAAACTTTTGAGTTTTCTCTTTTGAACGCATGACACTTCACAAAATGTGAAAGGAAAGCGCAAACAGCCAAGTAGCATGCATTCATTTTCGTTATTTGAAATCATACAACTGGCAACATTACAATAGTTTATTCCTTGTCACGCTCTTCGTATGAAATCAGTTCTAGTAGATTTATTCACTGAAAATCCTTTAATGACTTTATGCTTCAACACTGCAGTATACTGGGGATTTTAAAACCCTATTTACACATCAAAATGCATTAATTATGGCACTTACCATTTTCTGTTCAGAAAATACAATAAAATCCAATTTGGAAGCAAAGTTGTTATACAATATTGAAAATTCAAAAACCCTCCTCCGACATCTAATTTACCCTCATCAAAAATGATTTATTCAAATCATGCTCCTAATGGGCAACATGCTAACAATTTTTCTTTTCCTCATACATATGAGTATTAGACGTCAACAGCGACCTCTTCGCAACATCCCTATTAATTATTCAATATTTTAAAACATCGAACACAGCAGCTTCCCACACGAGCAGCAGGAGCAGGAGCATTTCAATCAAAATTTCCTTATTCTCTCTTCATATTACCGAAACAATATTAAAATTGTTTACAAATACTGTAACTCAATTATAGAGGCTGTGTGCGGTGGAATGTTGACACTCTGTGGTAATGAGTATTTAAGGCTTGATGAAAATATTTATTTAACATTAATGTTTCGGGTACGTTTGGTGTAAGCCCAAAATCCCCCAACAGATCCGTTTCAGTTAATTTAAGTAGTCAAACGGACCGGAACTCACTACTCTAACGGAGGAGAATGGCAAGGAGCATTCCTCTTCTCGACTTAGTGGAGAGACTCATTAGCATAAATTACACTTGACCCAGATTCGTCCCCAACGTAAGTAGTATTTCAGGGTATGCCACCACACACTGGTAGTCTTACGCTGGTTACCGTCGCCTATTTTGTCTATGTCTTACCATTCTAATTAGTCAATCGGGTAGGTGGAGGGTGGCTGCTGAAAACCACAAGGATGCATGTAGAGAGAGATGCAGCCAACAGTAGGAAGTGCCTGGGAAATCATAAATTTATTCAGGGACATTCCACACTTTCCTCTTCTTTTTTTTTTCCTAAACTGATTCCGGCGTGAACCTGCAGCTGAATTTTCATTTCTTGCGTGCTTGCCAATCTACTGTAGTGGCCTTTGACATTTTCCTTCTTTCATTCGCGCTACGAGTATAATGAGGTTTTTCTACCGACTAATCACAGTGTATATTTACTCATGTGTAGTTACTCACTCAATCACTCATCGTCACTTAAGAAAATTTCCATTCTATTCACGGTTTTTTTGTTTCAGACTTTTAAAACAAAAAAGAAATTCATTTTTAGCCATGACAATTTGAAACAAGAAGTCCGCCTAAATATTTCTCATCAATCTTAACAATAATCCGCGTTAAATTGCTTGTTGCTTAGCAGACGGTGGGTCCTTCTAATGTAATCAAGTTATTACCGAGAGGAGGCGAAATAAGGATATTTATTTTTATTCCTTTTAGGTCTCTTATTCCTTCAAAACTTTTTTTTTTGGTTTCCTTTTTCTAAAATTGAAGATAAAGATCTCCGGGTATCTTACCCTTGTAGACTTGCCTCATGTATTGCGGGACTAATTATTTTCTATCCTATAAAACCTTACAAATCCATTCGGTGGATTTTCGTAAGTCGTAAATATTATTCCAGAGGATGGTTTTGGATGACAAACTTAAGTGGTGGAATGAACACAAATAATAATAATAATAAAAAAAAAAAAACAACTTTTGATTATTAAAATGTAGACTCACTTCACTTAAAAAAGGTAAACTCTCGTACTCATTTTTGTAGAAGAAGATTCAAGTTGTTCATGAGAGAAATTTAAGATTAAGTGCTTTATGAAATGCTTCCAGATTTAAGGATTACTTTATGTACCAAAGTTGCTTTCATTTTGAAAGGTGCACATATTATTTTATAAAAAAATAAAAAAAACACGCTTTTGCTCTACGGAATGCATAGAGCTTGGTGGAGTTGAATTTTCCACATCTTTGAATAAAGTCAAAGGAAATCACTAACAGGGGTTGAACTTAACATGTTAAGGAAAAATTAAACATTTTTTTATAAGCGACGTTCTTCAACGTTCCCTCCCTATCACTATATTTGAAGACTAACTAAAAATGTTCTCATTATAGTTGGTATCCGGAAACCCAAATCAACGCAATTGGCGTGGCATTCTCATAGCCTTACTTGTCATCATAATCGTTCTTGCTCTAATTGTCACCTCAGTGGTAAGTACTAATATCGTTAAACGGAAATCAATAACCGGTGGGTATACAATTCAATGTATCCTTCATATCGCATCCGCATTTAGCATCTTAGAACTGATTGTCCCTCGAAATTGTGTTTTTTTTTTTTTTTGTGTTTTCCGTATTTTCCGTGTCTCTCTCCGTTCGTGTACCACATTAATTCTGTAGAAAACAACATATAAAATTTCTGCATTTATCAAAGGTCTTACTGACACCACCCGATGAGGGGCCACGCGTTAAAGGTCAACGCATCAAACTTCAAGATATCGTTGATGGTGTATTTCTGCCCAAACGTGCGAATGGAACGTGGATAAATGGTAAGTTACGACACAGTGACACTCTTGTGTCAGCCTATTTCAATAAATTTGTCTGATATCTCGTTATCAGCGGAAGAGTTTATATACCAGGATCAATGGGGCAGAATAAGTCTATTGAATGTTGGAAACTTATCGGACCGAGTTCTAATGTCAAATGTTACATATGTAAGTGTTCTTTTGATTTTTTTCTTCTGTTTTTCATTTTTATCTTGCAACCATTTACGGAGACATACATTCAAAGAGTAATGGCAAACTACTGCCAAGAAGAAAGTGCTGCATAAATCATAATTTCATTTATAACCGAGGCAATAAAGAACAGGGAAAGATTCTTCCAGGACAATGTTAGAATCTTAGCAGAGATATTTGGTCGCTTTCTGCTTGGATTCATGATGTTTTATGAATATTTATTACATGTTTATTGAATTGGTTGTATAGTTGAGTTCTTGCGAGGAGAAGCGGGTATTTTTACAAGAACTAGAGACAATTGTTGGATTTATAGCTGCCATTGTTCAATGTTGCAGTCAGAGACAAACATAATCATAAATAAGCTTAAAAAACACTCTCAGACAGTTGGGAAATGAAATTGTAATTGATAAACAAACAAGGCAGTTGCCTTTAGATTAAACAGTGACTATTAAGATAAGCCAGTTTTTTCTTTAAGAAAACAAGAGCCTAAAGCATAATTTAAAGGACACATACAAATGTGTCACTTCCCCACTCCTTACCTCCTGCTAGTAGAAAAGACAAATGCTAACAAACTTTCCAAATACAAATATTTTGCACGACATCCCATCAGGAGCCAAGCCATAGCTTCGCACAACCACAAATGGCAGGGACTTACAGTTTTATTGCCGACTGCGAACGGCGAATTGAGAAGCTTTCTGACAGATTATACTCTTGCAGGTCTGTCATGCCTGCGAAGAGAAATTTTCCAAATAAATACCATAACAAAACGTTTTGTCAATTAATAAATCATTACAATTAATTTCAAAAGTAATTGATGATCGTTTGTTACGTACCAGATTAAATGAAATTGCGGTTACAATTAAAATATTATTAATTTTTAACAACGTATCAAATTATTAAGCCCCCACCCCCACTTATATGCAACTTGTCACCGTGTTACATTCAGTACGTGATTGACGTTGCGATAAACAAGCAACAATATAAGCTGCAGAAACATTTTTTTACGCCCTTGTCTCGCTCTTGATTAAATTTGCTGCTGGCAGGTGGCTTTAATGTGCTCCCGTTTAATGAAACTTTATTTTGCTTTACAGAAAACTCTTGCGCCATATACATTTTCAATTTCGGCAGATAAAAGATTTATTTTGCTCGCACAAAATGTTGTCAAACTCTTCCGGCACTCGTACTTGGCTCAGTATACAGTGTTTGATATTCAAACAAGGTGAGCTTGCTGCTATCCCACTACTGTTATCCTTGGAATCAATATTGAAAAATGTTTCTCTTTTCTCGCTCCTTTTTTTGCGATAGTGAAAGCATTAAAATCAAAATAGACGCACACGCTGATGAATGGCCATATCTGCATTATGCAAGATTCACGCCATCTGGCAACTATCTAATACTAGTCTACAACTACGATATCTATTATGTTCCGGGGCCACGTTCAAATCAAGTATTTCGAGTAACGAAGGATGCAGTGCCGGGTGTCGTTTACAATGGTATACCCGATTGGCTGTATGAAGGTGAGTACAATGCAGAAGGACTTGTTGTTTTTAGTTTGTTCATGTATCGTTGTTTACTTCACACACACTCATACACAATCGTTTGGATAAATAGAAGAAATCCTACAAACAAATCATGCAATTTGGATGTCAGACGATGGCCATCTGATGCTTTATGGTTCGTTTAATGATTCAATGGTACACGAGCAGAGATTCGCTTGGTATGGCACAACATCGAACGGTGGTAACGCGAATGCATATTTGTATCCGGAAATAAGATCGTTAAGGTAAGTTTTATAGTTTTCTAATCTGGAGATGGAAGAGTTTAAGGATTGTGGCACATTGTATAAGTAACTTGATTTTTTATAGCAAAAAAAAATAATTTAAGTTCCATGTCATCTTAGTGATCAATTCGAAGCGACAAAACACTTTCAGTCACAAAAGCCTAAAATGCTACCATCAAGTTTGGTAACACAAAGGATAATATTTCAACGTCAATTACTATGTAAATAGGAGTTATTTAAGCAGCGAATTAATTGAGTGGCTCATTAATTCAATACAAATTAAGACCTACCAATCGGAAGGAGTAGCTTTACACGTACCGCTTTTGATTCTGCTTTCAAATTGACATTTTAATCCTTTCTACCACCTGTTGATAGCGAAATGCCAATTAATTTTACTAATGAGCCCTCTTTGAAAGTTGCGATGTTCATTTTTTTCATTTTCCTACTAAAGTCATGAGTTTCTAGCCTTCATTTCATTCTTGGAAATGTGTCAATTACTAAGTCTTTTGGGGCACATTTTCAAAATCCCTCAAGGAGGCGGATTTTTATCGACAAATAAAAACTCATCCCACCCTAACGACTTAGAAAATAGATCTCAAATCCAAGTAAGGTCGAATCCCTCGATTTACATAATTTTTTTTCGCCTCTACAAGGAGACGTTAACAAATTCTTAAACAACCACTGTCATCGTTGGCAAAAGAATATAATAAATTCAAAACTTGCCTTTCACCATATCCTGTACCAACACCTGTAAAGGAAAAAGGATAATAGAACAATGGAAATACTGCCTAAAACCTGTTGCGTGCCAAAATAGATGTAATACCATCTCAGGGATCTTTTTCTTTTTGCCACGATTCTCTGACGCGTTGGGAATTTTATATGCGTGAGGATAATCGCAGATTTAAATTTTATGCCAGCCCTCGAAATAGGATTCTCTCGCCAACTTTATCCTGTTGGGCCTGATGTATGTATATCATTCACGAAAATTCCTTTTTGTGCACCGTAAATGGAATTCAATTTGCTTCTGAGGGAGTAGGTATTGCCGACACGCAAACAAACACACAACCGCATAGAATATATGTATGCGTGAGAAAAAAAAAACTGTCTTGAGGATTTCTTGAAAGATTTCATCAATGAAAAGTCCTTGTGTGAATGCGAATTTACGAGGTTCAAACAATGCAAATCTATTTCCTGCAAATAAGAGTATTTACATTGGCTATATACGAAAAGCCCTTAAGCTCTTAAAAGATTGACAATAGCTGAGTGAAAGCAATTAGCAAATAAAATCACATAAACACCAACTCGTTTTAACACCTTCTCCTGTGAAATCAATTAAAGCAAGTCGGCAAAATTGCGTGCCCTTGGCATATAATTGGTATCAACCGTACAAAGGTGTTGCGCGAACAGAGATTCTGCCCTTTAATCCGATAAGGGTGCGGACTCACACACATATTCAATCAGAAATAAATGTGTAAGGTTAACTCGTTTACCCACTTTATACGCGTGACATTCGAAATGGCTTTGATTAATTAAGTGCACATGATGATGGGATGGGAGTAACAGTAGAGGATCTTAGAAAAAGTTTAAAAATAAATTAAGTAAATGTTCCTTCTCTTTCTCTGTCTCTGTAGGTATCCAAAACCTGGCACACAGAATCCCACTGTTAAGTTACGTGTTGCTGACTTGGCGGATCCGAAGAATATTCGTATACGAGATATCAAACCGCCTCAAGTTTTGATAAATGAGTAAGTTTTTGGGGTTTATATGGGGCGGACAGATGTGCGATGTCAACCCATGTGGAAGACGCAATTTATGCTGTTGAATAATTTTACTCATCGGTCTTTTTTTTGCGTTTATTTATTTGACAGAGATCACTATGTTACGAGTGCTAACTGGGTGAGTGAGACCGAAATTTGCGTTGTGTGGTTAAATCGGCCGCAAAATATATCAGTGGTTAGTGTGTGCAAGAGTCCTGTGTTTATGTGTATCGAGGTGAGTTATTTTCAGTTTATTGTTGCGAAAAACAGATACATCTGTTGATAAAGTGAATGAATATTGATCGCAAAAGCTCTTTAGAGGTTAGATTCAACCATGACTTATGGGATTCAAAACCCCATCCCATTGAACATATAACCTTTAGGTCGTCACCCATTCAATCGTGCAGATCGGAGTATAAGTCTCGGTATCATCCAATTTCCCAAAACAACACTGAATTGGTTCCATTTTCCTACTTAAAACGTGTGCGTTTGACATTCAATTTCAGAAAACTACTCAAAGCATACTTCGGCAGTGAAGCGATATTAATCATACTCGCGTATCCTTGTCAAGCACACCATGCTTTCCGAGTTCCGTAACGCTAAACGATTCATAATATTCCACGCACTTCAAACTGCCACAGTAATCTAAACAACAAACATGACACAGACAAAGCGACCATTTATCAAAACAATACGTCACGTACATCTCGTCCTCCATTATAATTTACGAGTTCCACTTACTTGGCAAAATGACGGATTCTCAAGATATTACGTACGAATCGTAATCATCCGTCAAATGAGAGCAAATTCTTTCATTTTCGTTTCCATAATTCTTCGCAATTCCATTATTCATAATTCAACGGTGTGGCTGGCTTTAATTCATTTAATTTTTGTTTCTAATCCCATCTCCCGTTGGAAAACGCAGACTCACCGCATTAGTGGCGATGGTCGTGGTTGGGTTGATACAATTTCAGTTCCTTTATTCGCGTCAAATGCTTCATCGTATATTGCAATATCACCGTTGCGGGATGGAGCCTCAGGTTAGTCCTTGCAGTCGTTGCGGCAATTGTGCACAGAATTTATGTGTGCTCTGTTCTAGGTTATTTCCGTCATATAGTGCATGTGCATGTGGCCAAGAAACGGGTTCTTCCGATTACCCACGGACGGTATGAGGTCAACCGATTGCTGCACTGGGATCAGATACATAATTTTATGTGAGTCTACGATGAGGCTTTGCATCACACTGTGAATCAATTTTGGTCTCGTTCCTCTTTTATAGTTATTATCTGGGCACACCAGAGAGTCTGCCATCACAACAGCATCTGTATAGAGTTTCTGCGATACCACCACGATTGGGGGCACCATTACAGGCGCCCGATTGCTTGACATGTCCGCAAAATGAAAAACCAAATGGAGAGAGTAACACGAAACCACCACCAAAGCTAGTGACTGCCTGGGACGATGACTGGGAAGATTCTGAGCCACTGACTTTTCCACCACCAACACCACAAGAGACGGATAAAAAGAAAAATAGGCCAACACGGAGTTTATCTGGTCCAACTGAATGTTTGTATCATACCGCAAAATTTCCGAAGACCCTGAGCGCTGACTATGTTCTGATAGAGTGCCTGGGTCCGGTTATCCCATCGAGTGGTATTTATGCCGTAGGCCGAGATGCTAGTAGTAAACCTTTGGAACTCCTCATATCTGTTCAGAACAATACTCGATTGCGGGAGAAGGTATCCAAGATCGCACTTCCACAAATTAAAACATTTCCTGTGATGATATCCGGCGGATACCATGCCCAAGTGCGACTTTTCATGCCACCGGTCCTACGGGAAGATGAAATAACAAGGTACCCTACAATCCTGCACGTGTACTCTGGCCCGGGAACACAGTTGGTGGCCGACAAGTGGCACATTGATTGGAACACATACTTGGCGGGAACAAAAGACTACATTGTGGTACAGATTGACGGGCGGGGATCTAGCGGGCAGGGCTATCAGCTGCTGCACGAAATATACAAGAGACTAGGTACGGTAGAAGTATCAGACCAGCTAGAAGTTAGTGAGTATTTGAGAGATAATTTGCATTTCATCGACGGACGACGGATGGGGGTCTGGGGGTGGAGCTACGGTGGTTATACCTCTGCTCTAGCATTGGCTAGCACACAATCGATATTCCAATGCGGCATCAGCATATCACCGGTGACCAATTGGAAGTTGTATGGTAAGTTCTTAACTGAATAACTACGAGCTATGTATTTCATTCGTCTGCAATAGATTCCACCTACGCGGAGCGCTACCTCAGCTTTCCCAATGTAACCGACAACTACAAGGGCTACGAGGAATCAGATTTAACAAAGTACGTTGACAACCTTCGGGAAAGACAATTTCTTCTCATTCACGGGACAGCTGACGACAATGTTCACTTCCAACAGTCGATGGTCCTAGCGAGAGCACTTACCACCAAGGGCGTCCTGTACAAGCAACAAATCTACCCTGACGAGGGTCACAGTTTAGCCGGCGTGAAAAGACATCTCTACAGATCGATGACGGGATTCTTTGAGGATTGTTTTAAGAAGCTGGTAAGTGAACTGGTGTCAGATTAAGTGAAATAACGTTTTTTTTTCACGAATTTCCCCGCCCAGAGCTACCAGAATGTGTCCGATGGGGTGCCGGGCGATTTTCTGGACTTTCACAGATTCTATGCGGCGAAGTGAATCACACAAGATTGCTTGAGCCAAGTGTGAGCGAGTGTGTGAGAAGTGAAGAGGAAAGCAAATATCCGAATTGAGTGAAGACGAAACGGGAGTACTTTCTCGCAAAAGTGCCTGAACGACCAAAAACTATCACTATCTCCAAAGCTCGTTCCTATTTATTATTTAGGTACTTTCACATTAAAACACACTTGGTGTTCTATTTCGATGTTGTGTGTGTGTGTGTATGTTTTATTATTCGATGGTTGGTCGTCGTTTTGCTAGTATTCTTGTTGTTGTGGTTTGTTGGTGTCAACTTATTTTGTTTTTTCTTTCTTTCTTTTGTGGTGTCGTGTCCAGTGTTTACTTGTCTAATGGACATTTGTCATTTTGTATATGTTACTGTTTTGTTTGCCCTATTCTTTGTTTCGTGTACTATTGAGTTGGAAAAAGGGATCAAATGGTTTTCGCCATTATTGTGGGTGTCCACTGGCTAAAGACTGATGAATTAATTAATCATTCAAAGGGAATAAATCCCGATTTGCAGCGATTAAGATGCTTTCACCTTAGTATGCATATACAAGGCATAGGAATTGAATCCAATCGACTGTGATTTTATTAATGGAGAAATTAAAGATTTATCAATGCTCCCGCGGGAAATTCAAATAAAAGATTCATCCTAAATATAGAAAGTGATTGATTGGCGGACTTTCCTGTTACGTGTGATATACTTAATAGCATTGGGGAGTTATTGTTACGTCATTATTTCGTGTGATGAATGACTTTACTTTTTACTACAGCCGGCGTAAATTGACCATTAAATCAAATAAATGGTCGAAAGAAACATAATTGAGGGAAGAAGGTTTTTAAATTTGAAAGAATTGCTTTATGGGCATAATATATTGGCAATGGCCCCTTATATTGTATAATTGGTAGCCCTTAGTATTGTACATTTTACACTGTGCCATCGGAGAAGAGATGGCTGTTCGATGGACCATCAATTTATAAAAGGATTTTTGTTATCCAACAACTGTCCTGTATTTTAAAACAGAAAATTGATAATTTTTTCATCGTGGAGGTAATTTTCTATATCAATGTACAGCAATGTACATATAAATTTAAATTGTTGCGTACTTAGAATAATGTCAAGTTTGTAAATGTATTGTTAAACGTTTTCATGCTTTGGCAAAGCTTTAAACATCTTTGCATTCGCTTTGACATATTGTTTTGATACTAATTTCTCCTTAAACTGTCCTAATTCTGTTTTTATAATTCATTTCAGGTTCCGCCAGAAACGAAAGCTGGTCTTGGAAATGGCGGTGATATGCAACAGCAATAAATTTTCAATTTAATAGCAATTTAAGAAGGTAAACTCGCGAATTTTCCTAATTTCGAAAATACTCAACAACAAAAAAATACGAAAATAGATGATTCTTTCTAATTTAAAATGCAAAAGATTCAAAATGACATAAAGCAAAAAATATTTTAATAAAACATGGTTGTGAATACATGAAACAAAACATAAAACATTTGCCATTAGGATGTCAACAAAACAGAATTTCTTTTTGTTTTTTTTTTGAGTGTCGTGTTTAAAAAAAGTGTTTCGAGAACCAAGTAGGACCAGAGATGTAAAAATTTAACAATTTCTCTTTCCATACATAACACACAAACACCCTTTTTTTCTTACGACTCCTTACCCTACAAAGTCTTCTTCTATTAGCTGAGAAATCTCTTACTCTCTTTGGTGATACTTTAAGTGCCAAAAATAATAATAAAAAATATATTTATATCCTTATACTATATGTGTATGTGCGTGTAGAGTTCACAAATTAAAAGTGTAACTTTTTGTTTTGTTTTGAAAAATTGTTTCCGCCATCACCACCACAATCCAGAAGGCTACGAGCGTTAAAAAGAACAAAATTCCTCATTAACTCGACCCGTGAATGGGGTGCATATCCACCCACATAGCTCAACCGTCTTGCTCGAATTGAATCAGCCACAGCAATATTCGCCCCTTCATTTTGCGTTCTTTGTATGCAAAGCAAAGCAGAGAAAAAGCAAATAAAAGAGGTGTAAATACCTAAGTTAAACGTCGTTAATCCGTGAGCGGTTAGTGGGAATGGTGGGTACTTTTGAATGGGGAGTATCTGTACGAAAACGTCTTTTCTGTTCTGAAAATGAATAGTAAACATACATGGCTGAGGGGGGGTGGTTGCTTGCGGAACACAAAGGCGATACCAAAGGAAGCAGAAGAATCACGATCAAGAAAAGGAAGTGTCATTTTTAATCACACGTGGAAAATGTCAATTCAAACAACCACCACGTGTGGATAATTTTGTCGTTTTAATTTAAGTTTGAAAAGATTGAGTTTTCGTGGAATTTTCTCCGACACTTCTATCGAATTTGTGAACCAAGATGATTTCGTTGGCATTTCAAATGCAAAACCCCTTTTTCCTGTTCACTTTTTATGGAAGAGCACATCTACAGGTTCATAAAAACACCCGTGGTATTCGCTTCCTAAACTCATCCTTATAACTTTGTATCACAAATGCCTTTACCCATTTCATTCAACTTAAGCTTATATTACTCGCATTTCCATTTCGTGCCTTTAAAAAGTTAATTGTTTTTAATTATGATTTACGTGCTCTTTCTTTAGTTCTAAGACATTCCTTTACTGTCCTCTAAAATATGCATTAAAATACCTAATTTTACTAAAAAATAAAAAAAAAAAACTTAACGTTATGCAAAACAAATTCAAATTAAAATGCATGCAAATTAGATGAACGTGTTCTTATAACCGTCGAATTCCTAAGCAAGACAAGAATTACTATAGAAAATTAGCGAAACTAAAAATAAAAAAATGATTTAAAAGAAATATTATGACGAGATAAAATTATCCTCCCTTCACCTTTTTTTTTGGTTCGTCTTTTTATAAACCACTTTACTCAGGTGTGGTTTTACTCATAGATCCCTTGATCTCCTCAAACAAATTAACATAAGGAATCCGTAAGCGAAAAACTTCTTTGCCAACGTCAACGGAAATATAATTGAGTTTTCAGCTTGGCATAATTAAGAAAACATAAAAGAGGATTCACCCAATTGCATGGCATACGTTTTCAACAAAACGAGCAAGCGAATCCTTTTTATGGACGCACCATAATAATATACTTAATTTACATTCATAGAAACTTCTACCCATTCAAAAAAAAAAAAAAAATCGCAAGCAATAACTAGATATTCACAAGAATTTTATTTTAAGATAATCGAAAGGAAATCTACCCCCGAATATAACACAAGCAATTTCACTTTTAGAAAAGAAAAAAAAAACGAAGCAAATATATACTGATACTGACTGTAAATGTGTAGAAAAGTAGACAAATTATATTAATTTGATTACTAGAGCAATGAAAATGTAAATAAATAAAATTTATATATTTAATAAGAACTGTCTAAACCCAATTTATAAATTCTAGAATCAAATAAACTTTCAAAGTTCAGGTGTGTATGTTCTAATTAGACATTTAATAATTCTTTACAAAAACTCAGAGCTATGTACCTACTATTTCAGTAACGGACTTCATGTCTATGGATTTGTTATTAGTTAAGATAGAACAAAATATTTCTAAAACTAATTCTGTACAAATTATGTAGATTGTTCCCTATTACAAAAAAGAAAATATAAACAATTTCGTTATTTAGCTTTAAAAAAACGTTAAAAACTTTACGATTGTTAATATAGAAAATAAAAACAAAAAAATATTCTTTGAAAATATGTGTATATAGTTTGAATTACTAGACAATTTTTAAGTTTCTGTAACAAGAAACAATTCATTTAAATTTCTAAAAAGAAAATTTCCATTTCTGATTTCTTCCTTCATGATATAAATTTTTAAATTTAAAAAAAAACAACCAATAAAGTATTATTTAAATTTTTAAGCAATAAACTGATCTTTAATTAGAGAAAAAAAAAAAAAACATAATTTCGTTTCATTTCCTCTATTCAGACTAACATCTATAAGAAAAATTGGAGACACGTTGTAGGGAAATAGGAAGAGACCCCACAAATGTCACACTGTCAACATTATTAATTGACATCCAAAAGGAATCTTACTGATGTCCTTTATCTCTTTTAGTCAGTGTGACAATCACTGGATACGTACTCGTACATGTTTGTTACAGATTTTGACATAGGTATTGGGGGGGTAGCTGAGTGTGGACGGAAGTTTGACTTTTTTTTGTTTGACAAGGAAAATCACTTTTCCTTTTGAGGAATGCTACACAAATGTCTATGTGTCAGTCAGAAGTTTATGCTCACATAGAGATCGTTTCTCCGAACAAAGGCTGACAGCTTGATACGAAAATAAATGTTGAGTGTAAATGCATATTGAAAAAAATGTCACAAAGCTTCTTAAAAAATTGAAATAAAAAAGACCTAAGCTGATAGTAAACAAATTGTGGATGTAGAAGCCAATAACGGCTAGCGTTTAATGTCTACATCTATTAAATGCTCACCATCAGAAGTGTCAAAGCTAAGTAAAAAATAAAAATAATCAATAGATAGCAAACAAAATTGTATTCATGTTAATGGTAGCGTGTTAGTCGAGTCATAGAGGAATATGAGAAACGCATCCTTTTTTCACAGTGAAAAATGGTGTCCAACCTAGGACAAGTCCAAACACAAAACATGGCGACGCGTGAAAATAAGTCATGTACATAAAAACAACTGAGCAAACAGAAAAAAAAGGGAACGACGTTGAACAGGGTGAAAAAAAATCTAAATATAGTTTTTGCACAATGCTGGATGCAGGATAAAGGATACATGGTGGAGTTGGGGAATTGCAAGTGGCATGATGGTGTGGCAAAAAAAAATGGACACCAATTGTAACCTCGAAACTCCCCTTTCATTTCAGTCCATCTGCTAAAGGAACCCAATATGCTCAACCACCCACAACGCCTCATATCGGGACAATCATCGAGTGATTGCGATTCTCCTGTCGCATCCTATTCAAACAACATTGAGTTGATGCTGATGATGCAGTCAGAGGTTTTGTTGATGGTTTTTCTCTTTTTCCTTTTCGATTTCCCCCAGTCAGAAATAAAAAAAAAAAAAGGAATGCCCAAGGATTTCACAAATTTGCCATGGACAGCCGTGAGTCGGGTATCCTATATCAAGTCGCTGGGGTTAAACAGGATGCTATATAGATGTTGAGTGCAGGTCAGCGCATAGGTACTTTGTGCTGAATGCCTTTAGCAAATGAATGACAAAGGATAACAACTATTGCTTTGTATAATTGGTATTCTACAGTTTAAATGTTTGCAATTCTTTTCAGTTTGCTATAAATGTGTTCAAAAGTAAAGAATTTCTCTCACCACAGCACTGAACCAAGTGACAATGATTAGCTGACATTGTTGAGTTTGTGTGCACACCACAATCGAGTTGTGAAACAGAGATTGGTTGCACTGAAACGTGTACGTGACACGACTTTTATTATAGAAAAGTTGGCAAAACTGTTGACAGACGTACAATGTTTACCGTTTCACTGTAAATTAAAGAGAAGTTTGAAGAATCAACTTCAACAAAGTAGCAATTGTAGAAGAATAGTCAAGACTTTCAATACCGTGAAGCGAAAGCTTGTCTGCAAAGCATATTGGTTGTGAACTAGAAAAATTGGCCAGTTGTGTACAATGCTATAGGACTGCTTCAATTTAACAACTTTAAACTTGAACAGCAAAGGGATGCGAGTTGCAAATGTCACACTATAATATGGAATGAGCAATTAACGACTTCCGATGTAGAACGAGCGTGTGGTTATATTGATATGCTTCACATAGACCCGCCCTCATCTTCCCATACTAGTATACCGATCAAAATGGCCTCTAAACTAGAAAACGAAAAATAAACTTTAAATTTTAAAGACTTTTCTAACCTCCATTCATGTTCACCCTAAAGTTGCTTGAAATTTTCCCCACCGCTCATGCATATTGAATGAAATCGATATGCAATCTGAATGTAAATAACGTTGACACGTATGTGTCATCAAACAAATTTTCCATAATTCCACAGCCATGCCGTCGGAAATTTCCTCACATTCATGTCGTCTCTTCAAACAGAGGAAGTTATCGACAATATCGAGGCAATTTCAAGCCAATTAAATAGCACACAAATAGCTGTCTTCCACGCAACCCCCTTTGTGAAACTCACTCAAGAGTCAACGTTGATGCAATCAGCAGCTCACTATCTGGCTTGCTTGTTCAGATTTTAAAGGTATGCTTATTTGCCTTATCTTTATCGACATTAAATCAAATTTCATTCTAAAAGATACATGATTACCCAGAAGGACCAAGAGTTTCCAAATTAAATTTCCAATACCTATATAGAAACCATTTAAAACTAAGATGGGGTACTTGACGACTACATCCTCGCCCATCTCTAGCGTTTCCCTTTGACTGATGCCATCACAACGATAAGGGTGGTAAATTCAATTGTACTTAGACGTCCACAGAAACATTGCAAATCCTTTTCAGAATTATCGAACCATTTTCGTTTGCAATTAGTGTTGTTCACATTATACTCGTAGGACGAGAAAATGGAATTTAATATGCAATGTAGTTGACAAAGTTCAAGAATTGAATTACAAGAACAATACATAGAGACTGGCAATAAAGCAAAGCTCCTACGTTGGGATTATCTTTGGTCGTCCAGATGTGTCGGGTGGCCTTCGCTCCATAAATATCTGCCACATGATGCACATTGGATTGGATTTTTGAAAAGGGGGTGATTGGTAGATGGAATGGATGTACCACTCGACACAATGGCATGTTATTCTGGTCGGTACATGTGCTTACCCCCTGCAGATGCTTGTAAATTTACGTGGAAGCACATGTTTGACATGGCATTTGGATACATTAAATAACGAGACTTGTTTCGTTATATGGAACGACAACGATGATGACAACAAAGTCAGTCAGATGAATATTGGAAGAGGAACAGTTGTTTGGATATTTGTTTTCTGTTGTTAAAGGAGAAGTTGTACGTGCGGTTTTCAAATGAAGACTAATGATGGGCGAATTTTCAAAACAAGGAATTTTCTTGCTTCTTTAGATGTCAACATAGTCACAGAGATAGTTGCAGATTCCATCATTAACCACCGACAACTATTGCTCATTTACCTATGAAATATTAACGTCGACCCCCAAGGCTTGACAAATTAATTTCCATTTCATCCCACAACCAGCTTTGGTGTTAGTTAATAACAATTACAATTCACACAAGTAAATGCCAATAAATTAGTTTCCAGGCAAATTGTCTGTCTGTACATGATTCAATTATTTATTAGTGAACATTAGTTTTCCGCATGCCCAACCTCAAGCTTCTTGTCATATTGATAGACAAAATCAATTTACTGATTCGAATTATTCGCTGTCTAGTGATGGAAAACCATGTGGAAGACGTGTAAATTGCATTTGTAATATAAAAGCTTAAATCCCTAAAAGAATCAACGGTTGAAGATGGCAACATTGACCACCACCGTAAAGCCAGAAAAAAAAGCATAAAACGCACATCAAATGCCATCGGGACTTCGAAAGTGTCATCTGGTAAAAAAAACTTAAAACCAATTTTTCACCATTGATGATGTATACGTGTCCTCACCTTGTTGCAGGTGTTGGTTTTAGAATAAATTTAGTGACTTTTCGCCAGATGATCGCTTAGGGCTGGACATTTTTTTGGCACATTTTACACTATCGTCAGTTTTTAATTAATCCCCAGACAGATGATGCAAAATAAAGGAAAAAATGTACACATTACACATCCAACATCTAACAATGATTTGCAATCACATTTGAATTACTACGTAACTTTATGTGTTAAAATGCAAGTAACTCGTATTTACTTTGCACGTTTTCACTTTCTGTGATTATTTTACGGACTACAGTTTTCATCAAGCAACGTGGTGAAGAGCTGCAGTTGCTTTATAACTTTTGACCACTTTGTAGTCGTGCAGAAAGTTGCGCTGAAAAACCAATGAATTCTGCAGAAAACTTCTATGCAAACGTACTCACAACTACATATTTAGTTAAAGTTGCCAAAGTTCTGTGGATTTTCTCAAACATATTTAAAAAGGTTTCATAAGGTATTAGTCGAGGTGTAGCACATATTGTATGAGTTTGAAAGAGGGAAGAAGAAATGTATTTGTGGCTTTCAAACGCCAACCTATTGCGAGGCATACGAAATTGATCTTGAAAGTAAGGAAAAGAATTGTCTGCTGCATGTGTTCCTCAGTTCCAAAATTCCGATTCATCATACTTTAAGAATTTAATCCTGATGGTCATAGAACCCAAATATAACAACAACTTCCTTTCCTTCTGTAGATTCTCCCCCACAGACTCAAGTAGGTCCTCTCTCTCGAGTGTTTCTTTCGGTAGAACAAAAGTAATATGATGATACTTGACAACGACAAGTAGTCCACTCTCCCACTACCTCTAATGCCCTATATATAAAGAGATATGTATGTATACATATGTATTTACATACGTCTCTCACACTCTGTCAATTGTTAGGCAGATCACTTGAGTGTGACTTACGCCAGAGACAAAAACCGGAACTAAGAGTAAAATTCTCCTTTAAACTTGAAAAGAAAAACGAAAAAAGTTTCTAATGTCTTTCCTTAAAGGTATTTATTCAAATCAGAGAATGGGACTAAGAGAATATTTTTGTTCTACTTGAACTTACTCTTTACGTGTAGACAATGAAAATGGAAATGGAAGTGTGGTCGGAGCTCGGTTGTTATTCTGTTTTACGAAGCCAACCTTCCGGATAGAAGATTTGAATACTAGAATGCCAGAAAGTCAAGGAAGAGCAAACAAAAAAAAAGTTTGTCTCTTAGGGGAGCCAGGATACGATTTCAACTTTGAAACAATAGGTTGTGAATTGTTTGTGTTTGAAAATAAACTTTTCGTGGTAAAGAATGAGTGGCAGTAGAAAATAATAGTGTGAACTAAGACTACACAAAAAGGCAGTTTTGAATATGTTGATATCTTTGCGTTTGACTTGAGTGTAGCGTGTAGGAGGTAGAGTTAAGAAAACGCGCATATAAATGAGCAGATTTGTTTGGACAATTTGCTGGGTCCTTCGGTTCCAGTTAGAATAAATCAATGCACTTTGCCTAGTTCTCTTAAGATTTAACCGCAAAAATTACAAAAAAAATAAACTGCCTCATAAAAAGCGCACAATGGTTCATCTCCTAACTCAACGAATATTTTGCTAAGAGGTTCGTGTATTCGATTTCAATAAGAAAAGCTTTCTTAAAAAAAGCTATCGTAAATAAACAGACGACAACTAGAAGAGAATGGGGGAAAACTGGGATAAATATGAATGAGTTAAACGTTGAGAGAGAGAGAACAGAAACCCCTTTGATGCACTTTTTTACACCAGAAAGGACGAAACGAATTCTGTAACGTAGTAGTTAACAAGTGATTTCAATCCTCCGATAACCAATACCTTTTTTTTAATAAATTAAATGTAGAAGACCGATTGAACAACCAAATGTTCGATCAATATTGCCCCACATATCGTCACATTCCTTTACTCGTCTGGAAAAAAAAGAACGTAGGCGCGTCTGGTTAACCCTCGTCATGTTCCCGCGATGTGCTTCAATAATTCAACATCAGTACCACCACCAACCAGACCACAGATCCAGCTATAATAATAAAATCAATATCAACCTACTTGATACCATCAATCTACTATCATCAACCGCAATGCAGAAGCCATCACTGTCCGTCCGTTTATCGTGCTGCCTAAATGACTTGACACTATGGCATAACTCACACGCCACATGCTGTGGCTGTGATGGGGTTTCCCTCCCTCTCACAAATATTCTGTAATCGAAACTGGTTAATAATGGAGAACGCATCCGCAGACAAACGTCCGTCCGTCCATTCGTTCGAGCGACCCGCACTGTGTTTTTCTCGCATTAATTTTTGATGAGTTATGAAAAAAAAAAAATAAACTACCAGCAACGAGAAAGACACTCGAAAGAGAGGGAACAAAAATCCACAATCGCTTTGGTTCCCACGGTCCCACGGCCCCACCATCAATGGAAATGTCCATGTCGGCTGGCTAGTACATATTGTGGAGAAGAGCTTTAGTACCAGTGCCAGTGCCAGTAGTGTGAATGCCAATGCGGACGTCGCCCCATTCGACACCAACCACATAACGCAACGCAACTCTCGGAGTGTCATCTTCAACGAAGTGCCATTATATGGCGCTCACTGCACACACACAACACAGTTAGTGTGTTGTGTATTGTGAATTCATGTTAGACGTCATAAGAGAAAGAATTTAGGGTAATGGAGCGGGGCCAGGGACGAAGGTAAGGCGAGCATTAAGCAAACATGAGATCAAGGTAGAAGATCTTCATTCATTAGGTTCTCCCATAACGTATAATGTAAATGCAAGGTGAGATAGATAAACGAAATTTAGATCTAATCCCTAGTTCTTTGGTCAAATAAAAGTTGTAGTAAGGTATAGTACACTACGATATACTAAAAACTACTGAGAATTCACGATCGACAGATTGTAATAGATCAACCCAACTGGCATTGACCACCAGAAGATGACATTTTACAAGGACAATAGTTTGTTTCTAAAGGACACATCAATTGAAACTCGATACAAAATCGCATCATCCCAAAGATTCTTTTTATCTGAATGTTATACATGTATAGCACTTACCTAGTTATTAATAAATTAATCCGGACTTGGCATCACTCATCAAATATTTACAACAAAATTACACCAGTTATCTCTTTCCCACCCACTGTGTTTCCATTTAATCTTATCACGTACAGTTAAGGTTGAAATTTCCCTCAAATTCAAATATTTAATTCCGCCCTTAAATCGAATTTCAACCCTATCGCACCCCTAATTTTATAATTCCTAAAACACTCACTGGTTGATATTTGATTTCCGATTGATTGCTTAAGGTTTTCAATGCGTATTTTCAAATAATTTAAAGAATTTTTCTACCAGAAGCCAGTTGGCTATACCGTGGGAAAATACTGCGTGCACAAACAGGTGTTTATAAGCATCGTTGTGTATGTGTATTTTCCCACAGCATTCTCGCTCTTCACCCCAACTGTGTTGGGTAGCATGCTGGCTTCTTCCATCGAATGGACGCTTTTTTGTGAACGCAATACGATAAAAGTAGTTTGTTTTGTGGGAAATTGTTCAGTTCGTGTTTACGTTTTCCCGATTAAACTTTGTCCGCTTCGGAGTAGGGTCCCAGGTTTTCTTTTGAATTTCACTTGAAAAGGATTCATTTCCAGATTATTGGCAAAGGATAACTAATAAGAAAAAATTGTAAATGCGAGAGCAAAATTGTGCTATTATAGAAATTGACAGCGGCCGTCGGTCGGTACTAGTAAAGTGACGCAGTTCAGTGTGCCTCTGGTGTCTTTTTTTTTTTTTGTATTGCCGTTAAGATGTTGACAGCAGCTGTCATTTTTCGCTTCGCGTTTAAAAAGGATTCGCTGTGAACATTTTTGTGTTTTTGATTTGTTTTCCTTGGTTTTAGTGTTTTTTTTGTATATTTTCGTGGAGAATTTTGTCCAGGATTTCATTTATTTAACTGTGCCAAAGATTCTGCTGCAATCCAATAACTTAACTTCTGTGATATAAATGCTGAGTGAGCGTGTCGGTGTTTTAGCGTGATTTTTTATTCATTTCATGGAACTTCGTCTGGACAATGTGGATTAAATGAAGAGCCTGGGTTCAGACAATTATTCAGACGCCACTACAATGCCACACTTCGGTTTGGGAGGTGGTGGTGGCTACGCACAAACACCACCGAGTCCGCCACAGCATCATGCGGGCAATGCGCTGCTACCGCCAAGTCCACCACAACATCATTTGGCTCTGATGCCCGCTGCAAGGATGACTGGTGGCGGGGGAAATGGTAGTGGTCTAATACCCAGCGGATCCACTGTTCCAAATTCGATTTATCGGCCACATATTGAAGACAAGAAGCTGACGCGTGATGCGATGGAACGATATATGCGGGAGAGGAACGACATGGTGATTGTGATTTTACACGCCAAGGTAAGATGTAGCTCGGAGTTAGTAATTAGCCGGAAAATAAATTTCCGTTAAAAGATTCTAATGATTAGACATAAGGTGTTGGTAGTCGTTGGGAGAGGTACACAATTAACGTGGGCATCAAGCAGTTGAAAGATGCGTGGCTGTTGGATTGTTACCTTTTGTGCTCCAGAACTACCATTTGTTATCTGAATTTACTACACTCAGACGCAAATTCCAATGACTTCAATACTCCTGAGTTCCTTTTTTGGTTAAAACATTCTACTACTCGTTAATTTTGATTAGCAATTGATATCTTAAGATGACGTCCACCGTGGACTTATAAAATCTTCTTGGACTGGTTAATAGAATTCTGTTACAATCCAATTTACGGTAAACTTTATATTATGAGAGACTAATTGAGATACATTTCAATCAGCATCTCTCATTATATTTTCATTCTCCATAGGTTTCTAACCCCAAAACCATATTTAACTTGACCACCAAACCGCTTGCCCTGATCTATTTTAGCAGTAGTCTCCACAGCTCACACTCCTTAGGCCTTTGTTTTACCTTTCGTTTCGTCCACTGAGAATCTATTAATGTCGCCGACACTGGTGTCTGGAATTACAACTTAATTGCGTCCACTGAAATTCTGTGGTTTTTTTTTTTTTTTTTTTACAACACAACGTGCTGCAGCAGTAAAAATTCAATTCAAACGCTGCATATACACGCTGCAACCTTCACACTTGGCCGCGCTCTCAAATTGTCCGCAATCGCAATTTTATTAATCAAAAAAAAGCTACTGAGAGATGACAATACCTTGATGAGGGTGCTAATGAAATGACTCATTTCAAACTTTGAATAATTCTTATTCATGCACCTTGGAAGTCCTTTCCTGTAACGTTGTAGGACCCTACTTATTCCAATGAATAGAGGAGATGTAGTTTCATCCTCCTATTGTACGCCAAAAAGATCTCATGACTATGTCTGCATGAGATATTATTCCACATGAGACGATGGCATCCCGTCGGCATTCCAAATACTAAACTTTCAAATGATATCTTACAGGTTGCTCAAAAATCGTACGGCAATGAAAAACGTTTCTTTTGTCCTCCACCGTGCATATATCTATTTGGTAGTGGTTGGCGACGACGCTACGAAGAGATGCTGCAGAAGGGTGAAGGCGAACAAGGGGCCCAACTGTGCGCATTCATTGGTATCGGTAACTCAGACCAGGACATGCAACAACTGGATCTCAATGGGAAACAATATTGTGCCGCGAAAACTCTCTTCATCTCAGACTCTGATAAAAGAAAGCACTTTATGCTCTCGGTGAAAATGTTCTACGGAAATGGACACGATATTGGAGTCTTCAACTCCAAGCGAATTAAAGTGATATCGAAGCCGTCCAAGAAAAAGCAATCTTTAAAAAATGCCGATCTTTGTATAGCCAGCGGGACAAATGTAGCCCTCTTCAACCGATTGAGATCGCAGACGGTTTCAACACGGTATCTACATGTAGAAAATGGTCATTTTCATGCGAGTTCCACCCAATGGGGAGCATTTACGATACACCTCTTGGATGACAACGAGAGTGAATCTGAAGAATTTCAGGTAAGGGCCAATAAAACTCTTTGAATAACGGAGATATAAGGATAATATTGCAGGTTCGAGACGGCTATGTGCATTATGGTGCCACTGTAAAGTTGGTATGCTCCGTGACAGGGATGGCTCTGCCACGTTTGATTATTCGAAAAGTGGATAAACAAATGGCACTATTAGAAGCAGATGATCCCGTTTCACAGTTACACAAATGTGCATTTTATATGAAAGATACGGATCGTATGTACCTATGTTTGTCTCAGGAGAAAATCATTCAGTTTCAAGCGACACCGTGTCCCAAAGAACCTAACAAGGAGATGATCAATGACGGAGCCTGTTGGACCATTATTTCCACAGACAAAGCGGAGTACCAGTTTTATGAGGGAATGGGACCTGTTTCGTAAGTAGATCTAATTTTGTTTATAAAATAAATTGTAATTGGTTCTCATTTAGTTCTCCTGTGACACCAGTGCCAATTGTTAACTCCCTCAACCTAAATGGAGGCGGTGATGTGGCAATGTTGGAGTTAAGTGGTGATAATTTTACTCCACATCTGCAAGTGTGGTTTGGTGATGTTGAGGCGGAGACTATGTATCGGTGTACGGAAACTCTTTTGTGTGTTGTTCCAGAGATTTCACAATTTAGAGGCGAATGGCTCTGGGTAAGGAATTATTTGCTTATTTACTCAATGTTTTAGGCATCATCTCTAATCTTCCCTTTTTGATTTTTAGGTTCGCCAGCCAACGCAAGTGCCTATCTCTCTAGTGCGAAACGATGGTATCATCTATGCCACTGGACTCACTTTCACCTACACTCCGGAGCCAGGACCACGTCCTCATTGTAATCAAGCTGAAGATGTGATGCGCGCCAGACACAATAACAACAATATCAGCACTATGAGTAACAACAACGCTTCGATGAATAATCACCATCAACAACAGTCCCAGCAGCAGCCGCAACACCAATCGCTGCCCTCTATGTCCGATGTTCAGTGGAATACGCATGGTGGGCTTCCTTGAGATCTTCAAAAGTTGATAGTTGCCTTGGCATTTTCTTTTATCTCGAATTTAAATTTATTAACGCAAAAGTATTTTATAGTTTCGTTTCTCCATGTACCAAGTAAATATTTATTTTTATTTAGTTAATATCTTTACTGTTATAGTTTTTTTTTTCTACACGCACCAAATCCATACGATAAAAGACAGTTCTTTATATGTTTCATTTTTCCTCGATGTCAAGTTCATGTTTCTATCCACTTGCCATTCATTTTAAACGTTTCTATGTAACGTTTTCTATTCCCCCTCTATATTTTGTCATTAAATTCGACTAAGTTCCATAGTAAAGAGAGTCAGTTATGAATTCTTTATGCACAGTATATCTTTACGGTCATTTTTTGGCCAAGTATTTAGCATTTAGTTAAGAAATTCGTACACATTTTCTAAATTATGTTCTCTATCATATTATTTTTTGATAAATTATACAAATGAACAGAAATCTATTTTGCATATAAATATTATGAGAATAAAAAAAAAACTGGAAATATTTTTTACCTATACTATGCATTAGCTTTTAAGCAACGAAAATTAAATTACATTCAACTGTAAGTCCTTAAACAAAACGAAAACAAATCTGTACATATAGTTTTATACATCAATGTAAACCTAACTGAACAAAGAGACAGAAAAAAGTAACTAAGAGAATCTTATAAAATAAATTATTTTATAAAAAGAAGAAAAATCGAAGTGTTTTTGTTTGCAACAGATTTAAGACTTTTTTCAGATTTAAAAAGGTCTACCAAACTGACTTTGACTCAAACAATATTAAGAAAAGCGGTCTAGTTTGATGGCAAGAAAGGTAAGTTGTATTTAAACTCCGAAACATACAATAAAAGGGCTAAGGCATTTAACGAATCTAAAGACCAATTTCTCCGAACTTCCCTAATATAGAAAGTTATGCCATTCAGTCCCAAGTTGAAAAATATGCTAAGTAGACAGAAGATATGTCGCATTTAAACATCGAATCGTCAAGGTCAGCATAAAGCTACTAAAACCAGTAGAAAAAAGAAACAACATTTATCGATGCACACAACCCATTAAAAACAAAATTCAACTGCACATCCACTCTAACTCATTTCAATAAGATCTTAAAACATCACTTAAAAAAAACGATGATTGAAGAAGCTGAGATTTTGCATCTAACGAATTTCAACAAAATGTGATCTCACATTTATTATAATCTATTATCATAACCCAAATCCGCTACGGAAGTAATTAATTATTCAAATAGTATTTTTATTTCTTCATCTGAGAGTTAATTAATAGATTAATGTACTGCATTAGTCAATTTGGCCAAAATAGGGCTGTTGACCCTCTTCTCAGAGGTACACTACTCGTCGAGCTAATTTCGCAAGGAGCTAAAATCAATCTACGTTTCTGCATCTGTTTAAAAAACAAAACCTCACGTGGGAACATTTAATGAGATTGTGGGAAATTTTTCAAAACATCCGGAATATGGAGCGTAATTTCCATCTCACAAGGTAAAGCTGTTCGCTTGTCTTTTCAATAATTTTACAATAAAAAAAAAAGAAAGAGCAGTTTTTTTAGTTGCTAAGTTTCCCACGAAATCTAATTATTATACTTTAAGATAAAAAGATCTGATTCGGTTATAAGGCAAAAAAATTATATCCTAAGTCACATGCACCCACAAGTTAGAGGGGTTTTTGTTTTTTTCTTCTGGCGTAATTATACAACCTCCTATTGGGGCTGAGAACTTTTTAAGGCTGTCCATTGTTTTCAAATTACATTGTTAGATAAGTTAGAAAAAATAAAAATAAACCAACTCAAGCGAAAGGAGGAGATTGCGTGAGAATTTTTGAGATTTTTTTATTTTCCTTTGTCACGCCGTATTCCGCAGATGAATTTGTGGAGAGATCTCAATGTTTCCAGAGCAAAAAAGTAGGAAAAATAGAAACACAGAACGAGGACACCGTTAATGCTCGTTCCGATGGTCTTTCTACACTATCTATGCAAGGTTCGGTAAGCCACAGCATTCAAGATCTGCAATAAAGAGGCACCGAGTCGACCATCGTGAAAAACGACCTTAAGATGACGATACGCAAAGCACTTAAAACGAGAAGCAAAAGAGAAAAATGTCTTCTGATCTTGTCTATAGTCTCCTTGGTGCTGGAATGTGGAAAATCACATGATCCTGTACTCTACAGCAACTACGTTTTTAAAACCTTATCAATGATATGAACATTACAAGGTTGTGTAGCGCTGGCAATGTATATCATACATTTTAGAATTCCAGACGATGCCTCAAACCAGAGTTTCTTCTTCTACACAAATGATTGACCGTTCTCGAAACAACCCAAATTCGAAATTACTTGTTTATATTAGATGGACATTATTTTACGCACATTTACGTGTTTGATTTGTTCAAGCGTGTCACCGTGAAGTACATAATTGCCAAACCACTTGACTTTTGCTGACCAGAAGTTAGGGGAATTTCCGCTTTTTACCCTCTTATCATGCATTCTTCTGCTCACCTTTTCTACTGAAAATTCTTTCTCCAATAAAATCAAGAAAACTTAAGATTTAAGCGCAAAACTTTATCAAAGAAGAATTCTTAATGAAGTACTGGGGCTCTCTCATAGTGTGGCAGCTTGTGTGTTTGGAAGTAATTAAGCGTTTACCTCGACGACTGATGGAAAGTTGAAGGAAATCAGTGTGGGAAAATCTTTAAGAAATGATAATTTTTCACCGCTTCCTCCCTACAGTTCGTCCTCTCTTGTCACTTATTTTGAACTTATATACTCAGAAGTATATAAAATAGATGGCAATGGCATACAAATTGTAACAATGCAAAATAATGGACTGGAGTCGTGCGGTGAACGTGTGGGGAATAGGGAGCAGAGAAACTCAGTGTTAAGATTCGTGTTTCGTTTTTTTGAGGGAGGGCTCCGGATTGTCATAAGAAAATTAATTCAAACTAACCGTGAGACCGGGGAGTTGGATGAGTGAGAACCTTTTCTCTTCCTTGCTCATAGAAGCTTTGTAAATTATTCGGCACGGTATTAGCGGTGTGGGAGGAAATTGGGAAATGCATTTCCCACCCTCTACTTAGAGCTGTAGCAGAAATGCAATGCTAATCATGGGAAAAAAGTTATAAGACTGGATTTTCCCCCCAGAATTTGTAGGTATACGTTGCTAGCCAGCAGTCACTGTATCTAAAAATGTACCTGGCGAGTAAGAATTCATTAGAAATCATTGCGGATCTCATGTTTATCTCTACACAGCGGTTTTCTGTTTGGTCGCATCTGTCTTTGATGACCTAGATCTCTTGTGGCAATTGTTGGGTTTCTATGGCACTTAGTTCAATATTTAAGAAGTCCTCTATTTCAGTGTGAATATGTTAAGATATGCATATGTTTGCATACATTCATTAACAAATTCTTGGTAAGACTTACTAAATAAAAGCAATGACTAACGAAAGAAGGAATCTACTGCACCCAACTGACTCAGAAGACATCCTTCTCAGAACCTTAGAGGGCTGTCAAGCATACTTCTATATGCTTCCATAAGTTGCATCGACTCAAAATGTTGCATGTAACCATTCAACAATCGCCCTTATCCTAGACCAAATCCGCACCCGACTCTAGAGAAACAGCTGGAATACAACGTTGATAGTTGTAGTCCATTAATCTCTTTCAAATCGAGTGATAGCGTGCACTTTTTTGTATGGTTTGCGTCTCTTAAAATCCCAGCGAAAAGATGTTGAACATTGAAACTAAATTCGGGTTTTACAGGCCACCGCCGGATACTATTCTCCGAATAATCAGTGCAACTGCGAGCATCTAGTCATGCTCAAACATTGACCGAAATAAATACCACCCCTGCGATCGACAAAAAAATCATTGTTTTCTATTTTCAATTGCATTGATTTCCCTGCACCCAAGTCCTGCTAATCAACCTGTCGAGAACATCAATGGAGAGGTTATATACAAATGCCTACATATGTATCCTTTTTCCGGACAAAAATAGTAATTAACTTGAAAGTTGCAAAGACCTAAGGAAACAAAGCAAGTGGTGGTTCCATACATAACAAAATACGGAAATGATGTTTGCGAATTCCATTTTCACATCCACCGGAAGAAAATTGGCCGAAGACCGGTTGCACAGAATTCAAAATGGCCGCAAGCAAAAGTTAAAGAAATTCAATTCCCATCATAATTAGTGATTTCATTGCTAGCTGGCTTTATGAAACATTGGACTTAATGCTTATAATATATATTTGTAAATTAATTTCAATGTTATATGTTCTATTACATAGCACACGAGTGCGATGGATCTAAATTTAAAAATCTATACGAGATCCAGGCAAAAACCATACCTGGTTGAATCTTGAGAAATAAAGCCCCATATCTTATTTTAATATGCAAATTATCGATATAAATATGTAGCCCACTTACGTGGAATCAATATTATCACCATTAATATTGTTTTTGAGAAGATTCGATGCAAATTACCTTGACGAAATTGCCAGTGGAGGAGTCCCAGATGCACTTTCATGTTCGAACACTAAATTTCGTTTTTTTTTACATTTAAACACTAAATAACACTTCAGAACATACTAAAAACACATTTAAATCATTAATATTGCAAAAAGTATCTGTAAATTCACTTTATTCAAGTAAAATTGCAAATTAATTTCGAAAGAAACTCAATTTAAGCCATTTTCTTGCCGATCACGAATAACGGACTTTTTCCGTAATGTTCGATTAGACATTTGAGCAAAACAAATAAAAATGGCTTCTGGGTATATGCAATTATTAAATTATTCGCAAACAAATAATACGCATTTAAACAAAAATATATATAATTAGAGTATAGAATATGAGATAAGGAAATGTCAATATTTTTGTTAAAATTTGCCTAAAAAAAAAATTGTTTACATCCATTCCTTGCAACATGTATATAAGTTGACGCACATTTCAAGTGCAAAGTATATACAACTCCTGAGGGGAGGGATCTAAACTATTTATTTCAATCTGATTGGATAGTGTGCTCCTCCAATGGAACGAAAGCCGAGGTTACGCTTCGTTGGCTTCGTAATGTGAAATGGGTTTCAAGCAGTCATCACTTTATTTCCACTCGAGACGTCATGACAAGTAGTTCTTTCTAAAGCAAATGAATCTCCATAGAAATAAAACAATTCCAACTTCCTATAAGTTTAAATAGTAAATATAATATTTTATTTCATTATAAACATTCTAAAGTAGTTCATAAATTACAAATCTCAGTTCGATTTAAAATATCTTCTATAAAATTGTATTTTAATGCTAAATAGATATTAATTATACCATACTACAACTGTATTAAGACAAAAGTACATAAGTCCAAAGAAAAAAAAACAAAATTATATTAACTAGTTTCATACGAGAAAACACGCACATAACATAGAAACAGACATAAAAAAATAGTGTTCGATTGGCCAAAAGTTAATACAAAATATGCACTCTATGTAGTTACAATAATATATTTTTGAAAATAAATAAATAAATTTAATTTCAAATCGATTACTAGTTTGCTCTTATTGTCCGGTTTTTATTCATGTTCGTCAACATTAATGAAATGTACGAAGTTAACAGATCGTCCATCTTATAGCCGAGTGACGTTTCGCATAATAATTTCGAGCCTCGAACTAAATTACCTATTGTCATATGGAAGTAGGTGTTGCCAGAAGACCAATTAGATATTCTGGTAAAAGGATGTGTAACTAGAATGTCCTGTGAAGAAAAAAGGAAGTGGGTTTGTGAATAATATGGAAAAAAAATTGAAAGATGATCATATATGTACCTTAGTGATGGGATTTATTAGACTAACACCATGTTTGTTGATGGCGATAAGAAGCATTTCAGGATAGTTAGGTTCAGTGGTTTGTTTAACTTCGAAGAATGCCGATCCAAATGTTGGCCATCTGCACGAAAAAAAATAATGAATAGGAATCACTAAAAATGCGTTCCTAGTTTACCTATAAACAATTTTCAAGAAGGCCACCTTCGCATCTTCCGAACTCATGCCACCATCTTGATTGTATGACGCAACAATGGATCTCTTCCAATCGTTTGAGCTTTGCATTTTTATAATATCTGACGGCACCAGCTCCCGAAGCATTTGCCTTAAAAATGGATACAAACAAATTATGAAATACAAATTACGGATCAAGATTATTCAACATACGGTATCGCTTGCAGCTCCTGCTTGTTGTCGCCAAATCTCACTCGATACACCAGGGCAGCCAACTTCGCCGCTTCCTCTCGTGAACACTTATGATATCCTCGCAATAGCTTTGGTAGTTCCTGATGATAGTGGAAAATCAAATCCGCATTTCGATCCTTTCCGGGCACCGTATTCGTCCACAGCTTTTTCATAAAGAACACCTGGTAAGTAAATTGCGGATTCGAGCCGTCTCTTATCGGTCTCGCCTTCTTAATCCAATCTGTTAAATGACGAACGAAATCGAAGAAAAAATCTCCCTCCGGCACAGATATCACCTTATCGGCAATCTTAACAAACAAACTGAATCCTTCGCTGGTCCGCAAACTTAGTCGTTGCGATATATTGTGGCAGAAGTCTTTGGCGCGAGTAGATGAATCCACCTCGAAGGCTTCATCCGTATCATCAGGGAAGTAGACTTTATGAAAGATCTGTGTGGTTTTGTGCTGAATGGCTTCGACTTCAACTTGGTGCGGTGGGTACTTGCGTTGGCCATTGCGGATGGTTTTCTGCAGTCGATGCATTGAATCTTGCGAGATAGGATGGCGTCGAGAACGAAGGAAAATCAGTAGTTCCTTTAATAAACTCTGGCTACAGGCAAAAAGACCTGTTGCCAGCCACATTAGCTCCCAACCACGTTCTTCTGATACCCGGATACGGTTATCCGTAAGCTGTTTCATGATTTGGCAGTAGATTTCATCTCGCAGAATTTCGTGCTTTAATGGGGCATCGAAAATGTGATCGGTGATCTCATTACCCATTCGCGGACGTTTCGAAGGAAGATCGCCCATGTATTTTAAAATTGCGGCAAACGCAAAGCAAGCTTCTTCCGCCAGTTCCTCTTTACTCTGTAATTTACGTAGAAGTGGAGCTTTGATAGGTTCTCGGGAGTATCTCCAAATTTCTTCACTACTGCGTTTTGAACCCAAAGTCAGTGTCTTTGACATTGTTCGTTTCGGTGGAAGGCGAAAGTGATCTAGAGCGTATTCCATGAGCGTGTGAGGTCTATCTCTGGGGTCAGTTCCACCATTGGAAACCATACTCAAACGACGACCGTGATGTGCTTCCTCGACGTTGAACAAAGCCAATATGTCTGGCGGAGGCTTACTAAGCGTTGGAAGAACGTAAACAGTTTCTGCCGGAAAGTCTCCTCGCTCTTGGCTGCGATCACAACGACCAATACACCAACCATTGTTAAGGACAGCATCACCGGTGGATTCATCTTCGAGAATCACTAAATCCCCCTTAAGGAATGACAGAAATGATGAACCATCCGATGGAGCTCGGTAATCTTGAATCGCAATCACGTACCGCGATCTAAAAATAAATTAAATAATTGATTCGATTGATTCTTGTCCCTGATATGTCCCCTATTCACCTCTTTTTCAAACCGTCCAAGAAATACACCACCAGGTCTCGTATATCTTCCGCGTTCGGGCTCTGGAATGTAAATTCCTCTCCGCGCACTGTGGATAAGCTGAAAGTTTGGGTAAAGACCTTATTTGTCTTCTGACTCGATACTGCTGTAATTTCTGGGAATGATAACTCCAAGAGTACTTGTTCTTGATCATCGACTACGTAGACACCAGTCCAGTTCACAGCTATGATTACGTCGTTCTTAGGCAGGTTAGGGCCAGAATTCCTAAAAAATAAATTCAACCTCAGTCATAGAAAATATAGAAAAGTAAATAAAACTACCTGTAGGCTTCATAGAACCGAGAGAATAGTAGGGGCCACTTGTACTTCGCGTAGCTTACAATATCTTCTTTAATTTTTAATGAACCCACTTTCTCCTTAACATAGTAGCTCTTTTTATATGCCTGTAGCACTAAAGCTGCCCATCGATCGATCGCCTTCTCAACTCCGGTCAAGCAGAAGTCTGGTATAAAATTGGGAAGCAGAGTAAACAGCCTTTCCATTGACATATCTGTACCATATTCGATAAAATACTGCTGTGCAGCTATCATCGCTAAATCCTCCTCTTTGTCACATCGGTACTCGCCGAATTTGACACCTCTTACAACCTGCTGGTAGATCAAATTTGTTGCGACTTGATCGTTTGTAGGATCATGCCATGGTGCAAAGATCTCTTTACGGAAAAATAGTCGCCAGGGAGCATTCCTTTCTTGAGCTCCTTGTTCCTTTGCATACTGCTCACACTGGGAAATGGCATCCATTACATGATCCCCGCCCGAACCCAGTGATGAGACTTTGTCAAACAAAGCTATGTACAGTGAGAACCCAAACTGGTCCATTAGAGCTATTTTGTCAGAAAGTTGGTTGCACAATTCCCGAGCTGTTGTGGCAGAGTCAGCCAAAAGCGTTTTTGTATTGCCATCCATGAAGGTAATAGGCAACATGATTGGTTTCTTCGATTTGGTCGCCTGGAGTTCTAACCAAGAAGGAGGCTGATTGCGAGTGCCGTTGTTGAAAGTTCGTTTCAGTCTTTCTTCGCAATAGGGCGCATAACCAGGTGGACCTTCTCGAATGAAAGCACGCAGGTAGTTCACAAACTTTTCTGACGGTGCAAAACATCCCACACAGAGTGAAAGAAGAATCCAACCGCGGGCGTGAGAAGATTTCGAGGGGTTATTACTGAGCTGCTTGCAGATTTGACAGTAAATTTCATCACGTAACTCAGCTCTTAAAATACCGTGACCAATGATGAAATGTAGCTTTTCCAAGTTCGATGTTGGCCTTGACTCCAACCATGATTGATAACTATCTGCTGTATATTCCTCATCCTGCAGACGACGACGAACATCTTCACCGAGCTTGTTTTTTCGTTTCAGAGTTAGTGAAACTAACTTGTGTCGAATCGAACGGGGTTTTTGCTTCAAGAAGGCCTCAGGATCTAAGCCCATCAACTGGGCCTCTTGGAATTCCTAAGATAAAACGGAAATGATAAAAATCATATAAAATCATAGAACAGGGTGTTACTACTTACCTTACTCCTGATAAAATTACGCCCTAATGTGGCTGTAACCTTTGACATCACAGATGTGTTATCTCTATCCATCGTATGATATCTTGGCTCTGGTAAATCTCCTGTAAATCGAAGAATAGTTATCCATAAAGCTTGAGCGGCTAACTGATCTCCTTGTGTATGCAGCGGCAGTAGTGGATGCTTCAAAGGCTTCCTCGAATACTGGTGATTAGTATTGCCTTGAAAGTATGTCGCGGCGAATTTCTGAAACTTAAATTCTGACAAGTCTTCCTCATCCTCCGAAATGTGCATTGGACCAATGATGTCCTAGGATAATATTAATTTTATTTTAGTTATTCAAATCAGGGACCTCGAAAACTTACATCTTGATTAAGATGGTTGCCATGCGGCAAATCTTGAAAAACGGACGTTTCTCGTGCTCCATGGGGCGTTGGCGCTTCACTGCTAGAATCTGGAAGGAAATCAAACATTGCTTCTACTAACTTTCCATCATCGACTGGCTCATCCTGCTTCCTTGCAGCATCATTTATGATATTCTTCTTCACTTCCACTCGTCGTTTTTCTTCCATCTCTTTTTCCATTTCATGGCGCTCTAGTTCCTTCAATCTTTCTCTGTAATGCTGTTCGGCGATTTCCTTGGCATGTTTATTACCTTGATGCTTTAACTTTTGTTCTTCCAACTTTCGGAGATGTAACACCTCCGCAAATTGTTTATACTCCTCTCGGAGTTTCTTATACTTTCTCATCGCTATCATTCTCCTCACATGTGATTGTATTGTTATGATGGCCCACATCTTGTGTCCATATTCTCGACGAACTAGGTAGCCGCGACAATGCGCCTGTAGTCCCATAATACGGCCACGGAGTTGCCGAAACCGATGACTCAATACCCGGGATCGTATCAACGCCTGCAATCGCATGTATCCAACTACCATAAGTCTATAACGCTTGCGTTGGGCGTAACCCTTCCAGTGCTTCTGAATCATGATAGCGGCGGCTCTCATTCGAAGGAAACGACGACGATACACCCAACCTCGGATGGTACGCTGCAATATCAGAATTTTGCGAGTCAAAACGCGATCCCTCTCCTGTTCCAAGAACAAATCATGGGCGTCTTTTAAGAACACCTTCGTATGGCCCAGTTGATAATCGGACTTTCCTAAGACTATCGAACAAATACGAGATGTGGCCTTTTGACAATCGGTACGATGGGCTGGCGGAACACCTGGTATCAAAAACCTGTAACGCTCCACGAACTCTCTGAAGCCATGACGAATTGGATAACCCGCTCGACGAATTCTAATCGTCTCCATCATTCCAGAATAACGCAACTGACGGCAGCACAGGCCTCTATCAAACATCATTGGTTTCTTCACCTCGTTAGGCTTAATGCACCGAATAAAGAACGGTTGGCATGTACTCAAAGTCTTCATCAGCGCGTCCAAACTCTTCTTAAACTGTGTTGACAAGGTCGGGGTTCTCTTGCGGGTTTCAGCGCCCATTTCAATATCATTGGCAAAAATCTGCCTGAGGAACTTGTTAGAAGATTGACTTACTAAATGCAACAAATCAGGACTGAACGTATCCCGGTTTTTCTCGAGGAATCCTCGTGTGTCATAGAACACCACTCCAGCGAAATGATTCAATCCGAAGCTGGTGTTTATGTCCGACTTTGGCTTTAGATAATTCTTGTGCGTGCCGTGTGTTTTGTGCAATTTTGCAAGCATTGTCTGGTCAGTACCCTTGGGGAAACGAGCCTCCTCATCAATCAGGGCCATGATGTTTAGCTGTTTGATCGCTATCAAGTCCAATGCATCCTGATTATCAACAAACTCAATGTGCTGCCAATTTATAGCTTCGTGATTGTACTCCTCTTGTTCTAACTTAAAAATATGCTGCACAAAGAACTGTTGGAGGTTTTCATTTGCATAATTGATGCAAAACTGCTCGAAGCTGTTTTGATCGAAATTTTCAAAACCAAAAATATCCAGCACTCCAATAGCGTTGCGAGATGTTGCTCGAGGTTTATATATTGCAGTATTTATCTTTTTCACTATGTGGATAAAGAGCCGCCCATAGATGCCTTTGACAAAAGCGTCCCTTACGTCTACCGATTGATCTCGGGATAACGTTGAGATAACAGTCTCGCCATGAGCAAAAAGTGTTCTCCTAGTCAACGCATCTATCAGGGGATTAATGGGAAGACCCAGTAGCGAGGCAACACGTTCTACGTTGATATGTTCGGGAATTTCGGTGGCGTCCAAATTGTCTACCACAGTTGCCTTGTATTTTATGTTACCACAATGGAGTAATGCAGCTAAAAGTTTAATAATTTCCCAAATTTCTGAATCGGAGAAAAGGAGCACTTTCATGGCGGATCGAATGTCGGAGAATTCGGCTGCATCATCGCGGCCTTCACAAGTAATACAATCGCCACCAGTTAGATACCTGCAATATAGTAATAATTCGTTAAACGCAAAAATTAAATTGTCAAAGAAAGTCTTAACAACTGTAATACCAAGTCTAAAAATGTTTCAAATTCTGCAGCCTGCTATATAATAGGCCATGAGGTGATTGTCAAATGTTAAACTTTGCTCCGAAACTTTCAATTGCGATGAGAACACTTAAAGTGTCACGCAAATGAATATCAAAGCATGGCAACGAACTTTATGTGTCGATGATGTAAACACAAAACAGATTGCGGAACAGCAATTATGAAAACTACTATTCACATCTAAGCAGCAATTCAGCCGACAATTAAACAGGCAACAATTAGCCAAAACCTTGTGACTACATAATATCAGTGTTGCTCAGGCTTTACGTCGTGTTTTTATGATCGCAGTTAATGAGTCAAAGGAGAATCTATTAGTTTAGAGGTGAAGGCAAGCTAGTCATTTAATATTGTGACAAAGTTCAATCCATGAATGTTACAAAAAGAGGTACACCGGCGTTTTACGCTTATGCGTACATCACTTGTTTATAATTGATAACTGTTACACCGCCCAAAAGGATAAATACTTACTTATAATCTGCAGACAACCCCAAATCCAACCTTCGTTTTTCGTCTCCTGACAGACCGGCCAATATGCAATAAAATATATGATAATTACGCTCACTATGGTTCTGTGAGACTATTCGAGATTTTTCTAATAAATATTGTTCTATCTTAGCACCCTCTATGACACCATTTCCACTGAAGTGTATATCTATATATTTGCCAAATCTAGAAACACAAAACTATCATTAAAAGCCCTTATTCATGTAGTTTCCTTCAAACCTTGATGAATTGTCATTGCGAACGGTTTTGGCATTACCGAACGCTTCGAGTATAGGATTCGCTTCGAGAATTTGTTGCTCAATCCACGAGTGCTTTCCACTGATCGCAGCCAGATACTGTAAGATCAATTTAGTACTTTCGGTTTTGCCAGCTCCCGATTCACCAGAGATCACAATGCATTGATCCTGACGAAAGCGTTTCATATGAGCGTAGGCATTGTCACCAATTGCAAATATATGCGGAGGAAGTTCGCCAATTTTCCGTTCCTTATAGAGTTTGATCTGTTCTGCTGTGTAAATCGGTAGAATTTGATAGGGATTCACTGCTACTAATATGGAACCAGTGTAGGTCTACAAAGAATAAATAAAATAAGATTTTATCATGATTTTCATGCAAGATCGACTTACGTAGATTAAATTTTCCTGATATCGTATAAGAAGATTTCTTAGGATACCTGCTTCATGAAGGTCACCCAAAGAAATCATATCTTCCACACCCTGAACCGATGATGCATGCATCGCCTTGATGCGCCTCTCTGGCGCAAGCCATACCTCATCTCCGTCATCGTCACGCACCTGAATGCGACGTCCTTCTGCTGAGACAACACGAGCACCAATGGCTACATCGAATTCCCTGCCCGATACGGGTTCGATCCAGATGTAGTCACCCTGTAAAAATTCAAAAATACAAATCATGTTAAAAGTCACTTAAACGTAAAGCTGCTTCACAGGTGGTGGATTAAATAGGTCACCTAAGGTTACGTAAGTCTGCGAAATGAAGTTGTGCTTGGGTTATGGGTAATAAGTTCGACTGCTTGAAGGAAATCTTTTAGATTATCTTTCATATTACACCTGTTATACCAAAGATCATTAGGCGTGGTGTTACATGTGATATGTGCACATGTGGCAATCACAAAACACACAGAGAGGCATCTACAGAAATGAATGAAATGGGAGCGAACGGATGTTTTAGTTACGCTTAGGTGGTTCACAAAAGACCGCAGCCGAGAGGGTTAATGTACCAAAGTAAAGTGGTAAGAGAGCGAGAATAGACAGTAGGTACAACACTATGAACAGAATTCCATTAAGCGTAGTATTCACTTGTGTACCTAGAAATCAGTACTAATATCTAGTACCTACATGTATCTGTTTCACTCTCTTGTACTCATGGGAAAGTAGAACTTTTCATTTTTAATCGCAAAGACATACCAATTTAGAACAGTTTATCTAATTAGATAAATTTAATTTCACCTTTGAAATTTCACTTTCCACCAATTATCCGTTGGCCGTCGAGAATGACTCTATTTTTCTCGGCAAAGACCGAAACAAATCTGTCATGATTGGTGTAAAAGATACAAAGTGATGCAACACGTC
The DNA here is from genome assembly GCA_951813785.1 of Criorhina ranunculi. Lineage (NCBI taxonomy): Eukaryota > Metazoa > Arthropoda > Insecta > Diptera > Syrphidae > Criorhina > Criorhina ranunculi. The sequence continues at coordinate 62,677,280 of OX638384.1, read as the reverse complement.
ATTAAGAAAAAACAGGAAAAGTCTAGAATCAACGGAAACAGTAAACAATGACAGACATCTTGTAACGTATTTAATCAACTGCAAGTTCAATTGTTATGGGAGCTTCCGGAAAAAGTATAAACAAAATCTCTAGAGCACGTCAGAATAAGACTGCACTTCTGGATTACTCATTCCATATAAAAGAAAATGTTAAAAATGAAATCTTTGCCTTGAGTTTGTATCTTCTTTTTTTTTTTATTTAAAAATAAGAATAGGGTGGTGATGGATGTTACAATTGATAGAAAAAAAAAGTGAGAAAACAGTTGTAGGTCAGCGATGATTGATTGTAATGATTTAACGGTTGTTATGCAGAGAAAGTTTAAGTGATTTTACACAGGCGCCCAATTGTAACTCCTCACGTGTATGCTGCAATTGAGTTACTACTCTACCAGTTAAAATTACTTATGGAACTGGTGTTGGTAGCAGGAATTCGGAATGTTTCTATTGCGTTTTAAACACTTTGTTAAGAAATATCGAATATTCTTTCAAGCCACAGTTAAGATATGCCTTTGACATGCAAAGTAAAGTATAAAAATTTGGATCCGTGGTCTTCAGTTACTCTAATCAAAAGTTAATCGTTTCTGTTGGGTGTTAGTCACAGATAGAACAACTGCTCAGTCTTAAGTGTGACGAGTTTTTTTCCCAACTTTTAATATAAATTCGTTAATATCCATACTAATCAAGTTAAATTTTCTTTGTTTTGTCCAGTTTTTTCTAGTTTCCATCTTGATTTCACAGGCTTTAATTAGTTCTATGAAATTCTTTGCATTTATATAATTGTACATGTCACCGTCCAACCTGGTAGTTAAAATAAAAATAAATTACTCACTCGTGTTACTATAACCATTTTTGACCTTCATTGACTTCAAACGTTTAAGAATACAGATGCGTTCTGAAAAATACAAAAAGAAAATCTTTTAACCATTGTTTTAACCATATATCTACTAGCAATAAAATAAAAAAAAAACAAATAGGACAATAAAACAACGTAACACAACAGTTGACAGCTCTTTCCGTTCAAACTACTCTTCAAGAATTCCTTTATAACTACTGTATGCCTCACACTCCCTGAAATCTGTCCAACCACCGAACGCACTTCATTTAAATACTTTAACGACATGCTTTTAAATCAACGTCTACAGTAAATAGACTTGATACCCCATTTTCTTTGGCTCGCCAATCTATCAACATCATCTTGCAACACGTCGGGTATACTCTACTTTCCCCCGCACAATGGGACGACTTCGACGTTTAAGCAAATCGCAAAGAAAAGGCTAACAAATTGCCATGCGATAAGTAAGTATTTTCCCCGGGTCTACAATTAACTCCAAGTTCACCTATTGTTTAAGAAGATCGCACGAGCTATGTAGCTGCCCTGGTTGTACTCACTCCAAGATCCCCTTCAACGGGGGTAATTTATTGTGGACGCAGATGACTTGAAATGAGATTTTGCTAGTTACTCTTTGGCGCAAAAATAGACGGTGTGGTATCGCATGGGGGCAGTTTATCTTGAGACCGGTTAAGTGGATAATTGTTTACAGAAAAATGTTTCCACAAAATTAAGTAGTTATTTTCATTCGGTACTTTGTGGAACTTGTTTTTCATTTTCTTCTCTTATCGATTTGATACACTTTTGCTAGGAGTTATTTTGGAGCGTAAAGTGATACTTTTTTGTTTAGAGATGCTGATAAATTCAAAAACAAACACAATTTGGAAGTACCGTTTTTAATTAAACAAATAATGGTGGGCAATAAACTGTAACATAAGCCGCGTAGCTGGAAACAAAGTGTTCCTGCTTAGAAGCATCTATATAGTCATACTGTAGATTATAGCTCTCCTTGCTGGTCAAGTCGCTTCTTATTAAAACACTACCGATGCAAGATTCGTAACTAGTTAAACAAATTTAATTGAATAAGACCCCACAACAATGTGGGTGTCATTGCCATGCAAATACTTCCTTCCATTTATCTGGTAGCATATTCAGAACCCGTCTGTCCGTGCCTTAAAAGATCTCCTTTTGGCATTCCATTCCAAAGCGAATCACTACTTCTTCGAATGGAAAACTAGGTTCTTAGTGCGATTGTGTAATTGACACTGTCCATACAACAAACTAGCTATCTACACTCACTCATTCTCAGCGTATTACCGTTAAGTAAGACAATATTCTTTCTATAAGTGGAGAGAAAAGAAAGATTAATGCATGCCATGTCCGGCGAAGACTATACATGTATTAAACCTAACGTTACATTAGCCCACGTACATATACATAAGAGACACTTGCTGATACATTTTACAAAGGAGGAAAAAAAAACAGCCTAAAAGAATAAGATGTCGAAACTTGAAATTCGAGTTAACTTACGTATACACTTTGTAAGCAAAGAGTTCTTGGACAGTTGGACAGACAAAATAAACGAGTTGTACCAATGTGCCCGGGGGGTACTACTCTGTTATTATTCCACAGGTAGTTCAAGTTATTCAACTCCTTTTTTCACTTGTAGAAGAGTCCAAAGGAAACCAGAAGATAGTACAAGCTTCTGATCAGATAGCCAAGTCGAGAAGGCAACCAGTCACCTCTTCGTCTGCTTGTAATTAATATTGTCGTTAAGAACGTTGGAATGTACAAAAAAAATAAGTGTCTTCTTTTATTTTATGCTTCATTACTATTCCTATGTCTTTGTATACAGTTGTCGGTTCTTTTCCGGTAGTGGATACATATTGCAGTGATTCGGTGTTGGCGGACGTGTGAGGATTGCTTCCCTACTTGGAACTCAGTTAGTCTAGAAGTGGGAACAATTATTTTGCAGTCAGGGTATGATTTAGGTTGATGGACTTGTAAATGTGCGCATGTCATTGTTTAAATACCACTTGTTGAAAATGATGGTATAACAACCATTTATTATTGGAAATTATGTTGCGAGGTCAACGGTCATCAAGGTCACCTGATAGGTCCACTTTTCTTGTCATAAGGACAACTCCTGAATTAAGTAACATTGTACTACATACAAGACGAAATTATACCCGGTTAAGACACATTCTTTTGACATCCGTCTCCGCCACTCCTGCATAAGTAAACACTTATCGAGGATGACACCCATTCTTCCGGTATCATTTCCAGAATAACAACATCATTTGCAATTCAAATTAATTTTTAAATGCTTAAATGGAGCTTACGTGCGGAAAGATTTGCCTCACGTTAATGCAAAAATGCGCGTGCCCTTGGCAAAATGTCACTGGGAACGTTTTAGCTACTCAGAACATATTTACTTTATCTAAATTGTATTATAGCTCCTCGAGCTTCTTAATTCCATTTCGGTTTTGAAGTGATAAATATATTGTCACGATCACTAATTATTATTTTTAGTGGGTAGTAAGGTCTGAGTTTCATTAGTGGATTATAATTAACTGTAGAATTTCTTAAATTTCGTTAATAAAAATAACTAAATGCGTTTAAAAGAGTGTCTTCAATTCAGCGGCCGCGAATTCGCCTACCAGGAAACCGGCTTACCCCAAGAGATGGTGTTAATTTATGCTTCGTGCCGACCAACTATTAACTTTGACGTAAGCTGCATATAATAAACTGCGGCAAAGCGTTCATCGAAACCAGTCTACTTGCATCTGATTGCTACAACAGGTAATTTTACCGTAAACTTCAACTTCACCGAGTTTTTCTTTTGGTTTTCTGTTTCTCTTCTTTAATTTTCTTCTTTTTTTTTTTTTGGTTTTGTGGTACGCAGTCGAGGAAGTAAGGTGCACTTGCAGCAAGAAAGAAAGAAAAAAAAACCTTGATCTTGTATATGTGTGTGGTAACAGTGGAATTTGCTGCGGTTTTTGACACAAATGTAACAATTTTCTGTACATATTGACCTAATTTTTGTTAAGAGGTGTAACCTATGCATAACTCAGGTGTGAAGAGGGGCTCTTGACACAATGATAAAATGTGATTGCTTTGAAAAGATAGTCAAAGCCAATCGAATGGGGTTTTTATTGATGGAACAACCTGCATACGGGCCATTGATATCCATCTATCTTACCCATGTTTACGCATATTGCATCGACTTTTGAAACCATATACGAGTACCAGTCGTATTCGTACATCTGGCCAACAATAGTAATCAATGCTATACACCGTAACTCAGGTGGCATTAGAAGCATACAGGGGATGGGTTTAAAATCACAGGGGAGACAGTGATAAGACCAACTGGTTCGAAAAGGAAAAGTGATTGGGGGCTATGACCGTGACGATGTAATGAAACATGTTGAATTCTATTGCGTTTTACCATTCTGTTACGTATTTGTTACGATATAAAATCGCTGTTTAGAACCAATAATGACAATTTTATAATGATAGCCATTGACATTTTAATGAAGCACCACACGGCGGAAGTTCACTTACCAATAGTGGTAGAGTGAAGAAAAACAAATTATTATTATTATTTTGTTCCGTCTCTTTCCCCTTTTTTTATTTTCTTCTTTAGCTTGTTGTTAACACATCTACAGAACAGAAACCATAGGTGGTGTATTGCCCCCACCGTGCATACAATGGCCAGCAACAGCAACAGACAACAAACACTTGCCGGTCGGTCGGTCGGTATCACCACTTGCATATGTGAAATTGGTTCCAAGCCAGTGGTCACTGGAATCTAGAGTAACTTCGGTTTGTATATTTGTACAATCCAGTAGTTGAGGTGTGACTCACGAGTTTATGGTCAGTTATAAAAACTGATGAAATGCTTCCGGCAACGAAACGACGTGACAGAAAGTCGTCTCTTTTCTCTCAACTGGTCATTGATATTTAAGCTCCTTAATTATTGTATATTAAGTATTCCTAAGAGGTGAAATGAAATCGAAATTTTTTTCAAAGCCGTGAAGATTTTCTAAATTCTTACACGGAGTAAAGGTACAACTAAAAAGCAAGAAAATCGAAAGTCAGACAGACGTGTTGACGTTTTTTTTTTTTTTTTGACCTAAATTATGGTGAATGCTAATGTGCAGTATAAAGCACTAGATTCGCCCACTTTTGAGCAGTTTATCTACTATGCCATTTACATTTTTCGTTTTCGCTAACGCTGTCCACATGTGTTTCACTTGAAGAGAAAGAAAGAGCAACATTTTGATCAGGGATCACGCAATATATCGAATACACTTTCAAATTCTCCTTAACTCCCAGACATCAATTTAAAAAAGATATGAAAACCCAATGGATGTCGCAGCCCAGAAAAGAGTAAGCCATGAAATGTTTATTCTTTTAAAAGATAAATTCCCAGCAATGTACATACATACGAGTACAATCAAAGAGAGTAAACTTATTCTGACTGTATCTAAGCAAACAAATGTAATTGGACATTGAGCGATTGTTGAATTTCTTTTGTGAGTGAAATCGGTGACATATTTAATTATTCTCCATTTAGATACGGTAAAAGATCATTGTACAATATAACATTGGTAAATAATTGTTCACTCATTTGTTTTATATTTCCTCTGCCTCTGATGACGACAATTGTTTTATTTTTTTCAAACAGCAATAAATCTATTTTGTACAAGAACACCACAACATATCGAATGTTTGCGATAAGATTCCGATTATGAGTTCTTCACTATCACATGGCAGATATTTTACTGATAATTGATTTCTACACAATTGGCAATTGTATATTTCTTTTGTACCTATTCCTTAACTTCAAATCCGAAGTCATCAATAAAATTAAATGTACAACAAACAAAAAGGGGTACCTAATAAAATTACGTCACCACCAGTTAACACCAGATAACAAAAAGTTACTTAATTGTTTATATATATCCTAACCAATATTGATAGATAAATTGCTTTAGGCTTTCTCGATCAATTAACAAAAATGATAAATATTTAGAGAAAAAAAGACACACATACGAAGTGCCAGGTGTAGCCTACAAAGCTGAAAATGAAAGATGACATAGACTCAGTGAAAGTTTTGTTATCGGTCTCAAGCTATAAAGACTGACACGCTTGTGCATTTGAAAAATATATATATAAGTATATTTGACATTCCATTCTCAGTCACGTTTGCTATTTTACTATCTTTCCACAGTCATTACCTGAGCATCTTCCACGGTCTTCGACAGCAAAGCACAGATGAAAGAAACACACTTCCAAAGAAATGTGGATAGAAACATGGTGAAGCATTCCGAACGAGGTTAATCAGATTTGTAAGAGATGAAAAAGAAAATATGTTGATTGATTTAGAATTATAACTTTGTAATAAAAAAAAAAAAAATTTATACATGTATAATTGTATACTCCACAATTTCGAGTTCGTTCACTTTCGGTATTTCTTTTCGAATTTAAATAATCATGTGGAAATTAAATGCAGCTGCTTTCTGTTTCAGGGTTCATCTGAATATGATAATATTCAACAGTTTTGGAACACTTCTGAACACCTGAGAGAAATCAATGATCAACATATATAAAAAAAATAGAAGTAACCCAAAAGATTATAAAGAAGAACATTTCGGTGTTTTGAAGTAGGCTGAAAGATGTTGAACGAGAAAGCGAAAGCTAATGAATAGTCAAGGTGTTTTGTGGAAATGCATGTTGTTTTTTAAAGTGGGTGTTGTTCGTGGAATTCAGAAGTGTAAGGAGACACCGAGACACCAACGTTTGGTAAGTTAAATGGTTGCATTTAAAAGAAGGCTCTCAACGTAGTATGTAAGGTTTTCGTTTTACCTACAATTTAAGTATTTTCGCCAGTAAACGAGAAAGATCCTCAATTGATATATAAATGCTTGTATATGGATGACATTTTTTATTGACACAACCCAAGTTGACATTAGTCAGAATGTTGACAGCAGATTTTAGTACATACACTTACTTACAAGCTTATTTAATGCGATGATGTCAACTTCTATTACATAGAATTCCCAGCCATATTTCTATATTTATTAGTAGGTAATTACAAACCACTAACTGCCAGCTGCTGATCATATGTTTTCTCTTCCCATTTCTACAGAAAAATTGCATTTTAATGTTCCTAACAAATTACCTAACTCTTTTAACAATAAACTGTGAAAATACTGAGCTCGTGACATGTGCCCCATTACGTTGGTTCTGTAAACCATGCAAGCAGGTGATAATGATACAAACTAAATAACTTTATTTGATTGCATTTACAAAAGAGAGGTTACCAGGAGACTACGGAATGCAGATTAAAATTCAAATATCTTTACCATAAAACAAATTATTTCCTGCAACTTTCTCTCATTGCTTTGTGCAAATAAATTATTCAAAATCCATACGACATTGAATTTAAATATCTCTTTAAAACGGCCACGAAAAAAATATCTAAATCCGCAAACATAAAGAAGATTCGTTTTTCTGTTTAAAACCTCTCTATCCCTCACAATTTGTTTGACATAATTCGTATTCTGAAGGCATACCTTGAAATGTATCTCTGTACCTACTTACATCTTAGCTCGATTGTTGCATAACTGAGGTTCGATTGTGAATGAAAATCGGTGCATTTGTCATGTGTGTTGACAAATTTTTATTTTATTTTCAAGTGGCATTCGTTAGGGTCCTTTCACTTTTTTTTGTGTGTATCTTCAATTGTACGTTTACGTATTAATATGCAAAGATTGATGTTGTAATAACGATAACAAAGTAATTTATTGGAGTTCGATGTTGTTTGTCATAGCATCACTTATGGAAATCAACTTATGAGTACACACATTCAATGCATAGCCTTTGGAATATGGAGTAAACTCCACACACATCAATTCCTCAACGACTGCGCCAAAAGTCCTAGTACATTCTTATCATTCATTTTTTTTTAAATTTCTTGTATATTATAATAATAATTAATACTTTTTTCTCCCTGAAGCATCCATGCATTTGCATAAATATACTTCTCAATAAGCAGCATTTTCACAACCCAATCTAATCCACAAAGACTATAAGCATCAAATTTAATGGTTGATAATTTGTTAATCGAAGAACTTGCACAAACAAAACCGGTCACACACGAAAACCGGACGGTATATTATAAGGAATGTATACTGTATACATAACATCCAAACTGGAAGTAATTCTTCTAGAGCTCCTGTCATAATTTAACTGGTCATCCTTTAAAATGTTGATGTCAGTTAAAACCAATTATACATATGAAAATTGTTAAATTCTTAGTTTATTGGCTAGGATTGAGAAAAAATGTTAATCCGTCTTATAGAGGTTGACGTCGTTTTTTGCATGTAATCTTTTAATGTAAGAAGGTGCAAAAATTACACTTCCTAATTTCTATTTCCTGTAATTTTATTATGAAATATTGCTGAAATTACATTTATTTAACTAACTAACACATAGGAATAAGTGTTGATGTAACTTTCTAGCAATATTGCCATTAAAAAACTGATATTTCGAATAATTTGAAAACGGAAGTGTACACAGCCAAAAAGTGCAGCAAGGTACTATATCAACTGAATCCATTTTTCGGCCCATTTGGTGCTACATGAAAGAAATTTCGAATTTAGTGCACTTTTGTTGGGATTTGATTGATTTCAATGTTTTTTCGCATAGAAGCTTATATAATAAGTATAAAATACTTCAAATACTGATCAGAATTAGTAGATTAACTAAAATTGAGAAACATTTTTGAACGTTAGGATTAGGATATTATTATACTATCATGCCGCCGTTGTAGTTTACTTGTACTGAATTTAATGCGCTAATTTTGAAAGCAATTAAAGTTCTGTGTGCTTTCTGCGGCAACCGGTATGGCCTGACCGAACGTAAAGGCAACAATGGCTGTCTAATGGTGGTTGATCGGACTCCATTCAACGTTTTATGACGTCAGAAGGATCAGAAATTAAATTTCTGTAATTTTTCTATGGAAAATTACTGTAATTAAATTTGTTTATGGAGAAACCATTACTAGATAGTACAATTGGATAACGTCACAACATTGTAAACTGTTTACTTAAGAAGTTGATTTTTTTTTCCATTCTGTTGTAAATACCATCAAAGAAACATGTTTTCTCTTTACCATCAAAGGAAAATTTGAAAACTCTTCAGATGCTTAAGAGCATCTCTTTTCTAAATCTCGGCTCTTTTTTAAGATTTTTTTAACATAACCTAGAAAAAAAAGTGGCTTACCAATACATCTGGAGTCTGAAAATTGCTTGATGGTGTTTAATAATACAGTTATTTACAATTTAGAGAAGTCAATAAAGAGAAATGAGATATTGAAACATATTTCAGAAAAATGATCACGGATGAGAGATAGAGATACCTTATTTGAACAAACAATATCTAGTGAAAATTAAACAAAAAAGTGCACGTTGATGATTCTCGATTTCTCAGAATTGCGAAGATTCACATTGAAGTGGATATCTATATACATTTATGACCACATCAATTTATTTTTATAAATTAGAGAATAAATAACACACAACGCTTTTGAGATTGGTTATATTGTAGGATGCAGGTTTACTCTAAATTTCTTTAGACCTGTTTTCTCCTTTTGGCACACTTTAGGAACACATTAGGAAAAGGAAGTGTGTATGTATGTATGTACATATTAAAATGGGATGGACAGAATAAAAAAAAGTGCAACTTTTGTATAGATTTCCTTAACTTTAATCTCAAATTTTGACTTACAAATGTATGTATGCAGTTTATCTATAACAGTTTGAACTATTTTGGTAATTCTATTAAACAATTGTAAGATTAACATACGATATTTAAAAAAGATGTACTTTATCAGCCATTTTAAATGGCCTTCATGTGGTTTTTGATAACGTGTATTAAAATTCAATTTAAGTATTTTTTTTTCATTTTTTAAATCGATTAAGGTCAACCGTTTCCGTATTGCTAAAAGCATGATACTTTCTTAAAAGGCATTTAAACATGCTAAATTGATATTGAATTAATAGAAATTGGATACTTCCTACAGATATACCATATGTTTGTCCAAAAATAGTTATTAATTCTATTACAGAGACCTTAAAGTCATAATAATAAAACAATTAATTTACTTTTCTCATCAACAATCATGTGACTTGTCATGTACATTGTAAGATCTTCTGTATCTGTTCGAACACATAAGACTGATTAAGTGTTTCACTTAAGGCTAAACAGGTGATCAAAGATCAATGTAAACATAAGACAGATTACTGTCCACCCCTAACTAGGAGTGCATTGAAAAACTCAAAGTAAAAACTTACCCCTCTATTTAGCAGTAAGTAAGAAATCCAAAATATGTATTTTCCCCTTGGTTAAAATGTGATACCGTTAAATGAAATTCCAACAAATGCGAGAGCTTGTGCGTGCTGATCTCTTACTTAATCCTTAGTAAGGCATTTTTCTCGTCAAGAGTAGTAAGGTAGTAAACGTTTTTTTTTTTCTTCTTTAAGTACTTTAGCACTTTGCAACTGGATAAACTAGATATAACATACGAATACACCTGGTTCTCTAAGGCAGCGACGACAACGGCGACGACGATGACGGTACGGCGCGCGAAAAAGAGAAGAACGATGAGAAGGTGAATGCACTCTTTTTTCCTCTTTTTCAATTTACTATTCTTCTGTAATATATATTTTTTTTTATATAAATTTTTCACTGCTTGAGCACAAATTCATTTTAACTTTGTTATTTTCTCTTGTATTCTGCTGACTACATGCCTTTATTTTTTATTGGGGATACATTATTTTAGAAATAATTCACACAGAACTGAAGTTAAAATACACTTATAAAATTAAATCAAAGTAAATTAATTAAAGGTTTCCAATCCGTTAGGTAGACTTCAACGTCTGGTCATTTTTTAAATAAAACATATCCTATCAGACGCGCGCAGGCAGTAGCAACGACTTTAATCGACCGCAGGTAAGAGAAAACTAAGCACGGATCGTTTCTCCATCGTATTCGCGATTGAATGCTTCAACAAATAATCGCCTTCCCACCAAACGTCGCACTGCCTGCTTCATCACCTAGTTACGGAGGGAAGAATCGGCTTGCGTGTCACTAAAACACACACTAGTCAAAGATACAGATACAGGTAGAAGCGAAAAAAGGTAAAAACTCAGTTCAATATGTGGTTTGGTTGGTAAGCGGTACGGTAAGCCCATCATTTTTGGTCGCACTACACAGGTAAAGAAAGTGCCTAAAAGAGAGTGTACACTGTGTACTCTATACACACCTGCGTGGTGTGTACTTTACAAACTTAGTGAGTCCGCGGAATTTGTTAATTTCTCTGTTCATTTTCCTCTTATATTTCTTTGGTAGCTTCATTCACCGGCACAGAATTGGGTGAGTTGAAATTGGGATATGGGTGGGTAAATTTGAGGTGTGCAGAGGAAGTCAGGTGAGTTTCTGGTAAGGAAACTCTATCAACAGTGTCGCTATAATTGGCGATCAAAATTCACAACACAATCGTAGTATTTATTAATCGTCTCTTTGACCGTTTATGGAGAGAGATGTTCTCTTTTTGCAGGTGAAATCGAGAAAACTCTTTCGGTTTATCTCTTTTGAGTACGTGAGTGAGAGTGTTTTTTATTTAAAACAAAGAGATCGACTCTGGGCACAACAGTTGGTCGCGTATTACATTTTGGAGAAATTCACCCATAGAGTAAACCTGTATGAGTTGTTCTATTGTTTTTTTTTTTGGCAATTAGTTTTGCCAATGTCGTACGTACATATGTACAGAAATAAAAATTGAATGAGATATTTGAAGGGAATGGTTGTTGGTTATTTTGTATAGGGCCCATACACTACACATGCATGTATGCGCAATCCAGTGATTGTGCATGCCAACTGAAGGTGTTTGGTGTTGATTATGTGGTTGCGCATGCGGCATGTGTGATTTCAAAAATGTTTGCTCATGCAGGATTGTGTGGTGTGTGGGCCCTATTAATCGCAGTGATTTTACCAGAGGCAGTTACAGGAATACTTTATCCACTTTCATACAAAATGTAGACATATTTCTTCACGGCTTTGCGCAGAAAACAACATTCCAGACAAATTGGAAATAAACAAATGAAAATTATAAAAATTCAAATTACAAGATACTACAAAAACAAAGCATTTTAAATTAATTACATATGTAGATTATAATTATAATTTCAATAAAAAATTAATAAACTTAATTTTCTTTAAAAAAAAAATAAAATAAAACAAAATCCTTTGCCTCATGAACACACTCTGGGAAACTATTGGAAAATTGGAAGTGAATGAGTTCCCACTTTGACACACTTGAATCACTTCTTTTTTTTTTTTTACTTTTCTGAGATTGCATGTGGAGAAGACAGAAGTACAATTATTTATGTTAAAACATTGTGTAATCAGAATCATATCCTGATTTAACAAAATGATGAATAAAAGGAAATCTACTTTGAAACACCAAACACATCCCCGAGTAAAAATGTAATCGAAAACTTAATTTCCTATTCAATACATTTCATTGTGTTGAGTGGGAACACTGGTTATGAACTTTCTCTTATTCCAGTCTGTAAGAGCTGGCCGGGTGCGAAAGGTGTATTTCATATATTGAGTTAATCGATTATATTTATTGCAATGGATAGTGCTAAAAAAGAAGATTGTAAATACTGGGACAAATGTTATCAAAAAAACGAAAAACATCTTCAGAAGTATAACCACCCAGCAAAAACTCCGGTCCAAAGTGAAGACGAGCCGCAATCCACAACTCAATCCTCTGAGCCTCGGGATAATGCTGAGACAAGTAAAAAACGTAAATCATCTGAAGGCTCTGACGATAACACAATTGTTGCCAAAAAGAACAATCCCCAACGCTTGTGGCAAAGTCGCGATGAAAATTACTCAGAACTTTTGAAGAGTAATCGATTTATACATGTAAAGTTTCTGGTAACGATGCCAAAGGATTTCTACCAATTTTGGGACTTTGCCACTTATGTTACAACAGAAGAGAACAAGCAACCTTTCAAAACATTTAACTTCGAGCTTGTTGGACCATATGACTTTATGGCTGGCCGATTCGCCAATGTGGAACAGAAAAGCCCGGGAGAATATTTGCGCCACTGGCGGTTCTACTATGATCCGCCTGAGTTTCAGACGATTTTTGTAAAGAAAGGCACCGGTATACACTATGGGTATTGGAGGGATGATCCAAAGGATCAAGAAACAGTTCTTATTGCACGGAATGACGCTGAAGCAGGGTGTCAATTCGAATTTATTGCAACAAATATGTTTGATGCTTTTGCGTATTTCTTGGAAAAGGACTTTATCCCAACGCCATTCACGCAATTTGATTTACGTACAATAAGAAAATCTATTAATGATTTTGTAAGCCTTAAGGGAATTGAGCGTAGTGCATTGATGGTGGCCAAAAGTAACCGTTGGAAGACGATAGCAACTAAAACATTCCATGGAGCTGGCATCATTGTTCCTGTGGACAAAAAGTCAACTATCGGCTATCGACCTTTGATAGAAAGTGAAGCTAATTTAAAGAAAATTCTTAGTATTTTCGAGAGTGAAGAAAATAAGGAAACAGCTACGAACAGTGTCATGGAAAAATTACAACCTATAATAACAGCAGCAGTTATCGCACTAGATGAATGCGATTTTGGCACGAATCTTGAACTTGGCATTAACCTCTTCTGCAGTGGCCATGAGCAGTTACATTCAGTGATTCAGTCGCTTCTGGTGCCGGCTTATACACTCCTTGAGAGACCTCAATTACTTGCTATTTTAAAGGCCCATTTGGATGATAGGAAAAAGGGTTTTGACCTTAGTATCCTCAACTAAAGTTTCCATTTCATAACACATATATATGTACATCTATTTATTTTTTGTAAGCATTAAAATAAAATAATTTTAAATATTGGTGTTCTCGTATCCAGCACGTGTTCATTATTTCGAAGCTGCTAACATTTATGAAATTTTTGAAGTGCGTAGGTACTTACGTTTCACTAAAAAATTAACTTTTCTTTGATGAAGTGTTCCGACCAATTGAAATGTACAAAAAGAATAGCAGCTGCTAAGCGGGCTTGTAATTCGTGCATGCTCATATCATGAGCCCATTCAACACGTCCCCAAAATCGTAACTGGTATTCTTCTTCTAGTCGAGATAGGTTTACAGCTTTTTCTGCAGTGATGTACTGTTCAATCACAGCGCACGCAAGGAGTACAGACTTTAAAGTGTCCACCGCAAATATGAAACCTGCAAACCTTTTGTTACTAAAATGATTGCAGTTGAAGGGAATGATGAACTAACCGTAAAGAACATCTACATTATGCGACAAGAAATACTTCGATATCTTCATTTTATCGCCTTCGGACACATTTGGCGGAGATATGCTATGGGTCTTCTCTATTTTTGTATCATATCGCTTATTAAACCAATCTATTATAGGGTCCCATTCATTTTTTTGAAGCTCAGCGAGATCTGCTTCATCCTGCAATAGAATTTAGAATAATTGCAACAAATTCAAGTGCTCCATTTTACCTGTGTTTGAAACAGCACCGTGTCGGTTGGAAGGAAGTTTAATAGATAATTCACCATATCAGGCTTGGACAGATTGTTTGGGTTATCTATGGAAGTGAAGCACAAAGCCGATATGTGCATGGAGGCTTGTGCTATTGTTTCTTTCTGGTTGGCCCATTCGGTGGCCACTGCAATTGCCATTGGTTCACTTTTCAAAGTGAACGAATTACCTCTAGGGGTTTTTAGTTTTTTATGATCCAATGTTATTTCATATTTTCCATCGTTGAAGAGAACGTTAGTGTTTTTATAGAAACGCCTTGGTGCAGCTGCAAAAGTTTCATAACAAATAAGATTAGCCCTCTTAATTGGGAAAACTAAACATCTTACCGTAAAACCTGTGTGGAACTTTTAATTGCGATGTTCCATGAAGGAAGCTATACCGCATTAATTTTACTGTAGCCATAATGTTTATTTTAATTTAGAACTATTATTTTTAAATTATATTCGCCGGCTCCTACGACTACGGTACCACATGAGAACTTTCAAGATTTGACAGATAATTCTTTTAAGGCAACGTTTACACCATTTTACATATTTATTTTTTTGGTTTGCAATTGTACATTTTAACATTTATTACAAGTCAACATGTTTTGTACATACTTATTAATGTTGTAATGCCCGTCTAAATAAAAGTACATTATAGTGTACGTTTTCCATTGCAGTAGCATCCAGAAATGGTTAAAAAGTTTGTATGGAAATAAAAAGCTACTAGTGCTTTCTATAATATACATTTACAGCCCAGAGATTGTTTAAAATTTTTTTATCGAAAGAACGTGGAGCAGTGATATCTGACACCTAGTGAAGATGAATTAATTTGAAGTGTATAGTCCCCCTTAAGTCTGTATTTGACATATGTTAAATTCAATCAGCGCCAAGTTCACGTTAGAATAGAAATTTTATCTTTTGCAGGCACCATTTTTCGTAAAGAACATAGGCGTCATTTTCAAAGGCGGTAAATATTTCCTTATTTTTATACAAAAAAGCATTAAAAACAAAGAAAACTCTTCATTTAGATTTCAATTGACTTGACCATTGTGCATTGGCATCCAAAATGAGCGTCGAAGAGGAGGTATTTAAGATCCAAAAGAAAATGAGTAAAATCACTTCAAACGATGGATCGGTACGTAAAGCATGCACAAAAAAATGCATTAAAATGTGTTCAGTTGATAATTTTATAGATATGAAATCAATTAGCTGAAAAGCAATATTTACTTACACATCGTAGTGAATTCAAACATACTGTCTCGTTTCAGGGACAGGAACAGGCATTGGATCTCTTAAAAGCTTTACAAACTCTTAACATAAATTTGGAAATCCTAACAAAAACTCGTATAGGCATGACAGTGAATGAATTACGCAAAAGCAGCAAGGACGAGGAAGTTATTAGTCTGGCAAAGACCCTAATTAAGAACTGGAAAAGATTCCTTGCCAATACACAACCATCTAAAGACTCCAACTCGAGTTCGAATAGCAAAACTTCAAAGTCTTCGTCCAGTGGATCGGGTGGAAGCTCTAGCAGTAGCAAAAAGAATGATAAAAAGAAAGAAGAGTCAAAAAAAGTCGAAACCGAGAAGCCGAAAATACCCCAGTCTTCGTTTCCAACTTCATCAAGCACGATGACCGATGCTGTGCGACTAAAGTGCAGAGAGATGCTTGCTAATGCCCTGAAAATTGACCCTATCCCAGAAGGATGCCCAGAACCAGAAGAACTCGCCGAGGAACTTGAGGAAGCAATCCATGCAGAGTTCCGTAACACCGATATGAAATATAAAAATCGAGTACGATCGCGTGTTGCAAACTTGAAAGACATTAAAAATCCCACCTTACGTAGTAATTTTCTGTGTGGTGCTGTCTCTGCTCAGCAATTGGCTAAAATGACACCCGAGGAAATGGCTAGTGATGAGATGAAAAAGTTAAGAGAGAAATTCGTTAAAGAGGCGATTAACGATGCTCAATTGGCTACTGTACAAGGTACAAAGACCGATCTCCTGAAGTGTGGCAAGTGTAAGAAGCGTAATTGTACATATAATCAATTGCAAACGAGAAGTGCTGATGAACCGATGACAACATTTGTCATGTGCAACGAATGTGGCAATCGCTGGAAATTTTGTTAAACTAAAATAATATTACATGTATACAAATAACTTTTCAATTGGACAAGCTGAGTACCCGCTAATAGCATCGATTTAAAAGGCAATTTTATTTTAAAGTGGTGTAAACAATTTTGTACACTAAACCAAACTATTTAAAGAACACCTCTGTACTTATGTCACAACTAAAATTGAAAATGATATGATGTTTGCAACCGAAATAAAATCGATTTTTATTTCTTTTAAAATATTTTAAACGATGTATGATTATTATAATATAATAAAAAGAACCGATTTTAATTATAAGTTTAAAAAATGTATATTTACTATGGACACAGCATACAATGATAAAACCAAACATCTTGTAAGCCGAAAACCCAGACAACGATAGCTTTACGTTGCAAGCTAGGAAATGTGTATGCATGTAGAGAAGTCGGCGCTCCAGAGAATTTCAATGTTATTTTGTTGATTACTGGCTGTTTCCATCTTACCAACGCTATAAAAGCCTAATTGGAGCGATGACGAACAATTAGGGAATTTACAAGAGATTTTACTTATCCAAAATGTTCGAATCCAGTTTTTCCTATGATTTACAAAAATCAAAATGAAAAAAAGCTTAATGAAAGAAAAGGAAGTTTTATAGCCAAAGCATTTATATATTACGAGTAGATATTTACTGAAAAGCTTACAGCAAAACTTAATTGCCAAATTGAGATCAGTTTGCATGTTGTCTGTGGCGAATAAGAAACTATTCTGAACCCACCTACATATGAGCTTAACACCATTTTAACATTATAAACGCAACAAAATTCGCTAAAATCAAGATAAAAAAAAGTGGGTTAATTCATATTCTCTAGAACACAAAAGGGTTCCAAGCAACAACGCTAATTCTTGCTTACACAGAAGTAGTAGGCATTATAAGCTCCCGTATTGTACCATAGGTTAAACAAGCTTTTCTTTAAATTTACCGTGTATATGTCCAAGCCATACACTTAAAAGCTGTATTAGATATTTTGGCAGCGAAGTATCTATCATCAGTTAATAAAAACCAGGTGCAAAGCATATCGTTCAACCATTACTACTTTGTCGTTTGTATCAAGAACATTTATAAAAAAAAAATCAAGGTACTTTATTAGTATTAAGCAATTTAAAATGTATACAGTGTGTAATTTGTTTTTAATTAGTTAAATTGTGCGACCCAGTGAAATGATACTGGACAGTCGAATGTGCGTTGTGATTTAGAACTAGTATTAAGACATTTATAGAGTGTTAAATTTGGTAAATGACCATGATACGCAAAAATGTCCAGCAGAATTGCGAAATATATTTTAATTAAATTTGTCCGTTAACAAGCATTAATTTAATTATACAGGAGAATCAAACTGTTTCTCAATTGAGTGCGAAAAACACATTTCGAAATTTGGAGAGTTTTCAAATATAAATAGTCATTTAGTTTCGATTGCAAAATCTTTATTTCAAACACAGTTTTTCACTTTTTTAATTTGTTGTTACATCTAAATATTTAATTCGACGGTTATCTGCTAATTTTCATTTGAATTTAAATGATCAACGGTTTTAAAGAATATTCTTAATATTCTTACAAGATTTTTCTATTCTAAATCTTTCCTTTATTTCCTTGCTTAAATGCTACCAAGACCATACACTTACTTACGAGCAAAAACTGACACAAAATTCAAATAAAGCACTAAAAGGTCATTCTAGCAATTAAACAACGAACCGATAAAAACCAATTTCCTATTTCACATGTTAAATCTGTCAATACTCATCATTATATCCTTGAAAATGTATATTAAGTCAATAAATCTCTCCTA
Organism: Criorhina ranunculi; assembly: GCA_951813785.1. Classification (NCBI taxonomy): domain Eukaryota; kingdom Metazoa; phylum Arthropoda; class Insecta; order Diptera; family Syrphidae; genus Criorhina; species Criorhina ranunculi. Next base: position 62,658,836 of record OX638384.1, on the reverse strand, counting down.
CACTGAAATCACACAACTAGACAACAATAGCAATAGAGAGAAATAGAAATATATCCAAGCAGGTTATAATATAAACCAAATGAACACTGAAACTTGTGTATTGCTGGTATTACTTTAACGTTCGATTGTCTTTCTGTTGTCCATAGTTCAATGTGTTCACATAGTCTTCGGTTATTGATGCTGTTTGGCCTGTGCCCAAAACTTGTTTGATTTCGGAAATTTAAATCCACCTAGTTGGAAAGTGTGATCGTTATGCAATATACCATCGATGAACAACTTATGTTTGAACATTTTTTTTATATCGCTTGACTCCAGCATGAGGTCCACAAGCACTCTGTATGATCAAGTTTGTAGCCGATAAAGTCATTCTTTGTCTGCATTTCAGGGTTTCGAGGTTCACTGGTGCTCGTGTGGTACCTAAAACAAGGTACTAATAGACAGCAATAGACAATCAGTGACACTATAACTTGAAAGCCTTGGAGCAGTTTAACAACCGAGCCAAACTCAACAGTTTAATGAGACTAATGTTTTTTTTTTTGCTTGTGCTTTGAGAGCCGTGCGGTCTGTTAGAATTATTTTATTTATTTTTTTAGGTAGTTTTAGTAGCTTTTAATGATGCTAGCTTTAAGTGTAAAATAAATATGCAAATGAATAGCACGATGCAATGGTTAATTGAAAATTGAATTAAGTGCATGGTAATTAATTCGCAATTTTCAGGCACGCAACAGTTGGAACGAAAAAACATTCAACACCTGGTTGACCTTAAGGTAGGCACACTTTTCTCTGACTTCAAATGCACGAATGCATTTTGAATCGTGTTAGTGAGCTTTTCCTCGAAACATTTGCATTTATGTTGCAATGACGATATCGGATGGAGATTTTTTTATTTCCATCACCACTTCACCGGATATGTAAATATGTACGTTGAAAGTGGCGCTTATTTTCAAAGCAATAGATTGCTAGATAGGAACGAATGTATAGTACTAATGGTAACCGAATTTAAAAATTCAAAAGCAGACCAATGGCCAAGCCTTAATTATATATAAATTATGATAATTGCATTTGTTCTATGATAAAGTATCTCTAAATTAAACTTATACGCACAATCAAATTTAAATTTAAATAATTAAATTCATAACAAGTTTGTAGCACAAATCTATTTCTTTGCGGTTAAAACAGGTACTTTATGTGTTGGTCTATCAATATGTAGGAAGATAAATCACAATAAAGACCCGTCACGACAGCTCCACGGCCTGTACAAAACCAGTTATTCCACTCAATTATGCTTCACCCGTGGATCGTCTTTTAATTATAGTTTCTGAGAAATGATTGTAATATTTTTTGTTGAACTTTATGACCTTTAAATGTTATTACAACGTTTATCTTTGTATTTAAACCCAAATTATTACTTCTCGCTCCAAAGAGTAAATTCAAAAAACCAAAACAAATATTAGAAGTAGTAAACAGATTTTTAATTTGTTTTGTTGTATATATGTTTGAAATTCACCGGCATTTTCTGGTTTCAGTATGCTTCGCTACATTGCTCTCGTTGTCGTTCTTGCTGCCCCTGTATGGTCAAACTCGAGTGGAGCTCCTGATAAGATTTGTACTAACAACCTAACCCCCGAACATCAAGGAATAGCATCTCAAACCAGCTCACCACCCTACAGCCTTAGCGGTGGCTCCTCAGTGAAGTCTGGACAACAACTGGATCTAACTCTAAGCGGTGATGCTTTCCTCGGTTTTGCTGTGCAAGCACGTACCTCAAATAATAAACCAATTGGAAGTTTTAAGGCTGATGGACAAAGTTCACAAACACTTTCCTGCTCTGGAATAGATGTAAGTTTGTAACGCTAACTTGTTTGACTTATTTTTTTATAATTTTTGTTCTCTATCTAGAATACCTTAACACACACGAAACTAAAAGCTCCAATTAAGTCTCTAAAAATCAAATGGCAAGCACCCCAGAGCTACCAAGGACCCGTGACTTTCTATGCTACGGTCGTTAAGAACGGCGGTACTTTCTGGGTGGGAAAAATCAAAAAGGACGTAAATGTTGCTTAAAGCTATCGCTATGGCCTTCCTTTCTACATTCCCTAATATTTTTTTTAAATATTTTTAGTTCTGTGTTTTGTGATTTATTTTTTAAATAAAAAAAACTTATGTTTTGGAAAAGTTTCATTTTATTTTTATTGATCGGCTTTCTTGGAGATGCTTTCCATTTTGTCTCTTACTTCTGTCCAACTGTTGAGAAATTTAGCATACTCTCGCTTGCTTTTACAAACGATGACCAGAGTACTCGGACGACACCCAACCGATTTTAGTTCATTAATACGCTCTTTGGTTGTCTTAAGACTGTGACACAGAATTCGCGGAACTTGGGCTACTTCATGACGAGTAAAGTGTTCTTCGTCAAGAAGGTAGTCGAGGACTTCCTTGATCTACATTTTAAAAGAAAATTTACAAACAATGCGTGACATCGAAATTCCCATCGAAATATGGAAGATGAGCAGGTGAAATGATCGATGAAGCATTAAAGGGATTCCGAATATAGAAATAAGTTTTAGCACCTACCTTCGGAACTCGTACTTTCAATACGGATGGGTGTTTAGACATAATCGCTTGTGTGTCAGATACAGAAAAACCCAGTCTTTCAGCTAAATATTCCAACGCTGAACTATTTTCGCCCAGTATTTCGTTTTCGTCCAATGAAAGTTTAAATGACCTACAATTGAAACATCAACGATAATGATCGTTTAACTATGACTTCGGCTTACCTTTGAAGAATGTTTTCCGGGCATCTCACCATCCATGGCATTATTTTATCTTTCTTAGCATGCTTTGCGCGCTCCAATCGGGACTCCACTGACTTGGGTGTATATCGAAATGCCCACAAATCTCGTAGTATATTCATGGGAGACACGTTATAATGAAGCATATGCTCTAGGTTTTGTTTTAACATATCGAAAGGCATTTCCAGGATAAACAACCTCTTGGATAGATATTTTGTTACCGTTGGCACAGTAAGTTGAAGTTTTTCACTGATGTAGTATACTCGATTTCCATGAGGAATGTATTTCGCTTCACGCCTTAGTGATGTTAACAATTTGTTTAGACGCGCATAGGTAAGCCTGAGAAGTGGGGCGAAATCGTTAATATCCCGAAGGTTCAATGTACTCAAATCCTTCAGTTTCAATTCAAGGCGTTCTGAAAGATAAAAATTGAATTATTTTAGGAATACAGTTAATTTTAATATTTGTACTTGGCTCCATCGTTATGAGCCAGGGGAACTCAAGAAAGGTATTCTTCGTTATTCCATACATGCAAAGTATTTCCAGAGAACTGCTAAGAAAGTTCTCCTTATACCTTTTATGTACTGCATCGTCGGATAACACTTTTTGAACATCTGAATCCGTGAGACGAAATTTACTTCGAAGAGTTTCTATAACATAATTATTGTTGTTTCTGCGTGATTCTCGTTCGATGCGGTAAGGAATGATATATTCATCAGAATCGAGAGGATTTTCACGAGTACCAGATGGGTCCTTGGTTTGTGGCGGGCTTCCTTTGACATTTGTTGTTAAAGGGCAGGCAATTGACTTGATGAGTTGTGGATTTAAATCACCGTTGATTGTATGGCCAATTACAAGAGACTTTTGGAAACTTCTAACGAAACACCGAAACATTTTCCGTTAAAAATATTCAGAAGTTAACTCAAATGTTGAAGTCTTTCAAGAATTTATTGAATACAAAATGCCAGCTGATGCAATTGGCAATTGAAGTTTAAAGAGCTGCCAGAATCGAATATTTTCGTGGAGACTTTAAAACAGATAGGAATAAGCTAATTGAATGAATTTTAGTATACGTTTTTACAGTTTTCTTATAGCATTTCTTGCTAAGTTTTCCCACAAAAGTTGGAGATAAATAAAAAGGTAGATAAACATGCCTGGAAATACTTAACATTTGTGTTTATTCAGAATTTACACTAACAGTGGATAAGATGCCAGAAAATATTTTACAAACTTCACTTCTTTTGATGATTTTTTTTGGTAAACTGTAAAAGTAGGAGTCTTTGGGTATTGTGTTGGTATCAATTTCGCTTCAAAATATTTTTTATGAGCTTATTTGGAAGTCTGAGAACAAGCCATCATGCACAAAAATATTTGAACAATTATTTCTTTTAGTCATGCCAATCGAAGAAATTGCAGAAAAAAGGCTTGTTTGAATATTTGCTACACAAAGGTGTATTTTTCTGATAAGAATGTAGAAATTATATTATATATTTATGTTTTTTTGACAAAAAAGAGTTATAAGCTATTTTAAAATAAAATCTCTACATAGACCACATTAAAATAATGGAAACCTGGCATCACCTACTTCTTCGTCTTTTTATCTATTCTGACATCGGCAAGTTAAATTATTTTGTATTTTTGTTAAATTATCAATTCTATCGTAGAAAAGGTAAATTTTTGCATAAATCTTTAGTAGAAATAGTAAATAAAAGTAATACAATTAAATTTCTATAGCACCATGCAGCAAAATCTTTTTTCACCCACTTGCTGTAATCCTTGCCTGCTAAAGCCGTTTACCGTTAAACCGGGAAAACTCTCGAAATGCCTCGGCTGCAAATTGATCCTCTACTGCTCCACAGCGCACCAAAAACTCGATTGGCGTATTCATCGTAAATTCTGCCAGGCGGCCAGTGCAATACTTGCCGGGCACGAAGCCGACCATTTATTTAACATCAATGGCCCCATAAAAACTCAAGAGGAGCTCAATGTGACCACGCTTAAGGTCAAATACATGTTAAGGTCGATCTTAAAAAGAAATCTAAGTTTTCACGAAGAGGAGCTCACATCATTTCCCATAATGTGTGCAGTCTGCTTCTCGACAAAGATGGCGAAATTGTACCAATGTAAGAGGTGTAATGCCGTTAGCTATTGCTGTGAAGAACATGAGCGACAAGACTCTGCCATACACCGTGCGGAATGTACCCAGCTGAAAATCTATTACTGTAAGTTTAAAATTAAGTCAGAAATGATACTTAAACTCACTTTACGTGAGAATTGCAATTTATTTGACTCCAATTTGCTAAATTGTATGAAGTCCATGTTTGGAATTGAATTCGCGTCTGACCCGAGCGAGAAACTCGCTGATTATCAGAAATTTTCTTTTGCTTCAGATTTCTCTTGTATAGCAACCGTTTCATATATTATGAAGCATTTAGATATGGCACAATATCGGGGTGACCAATTTACAGTATACGTTGCTGGGGCTACAGTGGATGAAATGTGGTTCACCCCGACACACGTGCAATTCTTTTTCGCGTGTTTTCCTCAGATTCTGAAATTGAATGTTATATTTGTTGGACCTGAAATATCAGACGTGACCAATAAGACGACTACCTATGACTTGGGTGAGGATCGATCTTTGTTTAGGGCTTCGTATAAGGCAAAACTTGAAGAATATTTCGTGGAGAGAGAGGATCACTTGAAACCGAATTTGATTGCGTGTTTTAACTGTGGCTTTTCGGAAAATACCCAAAAGGAAGGGCAAGGAGATATTTGGTACAAAGCCATTCGATACATGATGGAACTGCCAGAGATACCGCTTTTGTTTACGTCATATACTAGCCTGGAGGCTGATTTTGATTTTGGAGCTCTGATGAAGGTCATCGAGGAGAGGAAGGATTTTAATAATGTTCGTTTGGAAAGGATAATTGCAAAACAACAAAATCCATATAGAGACATGAGGCCCCTTAGAACTTGGCAGTTCAATGATCCAGAGAGGATTTTCTATAGGAATGGATATGTACAAGCTGTGCGAGTAAAACTCAATGATTACTAAAACTTTAAAGTGCTAAATTAATTTATTTTAATTGTGATCTGTATTTATTTTTCATATAAATAAAGTTATTATAAGTTTTTAATTCGACGTTATATTTTTGGGAGAACACTGATATATGTACATACAAACCCTGGCGACTGTATTACCATTAATTGTAGAAAAAAAAAACCCAAATAGGTATATAAGTAGCCAGTTTTTTAGAAGTTGAAAACCTTGTTCTCAGCAAAACTTGAAGTTTGTTTTGCTTTGTTTGAGTCAGGTTGTCGAAAAATTTACTTGAAACCATATCCTTTCAGCACGTCTCCGTGGAAGATATTGAGAGATGCAGCATGCACACAGACAGTCCAAGCCCATTTCTGTTTAATTTTAGATGCATGGAGACGAACGTAGTGCATGTTGTATTCCCCAGGTTGATGAATTAATTTTGCGTGATTTTACCTTTGTCCAGCTGCTATTTTGCTGACTTTCCAAGCTCCATTGGCAAGTCTTCCCTTTCCGTTTGTATATCGGTATTGTCTACCAACAGTTTAGGATGCTACATTATGTTCTATTCCACTGAGGCCTTAATGAAAGTAGATACAACTAAATCATTTTGTTTTGAATATTAACAATAAATTTATTTTTCTTTTTTAACTGAACAAGATCAATTCACACATTTAGTTTAAACATTAACCTTTAGAGAGAATATTATTATTTTGGTGTTTTGATAAAATGATCTCTGTTGATTGTGCTTTTAACAATTTAGGTGTATTGATGTGTGACCGTTTATATGATAATAGCTCTCTTAAATGCATTGACTTTAGGCTTAACATAAAACATAACAGATTATCTTAGATAAACGAGAATACTGAAGAAACTAGTCAAACACTAGGTGTAAAGCAAAAAAAAAAAAAAAAAAATAAAAATACTGGCTGGGAAAACTTAGGTGGTTTATCGTTTTTAACTACATATTAGCAACGTTCCTTTATTGTGACAAGTGTCCGATATTTGTTTGAAAATGCCCTGCGTGTATTCATATTGCTTTTGTTATAAACATTGTAATTTGATTGTACATTCCTCATCAAAGCGACTCTTAAAAATTTTCTAATAACAGCTGCCTGTCTTCCAGCAAATATAGACAAGTTAACCATGTTACATTGCAGTTATACAAAAATAAATTTACTAGCAGTAAGGTAAGGTGAGGAAGATGAAAATTAACTTTTAGCTCTCGATAATATCAAAATACATTTAATAGGAAAATACCAATAGGTTTCATGTCTTAGATATTTCTGTGTTACTCTATAAGAAACTCTTGCATAGTCTAATCCCGAAGTGCCTTTCGCCGTTCCCAAGCAACCTGCATGGACCAAATACTCAGTGGTCGCATGTAACCGATGGCACGATACCTTTTCTCGCCATAGAGTGCCTCTGGGGTTTCGAAATTCATTCCAATTTTATCTGAGATTGTCCTATAGAGACCACCTGCTGTTTGAAAAGCCTCCTCAAACATGCCCTGAAAATGAGAAAAAATACTTATTTAGCACTCTCTTAGTAGATATTTTCTCATTTGTCACACTTCTTGGATCATTGTGGCAGCTAACGCATATGTCACACCCGTCCAGACCTCTTCACTTTGTATCGTTAAAGTGTCCACATGGCCAGGTTTCTCCGGATCAGCATTTGGAATGAATCCGTTTACGGCGCCACTATTGCCATCACAGAAGCCTTTTACGTTATTTTTGTAAATAACGGCAAGTGCAGAGCGAACGTTTTCCTTTGGATAAATCTAAAAACAGCTTTTAAAATATCTTTCGTTTTTTAATGTATTTCGGTATACAAACCTCATAATCGAATCCACAGGTGTTAAGGTACCAATGTCCACAGAGCTGATCGGCCATGATTGTCTCTTTATTAGACGTATCGAACTTATAGAAGCTCCCATTCCACAGCTTTTCCTCCAGAGATCGCTTACCCTTTTCTAAGATCTCTTGATATTGCAGACAATCATTAGGCTGGTCTAGGATAGTAGCTATCGCTGAGATGCACTGCAAAGCCGCTAACCATAAACCTCCGCAGTAAGCACTAAACGAGAATCATATGAGAAAATAACGAATGCTTTAAACGTTCAAATATACCTTGGTCCTTCCATAACCCAGCTATCATATGTTTGGTCAGGCATCTTTAAGTTTTCAATCAATCCATCATCGTCTTTATCCCATTCCATTGATTTCGCCATGATCGCCTTACAGGCTGGATACATAGCCTTGAGATAAGCAATTGCATCCATTAGGTACACTTTTCCATTCGTCTCGTTTATGTACATTGAAGCTGATTTCCTATTGTTTTCTACAACTTCAGGGTGCAGTTAGCGGCTTGATTTTATAGAGAGTCTTATATACTTACGCTTTTCTTCAGCTGAATTCTTCCGCTTGTTATCCTGCATGTACATTTCATAGAGGCTATCTTTGTCAATAAATTCAATCGAGCTAAATTTACTAGCATTGTCTGTCTGAGCTTGGGCAATTTCGTTCAAAACATAATAGTCTCGATAAACTTGCAAAACAAATTTTGTATTGAGATCTTTCCAGTCGTTCACGTCATGGATATTGTAACAGTTGATAAGAACAAATGGCTCCTCATCAGGATCGCCTAAGTCATGTGGTACAGAGTTTTGTATTTTTCTTGGAGGATTCTTCCCATCGTATAGTGTCTTGCGAGTTTCTGGCAGTTCAGCGATAATTGAGTCGCGAAAGTCATATTGAATACTGACCTGTACAGTGTTATACAATTTTTTTGAACTTTTACATACTTCTAATTGCTAAGGTTACCTGTAGGTTGGGCCACAGATGCGACAGAGCATGTGAGGCATAGAAATGCACATCATAGGTGTTGTACATTCGATATTCATGTCCCTCTAAATACGCAAAGCGGCCATAGGCTAGCCTTAAATCGAAAAACCGATAAGATTAGGCTTAACACTAACATTGATTTTGCTCGTTACCTTGGATCATCATACGCCAACTCCTTTCCAAAGGATGAATCGCATTTAAGCCACAGGCTTCCCCCATCTGAGATAAAGTAGAGCTCATTAAATATTGCACTTTTGTACCAGTCAGGTAGTCCCCTGAAAGACACGAAACATTATTTATTTGGTCTTATAAATTGACGTGCTTACTCATCCATTAATATCGGTCTCTGCCATGCATCAATAAGCTTCTCCCAATTCGAGTAGGTTTTGATGGTATAATCACAAATTCTAGGTCCAGCATCGCCGTCAGCTCCAAAGTATTTGGTATAGTATCGCAAATGCGTTTGCATTTTCTTCGGAAATTGAATACTAGGCATATCCCATGCCAAAACAAATTCCAAGTCATGACTGCAGTTTGGTCTTAAAGCCACTTGAGAGCAGATAGCTACTCCAAAATCTTTGTCTAACGAGAAATAACTTCTTTAGAGGGAAATTACACCAAAGAAACAATCTTACTTTTCAAGGTCTCATCGAGAACTTTATCACCCAATTGTCCGGTCTCCTTCAATTCTGTCCATAATTTCTCACCATTGCTTGCCGGATCGAACTGTGTACACCGTGTGATATTTACCTCTGGAAGAATGCGACATCCCAAACTGTACGTCAGTTGCATGTCATGGATCTTCTGTTTAATTGAAATTCCCTTAGTCTGACCTTCTGAAAAGAAAGCACTTTCGGGACATCCTTCTGCATCTTGCTTCTTATTTCCAGTCCCATTTTTGAATGTGAAAGTTATAGAAACCTTCCTCTCTTTATCGGTGACATTCTCCACCTGCCACACAAACATGCCGCATGGTACACATGAATCCTTATACTCATGTGGAATCACTGGTGACACTTGTCGGCAGATTAGTTTAACACCATACTCTGACAAATCGATTTCTGACCATGCCCTTGGATACAGGCCTGTGTAGTTGCACTTTGCTGGATCAAGGTTACTCTCCCAAGCGCTTAGTGGAGATTTAGGACGGCTGCAATGTTTCATTGGACTCTTAGGTAGACTATGTCATTTCATATGATGAGGGGAGGTTTATGTTTTTTTTTGCAAAAATAGGAGTTGGAGGAGAAAGCTCATAAAGAGCGAGAATGCAGATGCAGATGCAAAAGGAAAAATAAAACTTCATAAATAAAAATATAAAAATAAGAAAATAAAAACGACCACATGACAAAAAGCAGAAGATGCTGTCGAAAAAGCCGTTGCTCCACTGATGCACATGAAATGTTTATGAGCGCTGTTTTATGGGTCAGTGGAGGAAGAATGCAATAACAGCAGTAGAAGCATAGTATGTACTTTATCTGTTTGTGACTTTGAAAACACGTGCATGGTTGCCAATAAGGTTAAGACAAATAATAGAAAATGTTAGGATTAGCTAATACCAGAGAAAACTAAGTGAAGACGTTGATGTAAACACAAACTATCGGAATTCTAAGATGAACATGCAGCCAACGGAAACAGTGAAATAATAAACATTCATGATCTTCAACTTTAAGAGCGAGGGTAGAGGCATATTTTACATTTGTGTTGTAATGCCTCTACCTCACCCCAACTGTGTACTTTAAAAGATTCATTTTGTAAACAATGTTTGTACTTGAACATGCGATGAGTTATTTAATACTGTCATGAAGGAAGGCTTGGTGCTAATGGATGGGTTGCTAAGAAAAGATGTAGGGTGTGTTAGTGAATTTATCTTAGACTAACAATTTTTAGACGTGATTCTATAGGAACTACCCTAAAATAGGTGCAAAAATACCACAGTTGACAGTTTATATTAAATTAATTCACCATGACCCTTAACCATAATCACATGTACGAGTATATAACAAAACTGATCTTCTAGATTTATTTACGGCAATAAAAGACATTTTTCCATGACTGTGTCTATGACTGTTATAAAGTAGATTTTATCTTGATTGTGAAATTTAATTAATCATTCAGTATTCCAAGCATTTGAAGTCTTAATGTGATCCGAGGTTTCACCTTTGAATATTAAGAACTCAGATTTGACGCATCAAATAATGATGTCAGTTCACAAAAACAACTTTATTTTGTGATGTACTTGTAAAACTACACAATATAACAGCAGATGTTATCATTTTTCACCACATCCTTTACCGGATTTAAATACAAATCACCAACTCAATGTCAAATCGAGCGTAAACTGATGACATAGTGTCGCTCAATTGATCACAAAATAATAACACACCACCAGAGTGGTAAAATGTTAGACAAATGTACATAACACAAAACAACACAAATGTTTACCACTAAAACAAACGCCTTGCTCACCTGTAATGGGATAGCAAACTTTGAAAAATTGTTCTATCCTTTTCGTCCTTGATTGTTACAATGAACTGATCCGCATGAACAACATTATATTCATACATTCCTGGTCGCATCTGGAAGCGGCAAAACTCCCCCGCATAACCACGGCCAATTGTTCCACCACCAATGCCGCCCAGTGGTACACCGTAAATTTGTTTACCAGTCTCCGCATAATAGTAGTCCATAATGACGCGGCGTCCTTCGCGGGAAACTTTCCAGTAGTAGGAAGCATATCTGTCGGATAGAGAGAGAGATGAAGGCGATAGGTCAACCGGTAGTTCAGTTCTGTTCATAGTGCTGTGAAGGATTGAAGGTCAAAAAGGGTTCGGCTTTCATCTTTGTATATGTCGTCGTCAGCCAACTGAAATAAGTGTGCACTCAAAGAGCGTAACGGTAATGATATTCGCTTTTCTTTCACAAGACTGCAAAACAGGAAATTAGCAAAGAACGGATTCGCACCTGGAGGGGACAGGTAGATGTGTTTGCCTACGAGTAAACATCATACAACTTTTGTTTTATTCTCTATGCATTTTCATTCCTTTTGGGAAAAGTGCAAATACACACAGCTACCCGTGGGAATCTTTGCAAAGATATCTACTTATGACACGTGAAGTGTTTAGTCATCAAGTATCAGGTGACATTTCACTTTTCTTATGCAAGCAGTGTATCCAGTGTGGATTCATTAATTTTACAATTTAGAAAGTCTAGGGTAGGGTAGCATTTGGAACTCTTGAGCTCTTGATGAACGGATTACATAGGTACTCAACAAGAAAAATCGAAACTGGCACCCCGTTATATTCACCTCTTTTCACTTGAAAGTGTTCAAATGACCGTAGAATATGTTAACTCAGTGAAAAGCATTAGAGGTGCATTTTCATTCTTTCCCACATTCTAGCGATGTAGAAAGATTAAAAATTGCTGAGGTTGGCGAAGAGTGGAGACAAATAACAAATAGGGGTGACACGTACATACACATACATGTGCATGCTCGAGGGTTCGAGGACAAACAGTTGTAAATCGGATTTATTAGATAAAAGTAAGCATTTAATTTTGTTCATGGTTCAACTATTGAGGGGGAGATCTTTGTTAATGTTAGTATAAAGTTTGTGAATTCTGAAATAGGGATAGGAAGTCACTCAAAAATGTTTTGTGACCTAGTATCTGTATACGTATACATGGTATGTACATCGTACATAACCCTTATCTGTAACGTGTGCCGGCTAAATTTCATATAGGGGGGGTTCCCTACAAACTACTATTCCGATTAGCCTAAACTAAAAAAGTAAAGATTCTTATATCTATATCACTTTAATGTGGATACCAAAATAACGTCACATGGGTTAAATATATCCCAGCCAATTGCCTGTAATACCCTCCCCTTATTTTTTATTATACACGTGACTATTTTTTTTATACATGCATAGGTATTTTTATTGTGTTTTCACTTTGTGATACAATAGAGAGACTGGTAAACAAATGTTGCATTTTGCACTTTTGTTTTAAAGAACAATAGAACCATACTATTGACACAAACATTTTCAATTATATTTGAAATCAATAAATGATAACCCCACCAGCGTCATGTTTTGATGTTTAAAGTACGCAATCGAAGATCGTGTTGCACTCAATAATTATGTGGGTTTGCGCTTAATTAGGTTTACAACTAATTACACTGTCAATCAATTGTAAAAAGAGAAGCAAAATGCGGTTGATCTCAAATTTCTAGCGTAAATAGTGTACATCATAAAATAACATAGATTTGTGGTATATCTAGGTGGTGTTATCTTTCCTTTAGCATACTTGCTACAAGCACACAAGTTGCTGGATAATCTTATCTCAATTTGTCAGACGGTTATGGAGTCAAATGTACACCTGGTTAAGTGGAAATGAAAAATACACTTAGCGTTGTAAGTTTCTGCTCATGTGAGTTCGTTAAAATACTACAGTACTTGTATGAACAACTGTATTGCCGGAATGCAATGGCGTGTGCACAACTTACAAGTGACTTCATTCGATAAAAATTTTAAAGCATTTCTCTCAATGTTGAGGAACGATTGTTGCTTCTATTAATAAACTAATGCAGGCTTTGCTCGTATCATGTTACAAAATTCTAAATACTAATGCACAATTAAAAACGATACCAGAATGACCACTCGCGTAAGTTCATTGACTTTATCCATAGAAAGTTTGTTAGCACGATTAACACTGAGCCAGTTCCGGTGGCCTAATTATATTTTTAATATAAAGATAAACACACGTAGATATGTATGTACATGTTTCTATTTTTGGCTGTTATACGTAATCCATGGAAGTTATGGGAATACTTTGTAGTCCATAAATGTGTATTATCTAAGGTCCGATTACATAGCTTAGAGAGTAGTCGGTGGCATGTAGTCTCTGGCAAATTAAAACACTTAAAACAAGTCTATAGTCTGCCAAAAGATAAGATACGACAATTTCGAAATGACTCATCGCCAAAAAACTATCCACCCACAAGCAAATCCAATTCCAATATGAATGTCCTGTTTTTGCATATAATACCCATACACAGTGTATGTAATTGATTATATTCTGGCGCTCCTTACCGGTAGAAAATATTCCAAATCACGAAAGTGAAATCATCCCCCAGTAACCGACATTTCAATTCTGACGGCGCCAATCTGTCGTCAGAGCATACACAATTTGCTAGACCCATAGTGTTGGGAATACCAAAGGATCAGGGAACACATAAAAATTAAATAAAGGAAATTTACTTTGCGTGTCCTTCCTCATGAATGCGGGCAAAGCAGTGCGGAAGGAAACCAATTTTTTTTTTTTGGGAGAAAAGTTAATTTATCAGAAAATGTTGTTTAAGCGCAATCGTATTGGAAGTTGCTGTAGGTTAGGTCAACCACAATATTGTTGGCCGTTCCCTACCTTAACTTGTGTTTTATGTAAACCAACACCTAACCGAACAGCGAACCAACGAATAATTAGGGAACGATGATCTCAGTCCAAGTGGAATGGAAAACTTCCTTTGATGTTCTTTTTGCGGGTTCAAATAAAAACAAATCCAGTATATAAATGGTATTTTGATAAGATACACAGTTACTACCGGTGTGTCTTCATTAGGTTTTCGGATCGATGACTATTATTATATTCAGAATAATAACATTAAATTTTATTATTTATCAAAGGATGAACATTAATTTGAGCGCAAACGTACCGACAGACCAAGGGAATAAAAGGAATCGATTGCTTGATTGAGGGTCTCAGATTCTGATTCCTTTTTTCCGGATAGACGTGGTTAAATTTGAGCTTCAAGCCATACTTTGGAATGGCTGTCACTTCGTTCTTTAGGTCGTCGTTTGCACTTTCGTTATTCATTGTTGACACTTTTCTTCTTGTTAATGATACTTTCACTTAACAAAGTATCTATTCGATTATATTTTTATCAATTAAAGTTAATCACTTATAACAACGCGAAAGAGTATTTACTTTATTGACGTTTTGTTTTATTTTTTACTTGCAGACATATTTTTAATCGGACACAAGAGCTCAAAACACTTCCAACAAATGACTGAAATTTTTGTTCAGGGAAAGTTACACATAAATTGTGGAATGTACATTTCTATTTCTATTCCTCATCGAGATGGCTAGTGACTTTTAGTTACTGGAATGAGTTCCAAGTCAGCTGATAACTGTCAAACTCTTTTGTTTTGTTTACTACCATACCGGTATGTGTTGGCGGAAGTGAGAGAGTTATATTCACATTGGAAATGGTGAATATGGATGTGGATTGTGAATCTGAGCGAATTGTGGAACGCAAATAAGGAATTGGTACTAGCTACGAAATGCACAAATATGTGGTTGGTTCTGGAATTGGATTAGAAAATCAACCAGTAAAAATGACAAAGTTCGAGAGGCCTGCGAGCGGTTATCGTTTGAATAATTGGGGGTAAGTGATTTATAACGATTTTGAAATTACGTACTGTCCGATACATGTGCTGTCGGAGCTATGAACCACTCCGAGTAGACAATATATTTTTGGTATTAAGTATATTATGTATGGATACATTCGAGGATTGCTGTGGAACATCGTCGTAAATTTCTTCTTCTCTCTGTTTGTCCGTTTGACTGCTCTGTATATTTATATATTTAAACGCTACCTAATCTACGTATGTAGTTTGTAGTCAGAAAATTGTTTCCGGTGAAAAAAAAAAAAAACTTGCGTTTCGTAGTTATCTTTTTCTCTATCTAATCGTATTTCGTACTCGCTTTTTCTAAGACTCAAACCACACATGCAGATGCATAATTTCCTCGTATATCGGACACTAGTGGTGAATATTTTGAAAAACTGTCCAGGCACATGGATAAGTGATTAATTTTCTATGAATATACTTATAATAACTACCTCTTCACCTAAGATGAAAAGTGATAAAAACATTGAGAGCATCCTTCGGCCGCATCTGTCCAAATTACAAACTCCCTATTCGCCTACATCCTCTTAACCAGTTTAAGGTAATTGAAATTCTTTCCGACATTCCTGGTTGTATTTGCATCAATTACCCTTTTATGGATACCGACCAAGTTGCAACCATAAACATTGAAGGTTAGGTGGTAAGATCCACGAGAGTAGAGAAGCAAAAGTAAAATGTTGTAGGTAGGATGTACCCATACTTTGTGGAAAGGAGGCATACTCCAGCTCATCTCGTAACGAAATTTAAATTCAATAACAGTCCTAGTAGCAGGGCAGAAGGGTTACCAATATTTTCCATTTGATATTTAAATTGCCATTGATCTGTATCAGGAGAAACCCGCGATTCGATTGTACCCTAGTTAATTAATAGGAAATGGAAATGTTGAAATACGTTAATTACCACGTTTACAAATGCAAATGCAATCAAATCCTTAGAGATAACTAAAAGGCACATTAACTGGATGACGTCAGATTATGTCATCTTAATATCGTATTCCTGCAACTACATTCACCCTAAGGGCAATTATCGAACTTAAAAAAAATTAAAACAGTCGTTATCTTAATGTATGCATCTGAGGTCTCCTCCATTGGGCGTGGACTTGTTACGTTACTACTCGTCCCGGTTTCTAGGGTTCCGATAAAAACAATGAGTAATGTCGTGCGCCAAGTCCACCGCCGATATTTGCATAACCACAGCAGCACATAAACACCCAATAAACAAATCTGTGTCCCACTCCACTTCGGCCATCGCTAATGCGTCATCGTCATCGCTCTCTCGCGCTCGATGAACTTGATTATGGCGAGGCAACACTATGTACGCGCGCAGCGCACAAATTGATCTTCTTGAGATTCGCGAATTGACATCACGATTTGTTACCTTGCCCCATGGAACAGTAGAAGCTTGTTCTACATGGCACTGATCGCAACAATACTCTGCTTGTGCTGCTGCCATGCCACACAAAATATTGCATCTTAGGGCGACGACAGTGAGAAATTTACATTGCAATTTGTTTGCAACGAAAGATCGAAGATATCACTTGCTCTGGATGTGTGGTGTGAGAACTAGAAGGTCTTCAGATTTGAGAGAAATAGAGTGTCAAGTCATTGACATCTGCTGTAAGTTCACTGTGTCATGTCAATGTCACTTCATGGACATGCCATTTCAGTACCCTTTTGCGAATCCTGGCTATTGTCACTTGCTTAAAGAGTATTGGCTAATTGGCACCAAATATGGCAGCTGTCGTTGCAGTTCGTACATATTTGGAATTCTCGTGAAAAGAAATATTGTTACGAACAAAAAGAAAAGTGAAACACTTTTCCCATCCCATCGTTAGTGGTCTCAAGTCTGACGTGTGTGTCGCGTTTATGTGGATTTTTTATGGTGGCCATACTCATTTGGTAGACGGCGCTATGGTTTGCTACTATCGCAATAAGGATTGCATCGTAACTTATACAATTATAACTTTTTGAATAAATGAATTTTAAGCGTTGCATTTGGTATGGACAACTAGATTGACAGTAGTTCAAATAAAATTGCTCTTGACCGTGAGTTTTAGAATTGAATAGAAGTTTCCCTTTTTGTACCACGAACAGTGGGATACTGGAAGTGTTTTTGCATCTTTTGCTGGTCTATTTGTGATTAAGTCAAAATTTCTTCCGTTGATGTAAGGAAAACAGTGATAGATTCTCGTTTTTCATTGTGAGACTAGGCCAGCACCGAAAATAGTTTGCGTACTGTAGGATCGTCTTTTTGAGGAATAATTCTTTCTTTTTAATTCTACCTTTCACCTGGTACCCTTTCCTCTGTCCTTTCGCAAAGCAAAGCAAGACGAATACAAATTTTCACATGTATTTTAATCGCACACAACGTATACTGTCTGCGTTAAGAGACACATTGTCTACCTCACCTCACGCGATCGATTTCCAACCACATTCCCACATAATAACATGTTGCTTTCCATCTGAAACCTACTGTTTCTATCAGACAACAATATGTTTTAATTACTTCCTTAGAAGTTCGCAATAAGAAGGTGCATTGAACTCATTCCAATGCACTTTATAAGGATATCAGAGGTTTCTCTCAAATGCTTCCCATATCGCACATGTCTCCTAATTGAATTGCATTCCTCTCGCACATGATCGTCCTTGCTCGCATTGGTATTTTTAGCCTAATTACTTGCAGTTCCGAAGCCCTTTTTCCCGTTAAGGTCCTCATTAGCGAGTGAAAAATAATGGGGAATGGATTCCAATGACCATAAACGTTGTTGCGCTTGCTTCGATTGCTCATCAAAAATTCTTTTGATCGTGAGGATCGTTTGCTGGTGACTTGGAGCTGGACAAAAAGGAAAAATTGATTCATCGAATGATGCCATAAATGATGAGACAACAACAATAAAAGATCTATGATTCTGTTGAGGGAATACAGAGTTGATTAAACCACAGCAAAACGACTAAACTAGGAGTTCAATCGCCTTATAGGAAGGAAAGCGATTTTTTTTCCATTTTACTGAGCAATGAAGGAGGGAACTTTCTTGTTAGGCGAAAGAGAAAATTCAAGATTGATGTAAGGCTGAAATGCACTTGTCCATTTTTGGTTATTGTCGGCACATTGTTGCAATGCGTGTTTCAACGCAAAGAGTCGCAGAAAAAAGTTGTTTGCTTTAAAATTTAAACACGTGCTCAATACAATGCAAATCAGTTGCCAAAACCGAAAAGAAACTGGTCTTGTCATGTTGATTAGCACTCTGTCCAACCCTAAGTACGATCACGCAAATCAGAATATTCATTCATAACCTGCCTTGCAACGCGCACTTCTCTCGGAAAAATATTAATTAATAACCGATCGAAAATGAAGGCCGACTAAAGACGATGAAAAAGTCTTCATCTTCATCTTCATCTTCATCAAGAGCACCCGCGGCACCGAACGGCAATTATAATCCTATTAAATTGGCAAGTAAAAGGAAGGCGCCTGTGAGACGATTTCATCTGTGTTGCACGCAATTCATGCCACGGCGGCACTTTTTTCCCTCACAGTCAAGGATTTCAAGATTAGGTTCAAGGTTTACCCTACTTCGGCATCAGAATAGGTACACATTTTCACCGGACCCATCCCCGGTAGCATGTTTTCCTGAGTAGCTTATTCAAATCATCACGTTTCCAAACGAAGAGATAAATGCCATAACTAGGAATTATACGGACTTAACCGGTAAACAACTTGATGTGTACCTAGAGAGAGGAAAAGGTCACAACAAAATTCCCATGGGCATTTTTCATTGCGGGAAAGAAGTCTTTCTCTATCACAAAGTTTAGTGACAATCTGGTCACGATCTATGCCATAACAATGGAACTACCGCATAGTACACGGAAGAAGAACGAAATTTCTCTCCCTCTCAACTGAGATGATTTTACCCGATCGTTGGGGTAATCCTCTTATAGGAACGGGGAACCGATTAGACGACTCACCTATCAGTGGAAGAGCAGAACCTACAGATACATTATAAGTACAAGAAATTTCGACGACATGACGGCGGAAGTTGTTCAGTTTGGGTTTCATTTTTTGTTCTACTATTTCCCTAGATCACGGCTGAGAAGGTAAAACTAGGCCATTAACTTGATCACTGCTGTTTGTTGGTGCCATACCGGTAGATAAGATCGCAGAGTGTCTCCTGTGTCGGGTTTTAATATCGAACTCGACTGTGGAGATGCTCTTAATTTGTGTTGTGGTTTCGTTCTTTTATGTGGCTGGTCGCCGTTTTTGTCACGAAGGTGCACTTGTTAAACACGAATTTGCAGACACACACAGGCGCACTACTTGGTACGTGCCATCGGCGTTTGGGGATGCCATAAAAGGTCTTGTCGTGGCTTTCGCCGAATTGTAATATCATTGCAATGAAATAAGGGCCCTCAGTACAGGGAGAGCGACAAGAGCCGGCGACATAACGATGGGCTGTAATTATTTTTGGAACAGGAGCTTGAATAATGATGAAGGATGATTGTGCATGTTGAATGCCTTAAGCCGTACATGGGTGTTGGGGAATATGTTGTCGCCGAATTTGGTGAGTGAGTTTCGGCCGACTTTTGACACATTTTCAATTGTGGCGATTAAGACAGCTACTGTATGACAAAAAAGAAAGGAAGGTTCGCAAAATTTGTCCATCCATACCTTTGCTTCAATTGAGTTTTGTAAAGCGGGTTGTGTTAAGTTAATGAACATTTACTAGACTGGTAGACCGACCGTCTGCCTTTAAGTTTTCCTCAAGTATACACAAAACATAACCACCTCCAGTTAGGTACCACTAAATCCCCTAATTACCAACAAATTCCTCCCGATGAACCACCTCTAATCAGATATATGATTCTGCACTTCAAGGAATTTAAATGACCACCATGTACGGCTAAGAGTGGAAACAGCATTACCCGCAAACAAGAGGTGGCTATACCACAATCCACCGAATGATCAAAAGGAATGCAGGTCGTAGCTCTATGTGTGGTGGATAACAAAATTCTCCATGATCTCAAGTAAAATAATTCCCAGAGATCCCATGGGATAACGTTAATAAACTAAAGACCTACGTGGTGATATTTGAACGTCGTCACTAGAAAATGAGTGCCATGAGAAGTGTCACTTCATTGTTCAACAGCGATCGAGATGAACGTACTGAAAAAATGCCCCCGTGGGCTTCACAGTGGGAAAAAGAGGAGGAACGTCGTCTGATGGCCAACATATGCTAAAGTAAATTAATATGTCCTTGGGCAACAAATTGAAGCAATTACTGATCCCTGATTGAACGGAGCAAAATCTGGGAGGCTGTCATTCCCCGACTCCTTTGTGGATGAAAATCATTAAGATGCCACGCATTGCACCTGCAACACAGGGACATCCCATATTCACGTGTCTGCTAAGAATAGATGGGGCGATCCTATTTGCTCATTCTGAAGTTGAGGACCCACTTATCATCCACAGACTCCAGCAGCTATCGATTGGAGCCATTAAAATGCTGCGCACACTGCGTGGGTAAAAAGAATGTAAGAGGACCCTTACACCATTTCGAACTGCTCAAAGGTCTGATGGGAATCTGCAGATAGTCCCTTAAATATTCCTCTTTTTTTTCGGTACAAATACTCCGATAAATTGCATTCCACATACCCTGGGTGGATGCATTTATCACTTTTATAATTGGCCTTTGCAATAATTTCGTACACACAATTCTGCGCCGATCAATTATGATGCCCTTTCGGGTTTCGAGATAAGAACACAGGGATTTAACGTTCATTTTGGGCGCGCCAGTCATACATCCTTCTTTTCTTGGCCAAGACATCTGCTGCAAGATCTGTTTTTTCTTTTATTTTACTTCCAAACTCAACTTTCAACAATCTAGCACAAATTCCAGTTTCTTTTCTCCTCAAACTTAGCTTCTAATGTATGTTTGACAGATCACTGTTAGTTCCTAATCACCACTGTCAACGACAGCGATTCTGGATGGATACAAAAACTATTTTGACAGTTTAACCTAATCACCTCAGTTTTGGCACCATTCGAAATGTTTTAAGGCGCCGAGGGGCCTCAGTTAGTCCGTTTCGCAGTAGGTCCGGCGGTTCGTGTTTTTCACATTTTTGAGCTAATGCAATCTCCCGACGCAGCATGTAAGCGCGCAACACACGAAAAAATGCCGCAGAGGGAAAAAGTGAAATAAAAACGGTTTCGAATCAGTAGGGGGATTATTTCCCAATCCTTTGCCTTTTCCCTGTCATCAAGAAGTTGCACGTAGAAGTTTACAAAGCCAGCAAAGTGCCACAGAGCGTAAGATCAGATTTAAACTGGTTTCGCTTTTTTGCTGCTGCATCGGAGGTGCACAACAGACATCATGGACCGAGACAAGATACAAAAAAAAAAAAGAGTTCCAGCAGCATATCTTGGGGCAATCCAATAAAGTCATTGGCTTAGAATATTGCGTCGGAGATGATGTGCAACTTGGTGCTGGTGATGGCGGTGTCGGTGTCGGTGGTGGCTGCACGTGAGTTCTGTGCATACATGTAATATGTGCGACTAGAGGCGTGTGGAATCAGAGCAACTATCGTATTGTTGCGCATTAAATAACAAGGCGTTATAAAGATGATGTCTTATTAAGATGTGCGCGTGCATTTTTTCGAATTCAATTTAATTTGATTCCATTTAAAGTCCTATGACTATCCTTAAAGTGACTGGAATTTTCCTTAGGGCAACTAATAACACTTTTGACATTTAAATGCTTGTAAAGTTGCTCATAATATTGTACAGTTTATTGCGTTATCTGCTGCTTGGAAACAGGATTTAGTGGTGTAAACTACCTATAGTTGAGAGAAAAAATCGTGCGGCAGGCGAAGGCTCAGTTTATGTATCATAGTTGAGTCTTTTAACTATTTTACCAATTCTTTGAACAGGTCCAACTCGTCCTCTCAATGCAGGTTTTGTTTTGTTTCGGTTGCATTTATGTCGGTATGGATTGTAATTTTTCTGAATTCGTCTGTCTTGCCATAAGTACATTTACTTGTCCAGCCTCGCAATGGATTTCTTCCGAGAAGTTTCGCCATCTGCGATTTGTTTATATGACATTTTGTTAAAGTATCTCAACCGCAACTCTGTTTATATCTCCTCACGCCAATTAACTTGGAGGAAAAAAAAAACCTTGTGGCGTCACAGCGGGCGTTTCCAGTCCGTCAAAGAGAATTAATTTAAACTCAATCTCATTGCAATTCAATTAAACCAAGAATCATCTCTGGCCATCAATCGTAGCGTTGAGAGCATCATTTTTCATCGTGGTTAATCCATCACACAATCAAGCCTATCAAGTGCAGGAAAAATCGAAACCAGAAAGATCCTCATTTATACTCGGATTTCGTTCAATGATGCCAAAATGATGATCTTTTGTGGATACAAGCTATGATAAAGGCACCATAAGTAACAAGAACGAAGCAAGGATGGACAGCGACGATCATCATGATCTTTTCAATTAAAAGAATTATTGAGACGTCCGTCGTCGACTGACAGGCATGCTGTACCATCACCACCATCACCATTGGCATCGCCCGTCGCCCAGACACTTGAGGAAGTTTAGACGCAACCAATCTTCTTCACTCGGGCAATTAAAAATTGATGACCATCAAGCGCCAATAAAAGCATAACGCAATGGACGTGGATGCAATATGGATGCAAGGAAGTAAATATGTGCCTTATCGCAGAGAAGATGTAGTTGATGTGAAACAACTTATGTGCTATTTCACATGTTTTGCAACGCGGAAGAACGTGCATTTTTTCTCTAACAATAGAAACGCCAGTAGATTTATATCTGGCGACCGAACCCTGCATACCATCCAGGTGGTCATAAATTGTTTTTACTGCAGGATAGTTTCATCATGGAATCATCACCGTCATCATCATCAAAGCGGCACCCAAAAAAGAGGCCAAGAAGGGGGAACACACCCACATTACTTGCAACCTCCATATGGCAGTATTGCTGTCCATCTAATTGGAGCGTCACGACTAGAACTAAGACAGTAGTTGAACAGTTTTCAGCTGAGAGAGCCGAAACATTCGTACTTTTAAACGCGTCGCAACTTCCGTTGTCATTTTAATTGAAATTCGTTACGCGAAATTAAATCCACATTTGCCTGACCATATAGGACATTCGCAGAACAATACTTTTGCAATCCAATTATGTATTCAAGTTGCGTTGGACACTCTTATATAAGGTGTATAGTTGAGAAGTCCGCGGCGCGCGCTGCATGCAATTAAACATCAATTAAACGCACATCAGTTGCGCGTGTTTTTTTTTAGCACACTCTTAACGCGGAAATTATGCATTTTATGAGTTTGTATTGGATTCGCCGCTTCGCCTACGATCAAGGGAAGAGAGAAAGACTGGTAAAAAAAAGTTGTAGAATGACAATTTACTGCCAGATACCCACATGACGGTTAATTACAAACTTTATAAGATTTGGGTGCAATGTTGGATGTTGCTGTTTTCTCACGGAATTTCTAAAAAGAAAATTCTCCCCTCAACATTAGAGACATGTTGAGAAGAACTTATAGGCAGCTTATAACCATCAAATTTTGAGTTTATTCTTGATATTCACATACAATTTGGTGGATTACAGTGGTAAGGCTCCACTAAGTCAAGTCTGAAGTGCCACTCAATGCGTCCGTGTACATAAATTTCTCTAATAAAGGATTTCGTGTTTTGTTCTAGAAGCCGGTGTCGCCACATTCTTTCCCTGTTTTTCATCTCTTCTCACCACACACTCATATCAAATTTCCTCACGATGAGAGCTGCCGCAAGCCTCAATTTGTGGACCACCAACTGTGAAACCCTCTCAACGTCAGACAATAGGCCTTGTTCGAGAGTCTTATTTCTCGGAGTTTTTTCTGTTTTTTTTCTGTAATTTGTTAGGTTTATTATGTAATAATCTAATGCGCTTAGTCTATGCCTCTATGGGGATGTCAATCCACTTGAAAGACCGCAGAGAATAATCGGCTAGGGAACCTTTCTTCGCATTGTTTGATCTTTGAAACTGTAACAAATTTAAAATTTATAAGGTTGAAGAAGAATCGTTTAATAGGCAATCAAAAGATGGTACTGCAGCAGAAGAGATGCAGCAGGGTAGTTTAAAGTTGGAAAATTACATTGTTTTATGGCGAAGAGTTAGAGGATAAGGTGATGATCTTATTGATAGGGAACAGCATGTTAGCTCTCTCTTTTGAGTAGAGGGTCGAGTTTCTTAAGTGATTTATCTAGACACGCCTCCCATTTTTCCTTCGTCCATCCTATTTCGATATAAACTGATTAGCAAACAATATAAGCGAAGATTATATCCTGTTTATCTTCAATCACATTTTGAACACATGTACGTATACACAATCTAGACCCCTTAATTTATACGTACAGTGAATGAGGGGTTATTATCTGTCTCGAGACCCTTCAAGAATAAAAGGAAAGGGGCGTATTATTTTCGTTGTCGTTAAGGAAAATTTTATACGCATGACGAGTTTTTGAACATTTAAATTTCCAACCTTCTTGTCAATCAATTCTGATAGACCACTCAATTCATAATGAAAAAAGAGACACGATCAACTAACCATTTTTGCCAAGAGTATCAATTACCTTCTACCGATAACACCATCATCAACTATCAATTTCTATATCATTACGATAGGTATCCTGCAACATTAAACGTATTATCCACCTCCAGGCATCCCATTTAACCTTCACACGATAAGCTACTGAGGAGTGGATGTCGGCCGACTTCTCTTAACCTTCTGATTGGCGCCTTTTTTTTTTTGCTGCTTTGCTGCATGTAGCGTGAAACGTCCATAAATCTCCAAAACCGATAGTAATCGGTTGGTCGAGTCTATGCGCCGGACCCCCAGGGTAACGCAATTTGTTACATTTAACACTTACGGGACGCATTTGAGCCTTCCAAAGTCTATGGATAGACAGGTAATTCACAATGTTTGGGATATGAGAAACGAAGAAGAAGAAGCACATACGTGTGTATATGTGGATGCTTGTTCTGTTCCTGGAATCTTTAGTGGAGGCACGTACACAGCAATGAGACTTTTGTTCTAAGGTAAAGATTGTGTAATAATACCCATGAAGAATTAGAAAGAAAAAAGAGACAAAAGAATATGTTGAGTGGCAGATCAAAAGAAAATTGATCGTAAGAGATGTTGTTTTTTTCTTTTCAATCCTTGGTTTACTGGAATTTGAAAAGATCTTGTTCTTCTAAAAGGATAAATACGACCAGGTATCTTGTCCAGGATATGAATGAATTCAAGTGAAATTTTTCGATGATCTTCTCAAGAAATATTATGTTGAAGTGTACAGATCCTGCCGGCTGGATTTTTATTTGTTTAAAAGATCTCAGTAGATCCAATTATTTTGTATTACACGTACAGATCCACTTAAGTCGATACCTTCAACTTCAGATCTTTCATCATCAAAAGAATCCTTGCGAAAGCTAGACAAACTGACATTTTGCCTTCTTAACGCACAAAACATGAAAGACTCGCACGACCCCCATGATCATTAAATATGCCAAAACATATCCTGAAAGAATACAAAAATCCTGTAACAATCAACAAGGACTCGGGTGGAAAATCCAACAAACGGACTTTTATTTCAGTCGTACATTCCATACCTTTTATTGTAGATTGCACAAAAAGGCAACAGTGCGTTCTACCTGCCAATATTTACTCAACAGGTAGTCGAGAACATCTATTTTACATATGTACTCGTACTATCCATAAAATTTTTTTTTAATTTTAAAAGGCATTTTACGAGTAAAATAACAAAAACATCTACATACGTTCCACAGTTGTATTTGATAAGAAAACCAACACGAACATGTTGGCTACCAAACAGTCCACCATCCGCAAACATGTTCCAATGAAAGGGAATTCATGAAAATGATGGTTTTACCCGGTGCAACGCGATCTGCACGATCAGTCTTCGGTTAACATTTGGTCGCTGCGGTTAAGAGGTCGGAAAAAACTGATAATTTAAACTGTCAGTTTGTTGCTAATATGCGGGTGACATTTTAGAATATCGCGAATTTGAGAAACAACGACTGTTAGTATAACATATTTAGTTGTTCCAAGTGTTTGTACGTTTTACGATCGTCATCGTTCATGATCTTGCACATGGTCGTTCTTATTTTCGGTCGATTCATAGGCGCAGCATCTTCAACATCATCGTGTTCAGCAAAAATAAAACCAAAGGATATACGAAAATAGATTTTGGCGACGAAGGCGTCGACGTCGCGCGATACTTTTTTTTTCTTTGCTCGGCGACGCGTTTTTGGCACTACCAATTTCGTTGTGTGTGATCAGCAGGGGTTGTGTCTCGGTTGGGTTTCTTTTTTTTTTTTTGTTTTTGTGTGAAATACACGTGTGTGTTGTGAGGATCAGTTTTTTGGATCCTGAAATTATGTGGTTTCACAATGAAAATCACTTGTGATTAAGTGCTTTAGAAAAAAGAAATATCAAATTGCAAATCAGTTCAAACGGGTGTTTAAAATGAGTCCTTTTCGAGTGGCGTTTTTAGCCACAATTTTCATCTCTCTTTGCCATGCGAAAAGTTCTCCGGGGGACCTACTCAGGGATAGTCATGATCATTTTGTGGATTACGAGGATCATAACTCGGATATCGTCTCTTGGACCGGAGTTAAAGTTTCTCCTAGCAAAAAACCTCCTCATCATCGGAAAACTTCGGTAAAAAAGACAAAAAGTGGATTAACCATTGAACGGAATGTCCCAACAGGATCTGCAGATGGTAGCCAGGAACAACAGTCAACCCCATTGGCGGCGACAACAATCTCATTTCCGTCGTCGCTTAATGTTGGTGTCCGGAAGAAGAACCAGCGTAAACGTGGTCGAGGTCAACGACAGAAAAATGGTAATAATAAAAAAAGTTCTCGTAACTTGTTGCGGAAAAGTGTGGAAAACTTTGTCTTGTCTTCTGTGGATGCTGTTGATACTTAGTTTCTTTAATCGGTGTGTTTGTGTTGATGGTGATTGCGAAGTGAAACCATAAGATACATTTAAGAATGATAGCTTAAACAAACAGTACTTTCCTTATCCAACGTGTGAAAAATACTATACTCATGTTGAAACACTTAAAGTATTTCAGCTTTCAATGTTACGGTTGATCAACATTTTTACATCATTTCGATCGCAGTAAATTCCCTTTCTGTTACCCCTTTTGTCAACTGCATTCCACTCTCTAACACTCTTCAGAACACCTCACTCCAAAGAAGGACAAATATAATGGTCATATACGAGTCCTTATTAGCGCGTGGCCATATTTGTGCCAGCAATGTTCTCCGGTTCTCCGCCGTCTTCAATGCGCGACACACAACAGATTTCCTGTTTACTACCACTTCTACTGCTACTGTGCTGCGTCTGTTGTTGCATCGCGCCGCCTGGCATGTGTTTTGTATACCCTCTACATGCAGTCAAATTGGTCTTTGTTCTATTGTTGCTGAGGGAGGTTACTCCGGTTGTTGTAAGTTACACAATGATGGTGCGGTTTAAGCCTCTCTTCTCAAAAAGCTGTCGGTTCAGTGTAAAATCTTTTTTTTTCAACTAATTAATTAAATCGATGAAAATGTTATTTCCTCGTTAGAGAATACCAATAAAACACAGCGCCATCATTACTATTTCTTAAGTATGTGATGGAATGATTGGCCGGTTTGACTTTCTTTTGCTCCCCATCAAGACAGGGGAATCATCTTTTGATGAAGTCGTCGTTCTTAATTAGTAGTGCTGCTTGGTTATGAATAAATTTGCCCTCAACTTCAAATTAGACCAATTCGATTTTCAAACTCGACTTCAAACCAGAGCCAATAAATATCTAGTTACAAAAGTTGATGAAGCGAAGCTTTGTTTGTCAATCTTTTGCCTGCCCGCCTACTTAATGCTACCGCTGCAACATAAACAGAAAAGGGACTCTTCAGACAACCGAAGAGGGGAAGCAAAGAAAGTGTAAAACGTAAACAAATCATAAATTTTAAAGTGGTCAAAGCGCAATAATGCGGGGCGATGTGATTGTGGGAAACCTAATGATTGCCTACCTAAAGAAGCGCGATGGATGTGCGGATGCGTTTCGTCTCAAATACCACGCAGTTGAAGATGTCGGAATCTGTGAGAAAAAGCACTGAAGATAAATATCTAAAAGATTCTTTTTTATGGGTTCTCATTTAACGGAGTATTGTGAATGATTTTTATCAAAATTACACGAATAATTCATTTGGACGTGTAGATCTTTTATGGGATTTTATATTAGAGGTAGTTAGGGGACCGCACATTTTGGCTAATTTATGAGTGATAAGGCTGATAACATGAGATGTAAACAGAAGAAATATATTAGGAGGTTGTAAAAACGTAACTTTTATTGGTATAAAATTGGTCAAGTAATAGGTAAACAGGAAGATCAGATGAGGGGAGACATCATTCCAGTTTAAGATAAGATTTGATGTTTGGTTCCGTTTAGGGCCGAGACTGTGATCAGTAGATAAATTAATCTTAAAATAAGATTTGGACATAAACTTAATGGAAATAAGCAAGGAACTTTATTTTATTAGTCAGCATTCCAGGCCGTAAACTGTTTTCTATATTTAATGCTTAGATGTACTCAAATAAGTTTAAGTTTAGTGACTGAATCTTGAGAGAACGTCCATATATGTACATACATACATGCTGATCTGAACAAATTCAACTTAAAAAATGAGAAAATAAACTCTATGGCATAAAAAATCCCTGTCGATCCGTATCTAGGTTAGCTACTTCAATGTCCAAGTCCTGCCAATCAACCGAATGGTTGTTTATTTTATTTCCTCCCATTCAGCTATCAACTTCAGTGATTTAGAACATGTTGGTCAATATTTAACATGTCATTAACATATAATCCACGATCCAACATTAATAATAACATCTACAATCAAGCAAGCACTATCTAGGCTAACACCTGCAATACACACTCCGAAACACATCCAGAGCCAGACGGATTTGCAATTCGATTGATTTACATTCATCTTCAGGTATGCGCGGTGAGAGAAAAACCTGCGCGATTTCACAAGAATATTTTTCTATCTAATTCCAAATCCACTAATCACACGTCGTACACAACTCTCTCTCCCTAGTCAATTGGATGATTTCACGATCTCGGAGTCCACTCAAAGAAGATCGACGATCACAACGTGATCCCTGTGCGTATAAGAGAACAACTCACCCGCCTAGCGTGTGTTCGTATGCAAATTACCATCATCATCGTCTGGGAGGGATGATACGAGTAGAAGGAGGATAGTGCAGGAAGCTGCATTTTGATTCCGGATTCACGTTATCCATGGCACTGCATCATTTTTTATTGAAATAAATTCATGTAATTCTCCGACACCAATCATCTCACGCGCGCAAGAGCTCCATCTAACATGCAATCATTCCAGAGGCCACCATCGCCACCGACTACTACACGAAACGGAACACCTCTATTAGAGCCTTGGTTGCTGCTGTGTACTGGTCGGTCTATCGTGTGTATTTTTCTCCTTGTGAAGCAATTGGCAGACGGCACTAAGTGGATCTGACATTGGTATTTATGCTGACAAACAGGACGACAAATCGTTGAACTACCTAAAGATAGGCCTATTCAGTGTACAGCCTCGAGAAATAGTTAATTGATTCGGTAGAATAGACAAGAGTACAGCAGCAGCAGCAACTTAATGAGAAGATGCGTCTGGCAAGGATTTCAAACAGTCAAACATCCAATTATTGAATGTAAATAAACCGCGTTTTGAAGGTGCATGAGTGCTATAGAGCAATACGTTCCACACACATGGAATGATTTATTGACGAACGTCAATTTTCGGAGCCCCAGAGAATCTTACTCTCGAATCTTTCCTCCAGTCACTGATTATTGATTGCTTTTCAAGTGGTTTATCGTCTGTTTGGAGGTTACTCTATGTTTCTTTTTGTCGGTGTCTGGAGTTTTTTTTTCTCTGTTTTCGGTTTTCTTTTACCATTTTTGGGCTTGCGATAGTATATGAGTCAGGCGCCGAAGACTGTTAGTCTCTTGCCACAGAAATGTGATCCAGAGTCCCCTAATTGGATTTTGTTTTTGTTTTTTCCACGAAGTCAGGTTTATTTATAGCCATATAAAGCTGTCGACGGAATTCGCCAGAGTATTATTGATTACAAGTCTGGACATTATCCGAGACACCTGCTTGATGAAAAGGTCGATGCAGGTCTCGTCAACTGATTAAATCTTGTTTAAAGCCACTTAGTTCAGAGGCAACAAAGAGCAGTTGTAGATATTCAGACCGTAAACCCGTCTAGTAAAACTCCGATTAATAACATTTTTCTCTGGCATTTCATTGCCATTGACATGCTAATACGACTTCGATATATCGAGAGCAATTTATGAAAATGATCAATTTTCCGTCCCACTAACAACAAAGCCACACAGAATGGGTTTACATTACCGATTGAGAGTATACAAAAGCTTGATCTTTCGAAGAACGTTGCTATGTAAACAAGAATTTTTTTCCTGAATTCCGATTCCGATTCCGGATTCCCTGTTGATAAACAATGCTTCGGTTCGAGCCTTTTCTTTATTTTTGGTAGAAGTGAATAAAAAAAGAATGTTTAAATAATAAACAATATGCACGAGATGAGGGGGACGACCGATAAACAAACGGAGGAAGAAATTTCTACGGAGACAGCCATAAGTAATTGAGGAAATTTCATTTCTTTGAGTGCATTTTTCATGGGGAAATGAAAAATAAGCTTCAAGTTGATCGTATTTTTTTTTTCTACAAGTCTTTTGAGATGAAGATGAAGGCCATGTTATTTATGAGTTCATGTTTTGAAAAAGAGCGGGACTTGCCGAGATAAACCCTAAGTGATGAGTAGGTATAGAAAAAATTGAATAGATTAGGCTTAGAACAGTTGTAGAGGGTAAATGGAACTTTTATGGAAATCGATGAGAAGCTGGTGATGATCATTTGCCGTAGAACCTATTTAGTTGCCATAAACCATGAAATTTATTAGAAAAATGATCTACAATAGAGTGATTGCTTCTCTTTATTGAAAAACGTACGTAATATATATCACCGTGGGACCCTGGACTTATGAAATCGGCACCAGATTACAACTGATTACGTTGACTTTTGCCGCCTTTTCTCTAGCTATGTTGAACAAATAAGATAATTTATGAATATAAGAAGCGCTAGGTATTTTGAAGTTAAAAATGAACAAGTATTTAAGAGTTTAAGTAGTTTACACGTGAATTCAATTCAAGCACAAGTCAGAGTCTCTCCACTAAATAAATTGAATGAATCCTCTTGGGTAAATGCACAAGAATAAATGTCCCCCTTCCGGTCGACGAATTTGTCAATCCAATGGCCCACTGAGACTCCATTGTGAAGATTGTCGTGTTCATGCATCCCCATTTCTGTTCTTTTTCATTATCGTGTCCCCCCATTAAACATGATACTTGTCTGATTTCTTCCCCTTTTTTTCTTATCTCCCCCCCGTTGGTTTGTCATTATGTAATTAATAAAAAAATAAATCTGAAGGATGACATAAGCGAGGCAAATCTTGTCAATTCTCTAGAAGTGCACCACAAGCCGGTTCGTTAGAAAGAAGAAAAGAAAATCCAGAAAAAAAAAAACGAAATCATTCCTCTACTAAACTCAATGACTCATAAAAAAGTCATCATGATTTTATTGCATTAATTTTTCATTCATAAAAAATTGAACAAGAAACCAACCTTTAAGCAGATCAAGTGATCGATACAATTACGATGGACACAAAGCTAAGACATGCATAGCACCTAGATCTTCGATCGAATGGATTTGAGATCGGCGACAACATCGGCGGCGGGAAGCCTTTTTTGTTTTTTTTTTCTCCCTGTGTTTTAAAATTCCTCTGAAGCATCAAACACTTGTCCGACCATCGACACAACACACCATGAAAATATGCATCCAACTGTGGTATCGGGCTTGAGTCATTTTGAAGTTTTTTTTTTTTTTTTTTTGTTTAATTTTCTGATCCCCCAAAAGAAGAGTCAACGAAGAAAACAAGGGTCTTAAAGGTAGAACCGATCCGTCCCGATAATATATTTTTTTCCTTCGTTCCAACAGAGATAAAGTATCTTGCACCTAACACCTTGGAATAATCAGTTTGTTGTTTGTGTCCCTGCTGCTGATCATAATGATTGGTAGAGTATTGGTGGTGGTTGGGGAGCCCATACAGTTAAGGAGTAGCACTGTGAATGGGAGTAAACAAACGGACAATCAATAAACCATGAGTGAGTGTTTATTCCTTAGGTGTAACGTAGGTTGTTTTGATTATTTTTATTTCGGCATGCCCAAAGGTAAATGCACCCTTTTTCTCTTATTAAGCATGCATACACGTTGGGTACCCAGAGAGGTTGTTTTTTTTTGATAGATCATTTAACGTTAAATAATTGCTTTTCCTTTCAAAATGGATGTCGATGCCGTTTAAAAAATATTTGTGGTTGGGTTTTGTGCCTGTTGGGCATACTCAATTTGGTTGGTACTACCAAAGTTCGAGAGCGACCGTCCTTGTGTGTAATTCGATCTTTATATTCCACAGAGAGTCATTGCTTGAACAATGTAATGAAATAAAAAACGCATTTGTAGAAGAACGTTGTGGTCTAGGTCGTCAAACACGAAACCTCTTCAGCTGGGCTATAAATTTATTTTGTTTCTCAATAAATAAATCGAAGCAGGATTGGGACAGTAAAACTTTTCAAACTTTTATGACGAAATTTTGTTTGGTTAAGCTTCTAAACGATTGACAAACATTAGGCATGCAAGGTTTTTCAGTAAATTTAGACCGAGTCTTCCTACTTTACAAAACAACGTTTTCTCTTAATCATAACCTAAATTATTTATGAATTCTGTTAAATGTTCGCCTACGTCTCATGAAAAGCTAACCACTCCACCGACAAAAATGCAAAAATGTTTAACACTTTATCTGTTGTTTACATCTTTCTTGGACGTCAAAAACGTATTTACCTTTCGTAACTATTCCCCATCAACAACCAGTCCAAACAAATTCTCAATAACTCACTAGACCTATGTCCCCATCATCCTTATCTCTTGCAAACTGTCAATAATTCATTTAACTGACCAACTGATCATGACCAGGCACCAAATTAAGCTTTGGAGGTATATACCCCATAGCACGAAAGACTCCCAAGACCCCTGGAGAATTATGGTTACAAAATCATATGCACGACGTGAACTTATCGTAAAAAACGATTCACGCGCACGCGTACATACGATCTTCCCAAAATGCAGCTTTGCCTAGCCGTGTGGTAAGTGGTGAGGGTGACCACACTTCTACGTTTTATTCTATAAAGTCTCTGTCTCTGTATTTAAAATGTCACTTTGACACTGGTGCGCAGATTAGAACAGACTTCGCCGTCGTCGTTCGACATGTGTGTCATACGAATGCGCGATCGGCGCGACCATCTGGACCATCTTACGTTTGTTTATTTTCAGTGCCCATGTTTATTTGTTTGTTTTGAGCAGTGCACGCGAGAGTTATCATTCGAGAGATTTATGCACGTTAGTTTGGCCATTAATTTCGCGAGAGCGATCTGATGGAACAGACTGTGTGGGTTCATATCCAAGATAGTCATCCAAACTTGACCTCTAAATGTCGAAGTCCGAAAGGTGTCACTTACAATTCCACGTTGATTGTTAATCATAGAATCATCCGTACATAAACATGTTTCACATTTCAAATCTTTCGACGAAAATGATTGCTTACCGCCGATCATCGAATTCAATCACCAACTACAGAGGTCAGTATCATTATCATATACCGTTCAGTTTCTGGAAATTTTGTAATTTAAAGTCCATGCATGCATGCCGGGTAATAATTCACATTGACGTAGCGCGCCTGGTTAGTCACCTCTTGGCGAAAAGGTAAGTCTGAGCACTGGAGCAGAGGCAAGTAGAGTCACCTTAACTCTGAAACCGTATTTGATGAGAAACGCTGCTGCAATGTGAGGATCTTCTTTTATTTCTCGTTTTCCTTGTATTTTGTCTGCGATCGGTGTGTGGAACCTATGGATTTGTTTTTGTATATATCCATGCCGTTGACACGCCTCATAGAGCACACGTTTGGTGCGCGTTTCGGTGCGGTTGTTTGCTTACTTGTTGCAGACCATATGTTCAACTTATGACGGTTTTATTGCTATTTTTGAAGAATATAACAACAGAAGTTTTTCGCCTTTTCGCTAGAATTTCACGGCTAAATTTAGACTTAGGCAGTGTTAGACGCGCCATGGTAGTGGTCTATGTTCGCTCCCCCATTATTCTGACGGCGGCACGTCTTGTGTTGATTTGATTCACTCAATCAAAGCAAAACGAGCGGGAACGATTGCCAAAGTCTGCTGTGGCCTGCTTCTGGGTGTGGATCAGTGCTTTTCATTTAACAAACATCACGAAGAGCTCATTAAGATTTTGAATATTGAGATGATTGCTGTGTTGATGCATCGCACTCAACACCAATTATGATTTGATCCGGATCCTTCTGATGAAGTGAGTAATTACCCAAGACGCGGTAGTCATTTTATCTTGACGGCTGTTCTTCACACATTTCTACCTATCCAATGACCCTTAGAATTTTTTTTTCTTAAATTATCCTCGACTTCCTTAAACCGTTCGCGTAAGCAGTTGGAAATGTAAATTTGCTGTCTAGAATGCCTCTTCAGAGGCTCAAACACTACGTAGTGTAGTGTACACATTACCGCGAAGGTGTTGAAAAAAGGTGTGCGCCTCTAAGCACCTTCATTTGCACCGTTTTACTATTTACTTTGTTCTCTCGATTCCCAGCCAAACTGTGTGTGTGTGAGAGGGGTATAGTCAAAGTCAAAGACCAACACACGATTTACAGCATCGATGAGGTCGGCAGTCAAAGCAAACATCATCCTTACACTCGACTCGGGATGTAATTACCATCAAAGGTGTATGGGTGTGTGTGTTATGAGACTGGACAAATGATGATGAGGCCTGGGATCAGCATCTCGGAAGTTTCTTAATACTAGGAGTTGCAAGGTAACTCGTAATGAGTCGAATGGCTTATGCACGTAAGATCTAATCACTTGACCTCTTGCTGTGAACCAAGGTGGAGAGTTACATTCAGTATTCCACTTTGCAGGACCTAACTAGTGGCATGTGGGGAGTAACTTTGTAGAGAGAAAAGTCGTTAATTAAACAATGATTTTGTCAGCAGAGGCATTAATTAGCCGTGAGTCCTATTGGCCGATGGGCTATTAAATGACGTTTTTGTTGGTTGCATGTTGGAAGGAGGTTTTCCGTGGATAAAAACATCTTAATTGCAAGCATTAAGATAAACGTAATGACCACTTAAAGAATGCCAACATCTGTGGAGTAGTACAGTTGTACATTGCGTGTGCCATGTTTTTTCAACTCCTAGTGCTCGTTATATTATTTTTTTTTAACGTTACGACTGGGAATTTAACGCCTTGTTCATAACATTGTACTAACAAGTTCATAAAGGGGAACTTGTTTGAATGGAGAGCTTTGGTATAAGCTATTTCTTTCAAATTTGAAAAAAAAACCCGAACTGGATAAAAATGAAAAATTAGTGTTGATAGTGCGTGAAAATCTATTTTCGTAGCTCGAAAACGATGTAATATTCAGTGCGTGCAAACCATCTGTCAACAAGACCAAATGATTGCTAAATTACTTCAAGACCATCACGCTGAACTGATTTCTTTAAAAAAAGAAACAAAATGACATTCGATACAGAATCAAACCACTACTCTACAGAAGATTGAATATTTCAGCAATTCCACAAGTCAAAACCGAAATAGCAAGTCGGAGAACAAGACTTTTGCACGTTCATGCGTACACCTTTCGTATTTTCACCTCCAGGGCAAACTAAAAAGCACTCACTTCTGAGGATCATGTTACCGCCGACAAAAATACCGAATAAACAATGGAAGGGGGCGCCTGTAACTCCCGAAGTCACAACAGAATTAGTTGACAAAATAACGCAAATAATTACCACTGAAGTAATTAATTGAAATACATGTAGGTAGATGCAACCATATGGGTTGTTGTGGTCTGAAAACATTTGCAAAGAGACACATAGTGTAGTGAAAAGACAGATGGAAATTGTATATGAGTGAGTCATCCCCAACGAGTCATCAGATTCATTCCATTAAGACACACGAAGAAAATTCCAATAATCCACAAATGCAAATGGATTTTCTGGCACGAGGCGTTGAGTACTCCACTTAGTCGTCAGTTTGCACTTTACTTTCCCTCTCACACTTTGAATGTGTCGGCCTTCGAAGAGAATCGCCACAAATAGTCTTCCTCTTGTGGAACCTAAGATCATTTTAGCGATATCTGTCAACCAAATCGATTAATCAATTTTCGACTTAATACTTCTAATTGCGTCAAATGGGCAATCGATTTATAATGGCATACAAAATTGAACGGGGACCACCAGCAAAAGGTGTGAAAATTACTGTGTGCCAGCAGTTTAATTCATTCCACAAAACACGACCCACGCGCATAAACTGTCCTCCTCTGTATTGTGGATGAGGTGGCGCTATGCTCTGGGCCTGGCTGGTACCTCTAAACCTCCCAGCATAGCATGAATGTTAAATTCCCCCGTAGGCTATTTATTTAAATGCTCGGTATTAGACCATTAAATGCACTGAATGCCTGCCTACCTTGCCTGTGTCAGTGCGGAATGGTGAGAAAATTTCGCAGGCCCACAACGCACACGTGCGCCATGTGACTATGCCTTAACTGGGGTTTTATTTTTATTTTGATCTGGAGTGCCAACCAGCTATCAGCGAAACCAACCAACCAGATGCTATCTCTGTCGCATAAGACCGCATTTTCTTCTTTTTCTAGTTTAAATGAAATGAGAAAATCGGAATTAATGGCCGATCGTGTTACTAATGTTGCGTTATATGCCACTGCGTGATTTATTGCTATGGTTTTGAGAGATTTTTATTTAGAGTTTTTGTCCATTTTTTTTTTATAGAAAAGGACTCTTGAAGCTGGTTGAAAGCAATTGGCGGTAATAGGTGACTACTTGCCTCCCGCTCTTGGGGAAAAAGTATTCCATTTCCAATGCGAATTGAAAAATCGTGGTTCCGTGTAGCGTTTGAAAGGCTATAATTAAAATAAGGTGTTAGATGTCTGCATAGACGTCTTGTCTAATTTTACGATATTGTGAGCGTTTACCAATTGTACGTGTTTCTTGTGATGTGAGCAACTAAAATGGAGTTGGGGTAATTGTCTGTTAAGATTGTTGGAATTTTCATTTACGTTTTGTAGGCTTTGTGTGTGGCATTTTGTCGATAGGTATTCGGTGTTTGATATATAATTTGACCTATAATTTGCGAAGTTACACTTTAATAACCCAAAGTAACCTATACTGTTACCCGAGGTACAGCCACTCTGTGTGCAGAATTTGAAGTTAATTGGTTTCGTAGTTTTCGTGTTAAAGAGGAACAAACAAACAAATGGACAACGTTTCACTTTTGTAATATTAGTAGAATAGGATAGGGTGGACCAGTCCACAGGTGGAGGTAGTAGGTAGATTGAATAGGTGGATGCAGCTTTCACTCGGATCTCTACGGATCCATTGTGTTCCTCTGACTTGGAGTGTCCATTCTGAAAAGACGAAAAGAAGGAAAAGGTCTGGGTGAGTGCAATCACGATAGTTCGGCCTCCCTGAATCATCCTGAATTCGCAGTCAATTTTAGAATGGCTTTTGGTGGGTTTTAGACAGGTCGCCCAGGTCGTTGAAATTGTATTCATCGAGAGCCGTCTTTCTTGTTCTGTATAGGCTGGGACATTCGCAGCCTCTGCATAACTCTTCTTTTAAGGTGGGCCGCCAGTAGGTTGTGGCCTGTGATAATCCCCGTGAAGAGTGCTAAGTTTGATCTATTTAGCGCAAGAATGTGCCCAGGTGGACTATTAAAAATGTCCAAAGCAATTTGACGAATTAACTTCAAAAAATTTTGTCCCAGATTTTGCTCTTTCTCTTTCAAAGGGTTCTTTCTTGAATTTTTCTCACGTCCAACATGTAGACATGAAATTTTGACGCACAGGTCTGATTAAGTCCTGCAGAAGAATGAGGTCGTTTTCTTTAAGAGATTCTTGAGGTGGAATTTTCTCAAGAATTTCACCTCGTAAAGGTGGAATGTGTTAAATGCTTGTGTTAGCAAAAAAACATGTCTGCTACTGGAACTTCCCATGACCATTTATCCAAGCAAATCGGTATCACTTTGATGTGACAAAGAACTCCTGTCAAAGAACAAACACAAGATCGTGTTAGATTCTGTGTAGTCCTTTTGTGTTCTGATTCAATTCCCACCACAATGCAACGTGATAAAGTTGCAAAACTCTTTCGAAGCATGGTTTCTTCATTTTTGCTTTGGTATAAATAATTGAGTTCGTAGTCCTTGAGACAGCTTAATGGCTTTCCAAAAATAGCATCGAATATAGTATATACCTTTGTATGTAAGAAAGTCTCACAATCGTTTTTTTTTTTGTTCTTTCTCTTGCAGCTTTGCGACTTCTCTCTGGAACAACTCAGACTATAGAAGGAGGTGGAGCATTTCCGCCACTGTTGAATGTCGCGCCCAGAGCAACGATCTTCGTCAATGCGACCTGTGGCCAAAATGGTCGCGAGGAGTACTGCAAATTAGTCGATGCACACCCGCATAAAAATTGGTCTACGCAATGCGGCATCTGTAATGCACAATCATCGGACCCGGTGAAGCAGCATCCGATTGAGGCGGTCCTGAACAATAGCAATACGGACGATCGGTGGTGGCAGAGCCCAACGCTTCAATATGGAAGACATTTTGAGTATGTCACCATAACAATGGATTTAAAGCAGGTGAGCTAAGGCATTGAAGATAACTATCTTTTTCAGTCCGGGTTCGGTGGCAGGCTATTACCTTGAATGCGGATCTTGTTAGTTTAATTGGAATCACTGTTTCTGCAATGATGTATGGTCAACGAAATTTATGTGAAATGCGCATGCGTACATGCGGTGCACCATTGGTCGCCTGCTAAAGATGCTGAACATTTGTCTGAACAAATTTATTCATAATTCATTTTGTAGTCTCGAAAGGCGTTTTCAGGTTTCTAGTTGCCAGTCATTTGGTTGGGGTGGACACTAGGTCGTTAAGTGAGGTAGACTGATGTCAATACCAACTTTCTTGAGACTGTTTATTGCTTTATAAAATTCAGAAATTTATTTACATTTTGTGAATATGGTCGTTAGTAAGGTTGTTTTCCTTTGCGGACTTGCAAAGCAGCTATTTAGTTTCGCATAAGTAATTAATAATTGAAAGTCTAGCCAAAGGATTGGGAGTTCCATACTTTCTTTAAATGTTTTCTCTTTTGCATTTATGGAAGGGTAGTGTAAATTGGGCCTTACTTGAACATAGGGACGCGAAGGTGTGATTTCTGAAATCTCCGTTTCTCCTCAGAAGCTCCAAGACCTGTTGTGTATCTTTTATCAAATAGAAGTGTTATATTGACCCTGACCCACTTAAGACATTGAACCATCTCTTCAAATGCCTCTATCAACATTTGACAGCAAACAAAGTCGTTATAACTTCTCCACTTACGCGTTTCCTCTTGTTTGCAGCACCCACCCCTTTTTTCAAATTAAATTATTTGGTTGAACAACCTGCAACAATTTACTATGCCGTACGTGTAGAGAACCAAGGTTCCGATGTAAACAATTCTCCTGCAAAACATTGACTTCTACCACAGTTGCCTCGCAGTAAATAAACAATAGGAAGCTGCAGCTACTGCGTGCCCCATCCTCGTGGATCTGCTTTAGTACAAACAATTAAAAAGGAAAGGAAAACTTGTTAAAGATTTTGACTCATGATGTTGTCATGAGTTTTCAATTAGTTCAATAGGCGTCGTTGCTGTAGAGGAGGTGTGGTTCCTTAAGAGTGTATACTGCAGTAAAAAAAAGAAAAAGTAAGAATGCGGTCTAAGAGATCTTACATTCGATTTGGCAGGTTGCAGGTTGAAGTAGACAGATGAATGGAAATCAGTAGACCCCACGCGAAGATCGATCAGCATAAGTTGGCACTTCGACAAATGGTTAATGTCTCTAAACGCTGTTGGATTCCACACCCATTTTTTAACTGATGGTAGATGGAGCGATTAACTTACATTGTGGAAATAATCAGTCAAAGATCGATCAAAAAACTCGGTCAGACGTCAAAGTGGACAGCTGAAGGTGACATAACCAAAGATGACATCGCCTCAATGTAGGTATAAAGACACAACGCTCAATCGAGAGTAAATTGATCTTCCTCTCGGCGCAATCTGGGTGAGCCATCGAAGTGCGAGGAAACTTGTTCGTACAAAGCCACAACACAGAAAAAGGGAAAACAAAGTGGCAAAAAGGCGGGAATGGCGACCGCAGAATTAATCGAAATCGATAGGTTCCACATTATATACACAACTTAAACCGCCGCTGATCGTACATGTATACCGATCGTATCGGACAATGTGTTTGTCATGTCGTTGTCTACCCGTCCGGACCATTGATAACCTCCATTTAGTTCAAGATGATCCCATCTGGCTGCAGAATGGGAAGATCATTTTTGCTCTCAGTGCGATCAGAACGATCGAAGTCGGCGCGGCATGGTCGTGAGCCAAAAAAAAGGTAAACAACATAATAGTTACCTGGTAGTGATCTACCCTCCGATCTTGGGCATGTATTCACCACAGAAGGTGAGGATCTAAATGCGTCTGGTTTTAATGAGTATTTACATATGAAAGTAGCTATTCCATACAATATTGCAGCTACCAGTGGGATGTGTCGGGTTTGGTATTGGTTTTGGAATATGCTTCCGCGCATGCAAAGCGGAAACATGCTTGTCATAATAAATCTACTTTTCTCCCCTCTGTCTGTGTTCGAGTTCAACTGTTGCCAACATCTTCGCTGAAACACTAGCTCTCTTCTGAAACCAATTTTTTTTTTTACCCTTTTTGGCGATGCTTGATTAACGATCACCGATAACAACTCTGTTTATCAATTTGAAACATCAAACATCGTTCGATTAGAGGAAGTGAAGTGCGGATTGGAGAGCTAAGTCGGGTCTGGACTTCTCTACATTTTACACAGAATGTAAACTCTGTCCGATCTTTGAAGAGGAGGGTTAGGGATCAGATCATGTTTTTGTGGTTTTCAGAGATAACAACTGCTGCAGCTGGAAATTTACGAAGTAAATTGCAAACGAGATCGACATACGACCACTTGCACAACAAGTACTGAGAATAGAGTGGAGAGGATTGAACGGCAAAGATTAGAGGATTGGCAATACATGCACTGGGAATTTGAAGATAAATCAGTAGCATGGGCATTGATTAAATGATCAGAAATGTGTACTTCGAACCAATGTGTGTGAATGCGTTGACGCGACGCGACGGCGAGAACATTGATATTCATGAAGAGTGAGTATGGTAACTTTTTTCAATTAGAAGCTTGATTACGAAGTGTTGCAAGTGATCAACCGTTACTTATCCGGTTACTTGTATCCTGCATTGTCGGTAGTTGGGCATCGACTTCGTCAAGGTGTTATCGTCTGAGTTTGTGTTTAAACATATGTTGTAGATGTCGAAGTGATCAGGCAATTGTGGCTACAAAGTTCGGTAAAAGAGCCCAATCAGTGT
Source organism: Criorhina ranunculi (assembly GCA_951813785.1). Classification (NCBI taxonomy): domain Eukaryota; kingdom Metazoa; phylum Arthropoda; class Insecta; order Diptera; family Syrphidae; genus Criorhina; species Criorhina ranunculi. The sequence goes on along the minus strand of OX638384.1, from coordinate 62,616,926 downwards.
GTAGTAAATAGTGGTAACTTTGTATAGATGAAGACTTAAGTCCTTAGGTGGAAGTCTGAAGATGACGAGAATTTGGAAGTTTTGTTGTCAATTGCTTTCGTTTATTTGTGCGACACTTTTTGTGTGTGAAGTGCTTGAGTGCGTTAACACCTGGATTTAGCTCATGACTTCAAGATTGCTTGAAGAGTAATATAATCCTGAAATGTAGTAGGTACTACCTGTGAAATTTGTACGACAAGAGGTTAAATCAATCTGCTCCTTCAGCTGCAAGATCCACAAAGACTTCTTTCTCACATCGCACCGATTCACAAATAAATCACAGTGCCACACTTTGTGTACAGAATGTGATCCTTGCTCACCCATTTCCAGTCACAGTCGCTTCAACTCCTTTGACTAGTTTTATGTTTCGAACACTGATCATGTGTTTCCTTTCCGCACAAATCATTCAAATTAATTGCGGTTTCATGTGAAACACTGCACCCAGCCAAGAAGCAGCATCATCCAACAACAAACAAGGAGCATTGAGTGAAGTCCTGATACGGCATCAAAACACACACACACACATAAAATGCATTCCATTGCGCCCTACCGACCGTCACAGCGTCGGAAATTAATGTGACTCCAGTGTACATGTGTTCTATGACTTGACACCAAGTCACAGCGACTGCCGAGATGAAGACGAAGTAGAGGACTGAGGATGCCTGGTGGCGACATAAACATAACAACCAAGGCAGCCAATTCAACCTAACATCACCACCAGATGTAAGTGATCAAATCGTAAATAAATTTCAAGTGACAAGCATAAATGTCTCGGCTTTTAATGAGCACACGCAGCGCAAGCGACGGAGAGAAAGACCCGCGTACACTACTCGGTAGCGGGCTGTGTAGTACAAGATCCTGTCCACGATCAGAACGGACTAGTTTCCTAGAAAACCGCTACAGGGCATCAATTAATTGACATTATCGATCAGCTTTTGTTAATTCTTTCCGTTTGGGGGGTGGCGGTAGTATCGCAGGCTTGGTGGAACTTCATCGATGGGAAATTTGTCGGTTCGGTGTTTTTCCCTGGGTTGTTTGTTTGTTTTTTCAAGCTGTGCACTCGTCATCGCGTCATCGCGCCATCCTATCATCGTTTGGTTAATTGACGATTGACATGCGTCTGTCCATCAATGGAGGACTTTGCCATCACCTCACGTGGTGAGCATGCAAATTGACAGGTCGTAGCTCCCTGCCTAGAGGAACCAATCAAGCAGTGTCTGTCCATGTTATCAAAGAGATTGACAGATGAAAAGAAATGTTTTACGGATTTGTGTGTTTTTCGAAGTCGAATCCGGATTCTTATCTGCGTGTCATGTGTACAAATTGCTTGGTGTGTATCTGCGTGCAGTTCTTATCGCTCGCATAAGATCCAATTGGTAATTTGCTTCTCCTTTTCCTTCTCCTCCTCCTTCATGACGGAACACATTCGAATGTTACGCGCACACCGCGCTTGCCAAACATCGATTGGGTCGGCAAGGTAATTGCTTCATTAATCGGTTCCAAATATGGTTTGACGCTGTCTTGTGGTCCTGAGCTTGGTCTAGACATAGAGCCTTGAGGTGTGTGTAAATAACACGGTTGGGGGAGGAGATGGCGATAGAGGGAGGATTTGTTGACAAATGCAATTATTTTAATAGTCCCCACAGATGGAGCTAACATAAAACAACACCAAATCATTCCAGGCGACTGGCAACGACGGACGATAGATTTGAATAGAAGCTGTGTGTCGCTGGCTTCTATTCCACCTCTAACGACGACGGAGCGTAGTACACCATTCGGCAGGTCTGAGAGCTTCCGAGACACACAAAAGTCGTGATTTGATTTTGCTTTTAATGGTTTACCATATACGTGGAACATAGGACTGTTATTAAGGACATCTTACCGATTTGGAAGAATTACATGGCCAATAAGACGTTTATCCTGTCTGCGAGGAATTACGTAACAGAAAAGGGAAATTAGCCTCATTCAGAGCGCTTAGAACTGCAGGATCGGGTAAAGATCAAAAGCAGATCAGTGTGCTTCATATTTTAGGCGAACATAATTCTGGTTGTGGAAGTAGAGTAATTATCGCATAAGAACGAATGGAATGAATAGGCAGTTAAAGCGCAGTAAAGAAAACTTTCTAGACTACTCAGTGGCAATAAACATGTTCTATTATTCACCGGTTTTAATGAAAGCGATAAAAGGTTTTATTTAAATGGGCACTTGAGAGTCTTTCATAAGCTGGTTTAGATATGCTTATGCGGGTTATTAATTAAAAGCTCCACACACGTGTTTGAGAGTGGTTATTGAGGTATTCTCGTGAAATTTTTGGCCGACTTGTTTCTCGCACCTGCTCTTTGTGGTCTTGGTGTGTGGTCAGAGTGCCCAGCGAACTGGAAAGCTATAAAGAGACGGTGAAATCATTACGCAGGTCCTCTACTCCTGTTTCGTACAACAATTTTGCATATTTGTAATCGGTGGTTCGATTTTCGTCGAGTGTTTATCAATTTGTAAAAAATGAAGAATCTTATACCAAAACATACATATGACGAACCATTGGAAAATTAAGAATCTTCTCTGTAAGGTGAAGCGAATAATACTTCTATTTTGACAATTACAGTACAAGACTTTTCCATTGGCACTTTCGCTTTAGATCTCAATTTGGTTTTTTATTTTCCTTTACGGATTAACATTGACATTTAGTTCCTAAAAATATCGTGGATCTTTGCTGTCTGCTTGTCATTCTTTTCGGTTTTCATTTTCCTTTTTGTTTACTGTTAGGTAAGCGCAGCGGCTCTCTAGTTCTCTTTCATGTTTTGCCAAAAAATTAATTCTCACATCAAAATATCTCTGCGGTGCCATTAATCAAACTATTACCGGCGTCGTCGTCGTCGTCGCCATCGCTGCTGGCTGCCTCTGTTGCGCCTATATCCAGACATCCGAGACTATCTCACAGCTCTAATCCGAATCAATGCGCATACATGCATTCGAATAGCTAAAGAGATCGCGTTATCTTGCGTCTTTCAATGGTTAAACCGATGCTGCTGTGCTGCCATGGATTTGTAAATGGAGGCTGCCGCCAGACAACGTCGATTATTTATAGAGAAGGTGACCACTGGTTATCGAGAGAGTGCGAGAGAGAGAGTGTGTGTCATACAGATCAGAGGTCTACACATAGAGGCTGAATCAATTTAACGGTGTTGGACAGGAGGAAGCAGACATATTTTCGCACCTTATCTCCGAAATTTAACTCCAAAATGCACAACACCAATTCACGAGGTCCAAAAATAGATTATCAGACGAAAATAATTCAGTCTGTGGTGTCTGGTGGAAGCTTGTCTGTCGTCGCGTTATCTAGAGCGCAAAACGCAACATCTCTCCTTTAATCGTGTGAAAAATTTGCATGCCAAAATACTTAGTGGCATGGTAGATATTTTGGCAGAGGGTGAGGAAAAATATATAACAGACAGATTGGGGCGAATTTTCATCACAACAACGGTTCAGTGTAAGAGCTTCCGGGCAGATCGATTTGCTGAAAGATTTTCACAGGCAACCTTATCGTTGGTGTGGCCTCCTTAATTGAGTTGTCGAATGCTCGGCCAGAGAGAGCGAATAATAAGGCAGCTGAAGCAAACTTGACTATCTGGGTGATTCTGTTTTTAGGCTTCGTCAGACCCAGATGCTGATTGGAGGTGATTTTTATCGCCTAATCCTCGGACATGACGAGGTTGCATAATCATTCAACTAAAGGCAGAGTGAATGTGAATGTTTGGCTGATGGCAGTGGCGGTGGGTATCGAGCACGTCGATATCAGATTAAATGGAAGTTGTTAAACTCGTCTAATAACTGGGGGCCTGTGAGTTAATTCGATTGTTTGTTGATTGGATTTTTAATTTAAAGCACTTTCAGTTGTAAAAGTCGAGAAAACTCATTCTCTTTCCCACAATCATTAATACCAATCGTGAAGTCTTTATTGATTGAAATTTACATTTCCATATCCAGAAATACCTTGACTTGTTAACACCCTACATGATGCATGAAGAAGCAAATCGTCTAAGTCCTCATAGAAGTGCATGTGAAGATATTGAGTTATCGTACCGTACGTTGACATGGCGTGAAATTCCTTTCATTGTAACCTTTTGTCACCTTCATACGTGAGAGATGGTTATTTTTTTTTGTGGAACGTAAACCGGAAAATTGTCGTAATTCTTACAGCAGCATTGAAACTTCACTAAGGGGTTAAGCTGACCAGTTGTTGTTCTCGCAGTAATTAACAAGCTGAATGGTGTTCTTTCTTGCCTCACTGAACGTGTATATTAGAGTTTTGTCAGAACCCGAGTAAGAGCACGAAATTCATTATGTTGTGTAGGTCAGGTTGCGGTCCTATGACTATGAGTTAACCACAAAGGCGGCAGATGAGAGTTTCCACATGCGTTTTTTTTTTTTAGGGTGATGGTATTGTTTGCAAATCTTACCCGAGGCAACGTGAGTCTAAACTGATCTATTTTTAAATTTTTTTTTTATAATTCACGAGCGCTAAAGGGGTTATAAATACCCTCATAATGTTATTCATAGAGCGCTAGTGTTAGTGTAGTGATTCTGAAACTCAGGTCGTATTAGGTTTCAGTCTTTTTGTTCCGAGGGTGGTGTCCAGAATGACTGGGGATAATTATTGGTACTGTTGCCATTGCTTATAATTCACAGTATTTCTTTCGAACATCTCGATGTCATCATCACTTTCAAGCAAGATCAATTTGACTAGCGTGTGGCGATCAACCATCTGAGAAGCTTTTGCTATGGTTTAGAACGTGTCCTTCAATTTATTGACTCTGCCAAGTGCAAGAATAAACCTTATTTGTTTTGTCAACGATATCTGCAAGACCTTCGCAGTAATACACGCAACTTATTGGAGAGACTGCCTGCCCTAAATTCTATAAAAATGTGAAATTCTTTGCCAATCTGCCCTCTCACTCATTCGATCGTTTTATGATGCACTAACAGACGACTGATTGTATTACTTGCTTCTTAAATCAATCTCCCTCTTAACCAAGGTTAAATCATATCGCTTTCATTAATGGAATTTGCTCGCGATAACCCACACACGATTGTTTGTTTTCCTTTCATCAGTCACGTCTTGAAGTTGGCTATAAAAGATACGATCACTTCCTCCAACAAGCGTCGATACATTGAATATGTAAACATGGAGAGATCCCTTTGTCATTAACAATGGGACAAGCAGAAGAAGATCCTATATATACCTGTGAATGCTACCGGACGCCTACACGAGAAAATAAATCTTCTCTGTGGACTCTCAATTAACAACCTGTGTACGTGTGTTTACGCGTTCAGAGCACCCTTGTTTGAATTAATTAGGAGCAGTATTCCTTCTATGCTAATTGAAAAGGTTAAGGTTGACCTCATTAATCTTCGTTTCCTGTTTCGTTTCAGGTCTATCAAGTGTTCTTTGTAATGCTGAAGTCAGCGAATTCTCCTCGGCCGGCCTCATGGATCCTTGAAAAATCCCTTGACGATATCAACTATGAGCCATGGCAGTACTTTGGCCTGAGCGATGCTGATTGTCGTCGGAGATACGGAATTTCTGGGCAGAATGGAAAGTATATGTTTGCCAATGACACCGAGGTGATATGCACAACGCAGTTTTCGAAAGCCCTACCACTGGAGAGCGGTGAGTTGCATGTTTCATTACTTAAAAACCGTCCTGGAGCTATGGAACAATCGCCGGAATTGATGGACTTTATAGCTGCCCGATACATTCGAATACGCCTGCAGGGAATGCATTCGACAGCAAATTTGGACAACAGTGTCGATTGGTTGCTGGATTCACAGTCATTGGAAAAGCGCAGTTTTTATTCACTGAAACAAATTCGAGTGAGTGCCAGGCTTAGTTGTCATGGTCACGCTGAGAAGACCATAGAGGTGGCATCTGGAGATGACCCGAAAGAAACCTCGTTTGAGTGCGCTTGTCTACATAATACTTGTGGCTCGGATTGCAGCTCCTGTTGCCCACTTTTTCAAGATAAGCCATTTAGCAATGGAACGGCTAGGAAAGAAAACGCTTGCGAGATCTGTCAGTGTAACGGTCATGCAACAATGTGCGAATATGATGAGTTTTTGGAGAGAGGAATATGCCAGGATTGTGGAAACCACACGTCAGGTAATGAATGCGAGTTCTGTCGAACAGGTTACTTTCGAAACAAGGGAGCCTCTTTGGATACACCTTGCGAGAAATGTCTGTGTTATGTGCCGGGGTCTGTAGGCTGTCATGCGGATGGTGGTGATTGCGTTTGCAGAGAAGGCTTTCAGGGAAACTTATGCGGTCAGTGTGCTCCTGGATATCACGGAGAAAATTGTACTTTATGCTCCTGTGATTCGAGAGGTTCCGTACCTGGAGAGGAATGTGAAGATCACTGCATTTGCAAGACTCTCGTCGAAGGCGACTCGTGTACTCAGTGCAAGCTGGGCTATTTTGGGCTAACGGCGGAAAACCCAGATGGATGCATGAAATGTTTCTGTTCTGGAGTAGGAATCTCTTGCTCTAGTGCTGATATTCAAACGCTGTCCTTTGAGACCTTAAATGGCTGGAAAATAACAGATATTTCTCGAGCGGAAATATTTTATCCCAATTTGGATGCAGAAACCGGGAATCTGGTCTATGGCATGTATGACATGAGCGACGTGGACACACTCTATTGGATGGCACCAGTCGGTTATACTGGAAATAAACTGACCAGCTATGGATCAAGGATTTCCCTTCATGTATCTTGGGTCTTCATACGAGGAGACACAAGTGGGCATCCTACTTCGGCTCCAAATATCATTGTATTCGGCAGAAATGGTCTTAAAATCGCCTTCGAGGACAAAGAATATGAATCAGATACAGTTGTCATGGATGTTATACTTAAAGAAGAGGGATGGTACCATCTTCAGGATAGTTCAGGTGCTTATCGTGGAGTTTCAGTTACTCGAGCGGAATTCATGTCCATTTTGGTGGATGTTGAGTCCGTCTTGATACGTGGATTTTTTCACACAGACCAAGTAGAAACAATACTTGAGAGAGCAACAATTTATACGGGTGGCACTGAACTCGGTTCCAGAGCAACAAACCTTGTAGAAGAATGTTTCTGTCCGCCAGGATATACTGGCTTCTCCTGTGAAATCTGCGAATTCGGGTACATTCGGATAAATGAGAATAATTTTACAAAATGTATCCCATGTCCATGCAATGGGCATTCGAATACGTGCGACCTCCAGAGTGGTAACTGTGGTGAGTGCGTTCACAACACATACGGAGAGAGGTGAGTTTTGCGGAAAGGTTGATGTATTTGCTTTGTATCTACATGTCTTTCAATTGGTACACATAGGTGCGAAAGATGTAAGGTTGGTTTCTATGGTAATCCGATGCATGGAACTCCGAATGACTGTAAGCGTTGTGCTTGTCCCCTGCTGGCAGATAGTAACAATTTCTCACCGAATTGTCAGTTGAAAAAGCTAAGTTTGGACGTGAACCATTTCGATGTGGATTCGGAGTACGTGTGTACACAATGTCCAGAGGGGTACACGGGGGATCATTGCGAGACGTAAATAACAAACACGGTAAAAATAAAATAAGAAAAATAATGTTTGTATTTTCGATTGTAATAGGTGTGACGATGGATATTATGGCAAACCCACGGAACTGGGCTCCCAGTGTTTACCATGCCCATGTGACGGCGGTCCTTGTGACGTTTTCACCGGGAAATGCATCACCTGCAAGTAAGTTATAACACTCTGAAACCCTGGGTTAGACCCACTGTATCTGTGTGTTCCCCCTTTTTTTGCAGTGGCAATACCGAAGGCTGGCACTGTGAACGCTGTAAAATGGGTTATTGGGGCGATCCAGCTGTCGGATGTGAGTCATGTGATTGTTATGCCGAAGGTTCCGATAGTGATGTTTGTGATAGTGTTAACGGACAGTGTCTTTGCAAACCACGTTTTGGTGGACAAAAATGCGATGAATGTGAACTTGGATATGCTGATGTAGATCTTATGTGTCCGCCATGTGATTGTGATTTAAATGGATCACACAACGATATCTGCGATCCATTCATTGGACAGTGCAACTGCAAGATCGGTGTAACAGGCTTGAAGTGTGATGAATGCGCAGATGAATACTTTGGACTCGAGGAAGATGGTTGTGAAGGTGAGTACATGAAAATGTTTATAATTAGTTTATACGATAAGATTGGGGTCATTAATTTCTTGATATTTCCACTAAAGTTGGTTTGCAACAAAAGAGAACAGTAGTTGTTAAAAACTCGTTTATACACACAATTTCCTCTCAAAATATCAACGTTCTACTGATACAATACACTCCTTTCATTGGCATACGAAAAAAAAAGTCGAAAGACCATTCGAATGACCACTTTAACATCGATTGCATGATGCTTCTTTGGATGCCAAATACACAATACACATGCCTTCACCTTTGCCACCAAATCAGAATCCGATATTATAAAGAAGCTTCTACTATGAACCAGCGTGCACAGTAGGCAATCAGTCAATCGTGTCAGCAAGGGTGTACACGACGGCTACTGTGCCGGTATTCCTCTTGAGCCCCCTCCTCTGCTTTGTATCGTCTTCTTTTGTTTCTCTTTTTGCTTTATCTTTCGAGTATTGGATCTGACCATAATGTGCTACACTAAATACCGCTCTCTACGACGCTGTGCATAAGGATAGGAAGTGCCCAAGGTTCCACCTTTTTCTTCTTCTTTTACTGATCTTCTAAATCAAAAGCTCATGTTGGTGATGGTGATGATTTCTGCCTCTGCTTCTGCCCGCTGTATGAATCACATTGTTAGCTGGAGTTTTGTTTGTTTTTTCCATGGCGGTTTCAGGTTCTAATGCTGTAGTTGTTTTATGTGTGATATGTTCTCTTCGTGATTTGTAGAATCGAGGAAATATACATCGTTGTATACACCGTTGTGCTTCGATGAGGTGTACTATGTTGGAAGCATTTTGGTGACAACAAAAGTTTGCTTCTAATTAATTAGTGAATACAATTTTTCCTTCGTATGAATGGTGTCCATTTGTCTAGGTTTTATTTTTCTTAAAGTTTGAGTTACAATTGAGTAAAGCCCACACGTAACCGACCCACCCAAGTATAATTTGTTTTAATCATCATTATCATCATCCACTATTACATCGCCACCGGACACCACTAGTTAGGCTCTCATAAACATCGTCATGGCGCACAACAGTTGTTTGTCTCCTTATGTGTTTTGTACATAAATAAAGAATCCACAAAAAAATTCAAGAAATAAAAGCCTGAAATGATGCCCCTAAGGAGGGCGCGCCACAACCATACCATACCATACCACCATTAGATGCGCTTCTTCTTAGAACGTCTGAACGTTCTTTTACTTTCCGCTTCCCCACCATTTGTGTTGTACGTGTGTATACAGTTTGAGTTCATGTCTAATGTATAAGAGCACAGGGTAGACTTTTGGCCTGGATTTCATGCTTCGGTCTCAACTAGGACACGACGCAACCGACACAATTCTGCTTTTGCTCTTTTGTTTGGCTAAATTAAATGCACTTGGCCGATAGCATAGATCGTGTTACCAATAAATTCACGTAATGGGCTCTGATTCTAAGAGATACCACAGTGATGATGATCTGGGCTCCGAGACACAAGTAGAATGGGGACCGCAATGAGTTATTTCCATTTGAAGGACTTTTGATGAGCGTATGTCCTCGAAATGAACGTCAGCTTGATTTAAGTATAAAATTGTGATGCGTTACGGTAGCGGTGGAGGATGTGTTGAACGTTGGGTGATAGAACTGGGTGACAAATTTGTTTTGTAATTCAATGCCGTCATTCTCGTATATCAAATGGTACATCAGTGCATCGGTGTACCATTTTTAAAGGAGAGCCGAAGAAGCATAAGTATGTACAGCACAGGAATATCAATTTAACTAGGCCATAAGTTGTAGTATCTTTATGTTCGTTATGTTGTCATGCGTTGGCAGTTCGACAGAAGGAGGAAAGCAGATATGTGTGCAATAGGTTGACCCAGTTGACTGTCAACATGGAGTTCCATTTCACTGTTTCACGCGCGAGTGGCATTAATCGTTGATAACACTCTGCAATTGCTGGACATGCACGAGATATACACTGGTAAATTAATTTTCCAAGAGGCCGAGTGTGTTTGAATGGAAGATTGGAAATTAATTGCGGGAGATTTCATGGCAGGTGGCAGGTTGCGGATATAATGTGTAATTTAAGTGGCGGCTAAGTGATAAGGAAGATAAATTTATAGCTTTGAGAAGATTTTATTGCAATTTCGTGTATGGTGTCGATTTGAACCATTGCACATGTTTTAATGACATGACCGTTATACAAATTGTCACATAGATAGCTGTCAATGATAAATTTTAACTTTTGCCGTGTCGTTTTATATGACTTTTCACAAGGCTTTACTACTTTCCATTTCTCTTTTAAAAACTATTCACTGTCCCAATTCCCACACAGAGTTTTGGGCTTTACAGAGCCTAATTTATAAATTTTGTTAGAACATTCACACCAACACCATACCGTGAGAATTGAATAAACAAATCTTCCATTAGTTCTTGTCTCACTAAGTGACACTAATCTTGCTGCTGAATATCAAAAAATTAATAAAAAAAAAATAATAATTCAATTCCCATAGCCATAAACAACTGAACCCATTTAAGACCTCAACATCGATCGAAAGCAAACACAATGACGTCCAATCCATTCGATTGACAGCGTAATTTTCATGTCGGTGCGATTTCCTCCATTCAAATGTTAGCTGTTTCAATAACCCGCCTTTAGCTCGGCTTAGAAAAAATGTCTTTTGAAGTGCATAAAGCGCACTCTGTGCCTACAACTACCTCGAAGGCACCTTTCTAATGAGGCGCAACGGAATGTGGTGCACATTAGGTTGTTTCACACTTAAAAAAAAAAATGTTCCTTTTGTAATTCGGTGTGTCATATGTAACACAATCGCTCTGTTGCAATGGTACTATTTATGATCGTTGAGTGGTGCAACTGCAATGACCGACGCAGCACTGCTGCAATAAAACGATCAGCGCCGATGTAAAAATAAAAGAGCGTCAGGAGAAAAAACAGAAAAAAAACGTCTCAATTTAAAAATCTAACGGCAGCAGCCGACAATTAATTGATCCATGATAGCGTAGTTAGTGCTTGCTAAATGCGACTACATTGCGAGTTGGCTGCACATAGAACGATCGAAGTATCGACGGGAAATGTCAACAGTGATCGTAAACTTGTTGATGCTGCTTGAACGCGAGTGGCGGCCGAGTTCCTGTGATACGGCAACCAGAGGAATGGTACACCGGGGCTCCGGGCTGTCTCTTAGTTGAGTGATTCTGGTACTTCTTGTATTGTGTGGTGCCTGGAAATAATTTTACACTATAAGAAGGAGTGGACCGAAGAAGAATGCTTTTTTTTATAAGGAGGGGAATAGGAGACAGAAAGCAGGATCTCACCATCGTGATAAGACGGATATAGTCGTTGTGGTTGTTTGGGTAGAAAGTCAGGGTTGCCAAGTTGGAAAAAACGATAACAAGTGATTTTAAAATAAAATCATTAAATTCACCGTAAAAGCCCATCATCGTGGTTGCTCTGCCTTGATTGACGTCCAATTCCAGCAATCATCTTCACTCCATGACTTTTCTGTTTCTGTGAACCGTTTTTTCTAATTAAAATCCGAAAGACATATTTGAAAACCCTATTTTAGCATCATTACTTGTTTAGTCGTTATTCCGGCCAAATATTTGCAAGTATCGTTGTAAAGTCATGCAACAAAGAGACATTTGCGTGGCCAAATATTACTTTAACCAAGATGACTTATGCAACGTGAAAATCTTACTTTTCCAAGCATCATGGTGATCTGTGTTTACTCACTTAATTGCTGTCATTAAGTGGTCACAAACATTAAACCCATACCCGCACGTAATGTTTTGTGTTTAGGCACACAGAAAGGTCAACAAAAGCATTCACCTCAACCGAATCGAGTGTAGAGGATAGGTCGTTAGGGCAAACAAGACTCATTAAAAGATTTTCTGCATTTCGTTCTAACTGAAGAATTTTGTGAAAAGATTTCCACCGACATGTACCTGGTAACCCAGATGTGTTGTCGTAAGACAAGAATTCCTTTTTTTGAGTGCTATATCAACGTTCGTCCTCTTTGATCTGTCATCTCGTCATAATTTCAGCCTTTTCATGTCTTTCCACCCAGTGTCACCATTATGAGACATTAGAAAGGCAACACCAGACCCAGTGGCCCACTTTGCGTCCTTCATTAATTTGCATAGCACCGCTCGGAACATTAACCCACTTTAAGCGGTCTAAATATGCATACGTGCTGCTGACCAACAACGATCCCACCTCAGCAAGTCTAATTAATTAAGGCAATTTACAATGATTTTCTTCCCTGCAGGATGATTGGTAATCCTATGCGCCGTTCAAAATGAGTGCGTATATATTTTGTTGGCTGCAAACGCCCCCGGCGCAACAACCATTTATTCAGCCATCCTACGCCGGAGTTGGCTCATGCTACTGCCCAGCTATGCAACAGACCTTGAGTGCAATCGTGACGAATAATGCTGAAGTAATTGTTAACAAAGTCGGGCGCATGGAGTATATAAAAGAAGAGACCTTGGTGCAGCAGCAGGAGACCGAGTCGATTTGGTCAGTTGGTTGGGTCATAACTTTTCAATTAGAACGCTGGCTACATGCCTTCGAATTTCTTCCGCATGCTGTGGGGAATTTCTTAATTTGACAGCCTTGAGTGAGCTATATATTTTTTTTATTTTGTTATCCCGGCCGTTGTTGGCTGTCAATGTTGTGGTTTGGGGTCGACTTAACTGAAGCGGTCATTATGCAATTGGTAAATTGAAATGCCAGCGTCTAAACATCTTTAGATATACACACCCGCCAGGTGCTTTGAGTTGTGGCCGAGTGCATTCGGCAATCAAATTCTCATTTCGGGTCGGTAATGCCCATTCACAATGGCTAATGAAATATGAAAAAGCCGCCTCTGGGTCTGGAGGAGTCCTAACAAGTTTTTTTATGAACAACTTTTTTCCTCGAAAGATTGGCGTGGCCCGTGCTAGGGGTAATTCGATCTTTTTGTGGTAAAGTGGTGGCTGTATGATGTGGTTAGCTGTCGTCGTGCAGTTGACTGAGAAAGTTGCAAATTGCAAAAATATCGCCCAGTTTTTATTAGTGTGACTTTTGAGCTTTTAGGTTTCCTGTGGACTGTTGTGGAACAAATTGTGACATTGTTGGAATATTTTTGTGTCAACTATTTGAAGTGCGTGCGTATGTTGCAATCATACGGCGGCGGTTAGGCTGGTGTTTGCATTTAAAGGAAAATCAAATTGCGCAACTGTCTGTGCGTGCGTTATGCAATTGTCTTGTGGTTAGTTTTTCACACCAAGTAGAAATAATGGGGCTCTATATGTTTTAACTTGAGATGATAGCAGAAGGTTGCGTGATTGTGGAACACGCAGACATGATTAGGCAAGCTATTCTCAATAAAATGATTTTGCTAAGCTGACAGATTTGATTGCGTTTTCTTTGTGGGTTTCTCAAGAAAAAGTCTTTGTATTACTTAAGTTTATAGAAATGTCGTCAACTATATTAAACGTCGCAAGATTGAAATGACAGACTTCGAACAACCATTCGACTTTTGGCATCGTATCAACAAATCGTTTACTTTTTTAAGTTTTGGTTTCTTTCTTCTTGTGTACATACCTAAAGTCCAGCAACTGGGTTACGTGCAGTTGCTACTAAACCGTCTGCCCGCAGATGATTCACTTTTCCACAAAAATTCTACCCATAAAAAGCACATTCCATTCCCAAAAGCAAAGCAGTAAAAAAAAAAACGTCGTAAAAACCGTCTCAAACTTTAAGTCATGGCAATCCATTCCCCCTGGCTACACTAGCAACACTTGAAGTTTAATAACATTTCCACCTATCGACAATCTGTTAGTTATCGTCTATCGAGGTAACAAAGTGGCGGTCCAAAGTCTGTCGAATCGAGGCCTCAACATAAGTTGACACGCGTCACTTAAGTGAAATCCGATACCAACATCACTTCGACAAACTATTGAATTGTCATTTAATACTCACGTCTGTGTTGACATTAAATTTTAGGAGAATGCAACTGGAAAGCAAACTTGTGTTTACCATTCAATATCCTCTGATTCCCAGTGAATCACCGCACCACTCTGGTGTGAGCTGCCTGAACAACATAAATCCGCCATCAAAATTGATCAATAAACTCGATTACGATACCACTGCAATGGTTTGACCCTCGTAAAATGCATCCTCTAACTTGGGCTTGGAGTAACACGTACGAGAAAAGTTGTCATCGTGTAGGCTTTGGTAGAGTTTGCAAACGGCTGAATAGCTTATCCCACTTGGGCTTGGTGTTGTGTAGTGTATGTGCAATTGACACGCAATAATTCCTCGTTCTTTCTCCCTGCTTAACTTCCCATGGACCAATCCTTGAAAACGAGAGGAGAAGGATCTTCCTGGAGATCATAATTCATTAGGTGGATAAAACTATTCTTTCACCACCAATGCCGCTAGAATCAACTCTAACGGTGATCAGTTAACACAATAAACGAGTGTGGTACGACCTCTTCTTTCAGCTTGGCTCTGGCTAAATGAATATCATCGTTAAATCGCGATCTGAAGATATTTGCCGCATCACACACACACACACACACACACACAACCCCACACATCTGTTCTAGAGATATTTGAAGTGGATGCACTTCATCCACCATCATGGGAAGAAGGTAGATCACGGTTACATGATGATGATCTTCTTTGCATACCTGTTTCGTTTGAGGGGAGGTAATGTAACATACGATGGCTTAGCCGATGCGGTTCAATAGGTCATCGACAGATAGTGTGTGCATAGGCCGCTTCCTCAAGGCGCCTGTTCTCCACCGTAACAAGGCATATCCAATCATGAGGAATTGGAAATTTTTTTATAGTTCCTGACAAGAGCTGCCAATTTAATGCAATAAAATGATAAAAAAATACATGATCTGCAATATGCAACCCTGCTCAGGTTGAGGAACATTTTATGTGTCTGGACTAACGATGTAAGGTGTTCTGTAGTTCAGGTCATACTGCGACGAGCGGATTTCGAGAATAGTTCACGTAGTTTTAACTAAAGTGGCAGCACCTTGAGAAACCTGCAAAAAAAATCGTTAATGCTCACGATGTCTCTCTTTTTCCATGTGTTTTCTCATCTCTTATTCCTTAGTTCGTATTCGTCCATCTGTTCTCCCGGAGTATGTATATACAATCCAGATGGGTTCTCGTTTGAGTTACAAACGGATCTATGTTCTGTAAAGCAAAGTTAATCTTTTTGTTGTAAGCCGCCCAACCAACTCTCTGGGATTTATTCCTGGTGACCGTATCTCTCTATCTTCTGCATTCCAATCCGAATACTACACAGTATAAACTTTTCCCTGTTAAAGAAGACGAGACAACTGTGGTGACACTCGCTTCCAACAAGAGCATCTATTGTTGTTGATGGTGCATGTGGCAGTTGAACGGAAGTCACCGCTCGTTAAAGGGCAAACATGTAAACAAGTTCACATGTCATCACTTCAGAGGAAGATGCAGAGACCTGTGTAACAATATTTTTTTTCGGGACGAGATAAGAAGTTAAACCTGTGGTACGTGGTACGTGGTATATATGTACCTACACATCTGGAAATTGTGAAACCGTGTGGGTGTTGGTTTAGTTTGTTTTATTTCATATCTCATTCTGTGACAGATGCCTAGATAAGCTGAGTGTAAGGAATTTTTCCAACTAAAGAACTATCATTGCAGACCCCACCCTTTTTTTTCAGTGTCCATATCAAACCAATTATAAAGAGAAAACTTTACGGTGGCAATTAACCATTATTCCTGCCTTCGAAATCTTCTAAAAGTGGATTTCATTGCAATTTGTATGCTTTTTTGAGTTTCATTTTGTTACTTGAGGAAAAATCCTTGGGAATAAATTTCTTGTCAGTTAGAAGGGTGGTCACAGGAGAAACTCCCAGAACATATAGGTATGTGTGATACGGTTGTCACAGTAACCCATTCCGAATTAGTGAATTTCATCACGTAAATCCCGTCGACATTAGATTTTAATTAGTGTCGAACAGGAATATTGAATTCGAATAGTCGTTTTCTCTGCCGTCAACAGTTGTGGATGGTGGTGGTGGCATAGCCAACTGCAGGCCATGTGCAGGTGACGACTTTTTGCAACCTGGCGCTGTTGCAATAGAGTGATGAGTTGCAACTACAAATTTTTGCGCAATTTTTAATTAATGAGTTTTTTTTTCCCCCAACTTATTGGAGGACTTATCGTTTGGTCTTGGCATTTAAACTGACGTGCTGTTAATTAGTTATTAGTTGTGAAAGGAGTGTTTTATGGATTCTGGTGTGTTGCAAAGCATTCAAGGTTAGTCTCAGAAGACAATAGATATTTCAAATTGGTTCATCAAAACACCGCTAAACGCTAGATCAATTAATTGAGGATAACGATGTTTTCCACACATTTCTCGATCAGCACTTGACCTCTTATAACACAAATGTCTGGGTTTACTTTTACGCTCACTTCATGGATTCCCTCATTTTTTTATTATCCCCGCTAGAAATTTACACGTAATTCCACTCGATACTCAGAATAAGCCTAATTATCGTCCTAAAGGCTGCTGCTACCTTTCATTGTGGCTATAACCCACCTATTGAGGGGAAATCCGAATGGTACTAGGCTTGTACAAACACAATTCGCCGTAAAACTACATCGTGGTGTTCCGCCTCCACACTTAAAGGTGATACAAGCAAAGGCATAAAATATTCACCTCCCTGAAATTCTCCAGCAAACAATGCTTGGGACCGTTGCAAGTCAAAGTGTTCCCGTGCTTAACAAAAAAATAAAAACATTTAACAACAACCGACGAACGAAATTAAATTGAATTTATTGTGGACATAGATACGCGTAATATCCATCCGGTTTATGATGGTGGTCGGGCAGGGGGCCGAAAGACCCAGGAGTCTTTGCGACAGGCAAAACGTGTACGAAATAAATTATGTATTCACAGTTCGCGAGGAATGCTGACTTCAACTCCAAGCATACAGTCACACACGCTCCTCGATGGTGGTGACTTTGGGAAGGACTTTCCCCTCCATTAGTGGATCGCAGTTCACATTTCTTTCCATCTGCAACCGCAACTACTGTTGCCTATGAGATTCGCTCAAGTGTCTAGCCACGAATGCCTAGCAGGATACCGTGGGTTAATGCTGCAATTTTGAGGCGTGCAGAGGTCCAAACTTATTTATTCAACGCATGTATTAATGCGAAAATTTTCATACGAAAGAGTTACGATTATAAGGCAGATTAAGTTATTATAAGGTCTTTATCCGTTGTTTGGCTTGGAGGTGCCTCACGATGTGGGCAACGTTGGTGAGGTTTCTCTGAATGGAAGAGATTTTATTTTATCGTTGTGTGGCCATTATGTTAATGGGTAATTTTTGAGAATTTGTGACACAGACGGCGCGGCGCAGCGGTTCGTATGTAAGTTTGGAGTGTTCCCCTTTACTATTTCGCCTAATAGTAAGTTATGGTAATCCGGGAACGATATTTGTGAATGACATGTATTTGGAAACATGGGATGGAACAACGAGTTCAATGGTTTTATTATTCAGAAATCATATCGATGTACAGTCATAACAATAGACACGTGAATGGTGTCTACTACATTTTTCGAACTTGCTATCCAGTATCCTAATGTTGTTTATCTTATGTTATTGTTGCACTCACATTGTAGATTGAAATTCTCATAAGATCGTGGACAAACCCGCCCCTCAGCAGTAGTTCATTCATATCAATAAACAGCACTTTTATTTGATTTGCGTGATGCCACCTCCTGGCTGCGTGGGTTGAGTGTTAATTTACTTTGCACATGGATCCACCATATACACCAGTCCCGGAAGGAAATCACATTTAATCATAAATCACCCAAGCGATTTGCAACAAATCTACAACATGCAACGTCCATGGTTCTTGGCCACACACGATGTTTGTGTCACCCATCACGACCAAAATGTTTCGGATGACAAATGTTCTCTGTGCAATTAGTGGTTGATGTGTGCCCTACATTGGTAGGAACGAGTGCTCACTCACTCTTTCATCGACTTTTTCGTTCTCCTCTTGTTCCTTTTCCCTGCTGACTTAGAAATCACGATTTGTATTCCTGCATTCGGTTCATCCAGAGGAACAGGCTTAATTTTTCAAGATATAGAAGAAGTCACCGACAAGATTGGTTACACTGAAAAGTGGTTGTTTCTACTGAAATGCAGGATTTTATTGCACGTTCGCAATCAATCAAAATATCTGAAAGCAGAAGGCAGACGAGTTGAGCCATGTATGCAGGTACATTAAGGGTAGCATTAGCCATAATGGCACCTTATCGTCTTTTGTGTCGTGTCTCTTTCGAATTCCATGGTTGAGTTTTCCTAGGATTTTGTTCATATTTTTCCATCGCAGAACAGGTTCTGTGAAATGTCACTACACAGATTGCCGACATAAGCTCCTCCACGCCCGATAATTTATTTTTATCGGAGTGCAAATGTGGAAAAAATGTGGATGGCGTTGCCATTACAGAAAAAGCCTAAAGATAGTCCCCATTTCATTATGAATACTTAATCAGATGTTATCCTGGACTTTGTTGTTATATCGCTTAATCTCTTAGTCGGACGGAGAAGCGACAGAGTCAAGTGCTGGTCGTAGATGCAAAGTAATTATGAAAGGTGCCATTGGAAAGTGGAACGAACGCTGGAAAATGAGATATGAGCTGAGTTTTTCACATACTCAACCGAGAAGATTAAAGCTGGAAAAGAAATGGGCGGAATAAAAAATCATGGGTGGAATTTTAAATAGATCTCCCAAGATGAAGGTAGATGTGAATAGTGCCCTCCTCCCATTTTAATGCTCACGAAAAGCCATTACATAGAGGAGTTGAAATAATTAAATTTTATGGGAGATATGCACGTTTAACTCGAAGAAGGCTGGGTCGGTGTAATTTGAAACCGCCAACAAAAGCTGTTGCAGTTCTCTGTCCTAGAGATTGGGGTTGACCGAAAAAGGTATAAATTCTTTTAACAGTTGAGAAAGGTTTGATTTGTGCCATGAAGGAGTATCTTAAAAAAAAAAAGTCATAAAGCGATCGATGAAAAACTGCATCTGCATTTACCGTCTTATACTCGGCATTAAGATTAGAGGTCAAGTCACCACTTAAAATACTTTCAAATAAAACACAAAGCGCACTGATAACTTCTTCAAACAGCAAAAGACCACTTCAAACTCACTCAAACGAGATACCTTTCCAAGTTTATAGATACTCTCAGACTGATCCTCCAACCATGATGTCTGTGTATTTTTCTTTTATTCCCATAAAATGCATTTCAGTATCTAATTATTCTATTTTAAGATTACCTCCATAAGTACTTTCATGGATACTTTTTTCTTATTTTATAACCACAACAATGCAAAGTTTACACTCTAAATGAAAGATATGTACACGTACAGTATGTATATGGAAATAATTTTCTTATCTGCACAGTCATTAGATCAAAAAGACGTACAAGGTAAACAAAAATCATCGAAAATTATGATGGAAAACAGTAAAAAAAGAAGTGAAGTAAGGCAGATCGAAAGAAATGCCAACAAAGCTGTGTACAAGAGCTTTCCCATCTTTACTACTACTAGCAACATGATGCGGCGGCGGAATGATATGTATCTTGAATTATGTTGCACGATCACTCGAGGTTGGTGTGTTGGCTTGAGGTAAATTCACCGGAGTCGGTTGCGACAGTAGCTTTAGAGTTGTCGTCGTGAAAAGTTTAAAAGACGAATATATCGCAGGTGGACCGTGAGGAATTAAAAAAAGAAAAACATTTCAAACGATTCACCGATCATTTTGCGGTTTAAGTCGCCTGCCTGGCTAATCGGTTTTTTTTTCTCTTGTTTTTCTCTTTGAAGAGTTAGTTAAATACTGATTAATTCCTGTCGCTTTGTGTCGTTGTTTTGTCGTTTTCATCCATCCGATGATCTTGCGTATCTAAAATAACTGCTCATCACCATGATCGACGGGATGTTGATATCGGTGCTGAAGATGTTCATGGCGATGAAGACGGTGGTGATCGCGAATCGCAATCGATTAGGAGTGTAACGGTGAAGCAAAAAGTATTAAAAAAAAATAAAAGAAAATTGTGCAAGAAGGTGATTTGTGGTCTCTGCAAAAGGAGTCTCAACTCCAGGTTATATCCTTGTTTTCTCTTTTCTTGAGAGGAAGAAGAAATGTGTTAGTGTGTTTGAGTTCCAAGTTGTTGGAACCGCAACAAAATGCAACCTAAAACGAAAAAAAAAAAAAAAAAACGAGGGATACCGCAAAATAAGAAAAAGTGATTAATTACAAAGTGATTTATTGTGATCGTAATTAATTGAATGACAAAGTGGTGTTTGCTACTTCAACCGAAGTATATCTGTTTTCATTTAACAGCTGGTAGAGAGTTTTTATAAGCCTCGCCTAGGATTTTATTTGATACATACGAGTCGAGTATATCTATTAAAGATCGAGTAAGAGTGCATTGCAAAGGGGAATGTACCCGTTTACAAGTTGTTTTGGCTTTTATTTCGAAATGTGCACGCACGCGCATGTAGTGTAATAGATAATTAATTATCTGTGGAGTTGTTAAAGATTGTAGGGGGTTTTGGGATCCGGATTGGAATGCTGTTGCACGTATCTTGATATTTTGGGTCATTAGGGTGATTGAAGATGATGTTATTGGAACTGATTAGGATCGTTGACCTACTAAATTATTGACTCGGTTGTTCTAGAGTTGTTTTTTATTGTTTTTCTTTTGTTTTTATTAGTGTGTTTGGACCAGTTTTTTTTTTTTTTTTTTTTTAATTTGTGGTTTTTTGTGCAACACATCGTTTGATTGGAGTGATGTTGTCAAGCGGAATTAAGATAATCACATGCTGTGACGAGTAAAACTAAGTTAATAGTCTGATTCTTGAAGATCTTAAGACGGTTTGTGTTTGCAATAGTTATGTTCATTTGCTATCTCGTGTAGGCTTTAGTTATCAGATCTCTTTAGCAAAATGTAATGGGTTCTCCTTTTGTTTTTTTTTTACCTAACATTTCTCATCAATTTTGAACGAGTGGGAACAGTGGGATTATCGTAGTTTCTTAAGTGTCTGAATGTGATATTGCCCTCAGGCAACAATCGCTGGTCCAACTTCATACAACGAATTTAAACTTTTGTTGGTTTTTTTTCAGAAAACAAAATACATATGCTAGTTGTTCAGAGATGTGGGCAACCTTGATAATGATCATCATGTTGCCAAATATAGTAATCCCATCTTTACCTGATCGTAAATGATCATCAACAAAAGTGATCTGCCACCGAAATACCACCCACGTTACGTCGCACACTACCATTTACCTCTCGAATTGTACTCAATTTGCATACCACTTCCATGGTTAACCAAACTTTAAGCAAATTATTGTAGGTACCCCAAGAGAATGGTTTCAATAGTTCCCTCTCAATCAATTTGAAGGGAAATTGAAAATAAAACTTCAAATGATCTAGAAACCTAACCCAAGTTTGAAAAAAAAACTTCATTATCGATAGAACCTATTAGCAGCGGAACTATAAAAAAAATAAAAAGAACAAAAACTGTTTTGCCTTTTCGCAGAAGTGTAGTCATAGTGATTTCTTTATGGTAATAGGCCGAAATATACAGCACAACAATGGCACTCTTTCCGACTGAGAAATACTCCAGAGGTGTCTCTTGACCTTCGAAATTCAGGTTTCGTACACACATAGAGTCAGCCATATCGTGTTTTGGTCTATAAAGCCCGAACGTTTAAGATTTTAAAATTCTAATTCCCTCCGTTGATGTTTCATCTTTAGTCTTTTTACCTTAAGAATGCTAGTTCATTGGCATTGGACATTGGAGTCGAAGGAAATCAAAAGTTTAGGTCTTACCTGGTGTTTGATTTATCGGAAACCCTGATTGTGCCGCGGATATTTTTAGCATAATCTCAGATCCACATACGGTCTACTTGTGTGTAGACAAATTGAAACTTGTTTTCTGTCAAGTCGTTGGATTTTTTTGTGTGAGAAAATTAAATGCTAAATGCTGCGGAACATTTGGTTTTGTTCTTCCTTAGAATTTTATTTGAGCCGGTATCGTGTTACCGTATGTTTTACATACACAATTGTAAATGAATGCTAGGGCGAAGGAATAAATTCGATGTGAAGTTATTTATAAGTGATAATGCACCTGCAAAGTGTTTTGTATCAAAGTAGAAGACAGTTCTTGGAATATGTACAAACCTTGGTTTGGACTGAAATGGGTAGACATACCTGCATATGTATGTGTAGAAGATCAGAGAAAATCAGTGAAGTGAAAAAAGCCCAATCAGTGTGATGACATAGCAGCTGTCTACAAAAATATTCTAGGATACAACAAAGTAATTTCTGTGTACGAAACTCTTTCCCTCAAGCACTTTGTATTTCGGGTCAAACCCCGCAGCCCTAACTAAATGAAGATCGCTTTGGACGCCCGCTCCATCAGCATAATGTAAACAACGATTATATGACCGGCGATCTCAAGCCATTCATAGCTCCATCCATCTTCAGTGTTTGCTGATCATAATGATGATCTTGCGATCTGATGTATTCACTTCATCGTCTCTGCACATTATACATCAATGGCTTACTATCTGTTTACCTTGAACAAGTTCAGATGGAATACTTATTACATAGGCTCACGGAATAGCAGTACATGAAGCGAACTTCCTTTTTTTTTCAAACCTATAATCTATAATTATGTAATTCCTCAAAGGCTCTGTGGTTGGTCTAGTGCGATCGACTTTATTCCATCGAACAGAGTGACTGATCGCTGCATGACAATGTAGGATGCCAGGAGAGCAAGAATCAAAAGAAATATCACGGGGGATTTAGCTCAATTATCATTGAGAATAATGATCATGATCATCATGATGATCATGGTGTATTTTGCATTCAAGCCGATGTGGATAGGAGCTACTTTGTCGAGATTAAGTCGTTTTTTCTTCTCTTTACGGTGGGCACCCAAGGCACAATTGACGATGGTTTATTTATACGATGACTGTATTTTGAGTGTGGATTTTTATCGATATTTTTAATTGAGTCAACACGTGGTGATCCATTCGCCTTAATCTGTTTCGCTCTTCATAAAATCATCTTTCTGCATCATATGGATTTTAATTAGATCACTGCAGAGCTTTAAATCGTTTTCTAAGAATTTATAATCTTTTAATCAGACTTTTGTAATGACCTTCCTTAAAAAAAAAAACAAAACCGATGAGAGGGAGAGAGAAAGGAATAAAAAAGAATGCTCCTACAAGCGCCGGAATACATAAGCAAAGTAAACATACATAATTGATCGTAAATCAAGTGAATGCGATCACTGTAGCCTGTAGCTTCTCGCTTGATTCACTGACTGTCCGGACACCAGTGACGGAGCAGAATTAAAGGTCTTATTTGTGTTATTCACCCCTTTGTCGGCTTTTAAAACGACGTATGCAGTGATCTTGATACACACCAAGTAAGCTCGACCAGCAAGATCATTGGTTATCGTTTGATGATCGCGAAAGATGAGTTTTGCCAATATTGGCTCAAGATCGGACTATTAAGGTTAAAGTGATTTAGAAGCAATTTCGAAGAAAACGTGATTTATATTATAGAAAGCCAATCTTTTATATTGAATTTAAAGTTACCTTACCGCAGGATTATTGCATAATTTCTCTATTTTTGTCAAAACAAATATACAAAATCACTTTCCATACAACCAACGCAATCAAAACATACATCCCCCTTGTGGACTTCTAAAAGAAAACTCACCGAAAGCGTGTATCTAACGCAGGAAAACTAACATAAACATTCGATTTTCCTCAACCCTTTGATAGGCTCATTGAATAATTTAGAGACCACCAATAAACAACTTCATCTGGAGAGCAAAAAGTGTGCATGATACGCATCAGTGGATCATGAGTCAGGATAGCTGAAAATATCAACATCACCCACCACATATAATTACGTCAATTGAAGATATTCTCGCCATTAATCGATCCTCCGAATTTAAACACATGTCTTGTCTTACTCAATGTTTCTTTTTTTCGTAATTTAGATAAATTTTCTTCTATTAGCAACCACCGCACACGCATGTTACGTACCGATGAGGAGCCTCATAAAATACATGTCTTTGGGTGAAAAAAAAACCGAGCCTCGATCGTTAAACTCTTGAAAAGTTCTTCAATTTGAGGAATTGAGAGTTTTAAATTAGTTCACGATCCAAGATCGCGTGCTGTGGCGCTAAACATAAAAAAAAATATTGAAAACAAAACAAATATTCATCAAAAAACAATTTGTTAACTATTAGCCTTCATATAGAGATGACCCCTTAGCTGAACTGAACCTAAATGGGGACATTGTCGAAGACTTTTCAAAGACATCTGAGTCGATATTTTCAAACAGATTGAATAGATTTTCGGCGGAAGTTTGCTCTATACATACATATGTATGTAGGTGCGCCTCTTTTTTTTTGAAAAACTTTCAAGATAAGAAAGTATTGAATCATCAAAAGAAAAAAGCACACCACTTGAATGGGGCCTTGATTAGAGAAGTGTAGTGTGATAGAATGGCCTTGGTGCGGTTGCTATTTTTAATTTAAAATAGTTTCGTGATTAAAAGCTTGAATTATGAAATTTTGGCCACGAAGAATATAACATGCATATCAATACCTGAGACTATTTGCTGTTCGACTTTATTGGGGCTTTAGACTTTTACTTTATGCCCAAGTTACTCTGTTTTGGCAGGATTGAGATCCCGAACCGTAACTCCTGGGATACCGGAGATCCGTTGCTGAACATAAAAGGACTAGTGTGGTATACTGATGGTTCAATGATGAAAACCGGTGTTGGTGCCGGTATTTATGGCCCTAATCACAAAGTCTCAAAGGCACTCGGAATGAGTACTAGTGTCTTTCAGGCGGAGTAACATGCCATCGATACCTGCGCTAATATTGTTCTAGACTCCGGCATAAAGGGAGTAGCCTTCAATATATTTACCGATAGCCAGGCAGCGCTCAAAGCATTGAGTTCTCATTACTTTAACTCAAAGGCCGCTCTAGGCTGCTTCAATACTCTCCAGGACCTCTCAAAGCGAAACAAAGTCAAGTTCTGGTGGGTACCAGGACACAGAAACGAAATTGCAGATCAACTTGCCAGGATAGGCTCTTCAGAAAGGTACATAAGTGCCGAACCCTTCTGTGGCATCCCTACTTCTGAGTTCAGAATGAGTCTGGACAGATGGGAAAAACGCAACCTCATATCCTACTGGAACAACACTCTGGGACTCAGACAGGCTAAAAAGGCTCTCCGACCCCTGAACAAAACCACTAAAAATATTCTCAACCATAAAAGAGACGATATCAGAAGACTTGCCGGCTTCCTCACCGGTCACTGTAGCCTCAGATATCACCTACATAAACTAAATGTAGTTCAGGAATCTGAATGCAGACTCTGCTTAGAGGAAGACGAATCAACCGAACACGTACTATGTGAGTGCGTGGCTGTCTGCAGGGTCTGGAAACGTTGTCTCCACACAGAATTCCTACCACCGGAGGACATTCGTAATGCCTCGACTGGAGATATCCTTAACTTCATTAGGAAGATAGAAAATCTCCATGTCTAACTGGCTCCAGGCACAATAGATCTTTTAGGTTGCAGTGGCATATGCGTCTGTCTTTTGTGTTCAATTTCTTCTTCTAATTCAAGTTTTCTTCTACGTTCGACCTTTTCCTCTGCACGTGCATCTTAATCTGGTAGAGATGACTACGTTGAACCGTCTCGCCTATCAGATAATCAGACGCTGAAATTCCTCTTCCAAAACATACATCTTTCTCTCTTAATTAGTGCTACACGGGATTCCAGCTCTAAACACCATTATACTTACTTAAAAGAAGTTGAATATCTAATCTTTTATTGATAACGAAAGAAATGCGTCTCGTCGGCTCTCATAAATCTCTAAAGCAACGAAAGTTTGTCCCGTTTTTTTTTTTTTTTTTCAAAATGTTTACACCCATTAAACACCCATTCAGTTTCAAATCTTAATTAAATCATTTCTCAGCAGGAAGTCCACAACTTTATCAATGGTTTTCCATCAAAAATGCAAGAATATGCAAATAAATTTTCTCCATAATTAATCTTTTCTGTTTGTGTGCCATTCGACATCGAAAAAAGATACGAAAAACGTAAAATAATCCTCTTATCCATGGAAAATTCGATAACTTTTCAGACATGGAAAACCTGTGAATGGTGTCAAATTTATTAATGAATTTCACATTTATTTTAGAAAAAAAAAAGCCTACCACACGAGGTGTGCATACATATTGACTACCACAAGATCCACTTAGGTAATCACCTTGATAAACCTAACAACGACTGCTCCTCGCTCGTGTGGATCGAATGGTGTTATTGGTGGTGGAATGTATCTTTTTGTGTTAGCTTGGGCCACAGAAATGTTGCTAGCGTTAGTAAGTGTTAGCCATGTTGTAGATGTCTGCCATTAGTCGTGCTTATTAATCTGACTTCCTGAAAATGAGCAACAACTAACTGTTTTCTTGTCATAATTTATTCATGTGGAAAATACGTATCTGAATGTTTTGTCATGTACCTATGTTAGATAGAAAACAGAGGGAGGCAAAACAGTGAGTCGTCTCGTGTCTCTTATCTTGAAAAAACTTTACGACTGTGTCGTGCTTTTTTTCCGCGCTCTGTCAAGTTGACAGTGAAATGTGTAAGAGGGTACATTTATATGAGTTTATTCTATGTATGTACGTCGTTTACCTACTAGAGATGATAGCAATCCATCCAAACTGGTCCGGTGATTTATGGTAAAGAATTTGCGGAGCCACACATTTGATGTGTATATCTTGAGTCGCGGTCAAAGTAGATTTTTTTCCCTCTCTTTTGCGGTTTCTGGTTTTTGCATGAAATTCAAAGGAATTCCCTGGAACTGCACTCTTACTCGGTCTTCAATAGTATCTCGTTTGATTTCTAGTGTATCTCGAGAGTGGTGAAACGGTGTCAAACGTGTCAGACATTTGAAATAACATACGTGAAACGTAAAATGACGGGCAACGAGTAAAGTAAAAACTAGCAAATTCAATGAAAAGATTCAAGATTCTTACCGATGTTTAGCAGAAAGGCTAAATATGTGTATTAGTACTTAAGAGTTGCAAGTCGTCCAACTTGTGTAAGTGAGAATCTCTTAAATTTGATTAAGAAAAAAATTATGCCGCCAAAAGCGGACAATCAGCGGTATCGCCGCAAACGAAAACATTTCATTGGAATAAATTTGTATCTACTTCGAATATCGCTGTATCTGGTCGGCGGAATTCATCTACTACAATGCACAGCAGCGAATTACATTTCTGCTGAATCAGTGAGCGAGATCAAAAACGATACTAAAACGAATCTTACCAATAGTGTTCTTAACGATAAGTTAGAAAATAACTCGTTAGCTTTAAGCTCGAAAGAAGATCCAGTGATGCAAAGCGACAGTCCTGGATCAACGCTATCCATGCAAAGGCGAAAATTTCGACGAAGATTCCCCTCTAGCACAATGCGATCTGCACCGCCATCCCATAACAACAACCGCAACAACAACCTCCATCAACAGTCATCCCAACGATTTAAGGGAAAACGTCGTCGCATCCATCCCCATCCTATCAATACAACAGGCATTCATCGTCGTCCCACCACACCGTCGTCGTCGTTTCAACCTAAACAACAACAACGCATACCAAAGATCAACATAAACAACACTAATATTTATTCTAGCAATAATAATTTTAATAGTAACTTTCATTTTTACCATAAGAATGAGAATAATTTTAGTACGGCGATAAACGAGCAGACAACCACGCTTAGGATAATGACATCCTTTAGTGGGGGTAGTGGTGGGGTTGGCAGCAGCAGCAGCGGAGGAGGATCATCAACCGATCATTATCTTAATAGCAGTCACACGATACACACCGATAAAGATCATTTAGTTATTCGAGAGAACACGGACATTGTTGTTTATCGGAAATTTCATCATGCCGGTGGTGGTGTAGGTGGTGGAGCAACAGCAGTCCCATGTCCGCCAGGAGCAAGGATTGTACCGCATTATATAACGACGCGACCCAGAGGACGTGGTAAGCAAAAGTTTCAAAGAAATTAAATTGGGGGTTATTTGGGGATAATTTAACCATGGGGCTACATTGGGAAAGTGATCCTTTAATAACAATCATTATGGGATCGTCTTCGAGAACAAGCGGTGAAGTCTTTGAAGTTAAATTGTTCAATGGCACTTATAAATCGATAGCGGGTTAACAAGAACCCGTCCATATCCAACGAAGGAGTGCTCCAATGTGGTTTATGTTGTCTCTTCTACATAAATTCCACTTAATCGTGTTTAGCTCATCTTAGTGATACTCTTTACGCTCCAATTTCAAGTGATAAAAGAGCTCATAATAAATTATGTATTATACCTACATGAAATGATTAAATGTCACCACCTGCCATAACCTTCCAGTGACACCTCCTCAATTCTTTATTCTTCCTTTGTGTTTCGTGTGTGGTCTCGCCAGCGGCGTCGGTCGTTAGTATCCAGCGTAATCTCTCTTCGAAAATCATTCCACGACACTCGAGGCATACATATCCGGCAACAGTCAGAAAAAAAGGGCTTTCTCTGCCTCACGAAACCTCAATTAAATTGCAATGCAGCATATTGTGTTGCCTGCCTTCTTGTTTGGCATGGCAGCCTCTCCAGTAGGTCAACAGGGGCCATGTGATATATGAGATGTTTTTTTTTTGTTTGTTCTCCTGCTTGCCTCCCCCTCTGTCGAAACAACAACAAATTGCGAAACAGATCCACATCAAAGTTGGAAATACCGCCAACATAAAAAAGAGGCAACAAAAAATGTCAGTAATTGAAGGAATAGTCACATATTTCGTACATAACTACGAAAGTGCCGAAATCACGTTCCACATTAAAGTGGGGAGATGGCACGAAGTGCCATTTTTTTGTTTTACTGTACATAGGTCAAAAGTTACTTGCAAGGGACAACAAAGCCTTTCTGGTAAGGGAGGTTTTTTTTATCCTCCCAACTGTCTCCCGCCTTCTATAATATTTTTTTATAGCTCGTGCCAAAATCGTCCATCAAGTGAGTTCACGCCAACTTTAATCCAGAGCAGGATATCACAGTGATGAACAGTGGATCGATGGATACAAATTTCAGTCAGAGAATGAATAGTTTCGAAACTTTTAATGAACGATTCGAAATGATTTTAACTTTTTGTGTGTGAAATTTCTTTAAAAGTTGTGTTCCTGATGAAATAATTCGGCAGTGATCCGAAAAATTTGTGATTACATTCTGTAGTTCTTCATGACCATAAAAAATGAATCACGATCCACTGTACGGCCGTTCCATTCACAAAGAGATTCACTAGTCAAATGGACCCTGTCCAGATCTGGTTTGTTGGATTTCTATTTAAAATTCCGCACCGAGTGGTTTGGCAGACAGTTGAGTGCGGAATGTCGAAACATATAGCCCGCGGTGATATTGGCGCGAGTTTTCATTCAAAAAATTTGCAAATTTCGTCTCTGGAACCAACCTATATGCGCCCACTCGAACCAGTTCACATTTGCATCCTGCCTCCCTTGCCCCGTCAGTCAATGTATGCGAATCAGGAAGACTTGCATGACAAAAAAAAAGAAAAAATGTATTTTTGTCTGCTGAGTGTCGCACACAGTTTTTGTGGACTTCATTTTAATCTTTTACGTGGTCGTCGTTGTAGACCGGACATAAACGGTCATAAGGTGGTGTCGGCAACAGCGGCAGCAACAATTTTGTGGTGGCACCATTTGTGGCACGGGCCTGACTTGTTTCGAGGATCTCTGACTCTGTGTCTGGCTGAATGGTTGGCTTGCTGCCCGCTCTGCCTGGCCTGTTTATGGCCTCCGTATTTATCGATGGTGATGGTGTCGTCGGGTGTTAATGCCTGTGCCAAGAAATATCAACAAAAAAAAAAAGGTGGAATCAGTGGGGAAAAAATTATGTGGGATCGAATCAAAGAGGCGTTCAATTGGCACCCTTGCATTAGCTGCACGTAGTTTCTTCATGTTGTATTTGGCACCACTCAAGACCTCTGTCGTCTGTGTTTTGTGTCTTTTTCCTGTGCGCTGTAGCAAATTTCTACTGAAGCTTGTCAATCGATTCGCATCAATGTTGTCGGAGGTGGTGGTAGTGAGTAGACACCAGCAGTCGGAAAGCAATTGAGCGAATAAATGTGTTGCTTAGCGGTATGCTCCTGTGGGATTGAGTGAATGGTGGATGCCCACAGGGATGCGTGATTGGCATTTTAAATACGTATACTTTCTGGATTTCGCATTCGTATTTGCTGATTGATTCACGATGTTAGGGATGTTTTTATGACAGTCCGTGAATGTTGGAGTGATTTGCTGCTGAAAGTTTGACTGAATTCGTAGAAAACAAAGTGGGATCGGTTGTGTTGATCAAATTCGACATGCATCATCAGTTAAAGATTCCTTTACTGATCGTCAAGTTATCGAATGCACAACAAATGCAAACCATTTATTTATAAATTAACACATAAAAGCTCGTTGGTCTCTCTTCATGTGCCTTTCACTTTTGCCGCATCTTTAATTAACCCATTCTCTGACTTCTTTATCTTATCTCCACCGTCATTTACATCTCCCCGAAAGGAATTTCTTTTATATAAATTCCCCAGATAACGATCCCCAAGCGACTGCCTGCTGTACCTTCTCCTCACCACGCCTGATGCCATCGTACCAACAGCTCTTTAACACAAGCTAATGGCACACAATCATCTAGGGAAAAGTGTTATTAACCCAATTGGGGAATGTTAGCAAATCGTTCCAGATGTCAGAGATAAAAGAGCCACCGGGATTGCGTGTGAAGCAACCAGCCATGGGGGTCCAAAATGCAACAGATTTGCAGATGTTAGTTTTCCTTGCACTGCCTTGTTACCTGTACTGTACCTGTACGACGTAATTAATGATTGCAATTAGCGTAATGTGGAATCAATTGCAAAGGCTTAAGTGCAAGTGAAAACATGTACGTCTAAGGATTGGGTTAGGAGAAAAAATAACAGCAATTATTGTGCAACTCCTTCCTAGTTAGTCTCACAAATTTGATACCTGTCACATTTCTTCTTCAGCTCCAGTGATTGTATAGCCAGCAGTACGATTCAGTCAACTCTTTCACGTATCTTCCGGCTAGTGAGTAATTAACTCTGCGAGCTGATCATCAGTAGCTGATCTTCGGCTTGCGCAATCAATTCGGGAAACATGACGTTAAATGGAAATGTCATTGTTAATCATAGGCATCAAAGTGACAGCATTTCAATTAAAGTCGTGCGTGAGAAGCCAGAGACTTCAGTCTGTTTCTACAGATTCTGCGCGGGACCGATTGATAGACGAATAAAACGCGAACTTGATGATTTGTAAACGACTAGGTCCCATGAATTTACATCTTTATGGGACGCTCATTTTGCCGTTAAAGGTGCAGCTGAGAAACAATTTATGGTTTCACCGAATGTTTTAATTGGAGAGTGAGACTTGCGCAATCATGTAACGTGTTTTCACCTACGAAATACCATAAACATGAATAAGACAGAAAAAAATTAAATTGCTACAACAGCATAAAGTGGTGGCTTGTAGCTACTAACTACTCACACACGAGAAACCATGCAGAGAATACCGAACCGACTGCTGTGAATGATCGCGCTCATACGGGGGGTTTTCTGGAGTGATTACGTAAGAGAGTTGTAAAAGCGGGAGCCAAAAACCGCAAACTACTTGAAAGGGTTATAAGCCCCTGCTGAGATTGAAAATTTAACATTGCTAAACCTCTCAACAATTAATCCGCTCTCCGTCATAAATCATGTCATCTGCAGAAAGTTCCATCGTGCTAAACAACTCAAAACGAGCTATTAAACACAATTTATAAGACTACCTGCACTGTACTCGTAATCTGCACTATAAAATGCTTCTGCCATGGAAGTTGAGCAGAAATAGCCAAATAAACACCCGCATATCTTCCAGACAACTTCTGGCACACGATTTACTCCCTCCCCCTCGTCCTCTCAAGTGTGCATAGTTAATTTCCTAAACACGGATGGAGGAAGAAAAAAAGCATTCTCTCTACAAATAAACATTACTCACGCGGCAGTTCATTATACTCGGACCTCTTTTGTTTACGTTGTGGATAACTCTGCTCTGTGTTGTGTTAGGTGCAAACCATGTGGTGGAATTTTTAAGGTGTTCTCGTGAAATGATTTGGCGAAAGAGAGTGCGCCCAAAAGTCCATTATCCAATATCCCGAGAAATTCAAGGAGTGGAATTGCATGGTAGATACAAAGATATCTTCATTTCGCGAAAGCATCTATTGGTAAATCGAACATTTGGAACAGCACCCACTCTTTCTGGTCATAATGATGTAATATGTAGTGAAAATGTGTCACAGTCCTCATTAATTTGGGATCAACCTGAAGCGTGTAGCTGATTGAATGTTTATTTTATATAATGAGCACGCTCGCGCTCATTGTCACACCATAATCTGTTGACATTACAGCTTAAGCGTTGATTTTGTAATGAGGTCCCCCCACAAGCTTACTTTTTTCAACTCAACACGATTAACTGTTACTGTATGCTTTGGCCCTAAAGAGGTCCCATAGATCTGGCTTGCATTAACAATGAAGCCCTTTATTCACGTTCAGTCTTACGTGTGGAAAGTATATTTATACATTTATCCACATATGTATGGGAGTGCTTTGGAATAGGGTTCTAAATCGGATGGTAATAGTAAAATCATGATTCAATTTTACAATTGGAAGTAGTGCTTGTTGTACTTTAAGTGTTTACTGTTACTAGAGTTGATTTTGATGAGGAGCCACTTAGAATTTTACGACGTAAATCAATCTCTTTACCTCGTAATCTATATCTACATATCTAAAAACTGGAGTACAGCTAGTGACACATTGGAATGGTGTAACTGCCCAGCCTTAATACATTCACCCAGTTTTCACGACTTCCATCAAACATAGTTTCATTATCTGCAAAGGGTCACTAAAAGGAGTCACATATACCTTGTTAATTTGTGCAACTCTACTAATCTTGAGTATCTGTGTGCCGCACATGAGCATTAAAACTCGATTATTCTTATCAGTATTCCGAAATCCATTCATGTCACTTATCTCGTTGTAACAACCACTCCCACACCATATGCGCAACATTAGACAATTACTCAATTACATGCAAGAAGGAGCAGTGCATAAGATCGATCTATCTATCGATCTGTATCCACATTCAAGACTTCTCGTTGCCCTCAACTCAATATACTTCACCTCAATTAGTTTTCTATCGATAATTATACGAACGTAAATTTACTGAAACTGACTTTGATTGGAAGCTTTTAAAGAAGGAGGTGTAGATCGTACACACGCTAAAGTTAGCAACAGATTGAGTCATTAAAAATAAGAAAAAAAAAAAACGGAACTACATTTGGTAGGCGTGTCAGGATGAAATATTGCTATTTGCTTGCATGTTGTGTTATACGCTTAAATGGATTTTAATTTCAAAACAAACCTTTGCTGACCCAGTTAGCTAATGATATGGGGGAACCGGCGCGGGTGAATGATTAGGCGAAATGTTGAATCACAGTTATGCGAATGGTATCGCAGTGGGTCTGCTAATTGAAATTTTCAACGAATTAGTTGTGGGAATGTGTGTTCGTTAAAACATTTATTTTCTCTCTCATTGTCTATAACAGATGCATTCGATATCCAGTGACTCTTTCAAATAGGGCAAATGTTTTGAACGTTTTTCAACTTAGAAAACCCCAAAGTAATTTTTTTCTCGATCATAAAAAAACCATAAAAATAACCACCGAAAGTCACGACTTTTTTCAATTTTTATTACCAAATTAGGAAAGAATTTTAAGCTGAACGCTGGTTGAGTTTAAATGAATACGATTAAGATGCTAATGAGGTTAAGTGTTCTATGGTGGATGTCATTTCATTTGACGAAAATGTCAACGATAAGTTTGTAGTTTCGAGCCTAAAACTATTTATTCCTCTTTGTAGGGACGAACAGCATTTTCATGTTCAAATTCTATTTTGTGTTAATTTTCTGATTATTGACAGTCAAACAAGCGAACTCGTTGTGATTATGTCACCTGCTACTGTACTTACTTTTCTAGCACGTATCGGAACTCAAACAATGACCCACTGTAATACAATTGTGTTCCACACGAAACCAACAGTCAAATTGATGCAAAATTTGCATATTTGCTCGCAGAAATTTACTAAGTAAATGAAATGAAAAATAGTTACATTCAGATAAAAGTGTTTATCTTTAGTCTAAACATAAAACAAACATAAGTTTAATGGCTTGAAATGAAAGGCAACAATTTACCAACGACCGACCGGTCCGCCAACAACATGAGCCAATGACTTATTATCGTATCCCAAAATAAACCATTTAACGTAAATCTCAAAATCCATTCAACTTTTGTTCGGTGCGAACAAAAAACCGTCAATCAAGACTGGCCAAATGGAGTTGTTTATCTAGTCAATATTTATTAACTTGTTTAATAACCAACAGCGCACACAGTGTAATGACAACAATATAATTTAAATTGCATTTTATAGCCTGTTCCGCCCAGGTGCAATTACAGAACTGCACTTCGAAACCATTAATCACCGGGGCACACACATAATTTAATCATAACGCTTTTACAGGCCGCCGCAGATAAATTCAATTTTACCTATACAATCTGAATTCATAGGTGTAGTTCTGATTAAACGAAATCATCGGCTGCCAAAAGCGATTTACCACAGATTGACCAATCGATTCCCTTTCCTTTTAGTTGCCAATAGTTTGCCATACGGACAAATTAGAAAATGTCCATCAACGGGACCAGCAACAGCGATTATATTGTCAAAATCTGGAATATATGCCATGAAACTGTAAATCAATTGAGTTATTTTAACGTTACCACTGTCTTTTGGCACGTCTTTCTCGTTTGTAGATCACTTTCCCCGGAAAAGCAAATATGCTACTTCAGTTGAAATACACTGAACATCCCAATTGACTAAATGGTCAATTTTAGGTCTAAACATCAAAGACTCTCCTCCGGGAGGCAACTTGGGAGTGTGGAGTGAAACGAGATCCATGACGATCATGCCAAGTGGTCGTATCTGCATATGCATTACTCTGTGGCGTCGAGTGGCAACCCTGTAAACAAGAAGTCAATTATCATCTTTCACCCTCGTCACTTTGATGATTGAGGAGTCAGTAGTGAATGAGAGTAATCCAAATAAGCGAACACATTGAGTGCGTGCTGAATGAAGGCGGCACTGGCAGAAACGAATGGGCGTGGAGATTCCATTATGTTCCAAGAAAATACTTATTTTATAATTAAATACTGAATAATTATTTATTATTGATTGATACATTGTGATCCACTTTTGTCACAATGAGAATAGATTACAGTTCATTGTACTTTGAATCCACCTGTTACAACGTCAAGGTCAGGTCAGATCTTCATAACTTGCATCATTCTCACGCTGAAGAGCAGCAACTAGTCATTTCCAGAAGCAATCGATCATAATTTCCAAACTTAACATGACAGATCTCTTTTATATCCACGTAGCTATGAATAGAAACGACTAACTGATTAGGCGAATTAATCGATTGTTAGATCACCTCAGAACTAATGAGGCAATAGGCAATCGATCAACCGGTGTGGTTCGGTGATTGCTTGAGATCATCGTAACGATTGATTATGATTGATTTGCGTCTCTGCATTCCGTGTGTGCGTGGTGACCTCACAGTCAACCACTCACTCTAGTGCTTAACCACAAAAATGGAAGTGCACAAATTAGCAACATCCCATTAGAGATATGTGTATGAAAGTTGTTGGTGTGGTCTGCTGCAGCTATTGAGTGCATCTCCTTGGAGACTTCAGACCGCCTAAGAGAAATGAAAATTGCACCAGGAGACGAGTTAATTTAAAAATTTTCACTTTACCCATGGCCCAAGGGAAAAAGCAGCACACAACGTTGCAACTACGGAGGTCTAACCCGCTAACTTAGGTGTGCAAAATTATTCAACCGGTAGCCCCAGCAGTGGTGTTGTGGAATTTATGTGAAATGTGACAAGCTAGTCGGCATTTATCTTAATTTATGTGACTCGGTTAATTTACTTATTACAAAAGCAAGAGAGAATGTCGCAATGCTTCAACCTACATGCAATCTTATCGCTCTTTCACCCATTTGAGTTGCTGGATAATTTATTGATCCTTCATCTCCATTGTTTAGGAGGGTGCTCGCGCACAGTGACCTTCCGGTTTCTGTATCTGACTGGCATCTGGATTGAATTAAAAATAATTGCCCTACCCCACTCGCGATCAGTGGCACTTGTGGCTTCTTTGATCTGCCGGTTGAGAATGGAGAGGATCGTGCGTCTTCTTCTGGACGTTCAATTTGCATAACGTGCAGGGCAAGCAGCATCGATTGCAGACAGACATTCTGGAGGATCGGAGAAAATAGAAGATCGTTTGAGTCGGACGATAGGGAATGAGTGAAATCACTCTGGGGAACTCATCTGAGAAGACTAAAGAATTTTAATTGAACGAAATCTGCAAGCATGTAAACAACATTTATTGCTCTCTAAAGTGATCCTCCCGCGCGTCCCTCTTCATTACAATTTAATTGAAAAAAAAAAAAATCTTAATTAGAGTCCGCATTTTACACGGCGACCATTAAGAGCGATTTATCATCCAAGCAAGCAGGCAGATGAGACCGAAATTGCATTCAAAGATTGATGGATTTTAAATTGTTTACATCCTAGATGCAGCAGGCATAGTTGCCGAAGGGGCATAGACCGAAGGTATGAAGATTGCAATTAGAATGCTAACAGTCGGTAATTTATGAACAAAATGACTCCGTCACTGATCTTTGGAAACATACCGCCACATACCGATGGTGAAGATCGGTTCCATTTTCTACAAAGTGATATCAATAGACGAAAAAAAAAAAACAAATGTTCACGATCGTGGGTATAATACACACCTGCCGAAAAGTTGAATAAATGTAAAGGTCTGTGTTTCATTTTAACTGATAATCGCCTTAAGGTACCTGACATTCTCTTCATAAACCTGGTTTAAGCCAACGGCAGTCAGCACAACTTGCAGTCGCACACAGCAGACGCGTAGGCTGCGAATTGCACTAAACACATCCTCTTCGCTGCTCAGTTGTTGTACGAGTACCATTTAGATTGGTGTCTGGAAAAGTGAAAAGCAATCTATGTGGTGGTAGACCTGAATTTGTAGGACTGCTTGGCTTCCCTCTACTATCATCCGTCGTCATCACGAGAGGTTGAGCAAATCTTGTTTTCCGTTGTTTTTCTTCTTAACCCCGGATCGTCGAATCATGTGGATCGTAGGCGAGATTGGTTTTTTTGCAACTACGCGCTCTCTACATCAAGCGGAAATAAAATTGTAACAACGTGGGCTTGCAGATGGAGTTATATCTATCTCATTGAACGTTTTTGCATTCATTCATTCATGGATTTTGGGATATTTGTGCCAACGCACTATGCGCGGGAAGTTCAGCAAACTGTAGACTCAGTTTGCATTTGCAAGCATGCGGATCGAAGTAAGATGATGGTGCTGATGATGTCATTGCAAGTGTGGGTTGGTTGGAAGAACTTGCTGTTTTGCCTACGCAATCCTAGTGCTGGTTTATAGCAGTGTTTAGGTCAGATTTCTTGTGTGTATCCCTGCCCCTAAGTCCTATATATTTTTCTAATGATCGAATTTACTCTTTTCAGAATGTCTTTGTAACGCAAATGGAGCAATTAACCCTATTTGCGATAAACGCTCTGGCCAGTGTCCATGTCTATCTAATGTCACTGGCAAGCGATGTGATAAGTGTCGTTCGGGACATTGGAATCTCACTGCTGGTAGTGGATGCTTTGACTGCCGTTGTGACCGGATCGGATCAAGGAAAAGTGAGTGTAATCTATGGACTGGGCAGTGTGACTGTAAAATTGGCATTGGCGGTCAGCGATGTGATCAGTGTCAAGAAGACTTCTACGGCTTCTCAAACGACGGTTGTACTCGTTGTGAAGCTTGTGCCGCAGAAGGTCAGATTTGTGATCCATTTAATGGCAGATGTATCTGTCCACCGAATAGTCGGGGCTTGAGATGCTCTCAGTGCATAGAAGGAACTTGGGGCTGGCAGAAAAGAATTGGATGTAGAGACTGTGACTGCGATATGGTCGGTTCCATTGGCCAGGTGTGCGATACAGTTTCAGGTCAATGCGTCTGTCGTGAGGGATATGCAGGACGAAAGTGTGAAACATGTGCGGTTGGTTACTTTGGATACCCAGAGTGTAGACGTTGCAACTGCGATGTACATGGATCATTTGCCCGATCAGATGGTCTAATAGCGTGCGATGCGAATGGTCAATGTCCATGTAAATCCTTGGTTATCGGGCTTAAATGTGATACTTGCCGCCAGGCCACATTTGGACTTTCGAAAATGAACCCGGAGGGCTGTACACGATGCTTTTGCTTTGGAAGATCTGACGAGTGCACTCAAAGTGATTGGTCTTGGGGACACATTCGAATGCAAGCGGCGAGAAACTTGAGCGTTCAATACATGCATCCTTCATCGGTACCAAACAGCGAATTTGAGTACATTGTGGTTAGTTTCCTGTTGTGCCTCACCCCTTTTAAATTATTATTTTTTTTTATTTTTTAAAGATCATTCAAATGGAGGGTAGTAAGTCGTACCGCGAAGACGCAGAAATGAGTATGATGAATAATCTCAATCTGATTCCAAAGTCGACAGGAAACATTTCTATCGGGGCCTATACGACGTTTTACTATCCGCTGTACTTTCAACTTCCCCCGCAATTCTACGGTGATCGAACGAGTAGTTACGGTGGAAATCTTGTTTTCACTCTTCATACCGAAGGCGGAGGCAGTTCGCTAGATAGGAAGATTCTTCATCAGTTTCCTTTGGCACAAATTCATTCCCACACGAAGCTCATAATAGACTTCTTTGAGTACGAAGAGAGAAGTTTTTCGACAAATGAGACATTCAGTGTTCCACTACATGAATCGTACTGGAAACTTCATCAGAACGGGCACGACGTAGATCGGTCAACAATGATGGCGGCCTTGCAGAATATAAAGCATATATTTTTGAGAGGAACTTCGACAACAGACTTTGTTCAAGTGGTGTAAGTTCTTAAAACATGTGCCATCCCAGATGAAAGATTATGAAGTGTTTTGTTTTAGAATCCAGAACGTTCACATGGACTCAGCAATTTATGTCCTTGGATCGACGAACATGATCGCTAAAGCTGTGGAGAGGTGCAAATGTTCAAAAATGTACGAAGGACTTTCGTGTCAAGATCCGGGCCCCGGGTACTATAGATGGAGGAATGTCTCTGAAGTTCACAGTGTGTTTGTAGAAGATTTAATCGGACGAGCCGCTCCATGCCACTGTAATGGAAGAAGTAGTGAATGTGAACGCGAGACTGGAGTTTGCTTGGCAAGTGATTGAGACGGAATGTTCTCTAAGCCAACTGATTTTATTTGAACTCTTTTTGTAGAACTGTCGTGCAAATACTGGTGGTGATCACTGCGAGCGTTGTGCGGAGGGTTATTACGGTGACCCTAATACGGGCAGCTGTCGTTCGTGTCCGTGTCCAGAAACGAGTCGAAACTTCGCTAAAGGCTGTACGGTATGGAATGGAGAAGTCAGCTGCATCTGTAAGCCTGGTTACACGGGGCCATTATGTGATCGTTGTCGACCGGGTTACTTTGGTTCACCGAGGTTGGTGAATGGAACTTGTAAGTCTTGTGATTGCAATTTAGATGGCATCGTTTCGGATGAATGCGATGAGGAAGATGGACAATGCAACTGCCGTCCAGGGGTAACTGGACGAAGGTGTGACGTTTGTATGGCGGAGCGGCATTTCCTTGAAGATCGAAGGTGTAAACGTAAGTAGCTTTAATTTTTCTATCTTAGCATAAAATAGAAATTTTTTTTCCGAATAGTGTGTGATAACTGCACTTTAATATTGTTGGATTACGTGGAACTAATTGGTCATAAGCTTCGTCGAGGGTTGGCACACGTTGATTTGACCGGTATCCCAGCACCTTGGCTTAAACTTGAAGAATACGATAGAGATCGAGTTGATATCGGCGATCAATTGCAGGATTTTGTTGATGCCCGGCGAATGATTAAGAACTATGACGACAATGCGCTACAGAAGCTTGACTCTTACGCCGAGAATAATAAGTTCCAATCAAGGAAGACGGGAGTAACGGCGGCGAAACGAGGTGAAGCTGTTGGGATTTTAAAAAAGGAATCAGGTGACCTCTACGTTGATATTGGAGGTGTGCGATCAGACATTTTGGACACGATCTTTACGTTAAATAACTATGGAACGCAGGACCATCACATGAGCTTACCAACAGTTCTGCAAGAAGCAAGATTCTACCTTAATCAGATTCATCAGCATGATAAGTCTGTACAAGATATGCGCAGTACTTGGGATAACGCTTGGAGTTTATTTTACTTTTATGGAAATGCTTCAGACACAGCGTTTGATCAGAAGGGCCGTGTAGAAATGTTCTGGCGAGACTTGAATCAAACGAATTTCAGATTTTCCGATGCCAGAATGTTTACTGATAAGACATTTGAAATGTTGAATGAAATTGATGACATCCATGAGCACATTGTGAATCTTAAAAGTTACCTGGTTGAGGATCACGGCCAGATTGGAGAGCTTCTAGCTGGTGTCCTTCAGCATAATAACCACAGCTTGGTTGCACAAACTGATATATATCTTGACATGATCGAGGGAAGACAAGAGCAACTGGATGGCGAAATAGATACGATTCAGAGTTTGGGAATTATTTTAAACGAAACACTGATCGAAAATGATGGAATTCAAAAGCAAGTCTCCAAACATTGGCTGCCAAAGGCTCAGAAGCATGCTACGAGGTTGACGGAACGTTCTAATGAGTACATGAGGCAGTTTCAGCCGACGAAGCAAGGAGCAAGAATTGCCCTGTTGGCAAGGTAAGTCTAATACTAACTCTTGCGTTTGACTTTTGGGTGAATTTTTTTTTTTTTTTAGCTCTGCTCATAAGAATATTTCGGATGCGATTGCGGCAGCACGTAGGGCTTCTTTGGAAGCAAAAGAAGGAGTGTCAGAAGCACAGAGTCAACTTTATCCTAGCGATGGAAGTTCTGTAATTGAAAGAGCGAAGATATCGCTGGGAAAGTCGAAGCTTCTGCAAAAGGATGCATTACGGGAGATGGAGAAGTCAGATGGTAAGCAGTCCTTGATGTCCATGTGTAGGGTTTATTAAAATGTTCTTAATTTCAGTTCTAAAGATGAAAATCAAAGTCCATGAAGACAGAGTTGAAGGCATAAAGTCGCGGATTATTAATGCGGGAGTACGAACAAATAACATATCATCGACTTTATCGGCTTTGAATTCGGGAGCGGCTAAGAAAATGTGCTTAGAGAGCATGGAAATGGCAACAAGAACTTCTGAACAAATGAATGCGGAGCATCGAAAGATGCTTGACATCAACGATGATCTTTTGAAGCTTCGTGAAAAGTTAGTTATGCTTGAGCCTGATTGGGCCATTAAACTCGGTATGGCAGAGGAGAATATATCGTTAACGACGACCAACATTCGGTTAGCGAACATATCATTAAACTTTGTAGAGGAACAGACAATGAAATCACATAAAAAGTTTGACACATGGAACAACACTATGTCCACTCAGTTACAGGAGTTAAAAGACAAGATTGCGAAGGCCCGACATGCTGCTGAAGGAGTAAGTAAATCTGAAAGGCGTTCCAGATCTTTATCTTGATTATTTTATCTTTATAGATCAAAGTGTCCGTGGAATCTTTGGGACCCAAGTGCATCCGTTCCTATCTGCCATTGTCGTATGGCCTTTCTACTTCTAATTCCATCAAATTAACCTTTGCTCTGAACAATCGCAATGGCAACTCTCCGCTTGTATATATGCAAGGTCGAGATGGACGGTATATATTGCTAGATCTTTACAAAAGACGTGTACGACTTAGATGGAGTCTCGGAGGCAGCTCGGAAACAATCACTCATCCATTGGAAGTTCAAACACGAGATCCTAAATACGATGATGCATGGTACCATGTTGAAGCCAATCGAACTTTGAACATCGGGAGTTTGTTAGTTCGTCGAATGACCAACTACGGAACTTTAGCGCACTCAACTCCTATCACTGGTGTGACAGACTTAGAATATACTCGTTTCTTCCGGACTTTAGCGGATAGAATTTGGATTGGTGGACACCCGGTGGAAGCGCGTAGTAATGATCCGATGATAGGAGAAGGTCTTAACGTGGTTTTACACCAAGTGGAGGTTGATAACAAGCCCTTGGGTATGTGGAACTTTGCCCACACAGAAGGTAGGTGTGGTGGCGCTATGATTGGAGCACAAGAATCAACGGCAATGTCGAATGCGCGGTACTTTAATGGACTCGGATATGCAGAGGTCAGGAAATTGAGACCAAGACCGTATCGAAAGAATTTGTTTGCGTTACAGATGACTTTTAGAACGCTGGACGAGAATGCATTGCTTTTCCTGGCGGTTGACGATAAAAATGTAATGGATGATGATTTGAGTTTGAAATTACCGTTTAATATAAGTTTACTGTGCTTTCAGAACCGCTCAGTTTCAGTAACCTTGAGTCGTGGACGCATTCTCTTCCGTATTGACTACGGCGATGAATCTAAATTGGAAATCAACACTACGAAGAAGTACAACTCTGGAAGATGGGTGAAGATTGAAGCAGCAAGAGAGTTCGTACCTAAGAGAGGAACTGAAAATGGCAGCCTTCGAGTGAATAATGATACTCCAATTACGGGATCACCAACGGTTCCAATTAAGAGTCATATGCTACCTGATTTATCCGGGGCAGTCTACTACTTGGGTGGTGTTCCCCCAGGTAAAAAATATTTGGAATATTTAAAAATGGCAAATAATAATTTTCGATTATAGGGTTCAGATCAGGCTCTACAAAAGCACCAGGAGCTGATAATCCTTTCATGGGTTGTATGATGGATGTACAAATCAATGGAGAAACCTATGATCCTCTCGGTAGCTCTACTTACTTTGGCGTGGAAGAGTCTTGCAAGGAAACTGTCACAAAGTAAGACTTTTAAAAATGATTTTTAAGGATTTTGACACTTATCTCGCTTTGAC
The DNA here is from genome assembly GCA_951813785.1 of Criorhina ranunculi. NCBI lineage: Eukaryota > Metazoa > Arthropoda > Insecta > Diptera > Syrphidae > Criorhina > Criorhina ranunculi. Next base: position 62,573,340 of record OX638384.1, on the reverse strand, counting down.
TTTCAGAGCTGGTTTTACTGGAAACGGTTTCGTGGAACTATCCTCTCAAACGCTTCGCAAACGATCAAATGCAGGCTTTGTCTTTCGAACACTTCAACCATACTGCTTACTTCTCCTGTCAGCCTATCCTCCTGAGGTCAGCGGCGATTATGACTCAAAAGATATCAAAGGCAACTATTCCATTAGTGTTGTCGATAATCATATTCATGTTTGGGTCGATTCTGGTCGAAGCACCTTAAAACTCATTTCAAATTCATCTGTAAATGATGGGGAGTACCACGTTGTAAATCTTATCAAAAATGGTCGAAAATTCGAGCTCATGATAGACGATGTACTTCAAGACACAAAATCTCTGGTTGGCTCCCCAACGATGATTAGCATGCCACGGGAAGCAGGGGGTCTTTACATTGGTGGAGCTCCAGAATATGAGGACTATAAGCTCCTTGCGCCGACATTTATTCCTTTAGAGGGTGCCATTCGCGATATAGTATTCAATAATAAGACTGTCAATTTTAACCAGGCTATAAGCTTCTCAAATGTTCAAATCGGACGAAATGGACCTCCGATGGGTAGCTTCAATGGAATCTACGACGTGCTCCTTAAAACAGAGCCGATCGGAAAAAGTTTTACAACCGCTCCGGAGGGTTGCCAAAGGGTAAGTACAGAATCACTTGCATATCTTTCGTTTTCCTTCCATTGTAAATAGCTCCCTTTCAATTCTGATGGATCCCACAACCTCCCCCGCCAAGAAAATATCTTAAAACTGTATTTCTTTTTCTTCTTTATAGGATTTTAGTTGTTAAACAAGGCTAACTTAAAATTAAGAAATGTGTATTCGGTATGGAGACACTAAGAGTTTTCACGCTCTCCTCCGTGGTTATGGTCTTAACAGTGATTCGAAAAACTAATACGAGATGACGCGGAAGCTTCTTAAAACTAATTTATGTACATATATAACTTTAAAGACTTTCATCATGCACTCATTTATTTTTAATCACTTAATCATTTGAAAGACATTTAATGTTTTTTTTTCACTAGTTTTGTAATTTGATTTTCATCTCTTAAAACACACACACACACACACATACACACACATTTTCAAATACCTGGAGTCGAATTACGGCATCAGTGATCGAGTAACTCGTCGCGTAAAAACGAGCATTATAACGTCGGAATGATCGTTTATACGTAATTATGCTCATTTTCACGTGACGAGTTACTCGATCACTGATGCCGTAATTCGACCCCTGCTTTTCACATCATGGCTTTTTGTGTACGTTGAACTATTCTTGTTCTAAAAATAATTTTTATTTACATTGGATTTTAATAAAAAAATGCTTTTTATGCAAACAAACTTAAACTAAATCTTTTATTTAATTTTCAACTAAAAATACTTCACCTAACTAAATCATAATTGCAAAAACAAAAACTAACTAATGGTTAAAGCTAAACTAACACAAAATGCTGTGAGGAGAAAAGTAGCATTTGTAGTGGAAAAGTGAACTGCAAAGACTTAGGGACCATTTTTCTAGACATTTCTTCTATGCCTATACGATATGGTGGATTCTTTAAAATTTTAGAATATCGATGCGTGCATTGACTTAATAAGTCTGAAGATTTATCCAATCACGTGGTACTGATGCATCGCTTGTTATCCTCACAGCTATTTATTTTTGTAACTGACTATCAAGTTGTTGCCCTTATTTCAAAAACCCTTGTATTTTTGTGACCCAGCTGTCTGGATGCGTTACAATTTGATGGAAATGTCTTACTTCTTTCTAACACGACAATGCGGACATGCCGGATAAAGGAATTTTATCTCTCTGATGAACATTTGCAATTGTCCTTCTTTCTCTTTCACAGGTCGGCAGTTATTCTTATGAACCAAATGCCTTCAAGTTCGGTGACAATCACAATAGTCACTCTCAACTCAATCTGCAGTTTCGACATTTCTGGCAGAGGAATTTCCACATAGACTTTGACTTTCGCTCATTCTATCCGAATGGTTTGATATTTCTTGCACCTGGTACTAAGGAGAAGCAAAAGCACTATGTGAGTCTGCTTTTGAAGGACGGCCACCTATTGCTCATTGTACGAGGACGTCGTCGAGAGGAACTTCAACTTACTGCGAAGTTAAATAATGGTGAATGGCATCACGTTACCATCAATTGTCAAGATCGTAAAGTAACAATGAGTGTAGAAATCGGCACCACTGATCAAAAGACTTCAGCTCAGATGAAGGTTCCCAAGAAGATCAGTGCCTCATCGACAATTTATGTGGGTGGTTTACCAGATCAGCCATTAAATGTGCCCTCAGAACTTGCCTTGAAATTGGAAGGCTTCAAAGGATGTCTCAGAAAGATGAATATTAATGGTACAACTCAGGATTTGGCACGGCCGGGAAAACATTCGAATGTTGGACAATGCTTCCCAAAAGTCGAGAAAGGGTCTTATTTCCCAGGCGATGCATATGCGGTTTATAGTGAGAACCTGTGAAAGTGTTGAACTTGGTGGTAAACTAATTTTTGTGTTTTTTTTGCAGAGAAAAACTTCCACGTGGGGAAGTACCTAGAGTTGGAGATGGAGTTCAGAACATCGGAGTTGAATGGAATTTTACTAAGTGTGTCCGAGCCAGTTGGATTTCCGGCATTGTCTTTGGAGATACATAGTGGAAATGTAAGTATCACATCGACTTCGGTAACAATAAGACATAGAAATCGATCGAAACTTAATTAATTTTAACAATAAGGTAATACTCTCCTGTGATCTCGGCGATGGAAATCCCTTCCGCGTTCAGTCAATACTCCCATCGAAGTATACCATTTGTGATAACAAATGGCATAACATTTCAGCGATGTACGATTTCGAACAGATCGCACTTCGAATAGACAATCACCCGTCTATTATGTCATTAGCTCAACATCGTGTCTCTGGAAAGGTCCAAACGAAGTCCGCTCTCTACCTTGGTGGTATACCAGGTAAACACAAAAAAAAACTACTTCAATTCCATTACTAATTTGATTGTTTCTTTAGACATCGCACCCAGTGGCACTCTCCTCACGCGTGAAAACTTCAAGGGATGCATACGAAACGTATCCATCCGAAATGAACGGCGCGACTGGATCGACATGGATGGCCTGCACAACGTTCTCCTAAGCGAATGTTTAGTGCTGAATTGATGTCACCGCCCCCCCACCAAGGACTTAAACTGATTCGATTTGTTTGAATCACTGCCATATACGCTTAAATATTAAGAATTAATTTAGTAAGATACATATTTTTGTATGTTTGTGTTAGAAAACAATTGACTGCCATGTTTTAAAAGATTTATGTTAGTTTCGTTAGTAGGCATAGGCAAACACCAGTAACTGCATTTTCTTAAACTTCCAAATGACGTAGAGATAAATTTGAATAACATTTTGACAAGTAAACATATCGAGAGGTCAAGTGGAAGAGTTCTGAACAAAGCAATAGTACACAATGAGGCTTTTTTAATTTTTGTTTTATTTTATTATTTTGTTATTAATTTATGTTTTTCCTTAATTTGAATTTATTTATTTACGTTAGAAAAGCCAATACACAGAAACGAATCTCTTCTCATGCATTAATTTATGTATTTGTGTAAATTATTCAGTTATTTAGTGAATAAAATTGCATTTGTAAATAATACTTTTAGTACATAGAAAAATAGTATTACATAAAGAAAGAAAAACAAACTGGATTAGTAACTTTGTATGTAGTCGTAAGAAAGTCTTAACAAATTGATTGACTTCAGAATTTTTATTAATTTATTTTGATGTTTTTTTTAAGTGTCACTAAATAAAACCCTAAAAGAGTTACATCATAGCGACTAGCATTTCACAATTTTCCATGCAACTTATTGATAAGTCTACACCCCCGTTTTGCCCTTAAACATAAGGTAGAGTCACGAATCGCCTTCAAATCATTACCCTCGTGGCTCGAAGATTACATGGCTGCTCTGGCTGATGATGAGAACTTCACGCGGGTATGATGGAGAAGAGTTTCCAGATTCTGTTATCAAGGTGAGTACACAGTGATGGCTTTGGCCTTACAAGTAATAATGAAATGTTCTCCATTCTTTGTTTGGATGGTGCAGAACGTCTTTCGTGAATTCGAAGATGAGAATGTCTAGAAACACACCTTAAACGACGAAAAATTGAAATAGCTATCGACAACATATCGTAATGCAACAATGTCGACATAAAACGCAGGCAATCTACAAACCTGATAGAAAAAGACATTCAGGAATTGGATAGTGAGCACTTCCAAGCAGCTTTCTTCACCGCAAACAAATGAGTTGAATCCCATCATCAGCTTAACCTTACAAGCGCTTTCCAACATCTTATACTTAAAGTTTGCGGTCCGAACAACGAATAGATCAGCAGAATTGCCTTCTTGATGGGGTTCCCTTTCTGTTGAAATAACAGCGCTTTAACTCTTACAAAACGTTCGGTAGCTTCTGGTTAGTTAGTAGTTCCAGGTCCAACAAAACCGTACACTTCAAAGATCGACATCGTATCAAAATGGCTTAATAGCCAGTACTGGGCATTCTTATAACCTCTGCATCAGGACAATCTGTATCCAATCTTCGCCAACAGTTGTTAAACAAACAACCTTCCAAGACGTCCAAAGCTTCTTTCCCATATACGTAAATCAACATCGCAACAATCAATCCTATAAACCTTTCAAGCCTTCCTACGCTACTCGTCCAATGTTCCGTTTCCCATTCCCCCACCATCCCAGCAGTCAACCCATAATGTAAATAAACCTTTGTAACCCATGACAAATAGATCTCAACATTCGAACCTTAAGGTCTTTCTTTGTATGTCGACAGGTTAAACAAAGGCTTGAGGTAAGCTCATAATCCATGCCACGCCCACCTACACACCCCCAACACTCCAGGTAAGCTTCTACACATCCCTCATGTCCAAAAAACCCTCCTCGCAAAATATTTGACATTCATCATACGTCATCACCGAAAATCAGTTTCAAAAATTTCATCGAAAAATTTTTAAAATACCAGGCCACCAGAATCAGCAGCAGGTATCCCAATTTGACACCGTTGGGTATGCAACAAAAAATAATTTGGGTATGCAACCAAAAACATTAGCACCTGAGAGTATACTTCGATTTTCAGTTTGTCCACTACTGTTCAAACTGTAAGTCACAATTTTCAATTTGACCTGGGACACTTACTATAGGTTTTTGCCTGAGCTTCTTAGTGAACAAAATAAAAATCGTCACATACTCTTAGGTGCTAATTTTGCCGAATTTTTTGGCTGCATACCCAAATTATTTTTTGTTGCATACCCCACGGTGTAAAGTTGGGATACCTGCTGCTGATTCCTGGTGGCCTGGTATTTTAAACATTTTTTGATGAAATTTTTGAAACTGATTTTCGGTGATGACGTATGATGAATATCAAATATTTGGAGAGGTGTGAGTTTTGTGGACATGAGGGATATGTGGAAGCTTACCTGGAGTGTTGGGGGTGTGTAGGTGGGCGTGGCAGGGATTATGAGCTTACCTGAGCATTTGTTTAACCTAGGTTAATGTTTTTTTTTTCGGATGAGGGGCGGGGTAGGGATGGTGGAGTTTGCACAAGACTGATGAAGGGGTTAGGGGTAGTGCATTTTTATACTTACTTATGAATGCCAAAGAGTCTAGGGATACAATCCAAATCTTACAGCATGTTTTGAAGACTCATCTTCTGGAGAAAGAGTTCCTGCTAAAGAATATGTTGTAGGCTTGGTCTTTATATATGTAAAAAGTATGATGGGCAGTGGTTTGTTTATTTTATAGAGGTTAGTTGGTACAAATAAAATCTGAAAAAGAAAAGTAGTTTGAAGCGAAGAAATAGTCATTGGGTGGGTATCGTGGTGCACACTGCATAGTGCTCCAAACGTTGCTTAACCTTTTTTGTTGGTTTCAAAAAGCTCAACAAATATCTGGGTCCCTGGTTGGTTGAAATAGATTTGCTGTTATTCCTTGTTACATGGTTAGATGAGAAGATTGGTTATGTTGATATAGAAACTACTGTAGAAGGATAGAAGCTGGGTAGGCATTTTCTTTGTCAATCATTTGTAATTGATGAAAGTGGTTGATGGCGTTGTTGGCGTGTTGTCGTCAGCTCGAAAGAGTTGTAGGCGGGGATGAAAACTTGGAGTCTTCAAAAATAAGGGACTTATCAGAGTTTTTTGATTTTCGGATTCACTTTCTGAAAACCGTCTCGAGAGTAACTTATCAATTGGCCAGTTAGCCTGGTTATATCTCCTGAAAGGTAAGACTGTATTATCTTACCATTGCGGGGCGACGTCACCGTTCACCTGTGATTTTTGGGTGGTTTTTTGGTTTCGAATATAAGAATAATGAATATGTTTAAAATGACGATGATTAGAGCGTTGATTGGAGCATGTCTGTCGATTGCATGAATGACAAGTTCAGTTTCAATTGAAATGGTGGTTTCGTGAGCAAATGTATTGGCAACTAGGATGAGTATGTTTAACTGCTTCGTTGTGCAGTACATTTAGACCTGTAAACAAAGAATATAGCGAAGTTAAGCAACAACTAGGAAATCTGAAATGAAATTTATTGAAATGTTTTCGGTTTAACTCACTGGTTAACTTTAGATTCTTACCTACAAGTTATTATCTATGGAAGAAGGGCAGTCATGACATTATTGTATAATACAACTAATGGTTCATGATACTCGTTGGATGATTCTTGGTTCCTCTTTGGTGCTTGATTGAATTGGTATGAAGAACCATGCTGAATACCAGTGTCGCCTTTGACGATTAAGATGGTACCCAAATCGCTTGCCTAGAGCTATGACTAAAGAATCACACCGGTACGAAGGTAGAGGTGGCGGATCAAAACGAACCCAAGTGGCGCTAGATGCGTCTTTTTGTAACCACGACTTGTGTGACCTGGCTGGTTATGTGTGTTGCTAAGGATGTGAGACAGTCGATGCTTGGATCCAGCTTGTGGAGTTAAGGAAACGGATTAGATCTCTTATTCCTTTACACGAGATGTCACCACCATGCAATTTTTAAGCGTTTTCAAACCAAGGATAGAGTTGAAGAATTCGTTTTTCTATTTTTTTGGGACCACTGGTATTATTTTAGTATGAGAACCACTGTCCAGACCTGCGGCTTTATAAATATTTGCCACTTTTTTTTCTCTCTAATGGATTCTCGATAAAATATTTAAATCTAAAATGATTGCTTTCATTCATTAAACAATTGAGTTCTTACCAAATTGTATAGCAATTTAGTTTATTATTTCTGGTATTTCACTTGGAAAAAGTTTTCTGTCGAATTTTGGGGTGGGAAATCATTGAATACATTCGCAGTGGTGTTGTGTTGTGAAAAATGATTTTCCATCAATTCCCGAGTTCAAGTAGTTAAGTGTAATGTAAACAAGAGTTGCATCGTTGCTTAATGTTAAAAGCGTTCCGTCCGACAGATGCAGTGGCGGGGAATTTGGGCGCTAATGGCGTCGATTGGGTGTGTGGCAGTCACCATTAGGATGGCCTAGACGATTTTTGAAAAGGGGAAGCTGCAGTTTTGTTTACGTTGGGTTGAATTTTTTTTTTTTTACAAATGCATGGAGATCATGGCCTCTTTGGGTGTTTACTTACAAAAAAAAAGTGAGAATTTAGAGCAAGAGGATATTTATGAAACGATTGTGGAATGTATTTGTAATTATGGGATATGTTGTGTTTGAGATTATTTCTCAACGGGAAAGCAAGATGGATATAGTTCCTAGATCAAAGAAGCGAACATCTGGAAAAAGAAATTGGATATTCAGAAGGGCAATGAGACGGAGAACTTATTCGTTCTGATTTGATCATAATCTCATTGCGCGACATATTTGGCTGGGTTGAGATATATCGACATGCACTTGCCCCTCGACAAGGATCAGCAACTTAAAGTAAATGAATGGTAAAATGTAAACCAAAGAGCTTACGTTGTCAATACATAGGTAGTCTTTTCGAAAAAGTTCAGATGCATGAAATTTTATATAGAGGCAGTTGATATCCGTGGAATCCAACCAGATCTGATGATGAATAATTGTGTATACATTGACGATGGTCTTTGATTCCTTTTTACTAAACAAACTTGTGAATGTATGGTCGATAAGTTGTCACAATATTTTGTAAATACACTAAACGAGTAAATATGTATAACATAATGCTGTCAGTTGTTTCTCGCAAGTGTACAGAAAGAGAGTTAGCATAACCGTTTGCAATTTAGAAATAAGCATTTACTGTTCTCATCAACACGTGACACTATCCACTTGACAGAAAATACACGTCTATGATAAGACTTCCATCCCTAGGCGAACCAATTTTCTTAGTCACAATTTTATAATTAGATTTTAAAGCTTTAAAACGTGCACAGACAGTGCTTGAAAAGCCTATTGCAAATCGGTTCAAGAATATTTGTTCTGCTATTCACTTGTGTTGTCTTCCTTTTCATTCTCCAGCCTTGAATCCATGTGTGCACATATGTTGACAGTGTTTCTATTTATTGTGTGAATCTATTTTACCACCTCTTTCATTTCGTATCAATCCAACTAGAAGCCCTAGAAAATGCCAACAATAATTAGTGGTCACATATTTCAAAGCCAATACGACACACATGCATGCATAAACAAAGCTTGCAAAAACCGCAATGCATAGTGTCAGTTTGACGTTTGACGTTTGACGTTTGACAATTCCCTATCATGCAGCGGGGGAATTAAGAAAGAAAAATGAAAAGGGAAGAAAACAAAAGAAAGAATGGGAAATTGCATGTTTCGAGTGCGTGTACTTAATAGAAGTGGGTGGTGCTAGGTGACTTTGGATTGGCCTTGGTAAAAATAAATAAAAATGCGTGACATCTCACTGATTGCTTCATATGACTTGAAGGACAGTCTACTGAAGGGTTCATGAACAAAATCCTCATAAGATGACGAAGTAATACATGTTTTTAAATTTCGTTTTCCATTTGATTGAGTTCAACTGCCAGTTCCATGATATGAGAAACGAGGGAAAAAAAACCCCCATCCAATGCCACAGATGTGGGCAATTCGATTCAAGTGACTGGAGATGGAGAACTTTGAAAATCTACTTAATGTTCAGACATTCAAGGCATAAAAACTGTCGATTTCATGGGCAGCGAGGACTATGTAAACATCTGTGTATATTTTTGTTTGAAAATCTTGTACTTAAAGCCACAAGAGATTCATGCAACTTGGCATAGAATTCTTGAACTTTATGACGTCTTAAGTGTCATTGTATCTTTAGGCGCGTTGATCTGAATCTTTTTACGATTCAGTGTTATACCAAAGACCTTTGAACAACAAAACCATGTTATTTCTCTTGTTATCCCTTGACCGGTAGTGAAACTTTCTAAAACCAGCATAACATGGCATTATCTCTATCTTACTTGTTAACCATTCACTAAAATAGGGTGCAACACCCTCTTCGCACGAAAATATCGTTGTCATGCACCGTTAAGCAGCTTTTATGTACATATCTTAACTATGTAGAACACACTATGTCTATGACTATACACTCAGCATGTTGTAGCTAATTTTCATTACCAACATGGAAGTTAAAAATAAGCACCACACCATTACTCCCGACAGCACACACTGGCCACGACTACCTTTAATAGGCACGTTGAACATGAAAACGTGCGAATCGCGGAAATTGTTGCATTTTGCTGGAAAAAAAAACAAAAAAAAAAAAAACTACAACAAACAAGTGCAATGCTATTAATGAACGTCTATTAGTGGAGAGCCTTTCTTCCCGGCTGTATGCGGAAGTGTATTTTCTTCACTTGACATAGCCTCAGGCCAGCCAAGACGAAAGTCAGCCAGTAATGATTAATTTGCATTTTAGTAACAACAAGAACAATTGCAATCCATCATGTTTTTCAAGTTTAATTGTGGCACGCGCGTCAATGTAATTACTCCTTTACACTGGAATTACTATTTGAGTGGAAATAGTTTTTCACCCACAAACATACTCAATGTTGATCGCGTTGCACAAGTTGCTGCACCAAGTTCAAGGTCCATCATCATCTAATTAATGACCATCGTCGGTTGCAACCGACAAGGCGACTACGTCGAGAGTGGCCTTTTGGCAGGCCTATTGCGAGAAGCGAGATTGATTGCGCACACACATTTAATGTCAGTAATTTTTTTTTTTGGCAGACAATTAAGCGTCTACTCGAGCGTTGTGAAGATCTAGGATTGTCTTGATTTGTGCACTGCACTTTGTGCAGGTGGTTGGTTATCTAACCTAATGGCAGCTGTAATACGTGAGCCGAATGCGAATGGCGGCACAGTGACAGATTGAAAACTGACCGTATACCATGTGGAAAATTTCTCTTAAATGGTTGATGGAACGCATCCAAGAGGTGAACCGACATGCGTGGATGAATATCTTGTTACACTTTCACTCTCGTTGATTCCGGTGATGATAATGGGCGAATGAAAGATCAGAAAATCATTTTAATTTGCTTGAAATGATGCGTACTAATGTGTAAGCTGAATGCATTTCAATCAGATGGGCCTTGTCAATTGTCTGACTTGGAGTCGTTAAATTTGTTAGTCGGTTGGCTGGTTTGGTTGCCAATCAGATCAGACAGGAACTGGTTGTGGGTGAGTTATTATATAACAAAATGAAAAATGGGCATTTTAGTTGAAATTAATTTAATTAAATGCCGCAGGGAAAGTTTTTGATAGCTTCCATTCATGTTTGTGTTCGTATTTAAAATGCATTTAAGGTTTTGTGCGTCAATTTAACAAAATTCTAAAATTTATCAAAACCATTTTTTTAATTAGTGGTTATTAAGCTGATTTAAAAAAAAAAAAACGAAATCGCCCAACTCTCGCAACAATGCGAACCATTTAATAGGATAATTTCCTTAGTGTTCTCAAAACACATTCCCCCCCAAAGATCGCTTTCATTAAATGATTGACGGGCCTTTGTGATCAATCTTTGCCAATTAAATGAATAAAAATCCATCGAATCTCAACAAAATACCTTCAAAAAGAAGAAGCAACATCGCATGGAAAGTGAGAGTTTCTGTCACTTTCCATAAACACACTCACCGACTTGTTACCTCACTGACAATTAGACATCTAACATAACACTTGCGCCGTCACAGATTTTTTCATTCTACGTGGAAAAACTATCTCTAGACATCTTTCTTTCCCTTACGTTGGTTGGTTGCTAATCTATATTTGGCGTAAAGATATATTTTTAGACAATCTGTATCCAGCACACGTGGTGGCTATGAAATTCGACAGCTGTTGCTAGTGTGCCGCCCTCTTCCGTCATTTTCTCATCTTCGCCGTTTCTATTGTTTTTATGTTTGTCGGCATCGGCATAATTTTTTAAACTTGACCAAATTACGATGAGCTTTGTTTTTTTGTTTTTGGCTTGAGGCATTGTGACCTGGATCTCAATTGGTCGTAAACAAATCGATTTGGAGTGACTAATGGTGTCTATCACACGGAAACAATGGCGAATGGTGAACACTTGTTGGTGCTTTGCATTAGTGAAACTTGTGCGGTTGGTGAAGATACCAGGTCATGAGATGTGTACTGGTGGCAGACGTCATTTAATAGCAGATGTGATTTTTGGATCGTTTCCGATCAATTATTAATACGACACTGGAGCCAAGGTAATTGAATGTAATGGAAGGACAAATGCATTAGAGGTGGAAACTTTGATGATTAATTGAGAAAGAAATAGATAGAATATTTTCTTTGTTTTTATCTGTGGTGGGACTACACGTTTTTATGATGTAATAAAAGATTTATCATGGGGAAGTGGGACACGTGGAATTACGATGTTGTCTCAGGGGACATTTTTGTAACATATTTCTAATTTTAAACAATATAAGATCCAAACAAAATAGATTTTAAAAGATTTTGGGTGTATCTTCTTATACGGACATACCTATGACGAATTTAAACGAAAAGCGGAGATACTCGTAGTTCAAGTTCAAAACAATGCTGCGTGCCTATAATTTTTAAAATGTTTTGTTCTTAAATCGTTCCCCAATGGTTTTGCCTGCAAATGATGTCAACAAATTTTATTTTTCAAGGAAGTTGGCTTCATTTATGGTAAAAAAAAAACTCTTCGTTCAACCCCCTTCGAGCGGCATATAGTACAGAGTCAAGTTTATAGTATCACTTAGAGCATAAAGACAAAAAAAATACCTTCTGCTTCCAACGTGGAAATGATAAAAAAGAAAAATGTTAAGTGGTGGCGTTAGGGATACTTATTTCCTTGAAAAAAAAAATTGCCAACAGCCCTTACATAACCCTCGCAAAAATGAGATAAAAATCTCTTGAGAATTCTTTCTAGATTTATACAGAAATCGGGACGGTGGCACATAAGTACTTGAGGACACACATGGTGGATTCACCACAATGGCTGTGTGCACTCGGAATGAAATGTCAACGTAATTTAAAAGGGCAGGTAGATTAGAAGCACCTACATATGTGCGTTTGGAAAATGTTAATTGGATGTATCTTGTTGCCGTGAAATACGCGAGTCATGGGTATAGAATGTTGGAGAAGTCTTGTAGCAATTTAATGTGACATCATTTGCAACGTAAGTTAAAGGATTTGAAATTATTCAATGAATTCTTAAAAAGTTGAATAATTCTGTTGTATGTCAGTTTTGTTCGGATGTTAGTCTTGTTTTTCCAACTCAAGGTGAAAGAAATGTCGAGTTCCCATTGAAGGGAATCTTCCAAGAGGAGATTTTTGCAAAACTTATGGCTGCGAACTATATTGCAATAAACAAGTAAAGGGGATGGAGTATCTGCCTCTTCTTAATCCTCTTACTGGATTGAATTCAGTTGGAAGACTAAATTTACTAAGTCTTGTCTGGGTCCCTGGATACAGTGGGATTACCGGAAATGCGTTCTCCGATGAGCTTGCAAGGCAATGTTCAGAGGAGAACTTCTCCGCCGCCGGCCCTGAACCTGCTTTGGATGTGCCCATATCTTCGATTAGGTCTTCTATCGATGGTTGAGTTACTGGCAGACACAACTGTAGATGACATGACCCTCCAGGATACAGGCCGACTAAACAGATATTTCCGAACGTCTATAAGAAGTCCGCGGCATTCTTGCTATCTCTCAACAGACTGAAGACAACTTATTGGCGTTACTACGGATTACTACACCTTTGCTGAAGATCTCAACGTGTTAGGCTTAAGTGACACCACTATCTGTTGAACTTCCTATGTAATTGTCCTACTTTTGCTGGAACTTGGACCCTCCAAGGGTCGCTGGCCTGATAAGTAAGTAAGTAAGTTTGCTGGAATTATGTGGCAGATTTTTGGTGCTGATTTGATGAGTGCTGGTAACCTAAGCTCCTTACCACTAAAGCTCTTACTCGACTTTCTAAGAAAGACGATAAAAATACTGTAAAAGGGTTGAACCTTTTGATATAGTACAATGGACCTGTTTTTTGTTTCTGAGTCATTCAACGTGATGTTCCACCAGACCGACAGAAGAACAAAAAAAAAGGGATCTGCAATATGTGACTGTCAAATCCTGCTACGCCCCCAATTTTACTGCTTCTTTCCAGCAATTTATCCACTTAACACATTACATCATGTGTATGACATAAAAACAAATTATCCCTACAGCAATTTACTCTATACACAGATAGACGTCTCAGTCCGCTCCTCACCTAGAGTAATCAAGATATCACAACACTGCGTTGAAGTCTTATTTTGTTTATCACTTCCATTAACCTTATGTAACGCGTGCAATTCATACATGTATCTACACTCGCAGTGAATCCCCATTTCAATTATAAAAAAAAAGTTGTATTTTCCGGTGTTAACAACGACAAAAAAAAAACATATTGTACTCCAGATATCCGAACGAAATGTTTTATGACCCAACTGGGCAATTAAACGTTAAACTTTCTTTTCACTAGATACACCGTCGATACAATTTTACCCAATTATGATGCATTAATGCACACGTACGCATGGATGGTGTATGACTTGCTCGTTAATTACATGAAAGTGAAAAAAATCATTAACAGCAGAAAAACGATGATAAAAGATAAATCTTTTCAGAAATCTCTCATGCGCTTCTGTTTGGATGTTAGTTTGTTGTATTTTCTTCAAAAAGAACAACAATGACATCAATAAACACCGACTGCAACTTGATTGTTTGGTGCTGGGGTAAGGCTTAAGCTTAGGGTGTGTATTTGTTTACCAATTAAAATAAGAGAAAGAGTCATCTTAAAAAATAATGAATCACTTAAAGAGATTTCTTCAAATCAATTGACGATTGTTTCGTTAAATTTGGAAATTGGCATGTTTGTTTGGTTAGCTTAAGACACTATAGTCGTGTTGAACGCTTCGTTGGCCATTGAGATCGCATAAGGCTGAAGCACTAACATTCACATATATGCGGTGGCTGGTAGTATGTGCTAACGAGCTCTCCACACACATTTGGCCATGTGAGACGGTCAATGATCAGATTATTATTTTTAATTTACCTTAAATATTTCTCTATTTGATCATTTTCGTAGTATTTTCACTGTTAGAAATGGTTGAAAAAATATATTTTCTCAAATCGCTTAATATATTGCATAACAGAGCTGCACAATGCAGATGAATGGGATACTAATGTCCCACAAGACAAGGCTACTTCTACCATGAAATGTCACAAATTAATTATTTTTATTGCCAGCAGACCAGCAGCTGAGGTCATTGATCTTTAAGCGAACTATTTGCTTATAATAAGCGCATTTATTGTCCCGAAAAATAAACATATCCAATTACTTAAACACCACAAACATCAAATGAAATGAGGTAGGTTTGTGCTTACACTAGTCCTCTCGTTAATTAATTCTTCTTAAATAATTCAAAGTTCAAGCTTAGAAAAAATTAATTACACTTGACTCCGGATCCAACCATGAAATGAAGAAAATCTTTAATTTCCTTAAAAGCTTGCAGACGATGATGCCGATTCGTCTTCCTGCCTTTTATTGGCCATGAGTCATCAAAATGAGCATTTCCTGTGAAACGGAGGAGCACCCCTACTCCCAAATCAATCTGAAAAACAGAAACAGCAATCTAACCAGAAAACTACTGCATTCGGATGGAGAAATTTTATCGATCTCTCTTGGATTAAATTCTGGTGCAAAGGATTGTGAATACGAAGCGGAGCCCTTTTCATTAAAGGCTAGGATGCTGAATACACATGACTTCCTGTTGCCGTTAGCAACTCCATAGCTATTCAATGTTGAGTTCAGGGATTTCTCCATTTCACACCGCCACCTATGTGTATATACAAACTACTAGTGGCGAAGGAAGAGGTCGAAGGACAAATAATCTCGTGCTCAGTACCAGCGGAAGACAACAGTGCGCAGGTTTCATCCCTAGAATCTATGACGTCAAATCTGAAGGAGGATTTTGCGAGTGTAGGGGTATCGATGAATCCCGCAGTGAGTATGACGTCATGAATAACGTAACATGGTTTAAGCAATGTGGCGGCATTTTAAATTGAATTGATTTTTTTTTTACTTCCACCGCATGTCTCCCTCCTTCAAATGGAGAATTCCTTAAGCTTAAGGGGGGTAAGGGCATACAAATGCCATTAGCACGTTATTATTTTGAGGGATTACATGGCAAATTGAAAGTTGTCTAGGAATTTTATTGCCAATGTTTTTGTTTGTTTGTTTGTTTAAGAAGTATGAAGGCGGTAGGTTACGGCCTTTAGTCGTGCGTGCAGCTCAAATAATTCGAAAAGTTCAATCCTCAATGGTGGTGGTACATTGTACGTCAGAAAATCGTATTTTACTTATTATCTTTGAATTGAGTTTATCTTTTCAGAGTATACTTCTCACCCACACAACACCCACCCAGAGAATTCTATGCAGACCAACAGACTCCACGCTACCATTGTATTCGTCTGCGTTTCCTTGAACTGGAAAAATCTTCTCTTTTCTTTTTTTATGTACACAAAAAAATATTCTGTCACGCAAGCTATTAGCTGGTTCTACAAACACACATGTACACTGTACACATACCCTTCTTTTAGCAGACTTGCAGTGCTAAGTCCTGAAAGACCACCTGCACGCTCAATATGTTTTGAATTTTTCAAATAACGTTGTTAAAAAAGAGATAGAGGTGAGAGAAAAGTTTTCAGTTTCAAAGAACTCCCTAGAATTTGTAATTTATTGGATGTCCCATGTGCGCCTGGGAAGGGGGATCAGTGTAATGAGTGCGCAAAAATAGATACAAATAATCTTTACTGCACGAACAAGCACGAATTACGAGAACACATGATAAATGACTTTTTTAGAGGCTAAAATAGGAGTTTTTCCTCAACTTACATGTGTGTACATGTGTACCTTCGTTAAAGAGTCGTTAACTTGAGACACGAACATAATTTTATTGCCGCTGCGTTAGGTCCTCGAAAATCAAACCACGTGTGACGTAGTTACTTTTAATGTTATATCTGATTTTATTGCAAACTACAAAGTCATTCAAATAAATCTCGTTGGCGTGTGAGTAGGTAACGTATACATATGTACGAGTACGTAAAGCTAATTATGCAAAGTGTGCAAACATAAAGATTTGAAAGCGGGGTAGGCATGTCTGCCTGTAGAGTTCTAGGCCAAGATCCAATAACAACAATATCAACTTGGCAACGAAATAAAGCAATTTAACACAAGGATTCAACATTTAACGAAAGAGGAGATGGAAAATGAGCTCAGAACCATTTGATGACAAAGTGAAAAAGGGACATATCCGACGGTCGTCTGATTGTCATTGTTTACAGTCCATCTATGTATAAGTAACTACAACTTAGAATATTTTAAAGCTGAAGCCCTCACCAGAAAACAAACCCCCGCCTCCAAGGGCTCTCCTCCCTTGTTTTTTTTTCGAACGCAATCGCATCAGAATACACTTAACAACACTTTGTTTCCCTCCACTATTTCACCAAGAAAGGAATCCTTAGAAGATGTGTAAACTACTAAAGCAATCGATGATGGATTTGTTACTATCAGCACTCACTTAAGACGCTATTTGCGATACCTTGTTGTTGGATGAATGGATTAACAAATGGATTGAGTTACGTTCAATGGGGGTTTGTGTTATACGTCAATTCCTATTGTGTCCTTTAGGGCAGATGACATGCTTCGTAGAAAAGATGTTTACGCAGAAAACTTTTCCATCAACCATAATAGTATACAAGAGAAGAGTGGTTTCCGACAGAGTAGCAATAACGTTCCATTCCATGGTATGAATGACAATCGATTGTTGTCGATGTTTTGTAAGAAATGTTTTTTGCTTTAAGACATTGATTGGATGTTGGAATGTAGTTGTCAATACTAAAGTTTTCAAAAGAATCCAAAGAACTGAACCAATCGATAGAGTTTTTCCATAAAATGACCACAAGTTGGCAATATTACCACCCACATTCGCAACTTTTTTTTCCGCCCGTCTAACCACTTTCTAATCAGATTAGCATCGTTAACAACTACATTCGTTTGGTTTTAGCCATTTTAATTAAAACATTCCCTCCGTGCACGTGCTACACTGTTCTGGTCCTACTTTTATACAGAAAAAAAAAAAAAATTGAATGGTCATTAGTATGCAATGAAGGTTCGTTGGGCCTTATTTCACACCCTTCACAACCTAATCCAAGCTGACTAAAGCAAAAAAAAAAACATCAAAAACATGGCAGGAGCTGAAATGGTTTCGACAAGAAATACGTGATCAATGGTAAATGCCTCTGGAGGACATCGATTTTTTTTTTCTTTTTAACTTTCTACGTTAAGCGACAGGTCAAAGATCGGGAGGCTCATTAAGCACACCAACTTTCCACTGCAATAAATCTGAAACTAATTAGTCGATCATAAAATATCATCGAACACAAAAGACACCATCAGAGTGTCTCATAAATTTGCCAGTCTCCATCGTATAGTTGTGAGAGGAGAGGATTGCCAAATGCTTATACCACGCCAATAATAATAAAATTAACGATTATTGATTGATACGCGAACATTTTCCTGGGAGAAGGGGGGTTCCCTATTGCGTGTCAGATTCATTCAACGGTTCTGGTGTTTTTTTTTTTTTTTCTGATAACTGCATGGTGATGGCGTCCCACCCTTGTAATCATCCGTGACATGTATACACATAGGTATACAAATTTCACGTACGACCGTCGCGCCGCCGACTTGGGAAGAAGGGAATTAATGAGCTGCCTTCCGCAATTGCAAGATGGATCATAAATTAAAGTGAATAATGACGTGCCCTCTGTCATCAGAGGACTCTTGTATTTCCGGTGTAGATTGCTATTCATAGCTGCTGGGTAGATCAATAAAAATAGAACCCATCTAAATATAATTTAGAAACCTTATCTTCCATTCAATGCCACTCAGTGAATGCATTTAAATTCCACGGAAGAGTGTTTTTATATCCATTTCTATCGTCTTGTCATGGTCCAGACCACATTGCACCACACCTGCAGTATCCACCCTCACACCAGAGTGCAACCTGACACAATCAATAAAACACGGAATGTAATTCAAGTCGTTGCGTTGCGCAGAAACAAATTAGAAATTCTTTTATTTTTCTCAGGAAGAAGGAAGAAGATACGTTCCGTTGACCTTTTAGCTGTAGACTCGTGTGAGTGGGTTACTACGGCCTTGTTCTGTCAAAACGATTGATAAGCACACACTCACTCACTAGGAAGTAATAAATGCTGCAAGTTGTAAATGAGTGTAGTCTTGACAAAGTGATGTAAAATTTTATTAAATTGATTAATGTGTTAAGATCCACCACCGCGGAGGGGATGAGGAAGCACAACTAAGACAATGCCAGAGAGAGTTTATCAAGGAGGACAAGAACAATTAAATTAGGTTGGATCGATGCTGTTTGTGTGTGTTATCAGTGGGAGTATTATATGGGGAAGTGGTCTTTAATTAATGTCACAACAAAGCCAATGTGTCTGCAGTAATATCTCTATTCTAGCAACAATGACTGGGTCGTTGTCTTCGGCTCGTGTATGTAATAATAGATTGCTGAGCACATACAATTTTGTGACGTAAGTTAAGGAAAAGGAGAAGATATACCTATGTAGAGAAGAAGAAGTTAAGTTGCAGCCAATGTTTATCTCGCAGAGTTGGTTGATGATTTTATAATTCTTTACAACAAATTTTAGTCAATATTGAACATCTGTCATATTGTCATTCCAATTGTTATGCACTTGCTGACGCTTTATTTTTCAAATTACGTCCTCTTTCATCGCGGTCATAAGAACTTTTTCAGGCGCACTACCAACCACCCAGAGCTGAAAAAGAAAAGTATCTACACTACTTTTACAACGAAATACAATTGCATTCTTGGCACTGCACGAATTAGGAACTTGTTTTTCAGCTCTTCTGCCCCAGGAAATTGTACAAAGAACATCTGTTTTCCAAAACTTTATACACCCTGCGGTTGTACATAGAAAACTTTCGAGGATGTTTTAACATGCCACCGGGTTTGACAATTTTTTGACTTTGAAGAAGCATTGGCACCACTCAACGCTATGAATATTGGTTTGGGTTGACTTAGTTAAAAAAAAAAAAAAAACTAAATAAGTACATCATGAAAGCATCTTCAATATGAGCGAGCTCCTTAATTAATTTTCCCACCATTGCACCTCACCTCCAATTCATTGGCGGCTTATGCTTTTGATGCATCAATGCAAACATAATACTACCATATACCCGGTGAACCTACACCTTTTTGATGCAATGCGCATTCTCCAATCAGCATCCTGTAGCATACACATTATGGCTCCAAGCTAGACTATATTGAGAGTGAAATTTTTTTGTTTGTGTGTTCTGCGGCAGGATTAAATTTCACTGTTGCAGGAGCATCGCCAGCACCCTTGGCAACGAAGTGTGTGTGTGTGTGTAATCTATTGAGCCTCTCAACTCTCTCGCAGTTGGATAAATAATTGAAAAAGTGGAATGTAAACAAATCTAATTTTGGTGGGGAATTTGAGTTATATGCGTATGTGTAGGTACATACAAACCTGTATAATTTTCCACCTTTCATATCATCTCTGTTGAGTCTGAATGTATGTATCGAAACGAAGAGATTGGAAGAAGGAAAACGAAAAAAACGTGTATTCACCTACACAGATACAAACTACACTAAAAGAAAAGGTTTTATTCTATATGCAGAGAGAGAGAGAGAGCTTTTTCGTATCGAGAATTTGTATAATGGTGGTAGGAAGTTATAGTTTCGATACTCGAAGGTTAGTATTTAGTCTGGAGTTTGTACCAATTTTTGGACAATATGTAAAGCAAGTCACATCCGTTATATTAATTACAATAAAATGTTTTGAATATTGATACGACCGACCAATGGTTACGATTGGAATCGAAACAAAGTTAATGATAGAACGTGTACTTACATGGCACGCGGTAGTCCTGGATGTAGACTCTGCTGACTTCAGAAACTACTGAGCAGTTGATGGGTTCATTCGTAGTTCATCTTGTAGGTCCTAGAACTTGCACAAGGCCTATAAGTGCACCGATTCTTTCTCACCGTTCTGAGTTTATCATTTCTTAATCACTCTGCTTTCAGAGACTCTAAAGGAGTTTTCAATGTTTTTCATTGTGCTTGGATAAACACTTTGTTAAACGGACAAGTATAACGAAATATTTGTAGAAAAACCCCATAAGGCACTTGTGTACAATGGACAAATTGTTTATCGAACACAATACTTTGTTTGGTAACTCGATATTCCTTTCATACATCACACTAAACTGTTTAATAATCGTTCACCTTGCACAACACCTGAGAAAACGAACAGAACACAATAAACAAGAAACAGCATAACACTCCGTCGACTCTCGAATAAAATACACATTGCGTGCAAGGTGTCTAGTTCTCCGCTAGCTAACTTGATAACGAATAAGAGAGCACAAGAGACGACAAATAAATTTTTTTTGTTTTTAATTCCCACCAACAAAGCATCAACGCCAATAACAAGAGCGCGAGCAACCTATCAACGGAATTCCCTCTCTGTTTTGATATCATATTCTTTGCGTCACACCACGTCTGTATTAGTTGAGATATCATTCCACGCGAAAGCAATAAGAAAAACGCATGCAGTTGGAAATATATCTACACACACACTGAAAGAAAAAAAGAGTGTGTAGTGTGTACTTTGGTTGGTTTGGTTTGTGTGTGGGGGGCTAACAAAGTGCAGAGCTTTCTATTGTTATGTTCCACAATGGGGGACTAGACGTCGACTACACAACTGTGAAACTTTTTCTTGATCCTCCAGTTCCGGACGAATCGCACGCCAGTGAGGTTGGTGTTTGCACTTAGCTTCCACCTCAAATGTTAAGTGTTAAATACGGACGAATAAATATCTTAACAAAGAAATGTTTTCAATAAAAAATATCAGTGTGATCAATATAATAAATAAAAATATTTTAATACATTTGTTTTAGTAATTAAAAAAGAAGAAACCAATTAAAAGTGTTAATTCCAAGTTCTGTGCAGACAGCCATATTTGTGAAGAAAAATAATTTTTTTTTCTCCTTGCAACACCCATTCTCGCGCAGCAGCATCCACAAAAGGATTTTTGGATTCTGAGAGAAAAGGATCAAATGAGAGCGAGAGAACCAAATGATACAGAAGCATCTCAACTTTTTAATCTCCCCCTCAAGCAAATTTATTTTTTGTTCACATTTCTGTTGAATCCTTCATAAATTGAAGTGGAGTGCAGATAGTGTAGTTGTCCATACTGAGTACGGACGATAGTAAAAAAATTTATTTTTTTTAAAAATATAAGTGCAAAATTAAAAGGAATCCAGCATCCTTTCTGATATAAGTGTACATATATATCTGTGAGTGTGACCAACGAAAACGATGTGAAAAAGAGTTTGTGTTTGTACACAGGAACAGGATACGTGCGGAAAAGCAAACAAAAGAGTTTTCATTCCAATTGAAAACGCACCAAAAGATACATACATATATATAGACGGTATACATCTGCTGTTAATTTGCGAGAGGATTACACGGGAATTTCAAGGATATTTTACGATCATCACCAACCAATACTACCACCTGTGTGATGTTATTCGGCGTGAGTTTCAACTTACATATTTATTTTATTAATTAGTGCCTATGTACCACCCACCTTGAGTGCGGTCCTTTCCAGAGATGGGAAACAAGTATCTAATCCATTAGTAATTTCCTACCCCTCAATGACCGAGATAATTCTTCGAGGGGATGTTATGGGCTTTTTTTGGCGGTCCTGTTTGACTTTTGGAAAAAATTGTTGACTTAGGCGGATGTGCGATTAGATAGGATTTCCGGATCTGAAAAAGAAAGAAGAGAAGGACATGAATTAATAATCCTTATAGCTCAATTACGCCCTTTAGGTGTGATTTCAAGTTTTTTTTTTCCTTTTTCGCAAGCTTAGTATTTATTCGTAACATAAAATGTGTCAACTTATGTAACTTTATCCATATAACTAATGCAAAACCACAAATTACCCGCTTGTTTTCTTATACATATTTCGAGAAACTATTTGTTGGGAAATTTACACGGAAAAAAAGTAAACAAATTTCCAGTAGTAAACAATTTTAATAGCGTCGACAAGTTGTCACCGGAGAAGCCTCCTTAGCTTATCAACCATGTGTGACTATTTAATGTGCAGCATTTCGACAAGAAAGCAAAGAAAGGCAGAGATGTTTGTTTTAGCATAGCGCGCTAGAATATGACTGCTGATAGTCAAATATGAATATGTATAAATAAATCTAGCATGTTTCTCAGTTTCCATCAACGTTAACCCATGTCGCAAAACGCTGCGATTGAGATAACAAGCGTAAGTTAGTACGAGGCATGCCTCCGCTCCCTTATCTTCACCCCATATCTGCCTATTTAAATTGTAATCAGACAATACATAAAATTCAAACTCTATGTATGAGGTGACATTAGAGTGAATCTCTTCACGCCTCTCGATGCGAGAATAAAGGAAACTACGTCAAAATCGTACGCTCCATAATTGCGGCTCATCTTCAAACCAAACAGAGAGTTATGACGTTGTCCCGCCAGACACAACGTGATTGAAATTTGAAATTAACTAACGTCTAATGCGAACAGAAAGGGAATTATTTGCATACGTTCCACTTGCGATCCACATGCTATAAGATCCGCCACAATCACGCTGTTCATTGTTGTGATGCTGCTAATTAAAAACCTGGTTTAACGCAATCTTTATGAATTCCAAAGAATCTTCGTGATGAATAATATTTCCGGTCTGATGAGGTATCAGAAAACGACTATGATAAGTCAGGTGAGTAAATCACCGTTCAAAGTAATTTGCGGAATTCGTGCGAAAGCGGTTGCGGAGTCATAGTAGAATATTTCGTTTCATTTAATTTGTTATCGGGAATTAATCTGACTGATTGACGCGATAATGCTATGCCAGATAGTTGGGTATCATCAAGTTCGTCGTCCAAATTAAGTGAGGGAAGTAACTTCTGGTCTCTTTAACAGCAGATCAAAGGTCGACATTGGTTCACAGAAAAATGTAAAAATTCTTCTTTGAGATACCGGTTATTCGCGCACACGCGAGCTCTCTATTAATTGTGAATTCTATGAGGCGACTGCTAATTTGGTCAACGACTTTTGTATCTCAAACGCGCGTTTGTAATTTAATTATTAGGAATAAATGAGCTTATGTCTTTGAATGTATCTTAAGAGTTTGTTTTAGTCCAACGATGTGGAGTCACTTTTTGTTCTCAATTTTAAATATACCCTAGGGTATAAACGACCGGGGTATATTTTTTCGGGTGCTTGAACTAGTTTTTTTGTTTTTGAAATCGGTTAAGAGGATCTCATTTAAATTCAAACAAATTAGATGCTTGACTTTTGATAAAATGTGGAATAGAAAGAGGTATATGAATCTTTTTCGAGAATTTAGCCGCAAGCATTGAACGGGTTAGGGAACTTGAATTTTTTTTATTTTGCGAATTTTTTGCTTTTATACTTTCAATTTATACACAGGTAGAAAGAGAAGTCTAAGATGGTTGGTTTATGGTTGTAGATCATAAGAAGAATTGCTGTTGTAACTAAGGACATAGATTTCAAGACTTCACAATAAACTCGGTTGACCTTAAGTAGTTTTTTAAATGATTAAATCAAAAATTTCTCTATAAATGGCAAATTCAGCTTACTGCATTCGGAAATATGTGTACCTGTCTGCTTATAATTTCAATGAATTTTCTATGAATAACTTTTTTTTTGCGAAATAGATAAGATTTCAGAAATGCGCCTAAAATAGACAATATACGCCCTAAAATTGTGTCTGTTAATTTACGACTAATACGTTTCATATTAAATCAATCATTTATAGCTTCGAAGTCTATCTTTACTTGATAAAGGAATAATTTCGAGAATCAGCAACTTATCATTTTGCTTTGATACACAGTTTAAAATATAAAGAAAAAATAAAGCAACGATATAACCCCGATCTACAAACGATCTTAGTGTCGCAATATATTTTGAGCTGAGACGATACAATTGCAAAAGTGTTGACCCAAGCAGTCGTAAATACTCTTCTTATTTTGGAACATATCCACTCTGTCAAGGACTGAAAGTTGAAAGAGATCGTATCTTTAAAATATGATCTCTGGATTGAAATTTAAAACTGTATTGAAAATTGCAACTATGAGTGTGGATACTCGTATACAAGAGATAAGGCATCAAGTGATTCTCCTAAATCGATTATCATTTTCTGTATATTTTTATTTGTAAGCAGTTGATTCAATCAATATTTTGATTTCATAAGAAAATAAAATTGTAAGCAAGAAACAAAGAATTGTTTATTTAGTGTATATGTCGGAACCCCTTTCATAGGAAATTCGTTTGTCGTAAAGCCTTTTCGTTGAATTCAATCAAATTCTATATAGATGCCCGCCAATTGATATGGAATATTTGTTCAACCTTACTTATTAACCTTCTTCAAATAATGATGATGCATTCTCGCGAAAGAAATCCATTCCCACGAACATGATTGCGAAATCCCAAAAATCACATCATCATCGTGGTAGTTGTCTCAGTCGTCGATATGCGGTTGATTGTTTCATCAGTTGGGCTTGTTTCAATGCATTTTGCAGCCTACGCCATCCAACATCAAGATTCGCAGACATTTTGTCATTTCTTAAGGCTATAACAAAGCCCACCACTAAGACCATCATCACCGCCGACATTACCACCCGTTGCAGCCACGACTCAACTCGTTTAATTATGCAAATTCGGATTTAATTACAGCAATTGTCTGGGAACCATTGCCACAGCCTGCATCACCGCATCCAAAGAGCACAAAGCACTCAAGTCGATTGAACATATTCACGGAACGAGTATAGGATACAACTAGTCAAATAGTCAGATTAATTGAATAATTGTCAAAAATTATGTTCCACTCTAACGAGATTGTGGAGGTTCAATGGTGTGTGATGGTGACCTAGATGAGTCACAAACTGGCTGACTTCTTCAGTTATTGGTAAAACCGTAAGTGATCCAATAATCTCTAGTCCTTCGTGTATCCTTGTATGGGGAAATCAAAATAAATGAAACAAGTTTTGCTCTTTGTTTTGGTTTAACGATGACAGCATTGTTTCTTTTGTTTCGTTATACCCTCGTGGGTGGAATGTGGACAACTTAAAACGGTACTCAAGTAATTATTACTTATTACTGTCAATTTCGTTTGAAAAAGAAAAAAAAAAGATTTTTCGTATTGGCTGACGAAAAAGGTCAGACAACAATGAGTAGGATGTTAATTTGCAGGTGTGCGACATGACATACTTTGGTCTTAAAGTAAGCCTTGGACCGGTTGGTTCCAAAGGTTCATTCTTTCTTAGAATTCTTGATTTACTCATACAGGTTTACGAGAGCAATTTTATTCTTCAGAGGTGCTAACAAGTGCTAAAATGCTTTGTTTCACTTGAAAGACTTTAGGTCAAACAGATTAAGAAAACAAACATTAAAGTGAATATGGATGAATTTATCTAATTTAAAGCAAATGCTTATCCTAACTGCCTTCGAATTGTTTGAGGAAAATTCGCCAACTTTCCAAAAGAAAACTTGACACGCGTGAGTATGGAGGGAAATCAAAGACCAATGAAAATTTATCGATTTTTGAAACCTCTTCTTTATAATGCATCTCTGCGAATCTAGCACACAACAATGCAAACGAGCAAACAGACCCAGGCTAACACCGAACAATCTCGAAAAGAAAGGCGGGGAGGAAAACAAAAAGTCGTAGCGAACAGAAATCGATTTGCTTGCGCAACTTCCAATTAAGTTCGCTTTTCCCACTTCAATTTTACCGAGATACTTCATCTCACACGAAGAAAAAAAAAAGAAAAGATTTTGTTGTTGTTCACAGTGGGACGCTGTTTTTTTTTGTCACGCCATTTAAGCCGGACTCAGATACTTTAGAGAGGAAAATCAAAGAAGAAATATACATAAAGAAAATAAAGTTTCTCTCTACATTAAATGAACAATTATTTGTGTATACGAAAAAATATGTAAAAAAAAAAACGACACACGCATCATAAATCACGTATCTCCTCTATTCATGAGTTGGGTTTTTGATTATTTTTTTTTTTTGCACAAAGTATGAGTGCAAGTTTTTTTTTTCGGATGCTTCCCGCATTTAATTCCATTTTAATTACCTGCCCAAGGTAAATAAAATGAAGAAAATAAATTAAGAAATCCCACTAGCCAGTGCCCGACCTCCGTAGCCCCATCTGGAAGCTTTCACTTTGATGTGCAGAAGTTGGCAAAATAATTGAAACTCATAACTTTGCATTGCGATTCGATTGTGTGTCTACATCCTACGCAAGACTGACCGTCCTTAATTTATAAAATGCGACCAACGACCACCCGAGAGGATTATGTGGATTGTATTTATGGTAATTTAAGTCCCTTGTGAAAATAAATTTGAGATTTTTTTTGCATATCAACAGGATGCAGATGTCGATCGATTAATTTACGGCAAGGAAATCGTCGTCCCCAATAAGTAAGGTGACTGGCTGATTGAATTTCATAAACACAACCAATTGTTGGAGGGTCTGACTACTCACAATTCACATAAAACAAAGAAAAAAAAAATGCCTCGTTTCCTCTTAACATTCTGGATAAGAAAGTGTTGGTTGCTTTGATAGGTAAAAACGGAACAAAAAAGAAATAAAAACTGGTCTGGACCAGTACCACTTCTAACAAAGACCATTGACAACTTCCTCCGCACCAGCCCTTTTTGTGCTGCAGCTGTATAAGAATATTTAAGTGCAGTGGACCAAGAACATTGCGTTGAGTTGTTGCTGCTGCTATTCACACACAGACTTGTAATCAAATGAGCTAGACAACCGGTTTTTTCGGTACCCGATTCTCCATTTACCAGGAAGTTTAAGCAGTCAAGCAGGGAAGTTATGTAGTGACTGTACAAACCAACCTGATTTGAAGCATGAAGTTCACCAAAAAGAGGTTTGTTTTACTATCAGCTGCTGATTCTGGGTGACCAGGAATGTTCAGAAAGTATTAATGCAAAGGGTTTTTGAAAGGTATCCTGGTTAGCTTAGTTTCAATATTTATGTATGTATACCAAACTCAATAAATATGCATATGATTACTCTGGATTGATGTCAAACTAGAGCAACTGGTCACCCCACACGTGCATCAGATGTCATATTTTCGGGAAGGACGAGGTATACATGTTTTTTTTTTAAATCTCATTTCAAGTTTAACGTAATTCAAGCATAGTTTTATAAGACTTTCAAGAATGATGAAGGTCACCGAAGCAAATCAGAACTGTTATTCTGTTATCCTTACGACATAATAAGCCACAGACAACTGGCCATAGCCGTTGACCCAGAGAAGAATACAACTTAATTTCTTCGTCCGTTTTCACTCTTCGTGGTGTAGATACATATACTTGTTCGTATTGTGTACCTGAATTGCCTTATTTCTTTTTGTCCCGCATTTCTTTCCCCACAAGAGATATAATTTGTATCCCCTTGGTTTTCTTTTTCTGAGAAATTGGGGTGCTTCGCTGTTGTCCATTTTAATTAGAGTCCGTGAAGCATTATTCATTCTCTGTTTTCTTTTTTTTTGTAAACATTCATAATCTCGTTCATGTCCTTGTGCTTCAGTGCAAGCAAATAAAAACAAAGAAAATGAATCTTGGAACGGAAATCTGACTGGTTTTTGTGGAAAAGTGGACCAATGACCCTTCTTTTGGAGATTTCACCAAACCGTCCAGAATGATGTAACTACATGATGCATAATTATTTAAGGAAGACAAAACATTTCTCTACATCGAAAGAAGGTATTCAATTATTCGTCGAATAAAATAAAGAAACACGAATTTCACCAAACGCGGACAGGTCTATAGTTTTGGTTTTGAAAAAGCGTGAGCTTGATCGCACCAAATTAACCCGAACAGAGAGAGAAAAAAAAAAACAACCACATAGACTTCTTGGGTCATTAATCAAACTGCGAGACATATCTTTGTATCAGAACATCAGAAAGACCAATTTTTTTCTTTGTTTCATAGAAACAGTCATTTGTGATGATGTACACCTGGTGTGCATTTGAAATGCAATAAACAGCTTTGTTCCTTTGTCCAGTTTGTGCACATGTTTCTGTGTATCTCCGAGCTTTGTGTGTTTTACAAAGACACAAAGTATAACACTTTTCCTTGTTGCAACGTAAAGCAGTTTCACAACAACTGGTGGAGATACATATTGCTATATCACCTCAACCTCCTTGAATATGCTTCTGGGTGTGACCAGTCACTGTGTGAAATTGTCAGTTAGCCGCTTGATAGTTGTACCTAACCTATACGCTTATCATAATTTATGGTAATTACCGTCACGGTTTATGCATTCTTTTTCGCATTTATTGCAATTTTTCTTTTCATTTTCTTGATTTAATATGAGTTTGCAAAAAAAAAAAACCAGTGGAAGTGCATTTGTGGTGAAGTACAATTCGTTATGCGAATGTGCACTTGATAAATGCGTACTACAGGGTTACTCAATTTTGTTTTTATTCATTTTATTTAGCATAGCGTGTAATTGATGATAATTATAAAAGGAAATGCAAATGGTATGCTAGTGTAATTGCAAAATTCTCTCGCATCGACAAACGTTCATAATATTCATGGCACTGAATTAATTGTAGTGCGCAAAAAAAAAAAAAAAACCTATTCAACTGAGATTTATGTAATTTTCACATGACTTTTCCGCCCCTTTATCAGAATTTTATGCATGAACTTGGGACTTTTGTAAGGCTTTTTGATAAGAACCGGTCTCATTAAGAGGCGTAATTTTGCAAATTTCATAGAAAACTCTAAAGGCTCAATCTGGACTAAAAAACAACAAATTCTCTTTGAAACCTGAAAATAGAGTAAAATGCAAACTCTGTTTAGTTGGCAGTTTTCCTAGTCTCTAATCGCTTAAGGTAGGAACAACGATTCACACACAGATAAATTCGATAAGGCAGAGAGTGTAGTGTTATCGATAAAAAAAAAATATTAAAATATACATATGTTTCGATTGCCAAACCTCATAAGCCTGATAGCAGCAATAATCTAAAATGTTTCATTGTCACAAAAAACCGAAAAAACCACACATTTTCGACAATCAAAAAAGTAGTAACCTCCTTTTTTAAATTTAGAACTGATACTAATTAATTATTTATCTTTATCAGTAGCTCCAATGCATCACCATATAGAAAAGTTGTATAAGCAAACAAACTATGTATTTCTAAAAAAATAAATTAAAGGCAGTCAGTCGACACACTAAGTAGTAGTCTTTTTTTCAAGTGACGGCAATCTTTCTTTTAGACGATCTTATCTTAACAAATAAACGACGTCGTCGCGTACCAATTAGATAAAGTGAAATCAAAGCGGTTTAGACGCCTTCTTGCACTGTTGAGCTTGTAAAATTGTTTGTGTTTGTTTTGTGAGTGCAGCACTGTTTATGTGTCATATCAATATTAAGTTGAAAAAAGTGTAGAAATTCATGTTTTTTTCTTTTAAAATTTTGAAATTTCGTTAATGTATCATCGAGATTGGGAAATCCTACCAAAGCGGATTCTATTTTAATAAGTCACTCTCAAGGGAATCTTGTGCTATGGCATTCACTTAAATTGAACCTTAAATGATTGATCGTGTGTCTGGGTGAAGTCTTTGCATTGAGTTTCGAAATTGGGCCAATGTGTTGGGATTGTTTCAATAATTGTCGATGAAAGTGGATTAATTAATGTTTTCCTCTTTGTTTATTAAGATTTATATCATATGTGGGTTATGTCATGATGCTATTCTGAAGTAATTGCTAAAGTTAGATGTTAAAAAGAGGAAACCTTCAACAAAATATGACATAACTTATCGGTCACTTTTATAGGAAGCTTGTCTCTCGTGATGGATACATTTCGAAAGATTTTCTACTTATATGCATTGTTATCTTTTATTAAACTAAACGATTTCTGGTTTCCGAATTCAATCGTCAATAAATAAGAACATGCTAATCAACAATCAAGACCAATTTTGCACTAGATACTTCCGGCTTCAATACGATCCACACGAGATAAAAATTAATTGAAACTATCCGTGATGTTTTAATAAGCTCCCCTCGCATTCTCTATTATATCAAGCATCATTCAAAGCCCGTCTAAAAATTTTTTTTTTTCATTTAATTTATTTCACACTTGTCAAAAGTGCAGATTTCCTAACATGACAAATCTGTCTACTTTTGTTCATTAAATGCATATACTCGTAAATATATGTACGTCGTGCCTCAAAGATGCAAATTAAGTGAAACTATTATTATTTTAGGCAAAACGGGTTCGAAGAAGTACGTCAGAAAACCGTTTGCAATCATTAACATTTTTGTCTAAATTGAATATTTATGTTTTTTTTTTTCTTTTTGATTTTTTCAATACCATTGACACGTTACTGACAATTTCCATATCAGAAAGGAAAATATGAGTTCCATTGATTGTTGTTGTGGTTTATTTTTTGTAATGACCATAACTCGTGCTATTGCAATCTAAAGTTATTCAACAATTAAGTATTTATTTGTTATGTAATACTCATCATTTGTGACTTCTAGGTCCGGGGCGCCACTTGCAAGACCCGCAATTAGCATTAAGTCAGAAAAGTTCAAATTTTCTTGATAACAACTTTTAATTATTTCCATTTGACGTGTCATTAGTCTTGTAGTGGTGGATGAATCATAAAGTGACGCGCGGACCAGAGATGTACCTTGAGAGTTTAACATTGGGCTTTGAGTTGCGTATTGCATGTGATGCGGTTGATTTATTATATTAAAGAAAACAAAGCAATGAATAAACATTGTTACTAAATACATATGTAAAACTATGAATTATTGGCGACGACAAAATTGCTTGACATGACATCAAAAAAAGCTAAGGATTTCCTTATTGACTTGGCAGTTTTGCATTTGTTGCAGAAGTTCAATTGCATGGAATTTATTTTTAACTGCACTTTTTCTTTTCATTATTCGAATCGAATTGTGCAACAATCTTGAAATGTAATTTGTATTGCCTGTTATTGTTACGGATTATCTGGTTTAGTGAACTAATGTGTGATTTATTATGTAAAACAGTGTTATTGCACGTGTCTTTAAAATGTGTGTGTTGAGTTTTATTTGTTTTTTTAATTAGAGCTTGAGTTTTAAAACAGTAAAAAGTTGCAATACCATTGTTTTTTCTGCATTCATTGATGCTGATGATTGTTGGCGTTGATAATTTCCTTTGTCATTGGGTGTATATAGGTAGGTAGACAGGCATTTTCCATGTAGGGCGGATAATAGGCGTTCCCCAAATGTTGACAATTCGCCTTGTGAAGTTATTCGATTGACGTAGTTTATACATACATTACACAGGCATGCCACTTATTTCTGCTCATTGCGCTTTGAACAGGAGTTCCCAATTTTCAATGAATTTCTATGGTTTTTCATATTTACCTCGTACCTCGCCACACTGGCAAGGTTAATTTGATGAAAGCTCCCTTTGAACGGTTTGAAATTCCAAAACCGTAAATGAAAATCTAATTTCCTTCCCTTTCGACATCATAGTGAATAGATTGTGTAGGTCTAAACAGCGAGACAGTCTTAATTACATTGCAAGCTGCATGCACCACTTATCACCCTCCACTTCGAATGCTGCACATTCTATTCAATTCAGTCGTCGCTCTCCATCATGTTTCAGGCTTTCGATCTAGAGTTTCTGTAATTTTACCTTCGCTTTTAAGAGTGTGCGGTTCTCGACTGCAATATACTGCACCTGGTGCATTATGTGCAATCTAAGGTTTTGTAATCCTAACCATCGACGTACTTTCGTTTAAAACTGCTCGTCCGAAAGTGAATTCCTACACACACACGTAGGCACGAGCCCTTTAGTGAGAAGCACCAGATTCAATGGACGGGTTTGTAAACATTGATAGCCGGGGTAGTAATCAATTAGCAAGTGGCCGCGATAATTAACACCCGCCACTATTTCCCAACCATTTATTACTTTCTACCTCCAATTATTGATAATCATAGCGTACGGATTCCGATTGTAGGTTACTTTTTCCACAATTGTTGCACGCGAATTGAAAGATAGAAATTTGTGCGGAGTGCTATAAATAACTGAAACACATGTGAAGCCGGGTGCGGATTTATATTCATTTATGTAGACGGGTCAAAGTTGCAATAGTTGTTGCTTTTGAATGGCGATTGTGACTGTGTACTTATGGTTTGTTTGAGAAGTTCAACAGCAATCTGTCTCTAGATATTTTAATGGCAAATTGCTTGTTAGGGGGATCTACATACGTTCTAGCGATAAATTGAATGCATCTCATTCCATAATAGTCGGTCAATGGACTGCAATTTGATGCTATGAATTGATTGATGAACCGGACAGATGATATTTTTTGATTTTTTTTTATGAATAAAACGTGTGTACATAAATATTTGTGTAAAGAATATTCGATGAACTTTGAAACCACTTGGCGGCTGTGTGTAGAATGGGCCAAATTCTATGTGGGTGAAGTTCGTTAAGTGTTTTATAATCATTAATCTTTAAGTTTCGCAAACGGCTGTCATCTCACGAACTGTTAAAGTTTTAGATTTATTACCAAATGAACCGTCTCTGCATCTATGTCAAAGTATTCGCTCGAATTTGCTCAAAAAATTCTTAGGAAAAATTCCTTTATTAACATTATTCAGAATTCTATTCAAGCGTTCCCCAACTTGTCCGAAATTCTTTGGCCCTAAAGTATGTCAATCGTATATTATCCCTCCTCAAACCAAACCCCTGGATAATAACATTCAAGTACTTCGCCCTGACATACGCAT
Source organism: Criorhina ranunculi (assembly GCA_951813785.1). Lineage (NCBI taxonomy): Eukaryota > Metazoa > Arthropoda > Insecta > Diptera > Syrphidae > Criorhina > Criorhina ranunculi. The sequence continues at coordinate 62,539,887 of OX638384.1, read as the reverse complement.
TTATTATACCTCCCACCGAGCACCGATCCCGAATGAAGGGTGCGAAAATTTGTGCACAACACGAAACGAAATTCTGAACTTTTTCCTTTCATAATCTCATCCTGTTATGCATACAATTTGTAGACTTTCAGGGCAACAAGTGATAAAGAAAAAAAGTGCCATCAGACCTCTCATTCGCCCGCTCACAAGGACAACAAAAATCAACTTAAAGACGAACATTGTTGCTGGAGCTCATAAATTCGAATGAACCTCACTTGGGTCTTCAGCTCATTTTAATGAAAATACCTTTTATATTCATGGCATAGGAATGATAAGGGAAAAGAAAAGCAAAACAAACTCTAACAGGATCAAGTGAAATAGAGAAACAACAAAGAAGACAAATAAAATATGCTTAATACAGTTTTTTGTATCCTGGGTCCTTAAATTGGGGTGCGAAAGAGAATTTTTATTGCACTGTTTGTGCATTCTGTTCTGAGAAATTAAGTCAACTTTCCTTTGTCAAAGGTTAATAGCAGTGTGCCTTATGATTCAACGATTTTAAATACAACACACAAACAGGACATCAAGTGACAGGAGTCAATTTCCCGGAAGTCAATGCCAATAACCGATAAATGGATAAGTACCGTTACTGGGAAAATATTAAATATACGAGTACATCCCACACGCCGGCAAGCGTGTAAACGGACACCAATCACTTTGATACACGGATATGGCACAAGAGGATGTAAATAAACCATTGTTCTTTATACGTATGAGAGTATATTAAACGTCCTTGTAAGGATATTGAATAATCTTCCTCATTGAACGCTGCGTGTGAACGAACTTAAATGCTTGTATTCCATTTTCTGTGTTATGGCGCAACGTCCTGTGTTGTGTCAAGAATAAGTGGTTTTTCATTCTTTTCCGCAAAAAAATTTAAGATGAGGTATATTACTCATACGCCTACACAATTTGTATGAATGATGCACACCCCTTTCCCGCCCTCATATGTCAGCGTTTATCTGCGCCACAAAAGTCGAGGGAGTGTTGAGTGTGGTTATATACTACAGCTCTTTGCTTTGTGTGTCAATGACTTTTTAAGTTTTTTTTCGTTCATCTGTTTTTTTTTTTTTTTTTTTTAGGTTATACATATTATTTTTTTGTGTTCTAATAAATTTCACCGTTAACATAAGGTTGAATTAGTGATATTTTTAAATTTGGTTTTATGGTGAAAAAATTAAGAAAGAATTAATCATTTGTCAAGCAGTGTGTGCTTGTTAAAAGATAGATTTGACAAAGGCGGATGCCTTCGAATTGGGAAAGGTTGTTCTTTTTATGAAAATTTATTGCAAAATGTATAATAGATAAATTTTGATTTGACTACTCAAAACTGTGTGCATAAAATTATCGTTAAGTGGAAACATAAAACAAGAATTCACGTAATAGATCGAATTTAACTTGTAAAAGCCCACGTTTTCGTGTTAAATTTATCTAAATCTTATTAAATTGCGTAAGTGCGTAATACATATCTAACGACTATTTCAGGTAGAATATGTTGGCGGTAGATTAAATTGTATCGGTTTATGGATTTTTCTCGTACGTGTATTTTTTATAGTTGATTATGCAATTTAAATTGCCTAGTCGAGGAGTAGTTAAATTCAGAAATTGCTTTTGAAGTGAAATTTAGCTTGAGTCTGGTCTGAGAGAAGAGAAGTTTTCATGTATATCGATAGTTAAATCCTTTTGAGTTAATTTGAAACAGAAACAAATGTATCTACTCTCCATATTCACACTTAACATCTTTTAGGAATTTCCTTTCATTGGAAGGCAAGCAGATCTCACAAGGAATCAATTTGAAATTCGATTCCCAAGAACACATTCAATCAATGTGATCATGCATAATCTGTCAGGTGAATAAGCGAACGTCTTCCACAAACCCAACAGGAAATAGTTTCAAACAAACCGACCTTCGAATCATAGAGAGAAAGATAGAAGTTTGTTAATAAATCACGAATTTCTATACACATGCACAGTACCAGTATCTACCTTTCGTGAACATTAAAAAAAATAAATAAAACAAAATGTATTCCCTGCTCGCCCTGAATAATTTTGTTTTCTACTAAAACATTTTCTAATTATCGCGCTCCTTCGACCTCGAACGAATTCATTCACATTGCCCGTTTACAGAATAAGTAGAACATAGCTTCCTCCTTTTTGGCAAATTCCGACTGCATCTTTTGCCAAAAATTTCACCTCATTCCTGTGAGATAAAACGAACACATTATCTCAGAAAAGCGATCTTATGTCATTTTGCGAAAGTGAACCGCAATTCTAAAAATAGTCAAGAGTCGAGAAGATACAAGAGTGTATATAGGCATAGATACGTCAGACGAAATGTGAATACTAAATTGACAGTTTGCAATGCGACGCGCTGATTGTCTATCGACGATTAACGTCTCAACTGTCGACTGTATGAATCCTTGGATGCATTTTTTCTAAAGAAGTACGACTAGTATAAATATGTACGTGATGTGGGTTCAAAAGCCAGATGCCCCCATAGTGAATGAATAAAAAATAATCAATCAATTGAGGTTCGCCCCCCCTCTTTACTTTTGTCTCTCCCCTTTTCTAATTCTTTTATTCAAACACACTGCTAACCACCGTCGAAGCGTCTTAAGCTACCTTGTTGTAAGTTTGATGTTTGTTGTCATGACTATTTCCGGTGGAAACTTTTCTATCAATTTCTAACTGCATTTTGAAAATGAATTCATAAATTAGATAGAGCAACCCCCCAATTTACCACCAATTGCATTTTCAAAACAAATGTTGCATACAATTTCGTAATAACAACGTTATTGATATATTCTGACAGATAAGCGCCAATTAGGGGTTGAGTTTACCAAAAAACTAAAACAAAGACCTCGAGGGAGGGGAAAAAAATGTTACTCCAAAAAATCGGCGGCAAACCGACGCTAAATTGGCATATCCGTATCTAACCAGGCATGCTCGTACTGTACGTGACTCTGTCGCATTGTTATTGAGTTACAGTAGCGGTGCGGCGGCGGGAAAAGAGTTTGCAACGATAATTTGAACTAAGGAAAAACCAAAGCTGTAGTTAGTTTGTGTGGAAAAATCACCATGAGTGCGCCCGTCGCATGCCATTTCCTTTATTTCGTGACACGACACTCAGTCATATGCTCACGGCAGCTCAGCCGGCTCTGCCACTCAGTTGTTGGTTGTTTGAGGTGAGATGCCGGCGATTGATAAGCGAAAGTTTTGACCTTTTCCAGTTTGAGCCGCAGTGGTTTTGCATAGCTTGTGGAATTGTATTGAAAATTGTTTGCTAAATTGGCAGCTTGTTGAAAATTTAGTTTGGGTAATTCAGAGTTAATTGCAGTATTGATTTTACAATGGAGGACAGAACGGATATATAGATGGCAAAAGGTAGTTGGTTCAATGTCAGGATTCCTTGTATGTAGTAGATGAGAAGCGCGTTTGAGATTCGCATCAGCGGCATTGTCTAAACTTGTATCGATATGATGGAAGTTAACCGCGTACGTTAACTAGGCGTACTCGAGTCAGTTGGAATAAGTGACCAGAACTTGAATTCAATTTTCAACGTACTTTTTGCAGATTTTATGAATCACACATTTCGAATCGCAAGACCAAAGTGAGATTGATTTTCCCCCTTATTCCATAGTGGTTTTTACATTGTTTTTCTACTTCTCTCTAAGTACTCTTTCATACACAAACAACTGCTCTAGAACCACCAACACAGCCAGAGAAAAATGCAAACTACTTTTTAACTCTTATGAAAACTTGACTCAAAACATTTGTGTCATTTCGCTTTGAAAAAGAAACCATCAGCAAAAAATTAAAAGAAAAATATGAGAATTCACTTACACGAACAAACGACCTGCTATCCACACCCTAGAATGGTGGCAGAGCCACTTTATATAATTTAATCGGCTTTTAACCCAAAAAGGAATCCAGAAAAAAAAGGCGAAAAGAACACAACCATCATGAGCATAAAATTGAAAGCACAATTACGTTTTGTTTTCCTGGTAATTTTGGAACATGGACAGTGGGTCTACCTGACGCTGTAGAAAAAGGGGTGGTTTTGCTTTGACATTTAATGTGACATTTGATGAGTCTTAACCAAATTGTATGAAAACTGCGGAACAGCTAAGTAGACGATTTGTTATGATCACAAATCGATTTGGCAAAGGGATCCATCTAAGTCTGTATTTTAAATGGGATGTACGTGGCTTATGTAAAATTCAATTCAATTCAGCAAATGAAAAAATTCATATAGAAGGGTCGGGTCGGGTCGAAAAGAACATGAGAAATCGTTGACCTAACTAACAAATGCTCTTCAATCATTCACGAAGAGCTCTGAAACCTGACACAAGTCAATTCCACTTGAGTTCCCTCAGAGAATTCAACCCTCTGCGTATGTGGATGTGGAACAAAAGAACTATTATGAAAATCTACTTGAAATCGGATAGACGCATTTGCTAATTCGTAATTACAACCTCTTTCGACACCCCCCCTTTTTTTTCTAACAATCTACACGAACGCCATTCGATACTGCAAAATTATTGCGAAAGACTAACTTTTTTTTCACCATTTGTTAGAGATACATTCCACATCCATCATCATCATCATCACCGTCGTCGTCGTCGACGCCCATATGTGTGTGGGTATTAAATGCATTTTTATTTTCAAAGTGCTAAACAATGACGACTCTGTTGATTGCCGTGATGTCAAAGTTGCTTTTTGGGGTCTTATGACACAGTTTTTATATGACCCACTTTGTGATGGATTTTTAAGTGTCTCGCATCAATTCGCTTTGCAAAGGGCACCATGATAAACGTGTGTGTTAGTAAACCACCAATTATTCAAAATATTTCAAATTGAATGCCATGTGTGTGGACTTGACATGCAAGAGTCTTAAATTTAAGAGGTTACATGAACAGGGGATTTAATGGACAGTTTTTCATGCTTTGACATTGACAGACGATGCCAGCGTCACTATGACAATTTGTCAGTTGACAGATGACATTTTTTTTAAAATGTTTTGTGAGAACGATGTGAACCACAGTTCAGTTTATTACCGATGTGGTAGGTGTGTCGTGATCTCAAACGTATATGTATTTTTTAATCGAAAAAGTTATTACGCAACTCGGTCGTAAACAATAAATCGATACACGTACTCGTACATATAAGACGATGCCGGTGATTGAAAATAGAACTGAGTCGACTTCTAAGGAGGTTAGTGGTTGCCTGTTTTATTGTATACCACCCGGCACTCACAATTGCACACACCTTGATGACGGCTCCACCAAGAAAAACCACCTGCGATAGCTACCAACTTATGATCTGGGTGGCTGCGTGCCTGTTGTGTGTGTGATTGTTGTTATGCTTTGTTTATAGAGTTATGCATATTTACAGCATCATGTTCCCGTTCCCGATACAGACACTGAAAATACCAGGATTTGGGTTAGTTGGCTAGTTTTGCAGAATTCTAGATTCTCTTGCTTGTGTAATTATTTTCGTTTGCTTATTGTAAATTGTTTGATGAATGCATTTCAGCTGCTATGCAATCGTTTTCCAATGTATGCCAGCCAACCGATATTGCGGCGCAGACTATGTGGGCCATCAGATGTTGATGGGTTGATCTCTGATACAATTTTGGATACAATAATGAAAGGCCACATTCCAGTGGGATTAATTTGATTGGATTGTAAGGTCAAAAGTTTCCTTTTCAAAGTGCTTCCATACAGGCATATCGGAGAAGCGGATTACATTCGATAAGTGGTTGCAAACATTGTTTCCCTTTGACATTCGACGACTTGATTGCATTTAATTTCATTAATTGGAATTGACATGTTCATAGTTGAGTTTGTATAAGAAAATTGAAGTTTTCTTACCCTGAAGTTATTGTGTTGTAAAATTGAATACCGGAAGCTATTAGAATAAAAAAAAAAACTGGCAGACACATATGTATAGCAACAGCATCTCATAATTAATATTGGATCATCGAAATGTAGGCGTTTTCTGACATTTGCATTTGTTTTTTTTATGCCACGACGTGTGGCAATTTTAATTGTGAAAACTTGATTAACTGGACAGCGTCTTTGCCAGAACCACGACCAATTAATCAACGAATTTCTTTCATAAGAAAGATATAAAAAGTTAATAAAAAAAAAGATTTTAAGTACACAAACAGAAAGTCAGAGAAACATGCGGTAATATTGTGTGGAACGTGTGTATAGGAAATGTATTCCAATCGAAATCAAAAATTTCCATTGCCCATTGTATACGGCAAGACACTTGGGAATCTTTAGAAACACGACCACTTAATTTGCATGTGCATCTAGGGTCAACGTCTACTCCTTTTCGAGTCCACTTTGCCTAATTGAGAGACATAGTGTCAAAGAAGAGAGAAAAAAAATACTAGAATAATTGAACCAAACGAGAAAAGAATGAAGGCTACACAAATGGACTTGGATCGGGAGTAAGACTGGAAGAATAAAAAAAAAAAACAACAAAATATGCGTGCAAAACAAAGTTGTTCGACGGTCACTAGCACTTTAATCCACAACCGGGCATGGAGCACTGTGCCTGCGCACGGTCTCATGGAAGTAGTTGGCTAGACCAGTTAAGCTGGTTGGACAACGATCATGATAAAAACGATCAACAAAAGACAACATATGTGTGTTTGTATTGATATGTTTAAGTGTGTTTGTGTGAGCGAGTGCGAGACGAGAGATTCATCAGTTAAGGCCGTCCGGACGAAATTCATATGACCACAGACGAGGATGGTATGCGCGAATGATGAGGAATAGAGGTGGATGGCGATGCACATAGCACACACACAACAAGGTTAATGCACTTTGGGGTCGATGGATTCATTTGCTCTAAACTCCCCAGAGATGGCAACACATCCAATAAGCACTACCATCCACCAGCCGGCCAGTTATTCAACTTTTCAATTATGGTAAAGCATTAGTGATAATGTATGGTTTTTGTGCACAATATTGCTACTGACACTGTGCACGTACTCGACTGGTACTGGGTTGGCCAAGCAAAAGAAAGTTTTATTTGGAGTGAAATGATAATTTACTTTTTTTTATTGTTTTTATTACAAGGGTTAATCAAATCGAAAGCACAGAGCAGTGATTAATTTGATGTCCTGAAAGGAACGGTGGTTGGTGGCAAACAGAATTGCTGATGGTAATTTATGTGCATGAACGAATTGAGGTTCAAAATACGAGTAATTGAATAAATTGCAAAAATATTCTACCTCTGATGTGCACATCAATCAAGGTGTGGCCTCTTCAAATGTTTTCATGAAATTGTGAATGGATTTGAGGTGTTGGTGGCAATGACTTTTGATGGGAGATTGATGGTATTACATAGATCAATGGGTGTAACAAGACAAGACAACAAAAATGAATTTTATCATGTTTCAAACAAGCTCTTGAATATGTTCCACATTTTTAAAGCAAACAAAAGAAATGCATTCTATGTTCCATTATACATACCTTTTAATTTCTATTTCTCCCCTATTCTGTCGTCACACCCCGATGGGCTCATTATTTTTTTTTCCAGTGCTATTAATTCAACAGCAGTTTGCGGCAGCTTATTAAGAGCTGCAATAAAAAGAGAGAAAAAAAAAACATGATTTGCCTACTAGAACCATACAACACAAACGCTTCCATAATTAGTAAACAAAGCGCATGACGTTTATAATTTACGATATTCTGATGGAGCGACGAAAGAGGTGAGTACTGAGAAACCCCAGTACACAGAGGAACCGAATTGATTATCAGCATTCTTTTTGATTTTGATTTTTTTTTTTTTTTATTTCGCTGGGGGAAAGAACGATGACACAAATGAAAGAGAAATACAAATTCTAACAACCTCAAACTCCAACTCCAACTTCAAGTAAAATTATTTTTCCGCTTCGTTTGACTCTTCAGAGCACCCTATTCGCTGTGACCATTTGGAGAATTTATGCAATCGCAGCATAATTTCAACTGTTTAAGGGGAGAAAGGCTTCGTTATACAAGTTGGGGACTAGAACAATGGCATTCCACACATGAAGTAAGGGAATATGTTTTGTAGCTTAATGACTCTGTTGAATGGTGAATGTGATATGCTTCAAGGTTCCACTTTGAGGCCATCACTCTTGTATCTTCAGCAAGACCTTAATTAGGTGTACACATTAGTCACCTTGTTTCATAATTAACAGTAATTATCAACGTAATTTATTCACATTTAATCATCTGAGAAATTTACATTGTAATGAGAGTTGGCAAATAAAAAAAAACATCTGTTCTCCTCGACACGTCTGACACGTGCTGGTAGAGGTCTAACTTCTGACACTTTTTTTTCCAAAGGTCGGTTTTCATTGCAGAAATCATACACTCAAAGTAACAGGAAACTGCGAATCTCCACAAATAATAGCAATAAAGCATTTATGAAAGCGAAACGTGACGACCGATGGTGTATATTGGACATGTGTCTTCAAATATCAATACGATTGACGTCAAGAGCATGGGTACAAGTTTTATGAGAGAGATTTACCTGAAGGAATAAGTGAAATCGTGTTATATATCCCACATATGCATAAACATTTGATCTCAGAGTGATCTTAACTGACCTCTTGGTTTGATAGTAAAAAAAAAACAGAAAACAGACAAAACACGCTTGAAATAAAGTTTATGAGTAAAGTGGTGAAATCTGGAGCAAAGTCATTGAACTCCTCTTTATGGGAGGAAACGTAAATTTCATTGTTTCGCTAAAAAAAAAGTGTGAATCACGACAGGTTATAAATGACTTAAGGGTGAGTCAAAGTGCTGTTGATCTAGGAAATGACATTGAAAGGACATATAAATGATTAAAAGCATCATCTACTTAATATGGAGCTTTGAATAAGTTATGAATTTTACAACATTTAAGCTTACGTCATTTATTTGACACAAGTTTATGAACGTGAGCTAACAAACATCGGAAATCTCAGAACGGAAATTCATATGTCCCTCTTTGAATTTCCAGCCTAGTTCAGCGTTATAAAGATAAGTTACCACCAAAAAGCGATTTGTCAAAACTGTTCCACTTCATGCCAGCATAACAGTCATGCTTCTACCCATAAATTAGTTTACACAAAGCGTAACTTCAACACTTTTTCCGGTTGTCTTCCGGAGTCTCTGCGCTGCAGTGAGAAATCAAAACAAAACGTTTACCTACTCCGCCCTTCGGTCCTATATGCCTGTGCCAACACAGTGAAAACAATTACCTGACCCCACTCAACTAACGATGTTTGGTAGCGTGCCACCTTACTATCGATGGAAATTCACAGCCCATCAACCCTGACCGACATGAAAACTAAACACAGAGACCCTTTGGGATTTTTGTTTTTTTTTAGTAGCAAATCGCATGTCTTTCGGGTGGTCAAAAACGACATAATTTCGAAATTCGGAATCTATGTGTTACAGTTCAGGGAAGGGTAATAAACTTCCGCTGGACAATTTGAACAAGAACAATACCACGGTTTAACGTTTTTGGGTCATTGACCCCATTAGTTTGTTGCGGTGTTTTGTTTGCCTCAGTGGTTAGGTAGATGAGAATCAGTGGACCAAGACAAGGTTAATATTTTTTCCTATATTCCATTCGTGAGACCCCAATCATGATGACAGCAAAGTTGATACTGTGATACCTTTAACATGCATGATCATTGCGCAAGCTCTGTAAAACGTTCTATTACTTCTCCAAGAGATTGGCATTTCCAATCACAGGCTTTATTGTAATTGGGGTCAGCAGCACTCCTTTATTTTGTGCTCATCTTCTTTTGTGGATTGACATTATGCTCGTCGAATTGTTTCTGTGTGACGATCGTGCCTCTTCGAATTCCTTGTCGAAGGCCACTGAAAAGCATCTCTTTAAATAGACATCTCAATGTCGGATTAGTGAATGGTATTCACATGATAAAATCTTCACTTTTATTCCAAGTTTTGCCTTCCGCTTCTTAAATTCACTATTGTTATGTCACAAAGAGTTGAGTAACACCTTGTCGTTGCCATTTTCGGTCGAGTGTGCTAATAGCAAATCAAATTTGGACCACAAAAAGCAAACAAACGATTAACTTCATTCATCACATCGATATCAATTGGCTTCCACTTCAGGGTCTACCAAGCGAATTTGTTTATTAATCGATTTAAAATTGACAAACACACAACATTCATTAATTTGAATTCACTTTGAACTGTCTTCTCTCAGTCTGTTGGCCAGATCGTATACGATATAAAGCATTATTTTCCTTTTTGCCGAGAAATATGCAACGATATTTTACTGATCGTCGTTCTTTGCTTTTCTTTTTTCAGGTTCAAATTGATAACGACAAATGTCGTCGAGAACGCGAGTCTACCCGCATGCCTACTTCGCGCTTAGATCTACCAAGTCTGTGCAATGTGAATAATTCTACACGCACTGCACGTTGCATCGACTCACATAACAACACAGTCATGACCCAACTAAGTCCGCAACCCCCAAACAGCAACAACAATAACAATGTGGGATCACCTATATCATCGACAACTGTCTCATCACATACAACACACAGTTCATCGGGTGGATCAGGAATGATGACAGCTTTGTCGGCTAAATCGAATGGCTCTTCTTCATCGTCGAGTAGTGTGGATGGAAAGGGCGCCAGTACGCCGATGACGCCATCAGGTAATGTATCAATCAATTTGATAGAAACAAGATAATGGGGATGTGAATAGATGATAGTCCAATCAAAGATAATTTAGGAGATGTAAACCGAGGGTAAATAAGGGTGTTGAATGATTGACGGATTCTGTTGTGTTACTATTTTATGTATGGTAATTGAATTTCCTAGTTACAAAATACGTATCAATTTACATTTTATCTTATTTAACATCGAAGATCCTAAACCTATTTGTATCCAACAATAGCTGTTTTATGATACCATCGCCTGATTTTGAAATTTATTCCACATGCTTCCCAGCCATAGGATCCTTTCGGCCTGTAATGGACGCTTTTATAAGCAGACAAACGATACATGGAACCCATAAATTGTTGACTTTATCATCACCATCTTGGTGGAACGACTTAATTTCTACTTAAAGCCTATTGTATGGCACCACCATATGCGATGCGCATAATTATTGGGTAGATTCTCATACCCCGATGTATCCAGACAGCATGACACAGATTATGATTGTTGACACTCTGACAACATAACATCAAAAGGATTCATCGTCCTTCTACATAAAAAAAAAAAATATCTCCAATTTCCCCACTCACTGACTTTTTTATTCCAGTCAGGGTTCGTCATATTTATTTAGGCCGCTTGTCAATTCACAGCTTTCCCGCTCCATCATAGCTTTTCACATCGTTGCCTTTGTGCATTGCACGGAATTCATAATTAGTCTGATGACTAGCACGTAATCATTACAGCCAGTCAATGGGACGAAGCACGGATACAGTTTTTTGTTTCCTTTTTCGTAATTAAAGAACAATTCACGGAGACTAAAAAGGATGGGAAAAATAATGAAACGTGATGGTGGTGGCACCAAGATAAATGTCAAGGAGAGGCTGAGTTGGATAGATGCAACCAGTAGCCAGATTGACAGGGGGTGACTCTTGCCATTAATTAGGATCATTATTTGCAGGATTAAAAAAAAAATTTTATGGCTATCCCTGACCTTCCAGTTCATGGACATTATTCTTAATTTCATTAATTAAAAGTTTAAAACGAGTCAGATGGTACGCCATGTAACAACTCATCAGGATACTTTATTCATCCCCCATTTGTTAACTCATATCCTTTGGCTGTGGCCATCAATGCCACTTTACACACACGATTTGTTGACACATCTCGCATCCCCTTTATTTTTTTGTTTGTATGTATGCAAATGCTGTGGCGATAACCTTGGCACATGTTTGTATGCCACATAGAGTCAAGGTCATTTTTATTTACCCTTCTCATTTCAGAACTGATTAAGAAGTACAACAGCTACTTAACCGAAATGGAGTTCGATGAGTTGAAGATATACAAGGAAATCTATTACTTTGGTCAATCGGCGAATAAAATATACGCAAAGCCTTCATCGAATCTTAATTCAGTTTATGATGACGAGAATGGAAATTATAAGATCGTAAGTTTGATTTTAATTGCAAGAGATTGGAGAAGAATTGAAGTTTTCATTTTTTTTTTAGGTTGAACACGATCATATTGCCTTTCGATATGAAATTCTCGAAGTAATCGGTAAGGGTAGCTTCGGTCAAGTTATCCGAGCATTGGACCATAAGACAAATACCCATGTAGCCATTAAAATCATACGAAATAAAAAGCGATTCTTGAACCAAGCCGTTGTGGAACTTAATATTTTAGACGAATTGAGGGAGAAGGATGCTGACGGATCACATAATGTAATACACATGTTGGACTATACGTACTTTAGGCAACATTTGTGTATAACTTTCGAATTGATGAGGTAAGTTCTAACATATGACATCAAAAGTAGCTCAAAAAATATCCTCCCCAGAGCATTTAAATACTAAAAGGTTTACAATGTTTTATACAACAGGGTTTTTGTGATAAATACAAAATGTATTGCTCTCCTTTTGGTCGCTTTTCTCTGCCATAAACGTGTAAATTTTACATTCTTAAAACCCTCTGCCTCCCTAGAGAGTATTAAAAATGTATATTTACGCAAAAAGTTCGTTTGTACATCACCATTGAAACGCATTCCTTCCGCAAGTGAACATATTTCTTCGTTTACCTTCCACAAAACAGTTGTTCCTCTTTAATCACCCAAGTGGACCATAAAAAAAAAAGTAGATCTCAATACCCTCGGAGAGCGATACAACTCTCAATTTATTTTCCCTCAAGTACTATCTACGAACGTTGGATACCCTATCCTTAATGGTGGAATACTTCAATTATTTCCTCTGATTTTCTTCTGTTTATCAATTGTTATTGAGATTGAATCTTTCGCTATCACAACTTCAGCATAAGGTCAACTTGGGCGGATAGAACGTAGGTGGCTTATGGACTATTCCACCTACGCACAACTTTGCGTCATAATTGAGTTAAGGAGGCAAAAAAAAAAGCTTTTAAAAAAGAAGGAGCGTGTAGTATCGCGTGATTATGTACTCGTACATTTGTTGTTGTGGCATATTGAGCTTGTGTAACAGGTAGACACGACTTCTGACAATGGGTGTATTTTGCGTATTCTAAGGTTTTATTTTTGTATCTGTGACATTGTCTATCTTGTTAACATGAATACAAATTGCTGATTATCGTTAAATTAGTTGTGGAACCTTAGGAAGGACGACTACCTCCATTCGATTGGCTTCCTTTTCTCTCTTTTTTTAGTTGATTAAACACAATGTACCTTAATGTGTGGTACCATATTTAGAATTCAGCAACAGGGGACATATGGCAAATTAGTTACGTCGATGTGTGTGCAAGGGTTGGCTGGAAATTGGAACACGAGTAAATGGAACTTTAATTAATGTGGTCGGGTGGGCCATTTAAACCTAAAAATAGTTTCACATTGCCATTTATAATACAGTTAGCTTCTTTTTTTCTCATAAGAAAATATAAAAAAAGGGTTGAAAAGGATCCCAAATATGTTGGCATGTCAAGCAACACATACAGACATATCAAAATATCAAATTAAAGTAGAGGTCATCACTGGAAGCCATTGTAAACTTTAAGATGAAAAACCCCTCTGGGCAGTCCCAAAAGAAAGGAATCATATCCTCTACCCACATCACTGTAACGAACAGACTTCATCATCCTTTCATCACACAATGTCTAACAACAAACCACAGCAACCCTCTTCATGGTCCTTTCTTCACATTCAATCTGAGTTGTTGCTTCTATAACAACCATTTGCATAATGTTGACATTGCTAATTACAAAGCCCAACTTAAGTGTCAGCTGCTTTTGTCTTCTTCGGAAATTGGTGGTAATCTCCAGAGTAAACATTCTCATCCAACAGTGTTGATACCCAATTAGAAATGTTTCTTCCATCTCCTTTGAAACGATATTATTTTTATCGTCACATATGACGCGCTGACGATTACTGACGACAAATTAAATACCCATCACTCAACTCCACCACAATCGAACAGTTAACGTCTGCGAAATGAAGAAAAATGAACTCTTCTCTGGTTGAGGATTATTATTATTCTTTGGGGACTTTGTTTACCCATAAATTATCGTTTGTTGAGTGCCAAGCGGGTGAATGTGGCGAAGAAAGCAAAAAAAAAAGACGAATATCCTTGCGTGCCAACGCAAAAACAATATAAACTCAATTCACTTTCACCAGTTGCTTGGGTTTTGTGTATCGGTTTTTCGAATACCTGATGATCTACATGCTACATATTAAATCCTTTTACCCTGCCTACGATTCTTTGCATGTCTATCCTTTATCTGTTTTATTGTTGTTTTATGTTGTTGGGTTTTTAATTAAAAGTTGAAATATGAAATCAAGTGCATGTTTCCGGATCCGTTGTGCCATTTCGTGGATGACATTCTAACAAAAAGAATGCTTTTAATAATTAGTTGGTTTTCAGTTTCTCTAGGACATGTTGGTGGTTGGGCGGAAAGTTTAAAGGACAGAGTGACAATTTTAATTTCGGTTGGGGTTGGGGGGCTCGAAACCGAACGTTAATTGGGTCTCGAATATCAAGTTGAAAGAATTTTTGCGAAATTTCTTAAGTTTTAAGATCGCTGTTTGACTTTGGGGTAATTAATTTTGTGGAAAACAAAATTAAAATGGACTACCTTCTGTCACGCGTATGACTGACATGCAAATTGACTGTTTATATCCCATTTGAGACCGGAATTCTTTAACATACTTTTAATGACATGAGTTTGCAATAAAAGTGGTAACAGTCGGGATGTACTGCACGTGAGGTATAAAATGGGTCAGTTGGGCTAGTGTTTGAGTTTGATTCAATAGCGAATGGTACACCTTGTCATTTCCACGGTTATAAGCTAGTTTATCTAGCTTGTAAATCCATAAAGCCTTTTCCCATAAAGCTTATAAACCCCAAATTGAGCAACTGTGAAAGGAATACAAAAACCTGACCCACTCTATTTGTTTTCTTTTCAAAAATTCTGTAGAAAACCCCGCAGTTCCAACCCTTGGTTGAGTCAATCTCAATTAAGCATCTCACAGAGGCATAAACCCTACCCTATGTTACACCCTTTTTGCTTCATGCGCACAATGACATTATAAACTTTTACCGTCAGCGGTGGCGTCAGTCATCTGTTTAATTAAATTTGCAACTTTCGTGTCAATTAATGGCGAAAGCACTTAATGTACTACAACTCTCGACATTTCTATATTAATGCCATAGCACAGCAATAAAGATACTTTAGCAAATCCTAAACATGTGGATCTAACACGAGGTTGAAATTGTACTAATTGACACTTTTTTCATCGATCCATTTGTCACTTCTCTTTACCCTTGGTTGCCTTAACTTATCTCTAGACTAGGTACCTGCCTAAGACAGAAGAAAAAGTTTCAAGGTAATAGCGTATAATTTATCATAGGTCAAATGGTGTGCTGTGTAGAGAACTAAACGAACTTTACAGCATGAAAAAAAACTTTTTGCTCTCATTTTTGTTGTTACAATGCTGCCGTCAGAGGGAATCCTTAAGGAAAGGTACGAGAAAAAACTTTCTCCAAATAATGGTCCTTGACTTTAAACTAAAAATATCTATGAAGTGAAGAAAGGAGGCATTCAAAGGAGAATTTATTTCATACTGAGGTGGATAAATGGCCAAAATAGAATATCTCTCTATTGTCAGAGAGTATTAAGTGCCTTGGAGTTCGAAAATTGTTGCTATGCTGTCAACCTCTCACCTAAACCAATGCCTACTCGGGCGATCGATTACAGGCGGCTTTCGACTGTGTAGAATTTTAATGAATCCCTATACAAGGTTTCTGTCGTGTCGTATGTATGTGTAGTCATGAGGGTAGCACATGATAGACAGACAACTTAGATGACAGGTGATTCACCCCGTATTACTACTACAACAGGTGCATTGAAATTTGAATCTTCCATCCACCTACAGAGATGTGTTTGTACGTGTGTGTATTATTCGTTGAGGGTTATTTTTGATTAAAAAAACAAACAATATATTGGTATTCCCTCTCCAGTTGACAGATGGTTCGTTCTCAGATTCTCGTTTTATCCTTAACCTCTTTTAATAGTCAAAAGGATATTTGTATCAAGTGGCATGGGATCGACTACTAATGTTGCAGAAAACTTTAAGCCACTTGGCTGAGAGGGATTGATAGGGTTTACAATCCTTTTTCGATCTGAAGATGACAGATTTTCGTAACGATGATTAAGAGACAATTAGGAAGATGAAATGTTGTTTGAATTAAATGAATTTGTGACAAAAACTCGCATGAAAAAGTATTTTGTTGTTTAAGAAGTGACTAATTTAAAAGATTTTAAAAAAAACGTCCATCTTCACGATCATTATTGACACAAACCATATATTTTCATCTAAGCCAATAAATATGCAGCATTTTATTTAATGATCTTGAAAAAAATAAAATCATTGCCTATTCGTTTGAAGCGTGTGCGCACGTTGCCACTTCGTCTACCTTCCCCAACAAAATAAATAATTAAATTGAGTTTTCAATTTCTCGCCTAGGATGTAAATGTATATCCTTTTTGAAGCCAACAAAGTTTTTGATAGGAAAATCTAAAAAAAAAAACAAAAATCCTCGTAGGTTGCAAATTCAAAGACAAAAAAAGGAAGCAAAAGAGAAGTCATCAAAATGCAATAATCAGGATATGAGCCAAATTGATTTTTGTTGCTCCTTTACTTCCGTTTAGCATGTTAAAAAAATTCACCCGCTACAGTGCTTTGCCATTTCAAAAAGAAGTAGAAAGAGTGAACTAATATGCCGCCTAATTCGATTTGACTACGATAAATTTTTATTCGACATGCAAACGGAAATTGACGAGCTCCTCTTTGTCCTTCGACAAGGCTTTCGAGTCGGCATTGAAAAATCCTCATATCCCAGTCAACCCATAATGGTTTTCTTTTTAAAGAATTCATTCAAGATATACTTTTGTGAATGAGGCAAGTCCTAGGGAGGAAAAAATCTAAATTATCTAAAATCTCTACAAATTACGTCAGTTTAACATGGAAAAGGACAATACCAGAACAAATAATTGGAAATGAATTCCAATCATAGCAATCGACAGACTTATACCAAGATATGTATGGTAGCACCAAAAAGGGTCCCTTCATCGTTCAGCAAACATCTCATTTCAAAACAAATAAAGATACACACCACCAGCTTCAATCTTCATTCCCATAACCCATCATGAGACAATATAAAAAGAAGCTGCCAAAATAACACACGAAATAGGAGAAAAGGAAGAAACGTAAGAAAGTGAGAAAGTGACATTTGATAAGTCAGTTTACTGCCAGAGATGGGATGGTGATATTAGGTAGGCTTAACAGATTACTTTCGATCTCATTGAACCTCAATCATGACACTCAATAAAAACGAATCAAACAAGACTCCTTAAATCTACTCCATCGCATCCTTACTCGAAAGATTGAGGGCGGAAGAGAACATGTCTGATGAGAAGGGGAGGAAACCGCACTGTGTGATTTGGTGTTCACTTTAACAGAATCCTTGTATGCCTGAGGTCGTTATGCTCATATGAATTCAGAGAATTTTATCACACATTTCCTAGTGAAACCCTCATTGTGCATTGTGAATGCAGCTCCTTCCTTCCCTTGTGCATTGCTATACCGATTCATAACGAATTCAATTTTCCCACATGAGAAATATATCTGAATGGCTTCTGCCACTGGGAGAACAATTGAAATTTTATTGAATTCCCTCTCGGCATTCAAACGATATCCGCGCATTGGAAACTGCAGGGAATTGAATTACTGATCCATTTTTTTTTTTTTTGTACCATTGAAATCTGTTTTGTGTTTTAGATTTAGAAGCCGTAAAATTGAGTTCGTTAATTCATGAGGATTTGAGAGGAAAGTGGTTGAACTGTCATCTACCTCCTCGCATCCGTATCGAAATGAATATGCCTTACGTCCTCCTTTTCCGTACCAGTCAATTTGCAACGCGGAAAGTACCCAAGTAGAATGTTTATTAGAAAAAACCTATTTTCCCGTCGTTAGGAACCCTTTCCTCCTGATAATGTTAAGTAATATTTTCCTAGTCTATGAGTTAATTGAACTTTACTTGTCTCTTTGCTGCTAATCATTGTGTCCTTCAACCGCGAACAGCTATTAAATGACATAATTTGCATACAAGGTCATGAAGACCCTAACCTTCGTACCCGTCAGAGTAATGAATCCTTGAAACTATCTCGTCGCTTATCAATAATAAATTAGCGCTAAGCTAAAAAAAAAAAACAATTTTACTTCATGTTCAAGGACTAAATTTTCGATATGCGGAAAATTCCATTCTCCTCAAGGCTAAAGTACTATAATCTCGGCACAATACGTCATACTGGCAGTACCTCTTCCGTTGTTGCCAATCCGAACGCCACAAAAATTGCAAAAAAAAAAAAAAAACAAAACAAAACAAATGTTATCAGCTAATTAATCGCGAATTCGTTAACGAAAGTTAAGTTCTTCGTGTAGTTCAAATATTCGTGATTTCTCCCTTTATCCTCCGCCATAAAAAAAAAGGACATCCCACGCTTCGATACCCTATCGTTTACACCCCCTCGTTTTTTTCGTGTTTATTTTCTATTTTTTTTTTTTTAAAGCCGGTTAAATGGAGAGCTATGGCAAAATTATTCCCCAAAATAATGCATTCGTAACTAGCATGTGGAATGGGCTCCCAAAGATACCATCAAAGCCACCCTATTGCTACGTGAAAAAAAATAATAAAATTAAATTTATGGTTTATGTCGTCAATGTTGTTTTTGTTGTACATTGTTCTTGTTGTTGCCGGCGGTAAAGAGCCTAAATTGACATGCTAAACGTCATGGTTAAACGGAGTTGTTACTTTATTGTTATGGTCTTCTTATTATGTTTTTCGTAAGCCCTTTTGAATGTTGATGTTAGGAAGGATATAGAAAGCAGCACGGTAAACCCCCAACAACTTGTTACAGGGGTGTTTGTTGTTTTTGTTTTTTCATTTATTACTTCTCGTTACATAATGAACGTTATTAATTTTTTATTTTTTTACTTTTAGTTTGAACCTCTACGAACTGATTAAGAAGAATAACTACCAGGGTTTCAGTCTTAGCCTAATACGAAGATTTTGCAATTCGATTGTAAAGTGCTTACGACTTTTATACGAGGAAAATATCATACACTGTGATCTCAAGCCAGTAAGTATGAAGTATTACAAATTTTATATAATAGACGTTTAAATTTGAGGAAGAATGTGCATTTGGATGGTATTTTAAAGTGCCGCCATCCTTGTGGACATTTTCAAAAGAATTTTATTGATATTCGATTGCATGCAGTGGAAGACAGAAAATGCAATGAGCGCAGATATGTGCAGTAAAATTTTTATTGAAATTATTTCCACCTAGTTAAAACCAACTCCATATTCCAATTTGGTATACAGATTCCAACGACACTTGGTTTTCAAAAGAACATAAATTCTAGATCCATTCCCACGAACATGATTTATTGTTACAACTCACATGCAATAAATTCCTTCGTCTCCCGAAATTTCCATATTCCTGACCCTAATAAATAATCCTTTTAATGCCATTTGTTCATCAACTTGTATCTCTCTTAACTTTTTCCAGGAAAATATCTTATTAAAGCAACGTGGGAGTAGTTCAATCAAAGTCATCGACTTCGGCAGCTCGTGCTTTGTAAATCGAAAAATTTACACCTACATTCAATCGAGATTCTATCGGTCACCTGAAGTTATTCTCGGCCTACCCTATGGCACCGCCATCGATATGTGGAGTTTGGGTAAGTCTTAACCCCGATTTCATTTTCACTGCAAAAATTAATGAAAAATGGACAGAACACGAGAACCTACTGTGATTGGTCAACAGAGAGAGGAAAAAAAAAATTGTTGAACAAACAATAGGTTCAGTGTTCGGTCGATAGCTATTAGGTTAGCGTGTGTGGAAACTCAGTACACTGCAGTGGCAATTGGGACCAGGAGAAGTGTCAATAAGGGGTAGAATAGAACAAAAGAGGATATTTCTAGATTATTGTTTACGGAAGCGCCACTTTTTTGTATGCTCTTGCACTTGCTTTCTCTGTGGAGTGTAAATTTAAAATTGAAAATTTCTGGCGAATAATAACGTTGGTGCATTGTTTGCAGAGCTTATAGTTTTATCTTTTGTATAAATATTTTATTTTGCACTCAAAAACACTCATGCAATTTTCAAGCGAGTGCTCTTGTGGGGAGGTTGTGGCAAAAGTTGAAAGTAGAACAAGACCAGATAAATTTAATAATGAAATATTCGTTATAAGCGAGGAAAGTATATACCCCGGAGAAAGACATTTCACAATATTTACATACGAGAACCTAGAGAACCAAATAATTTGGAGTATTCCACTCAAAACAAAATGAAAATAGTATACCTTGCCCTTTTGAAACTTATTCTAAAAAAAAATAACTTTTTACCTCTACGCGATGCAAACATAAAAGTTTTCACAAAAAACCGGAAAAAACTGAAGAATTTCAAGTCAAAAGGGTGCAAGCAAAAGGTGCTCTTTGCAGTTTTCATGTGAATCGAAAGAATCAGTTAAAAACCAGGACCCACCCATCCATGTATGGGTGCAAAGTTGTATGAATACGTAGCCGTTAAGAGCACTTCCTTTCAGCAAAGCGGGAAACTCATTTTCTTCTCTTTTGCCCTTTATTTCATTAATTACATTTTTAGTGTGTGTGAATTTGGATTTCAAGGCATTACTCGCTATAGAAATTTTTTGAGTGCAAATTACTTCATACGAGCATGTTTGCTTTTTTACATAATTTAGTTAAATTGAATTTTTTAAAACTACCCAAAAAGTCCTACGGAAAAACTCATACATTGTGACAAATGGAAATCTATTTTGGGCGCATTTTAGAGTAGTTTTCGATCTCTATTGGACAAGTTCCAAGAATTTTTAAAGGGTTACTTGCTTTTGGGCTCCAAGGTTCCTTCCATCGAATAGTTACACTACTGCTATTGTATCACAGTGGGGAGATTTTGGATAATCTTTTGTTGCTGCAACATTCAGAGTACACCCTGGGGGGATATATTGAATATATAATTTTTTTTTTGGCAAGAAAATTCATTCGACAATGGGTGTAACTATACTGAAAAGAATATTTAAGAAGCGGACAAAAGGATTTCTTTAATGGATTCCATGCCTTGTAAGCAATATATTCTATTGCGTGTGTGTAAACAAACCTTTTATGGAAATCAGTCTTTTTTTGACGAACAACTGAAGTTTTGAATTTCATTTTATTTTTTTTTCGAATTGAAAATATGTACAATTGTGTCATACTCTCATTCCAATGAATACAAGATACATTTCATTTGCATATACAAACTATGCACGCGTTTATTTTCAACGGCTGAACATAAACAAATGGCCAAGCCAAGCCGTCTGCATATTTTAATCCACCCTATTGTCCAATGTGTCCTTTCACAATTGTTCTCATTCCGTATCTGGCAGGATACGGGAAAACAAAAACTGTATTTAACTCGCTCATAAAAGAACAATTGAGAATAGAGCGAAACTCATTAACTAAGCGAAAGGAAATTGTTCATTTTATACTGTCACCACCACCCCATCACCAGGCGTAATATTTTTAATTGTGTCCTTCTTCCTTAAACTAAACTGGGCCATGAAATCATGACCATGGAAGTTAAACAGAAAAAATAAACAGTCGACTTTGCACATATTTTGTAGATGCTTTTTCACGCGTTAAAGAGTTCTCTGAGATGTATTTCCCGTGCACAAAAAAAAAAGTCAGTATCCTTCTAACAACGACCCTGCAGCTGAGGAAAAATTAAAAAAGAAAACTTACAACCACGACCAATTCTTTTTACATTATGCTGAGTGCCTTCCAATATTTGTGGTTGCGGTTTTGTCACAATGATGGAAGGACAACTGTATGGAGGACATCCATTTAAGAGATCAGATTTATGTGCTCAAGTTTCCGCCTTATCTCTGTTTAGAGATTGTTATATAGTTCTTCAATTATTTTCAAATTTTTCGACACTTCCTTGGCCAAGAGCCAGTCGCCGGTTTGGCTATTTAAACGACTGTAGGGGTTGTTTAAGGACCTTGAAAGGATGTTATGGCGCGTGGAATATATTATTATTATATGTATTTATCGATGGAGGCATTGCAAAGTGGGCTGTTGGGCTTATTGATGAAATATAAAACGAATAGAAAGTTTATACCCACTGCAATGTGATTGCGGATGGTGTGATAGGATCAGATATTATGCCAAGTTGATTTTATTGGGTGCATGAGATTGTACTCTTAGATTAAGAATTCGTATAATAGATTTTCTTTAATGACACCTTTCTTCCTCTTTTTAGGTTGCATTCTGGCTGAACTCTACACTGGGTTTCCGCTTTTCCCTGGTGAAAACGAAGTCGAACAACTCGCCTGCATCATGGAAATTTTGGGTCTGCCACCAGAGGATATCATTGCCAATGCTACTCGACGCCGTCTATTCTTCGATTACCGTGGAAAGCCTCGCTGCATTACAAACTCGAAAGGTCGTAAGCGAAGACCAGGCACTCGGTCTCTCCAACAAGTACTCCCGTGCTCCGATGCACTGTTTGTGAATTTCGTTCGAGGCTGTCTAGAATGGGATCCCGCGAAGCGTATGACTCCAGATGAGGCCGCCCATCATGAATGGCTACAGCTAAGCTCGACATCGTCTTCATCATCATCATCGTCATCATATAAAGTGTCAAAATTAGGCAGTGTACATCAGACTAAATACTATAACATATCATCGCCGCAGAACGCAATCGCCAAAAACACAAACAATAATAATAACAGCGTGAAAAGCCAAAGAACATCACTGACCACGTCAACGTCGAATCCACAACCCACTATCCTGCCTGACATAAAGATCTCCTCAAGCAACAAATACGGCAGCATGCAGAAGATCGCCGTACGATCAAAGATCACCAACACAGGTCTGACTTCGTCAGTGTCTGATTTGGAATCAGTGCAACAGTATTCCTTGCATCGAATGTATCATCATCAACATGGCTCACATGCTGAGCCCTCAATGACCATGAGCACATCAGCCAGTCACAGGAAGCTGCTGACCACAAGTGGCACCATCGCTCATTCATCAAAGTACAGTATTTCGACAAATAACAATTCGGTGGCGACAACGACGGCGGCGGCGGCGAATCCCAATATGTCGCACTCGCAGAGTACCGGTGATGTGTCCGCCATTTTTGGGCGAGCATGACGTGTACCGCGTCCCACAAAGTTGGAGCTCAAGAAATGCAAACTAGTCAACATGGTGGATCTGTGGAGCTAAGGGTAGTCATGTTGAATGGCATAGGCGGGTGAATGTACGATGAGGGAGGGTATGGAACTTAAGTGGAACATAAGTGTTTTTTTTTACACAGAACATAAGCAAAATACACATTTTTTACATATACATACATAAATAGTATAGTATTCGTATTCGCGTATTTTGTTAGGACCATGTTAGTCGAATTTAAAGGATATCTATTCGTATTTGCTAAACTTAGAGTTTTCTTCTCTGTTTCTTGGAAATTATTATTTTTTAAGTATATATACTCGTAATTGTAATGTGACAACATGAGATCATTTTCTTCCATTACTCAAGGAAAACTATAACTTCCGTTTCGTTTAATATTATATTGACAAGAAAAATTAATAAATTAAATAAGTCATAAGATTTCTCGTAAATAATAAGAAATACATAGACTTAAACAAGACAGAAAAAGTAGAATAAAAATATTATTAATTGACTTACAAATAGAGGAGAACCACGAAATAAGAGACGACTACTGATGATTGTAATGTAAAATATAAATAAAAAAATAAAAAATCATAATACTGGTGATGAATATTATTAACTCAAATTAAAATTATTAACTACATTATAAACCACATAACAATATTTAGTGCTAGTTGAGTATTAGTTTATATACATAATAACAAATTAATAATTTTAAACAAAAAATCAATAATAAGTTAAACAAATATTATCAAATGTATTTAATTTTACAATCAATGTGTTTAGAGACGAACAAAAAATTAAATAAAAATTAATAAAATTATCAAAACAAGAAAAGAAGTAAATAATTACTGTGTAAGAAATAGTTGTAGCCGTAATATAAATATAAAAAAAAAACAATAAAAACTTTTCATTTAAATACTTTAAAAAGATGCTGGTTTTCTTTCGACTTCCTTAAACTAGCAGATCCTCAAGAAATAAGTAAGGTACACTCAAGTGTCCAGTGTCGCATCACTGTTTGATATTGTCAGCTCCATCGAACTCTTTGTTGATGAATGGTGTCCTTAAAAAAAACGTCACAATAAGGAGTAAGAACACCCTCAAAACAACTTTTATTCTTTTTTTGTTTCAATATGTTGTTTGATGTGAATCCACTCTAACCATTACGTATGTATTAGATTATCTTTTTAATGAAGACACTACAATAGTCATAACTTCAAAGATTCAACACCTTTTACGTAAAGAAAACAAGAAAACACATGTAAATTTCCTATTAATGATCCTATGGACTGAATATGGGCGTAACCAAAATGACAGAGCAAACTGAAGTTGAAAGAAGCTACCTTCTAGTTATGTAAATGAATTTGTTTTTCAATCAAGCCCTATCTGCCTTACAAAACTGTATTCAGAAGCGCATCAACGATTATGTAATCTATGCAACACATTAGCTTATCTTTCATTTAAAAAAAAAAAAAGAAATGAATTTTCTTTTCATCAGCAATCTTTTTCCTTAAACGTCTTCCAACAAAGGAGTACGACGCAACAGTTTTGTTTGTATCTATCTATTTATTACTACCTTTTATTTCAATCAACAAAAAAAAAAGCATCACAAATACCGGAGACAATTGAATAAAGAAATTAATAGAAAAAAGAGGTTAATGCTAAGAAACAAATTGGAGAAAGGAGGTATGCCTGTAAAGAATTCTGTATGTCCAACATCGACAGGCTGGGATTTCTTTATGCATCACACAGAGCCTTTGGTGAAAGTCGTACAACATTACGCGATAATTGTACAAACTTAAAAAAAAAAAATATGCACACAACACTAAATTGAAGCTGTAGTTGATTTCAGCAGATAAACGAGTGCGTGTAGCAACACACATTTTATTACTTAGTCTGTGTTTTTTTTTTTTATAAGATTTTAACGGTGTGGGAACATTTGTGAAGATGAACCTAATGAACATATAACTTGATTTTAATTTTTCTTAGGGGAACTCTTATAACAATGGGTGCAGTGTTTATGACATTGCACAGGAGTGATGGAGGAATATGATTAACTTTTGCAATAAGAGTCTGGCTTTTGCAATGAAAAATTGCGGCATTAAGCTTCAAGTGAAATGTGAGTGCAGCGTGGGAGTGACCTTGTCTTTTGTGAAGCGAATTCGATAACTTAATTGTATTTTGAGTAGAAAAGAGTGAAACAAATAAAATTGAATGTCGATCCACGTTTCGGAAAAGGGATACTGTTAGCTACAAGTATCTTCAATTTTATCGACATTTAAGGAAATTCCTAAGCGAAAAAAGTTGCAAGAAAATTAACTGAAGTCTGGGGTGGCTATGGTCGCTTGTCACGCTGAAAGTTTCAGGTTCGAATCCCGATATCAAAAAAAAAAGAAAACAAATCGATCAACTGCGAAAAAATCTGACGTCAGCCCTACTGCATAGGCATAACACTGACAGTAGGGTGGTCATATGACTTGAAAGTGTTGATCGTACTTATGACATCGGGATGTGCGAAAGAAATACTGTGAATTATAAGCAATGACAACGGTAACAATAATTCTCCCCAGTTATTCTGGACACCACCATCGGAACAAAAAGACTGAAACCTAATACCATCTGAGTTTCAAAATCACTACACCAACACTAGCGCTGTGTGAATAGCATTATAAGGGTAGTCATAAAGAATTGGGTATGTCACTGCCTCTGTATGTATCTGTCTATGTAGGATGTCTTTGTCTAGTGAAAGTTCTGCCACCTTAAGTGTTTCTGCAATGTTGCAGACGCCACCCGCTGTGTAACTTAGGCGTGAATTAAATTTGCAAAGTTCATCATCGATTTCGTTTTTCGTTAATTTAAGCATCAAACTGAGATTAATTTATTTAATTTTCACTTCTTTTGATGATGAGAGTTATAAATAGAATTACTACTGTTCGCTTCACATCGTTTATAATTGTGCAAGTATCCTACAAAATACATGACACTTTGACCCAAAATATGTCAAAATACTGAGTGAAGTAGTTCAAAAAATTACTTAACTATAGTGTGGCTTGTGTGAAATATAGGAAACGAAACTGATTGCAATGGTTTACAAGTCTTTTGTAACGACTCGGCGTAATTATGCAAATTAGGATTAAATCAAATGTTCAGTTTGGATACGATTACCATGCAGAGAGTGTAACAGCCGGTTGGACTACAATTAACCTCTCGTACACAAGACGTCGAAAAAATATCTCAACAGGCAAATTAACAATGTAATTAAATACGTTTATTGATATTACACGCATGTAAACTATTCATTAGTATGAACGCCGAATACAGTTTTCTTTTCCTGTTTTAGTTGGTTGTACTAGATGCCGATGGACACCAAGTTGTTTCCATAAGTATTCCGGTTCAATCGCACTTTGACAAGAAGATATATCCTGAAAGCATTTATGGATATCAAATTTAATTCTCTTCCTTGAGGATGCTTAAGCAAATTAATGCAGTTAAATTTGAAAACACCATAAACTAAGTGTGGCATGTTGAAAACATTTATTGAGATAAACGGGTGATTACTGATGGGTTAGATGGAATTGATAGGGAAGTTGACAGACATGAGATCTTGTTGCATGGATATCATTCAACAAATTTTAAGCTTTAAGGCATTTCCGCCATACCTACTAATTTATGTCATAAAACCGTCATGTCATCCACCGTACAGTATTATCTCTTCCTGTTGAAAATGCATCTGTGAAATAAAGGCGGAAAATGCAACGGCAATAAACAACCAACCCTACCACAATCCTTTTACATAATCACAGAAACTATTGACCAATATTCCTACTCTACCAACCACTTGAATACAAAAATATTCATTAATTTAAATATACCGAAAAGCAAAATCATACTAGTGCACATTTATCCCTGCTCCCAGGTCACTAACTTACACAAAATATTTATCAACTCTTTTACCCAGCGACCATCATTAAACTATTAAACATAAATTTTCACAAAGAATTATGTAAAGATACTCAAATCTCAAGAAAAAAAAAATGTCTCTGGTCACAAACAAAAGAAATATCCAACTATCACACAGAGCTATCATTATACAGATACTTTTTAATTAGACAGAGTTATGCTCAATCTGACGTAACCGTCTCGCCCGTCTTTCTCCAATAAATGTAAATGCATGACCATTTGCAGAAAAAGAAAAACACCAGTTAAGAGAGAAATACAAAACAACACAAAACCCAAATTGCAAATTCATCATTTTCAATTCCACTGACCTGAATTGTTGCAGAAAAAACTTCAAAGTGGTAAGTACTGCAACTACTTATCTGATGGGGAGATTAAGTGAAAAGATGTTTGGAACTTTCTTGTACCGAACCATTCGATTGCAAATGACTAAACACTTAGCATGCAAAAGGTGTGAAAAGGGGTGTTGAATGATAGTGAGCATGTTGCTGCAACATTTTTGTTCACGTATGTAAGTCACGTTTGATTGAATTCGTCGGTGCCCCCCTATGAGTAATACTTTTGGAGAAACCACTTTGAAGGCTCAGCTACAGTAGAGTATGACCGAATTTTTCAAAAAATGGTACTGAAACTCTTCCGGTTATAATAGGGATCAAAGACTACAAATGTTTTCCAGAACAATGCCTTTTTGCAACAATGTAAATGTCTTCTTCTGCAACATACTTGTTTCAGCAACATTTCAGCTCCTCATGGCCACAATTCACCTGCTTCCCCCAACCATAGGCGATCACTGTTCAACTTGTTTATTTGCATTTTTTCTTTTGAGATCTTCTTCTACTTAAAATGAAGATACCTTTTCTTTGGTCGCATCTACCACAAGTGGCAACTGAAAACGACCATCGCGAACCACCACACAAGAAACTCTGGACCGTGTTGCACATTGTACAAAATTGTAATCGAATTGAAAACGAATTTCAGTCGAGCGTCGTACTTTTACCTGACAAGTTGTGGATAAAGACACAGAGATCAATTCGGTTTGGCATAGATGGTACAATTGCTGCTGTGACCATTCATCACCTGAGTGCTGAACAAATGTACCACCATATTCCCGGGCTTTGCGTGATTTCAAACATTTGAACTTTTCCTACATTATTCGAATTTTGTGCATTTTTTTTTTCGTGTTTTAATAGTTATTTCTTTTATTTTTAATTAACTAAATTTACAATCCACATGACCACTTTTAATGGAGACTCCACAAAAGAGATAAAATAAAAAAAAATAAGGGAAAGGATCGGTTTACGTTCTGGTTAAGTGTTTTCGTTCGCGGATTTTACTTTCATTTGAATAATAATTCAAGTGTGCAAAGAGAAGATATAAAAAGAGAAAAAAAAAGAACTTAATCTAAAATATGAGTTTGCAATTGGTGCTGTTAGGCACTTGTTGCCTATTTGTGGTGACATGTTCCCAAGGATATAATAGTCGGGTGCTCAATGAAGTGGTAAGTTGAAATGTGTTAAAAAATTTCAAAGAAAAGTATTGGTGAAGTTTGAATTATGCATGTGTACAGAGAGAGGTATGCAAGTTGGCTTTTCCAAAAAAAGACTTTTAGTGAAGTAAACTTCAAGTTTGATGCAGCTTTTCTCGAAGCATGACGCCTGTTTCGAATCATTCCATTTTAGACTTGCGATTACGACATGTTGTTCTGAGAATGGACAGACGAGATCGATTATTTGTACAACACCTTGTAAGAGACATTTTTCAAAAATATGTGAAGTGAAAAATTAAGGACTGACTGGCTACATTCGACACGAGGAAATAAGTAGTTTAGAGTTTGCTTTTGAAATTCGTAAAAAGTCGTTTGTTTTTGAAGGTTTACTCTCAGTTCCAAACCAAAAATTAGATAATTTGGTATCCAGTCTTATTCCATCGCCAGCGTCCTAAAATTCTCCATTACAACTCTGATAAACTTATAATTACACAAACCATGTGAATGTGCCTTATATTTCATTTTTTTAATACAAAAAAAGTTAACAATTCTCCATTGGACAAAACACAAACACGGTACAAAAATACAGAAAAACTTTCAAACAACAAAATCCAATAGTAACCTAATTTCCAAGAAGATTATTAAAATACAATAAATAACAAAATTCCATTCACATTTTGCTACACCTATTAGGCTCCTGCTAAACATACAATCTTATTGTGTCGTCTGCGCTCTTCTATTGACAAACGTTAACAATAAAATTTTTCATCGATGGCAATTCAGGCCATAAACTCTTTCCGCTTATGAAAATCACAAAAAAAACTAACAAATAAAGGCTCTACCATCGAACAAATTAACAAATTATGCAACTATACTGAACGTATTAAGGCCACATTTAGCATTAAATTTTGTTCGATTAACCAACTGCTCTTCGGTTATCTTCCCATAGATTCACCGCTTTAACGATCATCATAAGTTATAGTGACATGGATTTTTTATTTTAAGATACTTTGAATGCCATGAACTAGAATATTAGCATGAGAAATTTAAGAAATTGAAATTTATTGTTGACAAGTGATAAATATTTTCTTATTATTTCCTTCGTTTAAACTTTCCCCGAACAAAACAAAACCAAATTTCGGCATATTCCATTGACGAATGGATCTAACTAACCAAAGACCGGTAAACCAATAAAAATGAAAATTTCCCAGAAAATGTTAATAAACCAATTTGTCAGTGGAGTGCCATTGAAAGCTTGTCAACAACGATGACAGACACGCCAAAGAACAGGGTCAACAAGTGCATAAGGAGGCATGGTCAAGATTTTCCAGAAAAAATAGTTAAAACAAAAAAAAAAAATATTTACGAGTATTATGCACTGACCCGATGGAGGTGCTGTGGGTTGAAATATAATTTAAACAAGAGTTTCTTGAATAATTTTATTCGTTTGATCACATAACCCTAGACGTAGACGGAAGAGGTGGATTGAATGAGATGCACTTTCGGAAGCAAAAGAAGAAGGGAGGACATTATACTCGTTCAGAGATACAAAATTAAAACGAACCACTTGTTGTTTTGGGACGATACGCGAATAGTGCTTATGTTAAAGAGATCATTTCCTGACCGAGTTAAGTAGATACTTAGATTGAAGCCCACGTTGATGTAGGGGCTAACAAAATCAAAAATATTATTGTGTAATGTTTGTATTAAACAATCAAGTGACTCTTATGAAACCAGTTAATGTTGGTCTTTGCTCAAGTTATACAATAGTATCGAACTTAATTCGAGAGGAGGGCCTTTTTAAGTTTGGGTTAAGTAAATGTCTGCAATTTATGTAAACTTCAGCTAATAAAGACTGTAGTGTGGTACAGTTGTAATAGTTTTCAACTCAAGTCAGGTAGATCGATAAATGTTTCTTCGAAAATCATAACGTTAACAAAAGAGTTGAAGTTTGATTTTGCAGAGGTCATATGTCATTGTCAGCCTTCTCATTGTTTTGTACTGAAGTCATCAAGGCATTCCCTTCACATCAGACCATCACTAACTTATGACTATGGTCACATTATTTGTTGACCTCTTGATGATCGATGATGGCTTACAAGCATAAATATTTGTAATATCTTTTGTAACCTACTAAATTTAAAAAATGTGAAAGTTCCTCTCTAAAACGCATCTTGGCCACTTATTTCACCTTCAAATCCAATTTAATCGACAATTGAACCTTCAACAATTTGTTAAACATAATTAATAAAAAAATTAATTTTTACAAGTATTCCTGACGCTCAC
Organism: Criorhina ranunculi; assembly: GCA_951813785.1. NCBI lineage: Eukaryota > Metazoa > Arthropoda > Insecta > Diptera > Syrphidae > Criorhina > Criorhina ranunculi. Next base: position 62,508,680 of record OX638384.1, on the reverse strand, counting down.
GTAATAAACGTAACATTCACTTTAGAGGCAGCCATAATCGATTTATCTGATTAATGTTTACTACCTCAAAATTGTTGCGAGAATTAATCTTCTTAAACGTAAAGATATCTTCATTGCACGATTACGCATTTAAGCGATAAAAAATATTTAGTTAATTATATCATAAGTAAAAAAATTAACCATTCATACATCTATTAAGTGACATTTTGAAAGTATCTAAAGATTAAGTATCTTATAACATTTTGAAGCTGAATTTAACGCGTCAACAAGCCATCTAAAACAAAAAGTTTACATTCCACAAGACACATTTAAATGTCAAATAGTATAAATTAGAAACTAATACGTTGGATAAATTGTGTTAAGTCTTAAGTCCTCATAGTCATAACCGAAAAAATAATTATCATAAATTCCTCATGTGAAAGTGAATTTGTTTTTTTTTTTTTTTTTTAACTAAATATTTCTTTCTCGTGCTGACTATCTTGCATGTAAATTTATTTTGTTACACACAAATGAGCAAAAATCTGTACAGAAAAAAACAAAACATAAATAATAGAGTTATAGGAAAAATGCGTGCTGAAAAATGTTCACTAAACAACAGCACAAGTAGCACCCATCTGCAACATAAAACACGAAGCAAATTACATGGTGCACTCATCGTTACGTGCGTCATGTGTTGGGTATGTTGGCAGAAATGTAAAAATGCACTTCAGTGCATTTAAGGCAAATGAAATGGAAATCACTGAGGTGTGATAGGTTTTCTTTTTCTTTTTAATTGCGAATTTCCTATTGAAATTCATTAAGCTGAACTCCCTGCAACACAATGCAACATGTGGCGGCAGGTGGGGGTGAAATAAATCAAAAAACCAAATGATGGTAATTATATTACAATCCCGACTGCCAGCTATTATTTTCCGATGTCCAAGCCCATCGTGTAGGGCCAATTGACCGACTGACTTGGAATCAAATTGGAAATTTGAATCACACGAATGTCGCTACATTGTTGGACGCGCAACATCTTTCACTTTCTTTCTCTGCTGATGCAGCAGCAATCATTATCTAGAAATTCTCAGGTTGAATGCAATTTTTATTAATTTCCCTATTTACCAGTGGAGGACAAAATTGGTAATTGGGCCATTTCGACGATGGCCCTAAGTTCAAGAATGCCCGCAATACCTACATCTGCACCTGCGATTTCCGGCATATCATCATCATCGAGGTGATGATGTAGCCATAGAAAGTGAAATTTAATTTTGGAGTCACGTTTGTAGAGACTGAACGAGTTGTGGGATATATATTTTTTTTTGGAGACGATGAATTTGGTAATATGAGGAATGACGGTGAATCGATATTAATTCAAAGCTTTAGTTTTGCTTAGTCTTTAGTTGCATAACTTGTTACGGATAAGTTTCAGTTTCACAGGCTTTTCTTGAGAATTTAAAAGTGAATTAATTAACGCATTTTTTTTATTTAGCAACATAAGGGTCGTCTCAATTGGTGTCCAATGTCGGACATTAATCATAAGAGAGTGGAACTTATGACATACATGGTCTATCGAAGAAAAGCATAAGGTTTCATGTATTTGGAGCCTAATTAATGGCACCCTTGACCTAACGTATGTTGATTAATTATTTTGTGATTTAATTGGAATTCATTAAACGAGTTCCCTTTAGATTATTGAATTTAGAGGACCACGTGTAGAGGCAGGAAACATTTAACCTACATATGTCTATTAAGAGTGGTCGCCATGGCTAAGTAGTTACTGCCTTGGACTGCTAAGGACAGGTTCAATCCTAAAACGTTTTTTCGCTGCACCTTCTCTTTGCAGGCATGACAAATCTGCAAGAGTATAATCTGTCATGGAAGAGCTTCTCAATCCATCGTTCGGAGTCGGCAATAAGCTGTAGGTCCCTTCCATTCGTGCGAAAAATATAACATGCTCAACGTGAATGGTTGCGAGAAACTAGACCTTGACTCTCTATGAGTTGTCGTGCCAAATATTTGGCTCTGGAAATGTTCGAACCCATGACATGTCTTCAATAGTCTTCGCTATAAAGTCAATCAAATTTAAACCTGTGTCCTATCGTAACAAAATCAAACCGAAGACTACAATGATACAACTCAGACGAACGTCAACATTAGACCACCAATAACCCTCGAAAGAAAGAAATTCCGTGCATTATACGTCACCTCACACTCTACTCCAACTGAGAGTTTGATACATAAATTCTGATCACAAGTGGTACAGACTGACTTGTCACACATAAATTCATCCATCATTTGGCATACCTTCTACACTATTCACGTTCCTTTGACAAGCCGATTCAATGAAAGTGTAAGTGTTCCACAATGATTTGTATTTGCAAACATCTCCTAACTTTACTTCTGTCTACTGACTAGTCAGTACGAATGTCTGACATTAACTTCACTTGATTGTGCATTGTTGCATGGTTCAGAGACCCATTCATTTCATTTTATTGTCATTTGCCTGATAGATCATCTCTCACACTAACCGAACCTATAAAATCTATTACCGCCTCACTGAGTAGAAAATAAGAAAAACCATCTGACAGACGTCATATTTTCACAAACCTCCAGGAGGTCTAGCAATAAAACAACCGCTGTCCGATGTGGGTGTGACATCATTTAGAAAGCACCCTCTTAAACTGACTTGAAGTAATGAGAGTTAAATGGATGCCAAATTTGGAATTAAAATGATTAAAACGAGAACAATGGGCATGGGTATCTCTAAAGACGATCTCTTATGGACAAAGTCAGCCACGGTTAAGATCAGAACCACGATAAGAGAGTAAGCAAAGCAAAATAAGTCCCCATTGATCGTGACCTTAGTTTTATATAGTAGTCACCCTGCTCAGACAAAACTCACAACAGACTGTCCGCGATTAGAAAACACTTTCACTTCGGATCATCATCGTCGTCATGTTGCAGATGTTTTGCTGTTGTTGTGGTAGTTTCTTTTGTTGGAGTCATCCTTTGATTTTGTTTGCACTTGAACTACGAATACGTTTTCTCCGCAACACAAGACACAAGATGTTGCTAGAAATGACCTTTGTAATCAACTGAAAGCCCGTTTCTGTTTTAAGAAGTTGTGTTCTAGGGGCACTTCAGCACAGCGCCAATGACATCTTGAACCCTCTCGGCGTATTCGAACAAATTTAGGTCAACAACACACCACGATCGTCCACATTCCACCGTAGCATGTGTATCTTTTCGTCCCAAAAGAAGACTAAACAAATTTGTTGCCGATTATACAACAAGGCGGAGCGGCGGTGCGCGCACAGACAAGAAGAAAGATTTCACTTTCACAATCGATATATGGGTGTTCAGTGCCGCTCCGCCGCCACCGCCTGACTCTGCGCGATGATGATGATGACGGTGATAAGTACGAACCACCTTTTGTGGTGAACACGTTTATTAGGTTAACACCGAACTGGATCTGAGCATTGGTTTTGCTTTTGTCTGTTGTAATGTTGCGCAATTCTGCGAAAGTATCTCAGAGTAGACAATTGTATCTGTTGTACCGCTTATTTCATCTGTTTAATAATTTAAAGTTCATTTTCCTTGCAAGTCGCCACGACGGTAAAAATGTCGCTAAACAGGAGAAAGAGATTTTCCGCCTCGAGGTTTGGATACCGAATAACCAGTTATACTTCTGCACGATCTTGCAATATGCCACCAACATGGATGCAGCACGATTGAGTCAGACGTCTGAGATGATGCTTAAGTATTTTCACTTGTTGCATTCCACCGGAGATGATAATGGTGCGCACAGCACAGGTTCCGTGATGTGACTTCTTTTGGGGGAGAGCCTCAAAAAAAAAAACATACAAGTATGTATCTTCACTTTCTTTCGTTAATGTAAATGACTATTGGGTATTGGTTTGTTGGTGGTCAGAGTCGTAAAGTCAGTGGGGTCAAAAGACCAAAGCCGGAGTCGTCTCGAGGTGTGTGCAGTCAAATCCAGTTCTCATTTTTATTGGTAATATAATATTTGAAATTCAATAAAAAGTTACGACGATAAGTAAGTAAGATTTAAGCCTTTAAAATTTTCCATAGATAGAAGTTGGACTGGAAAAGTTATTGTAATCAAAAATTATGTACAACCCCCTTTGTGTTGGTCCTAAAATTTTAAAGAAATTTAAAAGGTTAAAGGGTATTTGCTGTCGATGCTTTTAGACCTTCGAAGTGGAGTTGTTGAAACAAAAGTGAAGAAGGACGTTCATTGAAACATTATGAGAGAAAAGAATGCTCCCTGTGGGATACTAACTTGAGCGTAGAATCGAAAATGCTGTCTCGTAGATCCCTGACATCTCGAATTTAGAAAAGTTCCAACGAGCTGCCCTTTGCGACCTAAAAAATGGTAAAAAATGTCATCATGTTGAAATATCCGAATATCTAGAGTGAAGCGAGGGGACCTGCAGAGCTGTATGAGCTATTCTTGGACATAATGTCACCTATTGCTTTGAACATCTGAAAAGCACTCCTCTGAGTCGTATTAAGTTTCGAAGAACTAAATGAAATAATGCCTTGACATCCGACATTCGGTTTATTCCCAGAAACCTTCAAGCTCGAGATCTTCGAGAGCAAAATGATCAGACATTTGCTAACATCTCAGGGTCTTGTCTTTTAGGTTCGGTTGAATAATTAAACGAAAGTCTAGCTTTTTTCTTATAGTCCACCATTCAGTGCCAAATAATAAGACTGATGAGAACAGAGTTCCGCTGAGCATCACTTCGAAAGGGGGATTTTGAAGTCAGTTGTTTTGCCAAGTATTGACACAGAAGCGGCCAAAATGGGATTAACGATCAACGAGGGCAAATTTAAATATTTGCTGTCAACAAGAAGAGACATTCAACATCAACGAATCGGACAGAATGTCACTATAGACAGTAAGGGATTTTGTCTACCTTGGCTCTGCTATCACTTCTAAAAACGACATCTCATCAGAAATCAAATGAAGAATAACTCTTGCCACACACTGTTTCTTTAGGCTGAGAGGGTAATTCAGTAGCAAGGCCCCGAAGAACTTAGGAAACTCTGTACAAGACCTTAATCATCCCAGTCCTGTTTTATGGCGCTGAAGCATGGACTTTTTCAGAGGCGGATGAAGATCGCTTCGAGCGAAAAATTCTTCGTAAGATATTCGGTCCCGTATGCGTGGCCGGACTCTGAAGGAGGAAATTCAACGACGAATTATACGACCTGTACAGCATTTCGTTTAAAATGGCTAGAACATGTAAAGAGAATGGCCACCAACTGGAGAGTCTTCAAATCTAATCTGAAGGGACAACGAAGTAGAGAAAAACCTCGCCTAAGGTAGCGCGCACAAGTAGAAGGGGACCTCAACCAAATGGAGTACAGTAACTGGAGGCGGTTAGTTAAGGACTGGGCTAACTGGTGAACCTTGTTGGTTGAGGCTCAGGTTCATCCCGAACTGTAACGCCACCTGAGTAAGTAAATAAGCGTTTTGCCGAATCGAGGTAGGGCTTGCGGACTAATTCATTGCGCTTGATCTTCAATTCTTCATTGTCACTTGGTTATACACAACGAAATCCCTGATTCGACGAAGAAAGCTGACAACAAAAGACATGCAGAACGGTGCTACATAGAAAGAACAGAGCTACTCGCAAACGGGAAAAAAAAGAAGATAAACACCGGCTTTTCAGAAGAAAAAAGAAGAACCGTGGTAAGGTTAGGTTGAAGTGACTGCCAGCTGAATGCCTGCACACTTAGACCAGTGATAGAATCAGAGAGTTGCCAATGCAGGTATGAGGTTCGGAAGATTTACCAAAGGTAATGACAAGCCGAAGCCTATACATTTTTAGGTAAAACTTGTATTTGAAAACAGCCCAATGGAAGTCGATATTCATATTTGAGACCATATACTAGTGCAACGGGAACACTTTAGATTACAAAATTTCGTCCGTTTTAAGCTTTAAAAACTGACTTCACTTTAAGCATTTATTAAAATTTCCCTGATATTGATCCTAAACAATCGGTACAACAACTAAGACTGCTCAGATTACGATTATAATTTATGCTTTGTTCATCCACAAAATGAAATTGTAAGCTCTTGTACTCGCCAAGTTACATATGTTTCTTCTATTGCTTTACCTAGATACATATTGTTTGCAAGCCTTGCTAAATTAATTCACTGGAATGTTGCACTCAATTTAATTAGAGGATTTCAAAAAACTGAAAAAAAAAACATGCAATCGACAAGCATGGAATAGTAATTTAACGTTTTATCTCACTCTACTTGGTTCATTTTCAATTCACCAAATACCGCTAATTAAATGCAACTTCGAGCGTTGCACAGGCAAGTAATTCCAATGGACACACGAAGACAATTATCTTCTGAAGCTTTGACAAAATTGAAAAATTGTTTTTTTTTTTAATTGTTGGAGTTCCCTTTCATTTTTGTTTTTTTTTGTTTTCAATTTTTCGAGAGTCTGGTTCACATCATAATTGGAGTACCATGATGCATGACCATAATTGAAAAGTATATGGGCATTGTTTCACGTCTCCGAGGTACTTGCACTTTCTGTTGCTGCATTGAACGCTATGGAACCAACCTAGTTTGAGTTCAGTGCAAGCTTTTTCATGTGTCGTTTTTTTTTTTTTCAAAGGGGAATGTCATACATAGCCGTATACGTGATCACGCAATGTTGTAGATTTATAGTTGTGGTGACAACGGTTCACCTGTATGATACATTCAAAGATTCAAATCTCAGGAGATAACCATTTCGAATGTATGGGCTCGGCAATGAAGTCATAAACAAAAAGAAGAAGAAGAAGAAGAATACTCTTAGAAGACTGGACACGCTTTGGTATGGAGAGCAATAAAGATTAAGTGTACCATGTGCGATTCAACGAGGTTGGTAAATGGAGTTAAGTGCCTACATAACCTAACCATTAAGAGAGGAGAACGAATTATGTAATTGTTTATGTGTAATGGTTTAGGCGAAAATGAGCCTAAGAGCTTCCACTATGACATATACGACTTCCTTTGTAACTCTGCCTATCAGCTTTCACATACATTGTTTACTACTTTGCAATAACTTTTCTTCAACCTGTCTTCAAAATATTGTTTAATCATTTTCAATTGTCTTCACTTAACAATTGGCTCTCCATCAATCAACATTAACTGACTGTTAGATGACTGAGCCACCTTAACCATGGTTTAAATGAGAAAGCATTAAGAAAATATGCCAAATTAATTTACCATTGCGGTGAACATTTCCGCAAAACTGTTTTTTTTTTTTTTTTTTTACCGACCGACCGACTACTTAAATACACATGTGTGGTGTGAAAACAAGATTTCTGTTTTCTATTTATCATTTTAAATGAAATCAATCATTTTCCAATGAAGATGGATGCAAAGAAGGAGGAAAAGGTAAAACTTGGCTAGGTCATTCCGAACTTTCGCTTTTAAATTTCATTTAATAGACAGAAATAGGAAATTTGGTTTTAAAATAATTAGTAGTCGAGCTTCCTGGTTAAAAAAAAAAAAAAAACAAAATTACAGCTTTCTCTGATCGATTGAACCACTCACTTCCATTCAATTATACATGACCCAGCATTACCATCATCTGCGTAGGCCTCTTGATTAGAATATAACACCAACTTGGCAGCGGCTGTAAATCTCACTTAATTATCAACCTTTAATCTAATTTACACTTTTGTGTGAAGTACACGTGTTGCTGCAACATGTTTACAACGAAACAATCACATAAAACCTTGGTAAATTAATTAAATAATCAAAGAGACAATGAAGGACATCAAAAAGGAGTTAATTTATCGACTTTCGATTGACATCAAAATCTCGATGACCCATCAATATGTTGCGAAATTTCACTCTCTTCATATTTTATGCATCACCATGGCTGGGATCCACAAGAATGAAATATCTTACTTGAACGGTCAATAGCATCATGATTTTTGTGATTTTTATTGTTTTTTCGTTTTTTTTTTTGTGCAGGTTTCACTTTTGTTTCGTGTGTGTTTTTCTCCCTCACGGTATCACGTGAGACTTGGAATGCTGAAGGTGGATTGTGCGGGGGGACATCAAGTGAAACCTATCGCAGCAAACCAGTTTCAAGTACATACTTACGAGTTTGTATCTTCTTCACTGTGATTATCGCCTTTTTGGAATGCCGCGCTGATAAAAACTTTTAATCTTTTATTTTTTTATTTTTCGGTAGACAATTTGTTGTGACCCACTCTTCAAAATATGCGCATTTCTTTGGTAAATCGTGAGAGATATAGCTCAGTTGGTTGTTGGTGAATAGCGTGAAATGAATTTTTAACGGTATGCTGATCAATTGGCAATGGTCATTGGCATGAGGACTTCTATTTTTGCCGGTCGTATCACAAGAGTCATGTCGTGATTACAGAAGTAGGTAGAAGTTGGCTCTGGAAAGTCATGGATGGACTCAAATTGAATTGACGAAAGAAACCGTATCTTGACATTTGTTCGAATTGATGAGGGTTTTGTGGAGAGAAAATCTATTTTAACTACCAATACCTGGATGGACAATATTTATTAAAATCACGACGAGTTTAGAACGCGAAGGTCAACATAAATTTGCGTTAAGAACTTAAGTTTACAATCTCGGGAGGGATAACTAAAAATAGTCATTCTACAACTTTAGCAATCGATTGATGATAATTTATGAGGTGTTAATTAGTACACACTTTTATGTCTAAAATTGTTTGACTAAACAAATTCAAGTCTTAATTTTATGATCAGAGCTACATCAGCAACAATTTATTGGTTTACAGTAGAAATCGGTTATAACGATACAAAGAGTCTTTCAATACAGCCATAACAATTTTGCATTTAAATAAGACACAGAATAATTGATATATCAGGCTGAAATTGATTCCAGCTGTAGTACATATGTTATGAAATTCGATCTCTTTCATATGACCACCGCGAGCACGTTTGCAGCGGTTGATTCCTTGGAACCAATTTTCCACCACTCTTCCACACATATCGGCTGGAACGTTTCGCGTTTGATATTGTTCCTGAGCTCCTCTAACGTTGTTGACTTGTTGGCATAAGCCAACGACCCATAAAAATCCCATAAAAATAACTCCAACGAAGTTAAATCGCATGAGCGAGGTGGACCATTTCTCAAGATTACACGATTACCGAACTTCCCCTTCAATAGATCAATTGGTTGACCAGCTGTGTGGCATGTGGCACCATCTTGTTGGAACCACATACCACTGATGTCAAGTCCATCCAATTCTGGACAAAAAATAGTCTTCCATCATGGCACCATGGCACCCATTTTCATCCAATCGTCCCTTCGGCATGAAATCTACACCATACGGTCACTTTTTTCAAAAACAATGGAGTCTCTTGGAGCACATGTGGGCTTGTTGCTATCCAATAAGGCATATTTGGTCCTTAAAGTCCTTAAGCCAAAAATGAGCTTCATGAAGCTGAAGATGATTTTTCGATGAAATTCAGGCTTTTCTTCAAACTTTTTCAGAGCCCATTCAGTGAAGTTTCGGCACTTCAAATGATAAAGAGAGTTCAGATCTTGAGTTGATTTGATCTTGTCAGGGTATAGGAGGGTATAGGCTAAGATCTTGACGAAAAATTCGCCACAATGTGCACTGACAGATTTCCAATTCCTGTGAACAGCGTGGAATCGACTGATTTGGCTCATTTTGAACTGAAGCACTTACGACTGCGATATCTTCGGTACGTTGTCTCACTGGCACAGAAACAGTCAATGGTGAATATGTGGATTCAAATTTATCCACTATAGCACCCAGAACCTGTCTGGTGGGACGATTATTACGACCGAAATTGGGAGTAAGCGCTCTTAAAGATGCGACCACTGACTCGGAATTTCGGTTGTAATTTTTAATAATTTCCAAACGTTGCTTGTTCATGAACTTCACCATAAAAAATGTAAACCTTGACTGACGTTTTGACATTAAAAGATACATAAAAAGTTTAAAGGCGCGTTGGTATTGAAATACAAAATTGTTATGTCCCTTTTGAAAAACCCTTGATGACGGTGAAAAAATCATGTTCTTACATTTCTACAGCTAAGACTGAAATTTTTTCAAAACCGGTTGTACATGGGTGTTCATTCAGACATATTGTTGCCAGCAGTACATATCCTACATGCATTTGATACTCGAAATTGCAATCGTAAATCGGCGTTTACTACAATTTTCAAATTTCCTGCACCTGTTTGCATGCTTAAATCTCAGTAAGTGTTGTTTATTTTTTCCAAAAAAAACTTGTTTCTCATCGGAACTTATTTCATTAAATTAAATATAACGATGAGCCAGTCCTTTTGACATCGTTATAACCGAGTTCTACTGTACACATGTGCATAAAGTTTGATTGTGCACAGAAATTCAAACATTTTTAAAATTGTTTGTACTTACCCCGTACATGTTCTTCTTCTTTGGTTTTTTTTTTCTTTCTTCTTGTTCTACATCTTCTTCTGCTTCTTCTTTTTTTTCCTAAATCTGCAACATTCTGTAAAAGAAGATATAAATCTGTGTTAAGAAACAAATAATCTCATTAGGAAACATAAAATGTTGGCAACACAGAATCTTGTAAAAATGATTCAGAAAAAACTATAAACTAAGTGATTTCCGTCATTGCATACGATAATAGCCATCCTATCACACCTACAAAAACAAAATATTCCACTGCCATCCATACATCAACTAACCCGGTAGCAATTAGTAAACATTAATTAGGATATGCAAGACATCTCGAAGTGGTTACAAGAAACCAGTATGCAAATTCATGCAACAAGGGCAAAAACTCATAATACATGCCCACAGACACTCACCATTCAAAACGCAACGTGTGGGATTGTTAACCATGTATCCAATCCATCCCATCACAATTGAATAACTCTCGTCTTCCATGACAGTGTCGACCAGTTTATGTCCATAAACTATTTGCCTGACTTTTTCTGTCCAAACGTTCAAGATTAATCCCCACCAGTTTGCAACGATTGGCAAATCTCAAATCGCAATGATTGCAAATGTGATATAATACCACAGTCACACACTTTTTGCTCCTCAAACGGCTTTAGTTTGTCCAGCTTCCGGCTTCGAGTAACAGCATTTCATTCAATTTAATCTCTTTCTCACCACAAGGTGTGTCATAAAGACAACCAAGAGGGGATACATAATCAAATGCAAATGCGATCAAACCAATTCCTATTGAATTCACATGAATCTCCAGACGTCAGTTATTGACAACTTTCGATTTTTCGAATTTTTCTGATCCGTTGGCGCAACTTTCATTTGACTTGTCGATCGCTTTTGATTTGGATAATTATGTTTATAGGTTTCCTAAAACGAAAAGGTCTGAGCCCTCATCGTTTACGATGTGAATACGATCCACAGGCCGGTAATTGTTGCTGATGTTGATGTTGATAGAGGCGACAGAGTGAAATTAATTTGCATAGCTGGATGCTGCTAATTTGGAATTTTTTTTTCTTCTCACTTTTAGTTTCGTTTATTATTTACTAATTATGTGCATGGGCTTTATTTGTTGATGAAGAAAGTTGTTTATTTATTTAATGAACGATGAATGTTAATTGCTTCTGCGAATCTTCGGTTCGAAGTCTTACATAATTAATGTCCACGTGTATGCAGGAAATTGGACAAAATAAAGCCCAGTTGAGGTTCTAAGAAAAAAATTTTAAAATAACTTTCAGAATTCCATGTTCATCTCTGATGCAAGATCAAAATTTTCCAACTAACATCTGCCGTTCTCTTTTGCAAACATGTCATTCGACTAATTTTCCTAACAATTAATCAACCAACTGACCTCTCAGATCACCTCACGTCATCTGAAATTGATCACCTCAGAACATGACATCCAGCTTCTACCTGATTAGATGATGGTTGTCCAGTACAAGTGATTAAATAATACAAGTCGTAGGGGAGAGAGGTAATAACTCCATCACCACGTCAAATTGCACCAACCGCGCACTGTTTCTCGAATGTACTTTTCCCCAAGTCCATAGACACATCAACCTACCATAAGCATCCTTAGCAATATGGGGGTCTTTAATTCCAAGTCTCATTTGAAGAATCTTATGAAACCACAATCATTACCAACGAATCCAATGCTTTCAGTTTAAATGCACAATGGCTGGTGCTGCATTCATCGAGACCCAGTTCCCGGGGCAGTAAACACCAGTGGAACTTTGACTGTCCGTACATCCGACGAGAAGTGTGGCCTGCATTTGCAGCCTCATTGCAGAATCCATATAGCCGCTCTGAATGTGGATTGCACAACTGATGGTTTTTTTTTTGCATTTACCTTGCCATCTTTTGCGAGATTGGGATATTTGCAAACGCATTTTGCGGTTCAAGGTTGAGAAGCGATGGGAAGTCTTTCTAAATCGAATACACACATTTTTTTGTTTTGCAAAATATTTGGCTTCACTTCGATTAGTTTTGGATGCCAAATCATGAAGTGGAAGAAATCGATTTGAGTGCCTCAAGATGGCATGAGCACACTTATATTTGAAAGTGAATCCTCTGGCGTTGGCCAAAACTGGTCATGCAAGAGGAGGGGGCAAAGGCAACAAACTCCTTTCACTTTTCGCACGTTTTTTTGTTTGATACGTTGTTGGATATGGAGGGTTCATGTAGAGACGATACTAATGGAGGAACTTTGGATACCGAGTGTGGCAATTTCTGAATGTTTTTTCGGCCTTAATTGCGCTATTCATTAAACGCTATGTTTCATGTGGTTTAACTATGAAAAATTATGAGTGTTGTTCGCCTCCAAGTAGTAGATTCGTTCAGAATTTGTCAAATGCATCTGAATCACTGTATTTTACTTCTTGTTTACACTCTTCAAAGTGCCAGTTTATGGGCAGTCAATAAAAAATGCACTCTACGTTTCCGGCAGGTATTGCACCAAACTGGTAAAATCTCCTTAGTAGGATGGATAAACCTGTTCAGAGATATACACTGCTTTATACAAATAGTTGTTACCTTTCGAGATGTACACAGTAAGACACCTGGGCTACCTACTTTTTGATCTACCTATGAGCGTATGCCAATCTATCAAAAGTCATTGTCAGTAAAAAAAAAAAAAAAAGCAATTACGCAACTTCAAGCCGCTATCGGTGCAAATCATTACTGCGGACAGCTTAACATTAATTCAAACCATTTAAAATCACTTGGCAAACTAGTTTTAGTTAAACGACTGAATGAGATGTAATAGGTGCAGTGCACCGTTGGACACACAACCCAATGGCACATAAAAAGATTGGAAAACTGGCTCCAATCCACGGCAGCCAATTAAAAATTCAAACAAACTTTAATTGTTCATGTGCTCTGAAAAAAGAAGTCCATTGACTTTGAGGGAATGTGTGTGTTGGACTGGTGAAGAGGGTTGTGTTTTGCCATTCACTTTGCAACAAAGAGTGTGGCGTAACTTTTGTAAATCAATAAGAAGTGTCCTTCAAACTTTTAAACGTTTTTTTTTCTATTTTTAAGCCTGGCCCGCAATATCGTCGGCCTGTAACTACGCAGCAACATATCCTGTCCGATGTCCAGCAACATCAACAACGATATAATGTTCAACAACAACCACAGCAACAATTCTACGTTCAGCAGACTCCAAGTGTGGAAGTACCGCTCAATCAGCAACAACAACAAAGGAATCCCAACAGTCACGGTGTTCGTTTTCCCCAAACAAGCCAGCAACATTTACGGGCACCTAGCAGTAGCATAAGCCCAGAAGATCCATTGATTGGTTTCGTTCCAAACTACGTTCCAGCTCCACAAGCTTTAAAGGCTCAGCCTCAAACCCAGCAGCAACAACAACAACAATTCCAACGGTCGGTGCACAATCAAGTGCAACAATTACCATTAAGCCCTTTTCCACCAGTTGGACTCACCACGGCTGTAGCACCTCAACAAGAACAAGACATCCACACTCAAAATTTCCTAACTCTTAGAAATCTGTCACCCCAAGCTGGTCCACAACAGAGTCTACCCTCGAGGTCTTTCAGCAATAAACAGTTCCAACCACAAGGACCAATCCCAGCGCAACCTCAATTCCAACATCAACTCCAACCTCAACTACAACAGCCTGTTCCGCAGCAATTCTCAACACTTCCACAATTTCAGAATGTCCTTCCGCCAGCGCAAACCGAACAAAAACTCCCACGACAAGATGTGAACCAAGCCTTCTCGACAGCGCCTCAATTCACATTCAATAATCAACCTCAGGCACAGGCACAAGTCTATCATCCTCAGCCGTCATCGCTTCCCCCATCTCATCCATCATCACAACCACCCCAAACTCAAATCTATCAACAAAATCCTCACCCTCAATTCATACAACCACATCACAGTTCACATCAACCCCACAGCTCACATCCACCCCATTCACATCACTCCTCAGCACCACATTACAGCAGTTTTCCTGGAACTCCACATTTCGACGCCCCACCTCCGTCACAGGAACAGGAGTACAAGCAAAAAATAATTCAGAAGCACGAACAGTTTGTTCAGAAGCAATATGAGAAGTCCCAGAACAAGGTCAAGCTACTCCACGAAGATTTCGTTCATAAGCAGCACAGCATTAAGCAAGACGCCCCAGTGAGGCATCCACATCATCATTCGCATGGTCCACCAGCCCACGGTCAACCCCCACGCAGTCGTCCTGTTTATCCCTCGGAACTTGACCTTTTTAACGAGGCCTTGAAGAAATACCATATTGATCACCCCACTACCACTACCACGACTACAACCCAAGCTACAACAAGTTCAGCAAGACCCATTCAGAGACCGTCAAAGCCTGAAGGCGAAAGGGTGAAATCCACGAAAACCAAAAGTAAACCTGCAAAGACCATTGGAAGGGATGAACTGTTAAAACAACTCAAGGCCGCATTAGCTGAATCTCCAGAGAAAGACTTGGGAGACAAGCCCTTCGAAGAGATGGACTTGGTCCTGCCCAATGGAGAAAGAGTGCAAGTAATTCGCACGAAGGACCCAAACCTAATCAAGGGACAACAGGCTCTTAGTCAAGATCAACTCAACGCTCTAATATCTGGTTCTGGGAAGTCGGCTAGGGGAAGTTCGGGACTTGAAAGTGTCGCGCCAAGTAAACTAAAGGACCTTGTGCTCCCTGACGGCCATAAAGTACAGATCGTTAGGGCACCGGACTCAGCAGATGGCGGTGATGGTCAAGGCGGATTTGATTTGTCAAGTCTAGGAAGTATCTACGGCGGTGGTGCTCCACCAAGTGGAGGAGCAAACAGCATTGCCAGTTCGGCTGTAATCGCATCTGACTCAGATGAGCCACCATCAATCGAGGAACTGGCGAAAAGAGGGCTCATTCCAGATGGATACGAAATCGAGGGCCTTAGCTCAAAATCGAAAGCAGCGCCAGCACCAACAGCTCCACCGAAAAAGAAAGCGACTTATGTTTATCTTGAGGAACAGTCTGATGGCAGCTTTAAGATTCAGGGCGTCAAGGCTAATGGAGAGAAGGAAACTAAAACAACAGGCGCTGAGGTCGAGAGTATTCTAGAACGGATTAGGAGTGGAGAAATAAAGCTTCCACCCTCTGTTACAAGGCTTATCTTGCCTGACGATCAAGAGGTTACACTCGATAATGGTAAAATTGTCAAACGAACAACCACCACCACGACCACGACAACAACACGACGTCCTACGACCACAACAACAACAACGACCACAACCACTCCAGCTCCATTTACTTCTCAAAGGCCAAGGGTAATTATCAGTAGAGGCTCTCACTCACAATACTCGACCACGGTTACGCCGCACATTCAGCGGTCTAGCGAGCGATATATAATCCAGGAAGCTCCCAGTTCTTATCTGAGCACAGTACAGCCCCTATATCAAGATGCTCCCAGCTCTTATGCTACAACGCCTCAGCCAATCTATGACCAAACAATTCAAGTAAGTTCGACCTACTCCCCCGTTACTGAGAGGTTGACTGGCACAACTTTACAGCAGCAGCAGCAGCTTGATCAACCGGCGGCGTCTCAAAATCTCAGTGAGGACCTCCTCCAGATTCTTAAATCGAACGGACTATTCGCCATGGCCAAGTATTTGAAACAATCAGGGTTGGATAGTATCTTAAACGAAACCGGACCGTATACAATTTTCGTCCCAACGGACAAGGCTTTCAAAAACCTCCTCATCCAACTAGGAGGACCTGAGAGAGCCGAAGAGAAGTTCAAGTCCAATCCCAGGCTATTGAGTGGTGTAAGTAAAGTAGAATTCTTTTATCTCCTGATAACTTAACAAGTGTCCTTTTCAGCTTCTTTTACATCATGTCATCCCAGGAGCTTTCGAAATTTCTAGCCTGCAAGACGAGATGACAGGAGTCTCGCTAGCGGGAACTCAACTCAGGGTCAATCAGTACACCATGCATGATCAGGAATGGAATGATGTTGTGGTAAGTTGAAAGCAATGTAAGTTTTTCGTTCCTAGTAACAGTGGGTGTTTTCAGTTGACAACCATCAATGGTGCTATGGTAGTGAACGACCGAAAGGATATCAAGATACCCCAAGGAGTCGCCCATGCTGTGGATCGTGTAATGTTCCCCCTGCCGGTTGGTGATCTTCTGCAAACCCTGCAATCTGATCGAGAGGCACGTTTCGCTACATTCCTAAAAGTTTTGTTCACATCGGCACTCTCTGACAAGCTTCAAGGAAAGGGTATGATTGCATTTACCAGAAACTCCAAGACCGTATTTTAAAATCTTCCTTTCCCAGGTATCAAAACTTACACAGTATTTGCCCCAACAGAAAAGGCTTTCAAGGAACTTGAACCCGATGTTCTCGAGAAGCTGATTACCGACAAAGAAGCCGCTGAAGAGTTTGCAACAAAGCACATCGTGAGTGGAACACTCTTCTCCGCTGGAATGAGGTTCTATCAAGTGAAAGATTCCCTGCTAACCGGCAAGACTGTCATCCTGCAGAAGACAAGTGCTGGAAAGATCAAGGTCAACGATGCACAAATGATCACATCGAATATTCCCGCAACAAATGGTGTGATACACGCAATAGATGGCGTCTTATCATGAGAACTCTCAGTCTCATAGCACCGTAGTCTATCCTTGCCTTCAAAATGTGTCCTTAAGTTTAATTTTGGTCAAAAATCTGTCACAAAATGGGAAAGCTTGTCTTGTCTCTCTCTCTCTCTCCCGAAACCACAATCTGCCATTAATCTTTTTTTTTTGTTGTATTTATTGTTTAAACTGTGTGCTTGCAACTGGTGCAACTGAAGCAACTCTTCCCATCTTATCTCAAATGTGTTGCACAGCCCTCGAGAAGTCAAACAAGGTTCTTAAACAATTTTATTGGCACGATATTTCATGTTTTTTTTTTTAATCTGATTAGATGTTATTTATTAAAAGGATGCATTTCTTTTGTTATAAAGAAACGATTCCAAAACCGAAGTAAAAATATGTCTACAATTTAAGTTAGAATAATATTTAGATGTTTGTTAAGTAAGCTACGAATGTAAATGATTATATTGTACTATTTTGTATAAACGAATATAAAGTGGCCAGAGGCTTAAAAACTGTTCATCTTTCGTCTTTCTGATTTCGCTGTAACCAACAAATTGGTTTAACTTCTGTGCTATCCAACTACAGTGACGGCGTTAAGGATTATAAATTTCTAACTGCATGTATTCGATGTAATAATTATTCTTTGCATATAAAAACCAACGACGAATGTGAAAATAAAAGGTGGCTACTTGAGGTTAAATTTCAACAACCCTGGCTTGTGATCCCGACAATAAAAACGAAAACAGCATTTCACCAACAGCTGCTCGGGAAACTTTTTTTTTTCGTTTTTCAAGTTTCCAAACGAAAGAAACATTCAACTCAACCAAAAAAGTCCAAAGAAAAACGCAATAAATTTGAAATTGCCTTCGAATTCATCGAAACAAGTTAAATAATGTGTTAAGGTGAACTTTTGGCCATGCCACACACTTACGTTAAAAATTTCCCTTAAATATAGATTCTGTGATCGAAATATTGTTATAAATGAATTCAAAAACTTACCCTGATGTGTTATTTCACT
The DNA here is from genome assembly GCA_951813785.1 of Criorhina ranunculi. NCBI lineage: Eukaryota > Metazoa > Arthropoda > Insecta > Diptera > Syrphidae > Criorhina > Criorhina ranunculi. Next base: position 62,490,570 of record OX638384.1, on the reverse strand, counting down.
AAATAAATGCAATCAAAGTTATAATTTACAAGAAAATTGCACAAAATATCACACAATATAATTTTTAATCACAATTTGACGGCCATAACTATTCAATTTATTCCTTTGAAATGTCCGTAACAGTGTTGCCATTCAAACATTTTAAAAAGCTGCAAAACCACGACTGACGGGTTTTTACTTTTTCAAATTTTGGTTTTTCCATGGAAATATTGCTTCAAATCCACCCAAACACTTGTTTTTATGTTTTAAACGAATAAAAGAATGCAATTACAGACATATTTCGTGATAAAATTGCAAAAATATTACAAATGTGAATGTTGACTATGTCATTTCAATATCTTTGAAGTGCTTTCCAAACCGCGTATGCCCATTCATACAAGACGGAAAGGGAAAGTAGATCATTGATCTCTGCCATTTTGGTAAAAAGTTTTCCCAACCTCGTTGTCTCTATGATTTTGATGTTCCAGTGTTGCCACGTCAAATTTTTTAAAAAAGTTGCAAGAATACTGACCGGAAGTTAGGTAGGTGGAAGTGATTGAAACTGGACCGGAAGTTAAAAATGGTTCGGGATGTTAGAAAGAAATACTGTGAATTATAAGCAATGACAACAGTACCAATAATTCTCCCGAGTCACCCTCGGAGCAAAAAGACTGAGTTTCAAAATCACTACACCAACACTAGCGTTGTGTGAATAACACTATAAAGGTATTCATAGCCCCTTTAGCGCTAGTGAGTTATAAAAAAAAAAAAATTGTTTCTTCTGTCTGATTTTGGTGGTACAAACGAACTTGTATAACTTCGACAGTGGAACATCAAATTCAAAGCTAATCAACTATAACGACGGCATGATAAAATAATAACTCCCAGTTGCAGGTAGCTTTTACCCACGGCTTCGCCCACCTATAATTTTCGAAGTTACACTTTAATAGCCTATACTGTGACCCGAGGTACAGCCACTCTGTGTGCAAAATGTTAAGTTGATTGGTTCTTTAGTTTTCATGTTACAGAGGAACAAATGAACAAACGGACAACGTTTCACTTTTATAATATTAGAAGGATACAACTACAAATATTTGGCGTGTTAGCTAGGGTCTAGCTTCTCGCAAACATTCATTTTCTGTGTAAATTTTTCCCACGAATGGAAGGGACTTAAAGTTTCTTTATTGAGAAGCTTTTTCATGACAGATTATACTCTCAGAGGTTTCTTATTATTCTGTTTGGTTTTTATGCTAAGACTCGAACCTGTGTCCACCCATCTAGCAACCTCACGCACCTGCCACTAAGCTATAGCAACGACATGAATATGAAAAAACGGCCAATTCGAAAATAAAAGGTAGAATAAAGAAACATCCAATATCAGGAATCAACGAAAAGTCGCTCCCTATTGTCCCGACAATCATAAAAAACCAATAAATCGTCACTTAAGTGGAAAAACATTCAAATCCACCGCAAACCCTAAAGAAAAACACACAAAATCGAAAAACTGTCCGTGTTCCACAAAACGAACGAAAAAATGCCTTCAGGTCATATAGCATCTTACTGCACTTTTTGGACGTATACGTGTTCGTTTTTTTATTTGTTCAAATCTCAGTTTTTCCATGGAAATATTGCTTCAAATTCATTCAAACATTTGTTCTTATGTGTTAAATAAATAAATAAATGCTATTACAGTCATATTTCGTGATAAAATTGCAAAAATATTACAAATATACTTTTTGTGATTACTATTTGAATGTTGGCCATGTCATTTTAAAATCTTTGAAGTGCTTCCCAAACTGCATATGCAATTTTATACAAGGAGGAAAGGGAAAGTAGATCATTGATCTGTGCCATTTTGGTGGAAAGTTTTCCCATCCTTGACCTTGCAGTTGGCCTACTCATACGCATTACAAGTTCAATAGCCAGCTCAGTATCAGTGCAACTTTTAAAGTGAGTGGTTTAACAAGTGAAAAGTGAAAAAGTGGAAAAATTGGAAAAGTGAAAAGTGTGCTAAAAAGTGTTCTAATCCATGCGTTCATTCGTTTTTATTTGACCTATTGGTTATCCCCAATTTCTTTCCTAGTTTTCCTATCTTTTTGTATTGAAATAATGCTTCAAAAGTATGTAAAGTGTGATTTAATTTCTAGCTTCCGATGGCGGCCATCTTGTGTCCCTTTTCATATTTGTGGTGCCGGTGTAATTTGAACTAATCGCTCAGATCGGCCATTTTGGCTTTTTTATGTTTCTGGTGCAATCCTATATTCGCCCAAGAGAGAACCCTTTTGTGCTTCCGGTGCAAGTGAAATATTAAAGATCCGAGGTAATCGTCCATTTTGTCGTTTTATTTATTTTTTTTGTGTGTTACCAGTGCAAATGTAAAATAAATTTCCCCTATGTCTTCCATTTCCGGGAAGCGGTCGCGAGCGTTTTTTTTTTTTTGTGTTTTGGTGATATGAACATCAGAGCGAAACCTTTATGGACAACGCTGGTAAACGCGTAATGTATGTCGGTGAGTAGATCTTTTATTTAATTTCATGCCGATATTGTATTTCATAAACATTTATTGAAATATTTCATACAATAAAATTCTGAAAGGTTGTCGGATTCGATTATTATGGTTTCTACATTCGCTTTAGATTTCCCATTATTGTGTCTTTGGTTTCGAAATAAATAAAAAGTCAAAATACTCCGAATGGTTGGAAACATCGATAAGCGTTTTAAAAGGTCTGATTGGATCAGAGATGGCGCTACAATTGGAATAAAAAATACCACAAGATTCAACATATGAGAGCATTAGAAGAGCACAAATATAGTCGTGTTTTTTTGATAATCATACTCACTTCAGTAAAAAAAACGATCTATACTCACTTCCAGCCGCACCAACCAATTGGTTTGCGGCTCGAATTTTATTTAAGTTGTTGTCTTTGTTTAAAAGCTTTTAAATGTCAAACGCAAGCAAAAAAAGAAAAATACAATCGGCTAAAAGCTCATTTATGAGATTTTTCTTGCTCTGGTGGTCAACTAATGTAGTTCTATCCTCACTTGCTGCTACTGGGAAACTTATCTCCACTTGGGTTGTTGTTATTGCTTTGTGTGTAAAATCTTACTGGGCTGGGTATACAGCTATAAAAAAAACACGGCTTATATAAAATTCAACATGACAAGTCAAACTTTTCACTAAAGCCCCAAACGAGTGCACAGTGAACGCATAAAAACGTCCGAACTTTGCTGAAACTCAGACAACGATCAACCAAAAAGCATCAAAGTGAGCCGTCCGATAAAATTATGGCAGATCTTCATAAAGCTTCAAACGCCATCACGTGAGAAATAGTTTTTCCTCTGTTACAGGGTAAATGGTGCTGTGTCTTGACTAATGTCAATCTGAAATTTATCCAAGTTCCCTTTTTGTACACGAACCATTCGGTTGAAAGAAAAGATTTTTCTTTCGCTTTCGTGAAGACTGATCAGATTTTCACCACTGTAAAGGTGAAATATAGGTACAATTACACTTTTCCTTGGGTTTTTCTTTTTCTTTATTTAATTTATTATTTGGTTTCCGTTGAGATTATAGATATTTCGCAATAAGGATTAAACCTTTCTTTACTGGTTTTCTTAAATATATATATTTTTGTATCTAAATGTCTCTTCCATTGTTAGTTTCTTTAATAAAATGTTTTCGCTTTAGGTACATGCATAAAAAAATAAATTAAAAATAAGAAATATTGTAGATAATTTTGATAGAAGTGCCCTGATTTTATTCTTTCCACAAAACAAAAACAAAAACAAAAAATTAAAAGAAAAAAAGAGAACAACCGCTTAACATATTCATATAGAGATTTATTACTTAACTTTTTAAACTTTTATTCTTTTATGTATGTTTCTTTTTTTTGTATCACCCTGTGTTGTAGTTTAAAGTTTATATTTTTTTTTTTACTCACAATTGCATTTATTTTTATTTTGTTAAACTTAATCTCTAGAAGCCATTTATAATCTTAAATTCTTTTTCTGTTTTTTTTTTTTTTTTCTACTTTACAAGTAATTTTAAAATTTTTAAGATTTTTTTTATGAAAACACGAAAAATAGTTTTTGTTCTTTAAATTAGGAACAGCGAACAATTTAGTGTCTTAGGCCCGTCCTACTCCGGATTGGATTTACTGCTGCTGAACTAGTAGTTGTTCGACTTGATCAGCTGTTCGCAGTAGAAATGCAGCACTTTCTCGATACGCGGTTATCACCTGCCTTGCGGCTGTAATCTCGTTAGCGCTTAGCTTGTGTGTGACTAGGGGCGGTGGGGGACGTGTATTCGGACTGAGCGATGATGTAGCTGCAGCAGTGGATGTTATCGATTGTGTGGGTTGTTGAGCCGCAGAGGGCTTCATTGACAAATCTGTTGGAGTTGCTACAAAAAAGAAGAGAAGTGTTAAATTTTTTTGGTGTGCATAGTAATTGTTGTCATTATACCATTAGCACTTGGAAAATAGCTCGGATAGGTTGGTGTTCTTCCTGCGTACGGTGACGTGGATGATGGCGAAGTGAAATCTGTGGGGCGATATAGGGGCGATGAAGCCGGTATAGCACCGACGCTTGTCACTGTTGTGTTTCCATTTGATAGGGTGTTCCCTCCACCACCACCTAAGGGCTGTCCTACCGATGTTGTGCTCAGGGCCAATGGGGAACTACGAGCCGAAGAGCTGGCGACACCTTGTGTGGATGTTGTTGTCGGAGCCAAAACATCGGATTCTGAAGTACTTGGATTCGGAGTTGAACGGAATCCACTTGTGAATGGTGTCGAAGTTGCTGCCGCGTCACTGGCTGCAGCAGTGCTTGTGGAACTTGTGCCTGATGTGAGTGGAAGTGCTTGAGTTATGGGGTCCAACCCAATGCGCATGCGTTTTGCATTCATACTCTCGTTTTCACAAGCTATAGCCAGAATTTGCTCCGCCTGAACTGATGTGAGATGAGCCGGAGTAGGACGGGTCTAAAAAAAAAAATTAAACAATTAGTGAGGCTGGGATTTTCCCCTAATTTTGCTGAACTTACCGTATTATCCCAACCCTCTCTTGCTTTCTTATTGCGACGGCAAGACTTCAAGTAGGTCCTGATGCGTTTTCGAGAGCGTTCACTGAACTCTGGGAACTGCCTAGCACAGGAATCAATAATAGCCTGAATCTTCTCCTTTGGTTGCTTCGATATTGGGATGATTCTGTCAAGGTTTTCATCCACAAAAAGACGTACAAACATCTGCAAGAGACGCACGCATTCAAAAATGACACTCAAAGTGGGTGTTGGTGAACTTACATTAAATGCCTTCAATCTCTCCGGATCATGAGCCTGTTGATCTAATTTATCATCTGAGTCATCTTCAGATCCCTCGTCTTCGTCTTTCTGCCCAGAGGAGTTCGTTTCATCCTGATTTTCCATTGGCGAAGACTCTTCTGCTCGTGGCACTGGTGAAATGGAGGTTTCCATCTTTGTGACATTCTGGGCCAGAGCATTCTGATATTGAGCCCATAGTCCGCCAACGACTCCCAGATCGGGTCCTTCAGTTCCGTTGCGGACTGCATTCGAGTTCTGATAGTTCCAAGCCAGCAGCATGAGTTTCAGCTTGTCGGCATCTTTCATGAGCCCCGCATAGGGATCCTCAGGATTGGTATCCGATGCTGTGTCGGGTACTGGTGGTGTGGGCATCGGTGGCTCCTATAAAAAAAGAACAAAAACGACCTCTTTCCATTAAAATCGAACAAAACAAACAGAATCAGATTGTAAAGGCTTGTGAATGGTCCAAACTATAATCGGACCTCTAATGTTTAATTAAATTTCCAAAAGTCGATCTTATATTGAATGAAATTCGGTTACTTTGTGGTCGGTTGTCACCTGAAACTTCAGCATCTTTCTCTGTTTGTTCAAGTCGAAGAAGAAAAAAAACTGAGCGGTGTCCAACAAATCCAAAACCATCATCCAAACTGGGGGAATATGTTTTTCTTGATGATTTTTAGGAGTATGATGCAGGTAAACCTGAGGTTTCCTTCTCACATACATACAAACAAGAATGGAGGTTTCATTCTAACCACAAAATGTCTTTGAATCGGCTAAAGGAAGTTTTAGACGTTCACCCCGTTCTCCATCTCCATTTTCTCCTTGGATATCACATCCTTGTTTACTTCATTATACAAGGATATGTGTGTGTATGCACATAAAAATAGTGAATATATGTGTACACAGGATGTGTGTGTACATAAATCAATTGACGGAGTAAGTGAATCGAATGAAGGTGGAGAGGAGCACAACGATGGCATGAGGTAAATTCAACTTTTCTTCAAGACAAGTTTCTTGTCGATCCTCATATCACCCACAGCCACAACTCCGACCTAACAAAACTCCTGTGGGGGGGGGGGGAGAGGAGGGTGGCAGGATTTTCGGTACATACCAACGACGAGTAAATGAATGGGTGACTGGTGGAATGGTGGACTAGGAACAAACAACAAGGCATATGTGTGTATAGAATATATTGTGTTGGTGTATGCCTAGAAGCATTGGCGATGACACATTTCAAATGGTCGTCGTCGTCATCGGAGGAGGGATGCCAAGGGACTGCAAGACGAAGGATAGTTTTATGGTATACCGAAAAACCCCAAAAGCCAATATTTGAGTATACACTCGTATATACGAATGTCCTTTGGCTTAAACAAGAGCGGGAAACAAAAAAAAAATATAAGTTGGAAGAAGGCATGCAAGGATAAAAGGAACTCTCACCCCGGAATCCTGAGGGATAGAAAATAAGATGAATACCATATGGATGCGGGGAGGGTTGCTCCTTGTCTGGTTGCGTACGTACACGGTACACCCCTGAATCGTGTCCACACACCCTCGGATTCACAACGCTCTCCAACTTATCATTTTGTTGGTTGGGTGGGTTGGCAGCACAGAAAAAAGGTCTCCGTCTTCCTTTGAAAAATGTTCAAATCATCACCGAACAACCCCTCGGTCCCAAAGTGATATCCCACTGTCTTCCCACTGTGCTTACTCTACTGTGTACAGGAAAAACAAAAAAAAAATGGGACAAGACGTGCCGAAGAGAAACCCCAAAATGTGAAAGGTCCTTCCTGGTGTCTTTGCCATCTTCACCAAGTCCCATCCTGTTGTCTAGCTGCCAATATGTCGTTCGAAGGTTGAATGTGTAAAATAGTTCGATTTGAAATTATCTTGGCGCAACCACTGGTCACAGCCATGAAAGACAGTGCTAAATGCATGCAAAGATTGGTTCTTTCTCCCTTCCACTCTCCACTTCTACCATTTCTTTTATAAACCCCGGCTAATGTGTACGGACAACTTAATTTACTTCAGCGTTGTGTGTCTGGAAATTAATTAGTGAGAAATGCAGACCATTGGAAGTTTCACTCAGTCGTCCTTCCACCGCCGGCCGGTCTGGTTTGTGCTCACAACTTTTGTGATTCTCTGCAGTTTTTTTTGGGGTTAAAGTTCCGAGTTGCCCGGTTCGGTCCTTTTTCCGATTCAATGGGATTCAAAGTTTGTAAAAGTTTTTTTTTTTTTTTTTTCTCCTGTTTTCCATTTCTTTTCCTTTGATGGGATTTCTTCGAGAAAAAAAAAAAAAAAACAAAAATGTCTTGACAGAGCCATATCTTCTCCGGCACGTGGTGGGTAAGGGTGGAGGTTATAAGTTTAAGAGTTTCTTGGTGGTGGTTGGTGGTCCCTTAACCATTTTTGATTTTTGTTGCGAATTTTAAGGAAAAGATGGAACCTTTCATCTCGTATGAGGGATAAGATTAGGTTAATGATAACGTTTCAACCCTGATTTGGCAAGGAGTGTCTAGGTTTTTGTTGGTTTTTTTTGTTAACCAATACAAAGGAGGTATGTCCTTCTCTTGAATCCTTCTTTACAACAACGATCTTGTGTTGTTTTTCTTTCAAAAATCGTTTTAAAGTGGGACAAGGTGTCTACAACTCGTTGTGGGGTTCTCAAACAGCAGCCTTCCACCCTCTTTGATCCGAGGCGGCACAATTTTTCGAGTTCTTCAAACAAAGCTTTCTGGCATTAGTCCTTCGTTCGTGATTCGAAGATCCACTTTTCCTCTCTCCTCACCAAATATCCAGCTCTACACTCAGCGCCATATAGCAGGATCAGTGCAACAGCAAGAGCATGCATTTCATCGGAGTTTTGAACCGATTTGTTTCGCTAAACCGAGGTAAAGTCCGTTTTAAATCACTTTTCAGCTGCGAAAGCTGCGCAGAGAGAGCTTTTAAAAGGTTTTTAACTCACTTGCTCTTGCAGAGAGAGCTTTTGGAAGAATTCAACTCACTTGCTCACTGGCACAGCTTTCACAACTGACAAGTGATTTGAAACGGACTCTAGTAGCGGTTTGCTAGTGGTAAGTCTTTGTCGAGTTGAAAAAGGCACACTCTAGCCAAATGTGACTCAACTTTTGATGGTTCACTCACGGAGTAGGTCCCGCGGCGAAAAGAATTCTCAACTTTAGGTGAAACAGCCTTGAAAACAGACAGATATGGCCAACGAATAGAGCTTCCACCAAGACAACGCAATTAGCACAGGCCACGCCACCAAGTTAGGCATTCCCCTTTAATACTCGTTGCCGTTGCTGTAAAAATGCACAGGAAAAGGAGACCCTAGTCCACTTTCTCTGTGACTGCCCGGCACTAGCCAGAACCAACCATCTCACAGTTGGTAAAGCCCCCTTTTCCAAGGAATTACTATAAAATTGTTGCGAACATCCTTGACTATCTCGACTCCTCGTGACGTCACATGAGTTGTGGTATCAGCGGTACTGCATCTTTGCATCTTAGTTTCAAATCGTTGTCAACATGTTTAAAGTCCAATCGGCAAGTGAATGCAACATTGGTCAATCTCATGAAACCTAGGTTCTCACAACAAAAAAGTTTATATTCGGCCTCATCGCGGTGTACCATTAGAAGGTAATGTCCAGGAAGTTTACCGTTCATTATTAAAAAGCATACTTCTCATCAAATGGGCCAGTTACACCGCGCCAAGCCTATATCCACTACCCCCGTCCACTCTTGTAGTTTTTTTTCAATCCTTTTTCCCAGATTCCTATTCTCTTTGTGTTTGTTCTCATTAAAAGGGTTGTTCAATGTCCAATGGGGTATGCATGCATTGAACGCATATGCCCCGTTACAGTATCCCGCCGTTAGAGGGAGTATACAGCACACGGTATTTATAAAGGACAACGACGGTGTCGTTGTCGGTAGCATTGATGATGATAGCTCTCTCTCTTACGACAAAAAGGTGATGACGGTATAGAGAAGTTCTGCTGTCCCATAGAAATGGGGTGGGTTGGTGCCTCTGCGTGCGTGTGGTACTTTCAAATTGGACTGCATGTAGAAAGGGTTGTGTTTCCTTTATCCCCTTTCGATGAGGACACGGAACAAAAAAAAAAAGGAAAAGAAGGCAAGCCAACATCCAAATTGGTTTCCAGTTTAATATTCTTCTTTTTTTTTCTTTGAAGGGAAGGGTGTTCCTAAGGTATGGGAGTCCCTTCAAAGGGGAGTGGGGTTTGTAACTGCTTTTCTATACTTGATGTTGGAATTTTCCAGCGCGGTGTTAGTAAATTGTTTCAATTGATATATATAGGTCGTCGATGAATGTATGCATAATGTGAGGTATGTGAACCGAATAAGACCTCCCTCCAGAGTTGGGATTCAGGACCCTTAATCGCGGGTAACTTCATAACCAAAAAAAATACAACACAAACGAATGAACAACTAGTAGGTGCTGTTTTTTTTGTCCTTCTTTCACATTGAGGATGAGGACACGCCAATTGTTTTTTTCCTGTGATCCTCTGTGAGTAAAGGATAATTTCATTTTCCTCTCACAAATGGGACAACGAACACCCGCAGTTCTTGTACAAAAAAAAACAACAGTCACCCCAATCGAAGGTGCAACCGAAAATCATCCATGAACACCCCCCCAAACTGTCGGGCTGCACATTTGTTGGTCGGTAATCGTTGCAGAGCAGAAAAAAATACAAAAAAATATAGAAAAAGACAAAAAAAGAGTGCGAGTGAGCGCGAGAATGAATAAATGAAATTTCGGTCACGACAAATCCTGTTCGCCGGCCCAGCCGCATACGGATGAGTGGAGGATGATGAGAGTGGTTTAGTTTGGTTTGGTTGGTATATCGCGTGTTGGGGCTGATGTCGGATTTTTCGAATTTTTCCGCCATTTTCCAGCGTTTTTTTTTTGCATTTTTTTCCCACTATTTGGTAGCGGGCCTACTGAGCTTGGGATTTCTATGCTCGGAAAGGGTACAAATGAGTTTGTCGGTTGACAGGGATTAACGCAGGGGATTAAGCACACACAGTCTAGTTTTTACTACTACAACTACCACTACTGTCCTATGGTTCTATGCTTGTGCCCCCATGGGGGGGGATGAGTGATTGATTGGTTGGAATTATCATATTGAATGCCAATTAAATATCGCACAAGTGCCAGTAGAAACGGGAGGAGGTGATACATACCCACTGTCGCATTAGGGGGTAACAAAAATTCGACTTAACTTGTTCAATTCGTGGAAAGGGACAGAGAATGTATTAATTTTTGATACAGGCAAGAGGGTGGGTGTTCTTTTTTTGTCAATAATTCCACTAGGGGATTAAAAAACAAAAGTGTAGTTCAGTTATAAGCCGAAATGGTGATGAGATGTTAAATTCTAATGAAGGTACATGACAACAATGAATAGTTGGAGCTTGGTAATCTTTCTCGGAAAGCATTTGCACAGGAAATTTGTCACTATTCACAGTTGCGCTAGTTAAGGCCTTAAGCTGTGCGTAGTGTACACCGATTTTAGGGATGAATTTGACAATCGGCAGGGATTTCATTTACTGAAACTCCACAAATGACATCCTGGTGGAGATTCGAGGAAGGATAACCAGCTAGAGTCCAAACTCCCAACTCGAAGGTTCAGAATTACGCTTTATAGAGCCGAATGCTGGACGATCAGTGAGACAGCGGAGCATCAGATCCTGGGAACCTTCGAAAGACAGAATTCCACGTCGAATATTTGGTCCTGTCTGCGAGGAGGGAGCGAACTCTACGAGTCTGGAAAGCCACCTGATTCACGAACTATACGGTGACCGAGCAAGCGGTTTAAAGATCAAGTAATCGCGGACCTTGGTCTTACAAACTTTATAAACAACGTGCCCGGAACCGTGAAGAGTGAAAAAAGGCATTAGTTCAGGCTCAAACCCTCCAAATAGCACAATGGGTGTCATTTTTTTGAGAAACTCTGCCTCAAAATATCAAAAAACTCTAGGGAGAGTAACTCAATTTTTAAATCGGTGTCCACTGGTGGCTCTCTATCCAATTTTATCTCACAATGGACACACCCCCGGATTCGTACGCACATTCTGTTTCACCCAACCCAACGCATTTTATATACTTTTACGCGTGAAAAAAAAAAGTTTTTAATTTTTTTAAAGCCAACTCGAGACCAAATTGGCAACGCCCTTTTAAAGCTAAAAATCATATTGAACACGCAGCATGGGTGATATATATATGAAACTTACCCAACACTCAATATATATCAGGTTCGCATAATACCACCCAACGGAATGGAGTAAGTGTACGGCACCTGCATTGTCAGCACGCCAAAAACAACGAACCCAACTCGTCCTCGATGAGACTTCAAGCAACCAACTACCTATTTATCTCATTAAATAGTGTTTGGGGTTACTTAAGCGCACCCCCACCCCCACCTACCCTCTGAAAGCCTTAATTGCACTCACTCACTCACTCACTCGGGTATTCAGTTGGCAGGAGAAGCAATCATTGGTCACAGAGTATGAGATGTAGGAGATGCAGCAGATTGAAGTTTCAACATGCACAGAATTCTGGACAGAAAAAAACAAAAAAGATGCGCCCCCCACCCCCATGAAAAATTGCGTACAGGGGTGGCAATAGCGTACAAAAACCATAAAAGATAAAAAAAAATAACAACGCGAACTCATCATCATGCGTGTGATTGCAAAAACAGCCTCCGGGTCCTGTTTTTTTTTTTTTTTTCTTTTTTCGGGTGAGAGAATGAGGTTCAGGCCTTGGAATAATATGTGTCGGAGGAAATCTACGATGGGGGGAGGCTTCATAACGCATCACTGTGCACGATGGGTGCACAGCACAGCAGTAGCACCACATACACACACATTAAAGCGAAATGCGTACCCGAAGCCCTCTCACATGTCCGTGGATTTTGCCGCGGTGCGGCATTATGTGCGTCGTTCATTACATAAAAAGAGAGCAAATACTCGCATGACAGGATACCATATCTGCGAAACACCATCACCAGCCGCGTAGGCGAATATGTGAATTCCATAGGCCGCCTATCCTTCCGTCACTGTACGCAGTTTTATCAAACCGAACGCAAAAATTGTGCGGTGGAAACGGAGGCAACACAAAAAATCCCATATGAGAGTGAACGTCGGTTTTTTTTTTGTCAACCACCACAGGAGCCGAACCCAACCACCACCTCGACCGACAGCTACGCGCACTATTTGCTTGCGTAAGCCACCCCACCTCCATCAGCAACACTACCGGGACTGGCTGTGTGCATGGCTGATGAGCAAGTGCGTGCCGCATTTTAGGGGTGGCTCACGAGGGGGTTGATGTGATGAATGGAGTAAAGTGGAATGAAGCATTTACGCACATTTCACATAAATATCTCAACAGCCGATGTAGCTATGGAAGGCTATGGGTACCCGAACCCGTTGGTTTCCGCACCTGATTGACGTGTAGTTATGTAACCTCCTTGCATTATAATAATAGCTAAGGGATGGTTACGTAGGTCGAGAGGCAGATGGGCATGGGCATGGGCATGCATTTCCAGCAATCGAATCCACTTTCGTCAGAGAGACCAACCAAACTGCTGCACCTTTTTCGTGCCCCGTACATAGCGTACACACGCACATGTAGCCCTCCCCGGAACATTATCATCATCATAATCATAATAATCGTATGGAGGTGGTGCACTGGGTCACTACCAGTCAGACCCCAGAGGAGTCCTCCTCAGTACCCTTCCCACCTTTTAATTACGCAATTTCGCCCGTTCGCCGTTTGTATATGTTTGCAATCTATATAGGCCCCCCTCCCACCGGTTTGGTGTACAAGTATATGGGCGCCTTCGTGTTCCAGTTTGAGTCCAAAAAGCTTGGTGGGCCTACCCGACTACCGTGGACAACCCTCCATTCCTCTCTATAAATAACCGTTGTGTAGCATTGTGTGATATCTAGTTGGTTCGTACCGGGTCGTTGGGACGATATCATCATCCGCCGAGACAGAGAAGGAGGTCTATACCATGACGCACCCTATACACTTTTTTTTTTTTTCATAAATTTTTCCTGCATCAGTGTAGCGGGAACCCTATGAAACAACATGGCTACTCTATTCGTATATAGAAAAAAAATTCAGGATTCTCTTCCTTTTTTTTTCACGTGTAGTTTAAATAAAAACATCAAACTAACGGTGAAATAACACACATCGAATCAATCCCCAAACCAAAAGCCAACTAAAGAATCCAAATTACCCCCAAAAAAACAAAACAAAAAAAGGATAAAAGTTTTCATCCCTCTTTGGGTGGGACACTGGGAAAGGTGGATAGAAAATGTGTGCCTACTTTGGTGGTAATGTGGTGGTCACCCACACCACTGTGGGTGAACTTAGTTTGCGTGCAGGGATATTCGAAATGCCATTGCCATTGGAATGATGATGGTGTATCTCACAGGTACATGCTTTGTCTATGCATGTGAGGGATTTCGCTAAAAAAAAAAAAAAATTCCAGCGGGCAGTACAAAATTGTTTGTCATTGTATGTGTAGGGGCTTCACTATGGCAACACATGAGTATTCGAACAGATTTTCGTGTCTTATGAGACTCGGATTCAGGTCTCTACAGGAGGCAATCAGTGACACAACGCTCAAACAAAACATTGCTATCCTCATAGAAAGCCAAGACGCTTTCAAAGCTTTGGATTCGGCTATCATATTCCCTAAACTGGCGCAGGAGTACCGGAACGAGCTTGCCCGCTTGGGCGAGGGTTTCACTGTTCCAGGGCACAGTGGCATAAAAGGAAATGAGCGTGCAGATGAACTGAAGAGGCTCAGCTCTACACAGCTCACTCGCGGCAAGGGTCCACATCTCGCTAGGAGCGGGTTACTCCCTCAAGGGTAAACCAACTGCGTCACGTCTAAGAAGATATGGCCGACCTACGATGAAATTAGAACAAAACATCTCCCAAACAGAACCCGCCCAGATATCGCCAGAAAACCGTCGACAACCACGGGGTTTTGGCTTATTGGAGACCATGTGGCCAAACTAGGTATTCCTTACAACTCCCTCTGCCGGAATTTCGGAAACGAAAATGACAAGGAAACTCTCTTCTGCAAATGACCGGCATTAGCAAGAGCCAGACTGCGTGCACTAAACCAACCATTCTTCGACGACTTCAACGACATCTTGGGAAAAGGGATACTCACGACTGTCTCACCCATCTTCAACAACATATGTCATCAACCAAGTCACACGAGTCTTGGTAACAAAAAGGCACATCCTAGTGCTAATTTGGGGTTCTGTTGAATCGCCACCTCTACCTACCAAGGTCTCTTCTTGTCCTGCTCACACCATTTGCTTCGTCCTCTGCATTACGGTTAGGTTAGGTGAAAACGTCAATCACATGGATGTATACAGCCATTGTCAAGTCACCTACCAAGATCCAGTGACCAGTATGCATAGGCACCACTGGCGCCACTATACTCGCCCTAACATCGTTTCGTCTTTCAAGAACGGAGACCCTTCAACTGTGCCAACTGTAGAGGAATCAGGCTCCAGAACACCGGAAACCCTTCATCAACAACCTAATTGGTGCGGTTTCAGGCCAAGAAAGTCCACAATGGATCGAAGAAGTCCAAATCGATAAACACCGTCTAAGGCCGCCTTTGACAGCATTTATCGGGACGAGCTATGTCTAATTTTGGGAGCCCTGTCAAACTCGTCGGTTTGTGCAGATACTTTCTGCTCCATCCAGGTCGACAATGATCTCATCGAGACTATTGATGACAAAAAAAGGACTTAGACAGGGTGATGTGCCTTCAACTTGAACGAATTGTGCGAAATTCTCAAGCCAACACCAGAGGCACAATCTTTCAAAAGTCAGTGCAACTACTCGCGTATGCTTCCACAGGATGGATATGAAAACTACACTCTAAGCTACGCCCATCAACATACAGGTCACGTGAGTTGTGGTATCAAAACGGCGCATCAGCGCTACTTGTGCCTCCGGCAGGCTCACCAGTTTCACCCTACTCGCGTATGCTGACGACAGAACTCAGCGAAGCTGTCACTGGTGTATTCACGAGTATTTTGACAGAACGACGAGTCGAGTTGAACGTCACAACAAACAGCAGGATGTTCCTCGAGATAGTAAGAGATTCTGTCCGCAGGCTTATAGGTTCTACAGTATAGGAGTTGCAATCCGAAGGGAACCACAATGGATCTACATTGATCTACGTGTGATGGGGGAATGACCTTCTCGACTTGTCAACCCTACTACCTAACCTTACCTTACCTGTTTGCTGCTTCTTTGGTCGGAGAAGGCAATCTGGTAGGAAGGCCCTTTCCCAAAGAACTAAGGAGACTCTATACAAGACCTTAGTCATCCGAGTCCTGCTGAAGCATGAACTCTATCGCTTCGAGCGAAAAATTCTTCGAAAGATATTCGGTCCCGTTTACGCTGACGGGCTCTGGAGGAGGAGATTCAATGACATTTGAGATGACTAGGACATGTATAGCGAATGGAAACCAACCAGAGAGTCTTCATCTGAAGGAACAACGCAGTTGAGGAAGACCTCGTCTAAGGTGGCAAGTAGAAGGGGACCTCATCTAACTGAAGGCGGTTAGTTGCTTGAAGTTAAGTTTCAACTAATAATTCCTAAGCGACGTCCAAGTCTGACCTCATACAAGATCGCACATGACATTCTCATGTCCCATCAGGTTCCAACTGAAAAATGGATAATTTCCCCCCTAATTAGGAGCAATGACTTCAAGCCACCAAAGTCAACATCTTAATTAGGGTCAATTCCATTCAGTGTCGCCTGGAAAGTCTTTCCACCAAACTAACGGTATAAATTATCGCACAAATTGTTTCCCGTCTCTTTCTCTCTCTCTCTGTGATTGAATTCTTTATGCGATTTTCCGGCCCAGCACCCGAAGGAGTATCTCACACGACAAGATAAATGATCTCTTCTAGCAAATTATTCGCTCGGCTAAGATACGCGCAGAGTTTTTACGACAATCTTGCGATACCCAACTGGACCCTACAACTGTCTGTGTCGCTGTAATATAAAGCGAATGTGTGCCCTTGTTAGAAATAAATGAGAAAGAGAAACGACCTTCCTCCTCCTCCCCTCCCCTCGAAGTGGCAATGATTTTCGCAAAAGATATGTCCTTTGGACCGAAATATTATATTTGTTCCTGTGTGCGTATGACACACCCTTCGTCACAACATAAGACGAAGACGAAGACGAAGGATATCATTATCAGTGGTATCCTTGACAAGAAAAAAGAAAAAAAAAAAAACGGAAGGAGATATGCGTAAATGCCCGCCTTCGTCTTAGATAAGACTTCAATCATCGGGAATGCGTTACAAAAAAGGACCAGAGATTGGGAATTCCTAGGCCTACATCGATCATGGTAGAGACTAACCACCGCCCGAGCTATTTTCTTTTCTCCTTTTCCAAATGAAGTTTTATTAGTTTTCCGTTTTTGTTATGTCCTGCGGGATGGGTGAATGCTATTTCTCTCTCTGTCTCACTCACTCTGTGCCCCCCCTCGCCTTTAGCAAGACACATGAAAAATGTGTACAAGAACTGGCACATGTCCTATGGGATTTGGTATTTGTATCAGTTTGTTGGAAAGGGGTTCCGCACACGCCTAACGGAACGCGCACAAAAGCGCGCTCCCAACGCCGACGAAAAAAAAAAATAAAGTAAATAAATGAATTTAAACAAGTGTGTACCTAGAGAGAGAGGGTGGCGGCTCTGGAACTGTGGAACACATCGCTGCTGCTACCCATAACAAATCGCATTTCCTACTGCCATACCTCCACCCCATCATGCAACCACCACAATGGGCTCTTCCTGCACGCAATTTTAAGGCGTCATCTATGCGCGCCATCACATCACTCTATGCATGCATAGACGAGTGTGTGTTTTTGTTTTTACAGTCCCGTTATACGGTGGAGCTTCCCATACCTGCCACGGTGGAGGCAGCACGAAAAAAAAAACACGAGCTCTCACTACGGGCGCTCGACAAAAAAAAGAAAAGGAACGTGCGCACCCACACTCCTGGGGGGTTGTGCTGTGCATGTGTGTTGGACTGGAATTTTATATGAATAGTTGGTGGTGTGCTAATGGCAACCCTCGTGGCCCTCTAGAATTTTTGTATTGCTGCTGCACCTCTAACTGGACGCGAAGTAAAGTGGAAGGTGACCAGTGGACCTGGTGACGAGGTAACAATGGAATTTTTTTTTTTTTGCTTCGAATTTTGTGTTACTCACATCACAGTGTTGTGTAGTTATTTGGGGACTGGGAGTCGTTAAACACCACACCCGGGTCGGGTCGGGTCAAAGGGGACACTAATTGGTTTTTCAATCGACAAATTGCAGTCCATACTCGATAGATGGCACACCAGTCATTACCCAAATTTTCATCAATCAGCACGATACTTTGCAACTGACTTTCTGACAAATTTTCAAGCGATGTTTGTTGTTCAGCAGTAGATGAAGCAAAGCCTACAATTCCCTATCAAGAGCATGGATTCCAACGCATTTTTTGTTTAAAAAAACTTTCCTCTTTCGTAGATTCTCCACCAGAGGTCTGTCTTAGAAGCTCTATTCCAAAAAAAAAGGAACATCGGTCCCCGAAAGAACAAACCTTACCTCAATAACGCTTGAACACATTCTTATAGCCCACCACCAACGCTGCCGCCACGCTCAGATGAACGTTGTTTGTTGGGATGTATTGCTGTCTGCCTGCCAAAGACTCCCACCCTCAAACCGTCATTTCGACTTTATTTTTGGGTTCGAAACCCAAGGATTCTTGTTTTTTTTTTTTTTGCTCCGTTTCGGCTCCCTCGTTTGATAGAAGGTGGTAACGTGGATGAGAACGAGAGATGTGTAAAGCAAGTTAGGTTATCTTCTCTGGTAGCACCGCCAACGCCGCTGCTGCCTAAACCGACCGTTGCTCGTTGCTGTGAGAAAGGAGATGTCGTGGTGGTTGACGGTTCTTCTGTGCACTTGGAAGGGGGAGGAGATACAAAAGGGGATGATGAATTACCAAGAGGGATTGCGGGCGTTGCGGATGAATTGATATGAGTGGGTAGGTCTGTGTAGTCAGGATAGGTTTAAGGGGAACCCTCTACGGTATTGTTGGGTAATTTTTCGAGATGAATACTGGAGTCGAAGAAGGTGGAGAAGAAGCAGCAACTTCTGTTGCTGATGATGATGAGCAGAATGACGGAGGACAACGCTGGCGTCGTCGCTGAAAACGATGAAAACTGAAACAAACTGGGAAAGGATAATACACACAATACCCTGCCACTTTGTGATACCACTCTACCACCGGTGCGCTGTTAGCTATATGCTCAAGTCCCTCTAAGCTCGCCTGCCCCCCCTCTTGATGGAAGACGACCCATAAAATTGGCGGCGACTGAAGGCGAATGGAAGGATTGTGCAGGGAGATGAAAATGATTTTTGGGATAACCCCCCACACCCCTCCTAAGGGAACGACTGCTGCTCTGCTGTATTCTATTTCAGACAACGACAAGAGAGAGGCGAGCGATATCTCTGAAATGAGGGTTTCTAGCTACGCCACCCACGACCGACACGACACATAAGAATTTTCTTTCCACTCTGAAGGGTTCTTCGGAATTTTTTTTTTTTTTTTGTTTTTCCTTTGCTTTCTGCTACGTTCCACCGTTCCACACACCCACACCCAAGTTGGGTTTTTATAGAATGGACTTTTTCTCTCTACGTTCTGTTGTTGTTGTTTTTTTTTTTCTTTTTTTTTGGTGAGCAAAGCGGATAAAGTAAGGGTCGGCTACGCTGTTAGAACGGACCGGTTTTTATTCTTTTCACGAGAACGGGTCCTAGGGGGTTGGTGTGTGGGGATAGAACGATCATTCCTGCTGATTTTAGCCTTCTGCAAGCTGCTGTAGTTGCTACTACTACTCCTGAAGATGAGTTGTATAAATGAATGGGCGCGTGGGGGAAGTGGTTGGGCGCCTTAATTTCGCCTTGAATCGACCCTACCGTCCATTTATTTATTTTTTTCTTTCATCATCGCCCCCGTGAGCGTGGGGCGGGTTTGATGTGGTTACCATCCACCTCGTCACCGGCTGGTCCACCTCCCCCCATCTTCTTTGGCTACATGCTGAGTGTAGAATAAAATTTCTAATTTTTTTTTTTCTCTTTTCTCCCCCACCCCCTTTGCTTCGTTCATTTTGATGTTGTGGAAGTAGATAACAAAGCAGGCAACGGGAGAGAAGAAAAAAAAAATAAACGGAACGTAACTTCGTCTTGTTCTGAGGGATTATCCGCTGTCCGAACTTCAGTAGCAGCAGTCCTGCTACTCTGGGTGGAATGGGACGGTGAGTGAGTGAGTGGTACTCCTTGCCAAAGGAACACACGAAAAAAGGGGATGATTATGAATTTTTCTTGATTTCGTCCTTTTTTTTTCTTTTTTTTCCTCGCAGCCTGAGAGTTATTTTTCTTCTTTGGGCGACGACGACGGTTGATGGGTGGGTGGGTGGGGTGCCGGCGACGTCGTCGTCGTCGACGACGTTTGGGCTGTCCTCATTCTTTTGTGTGTGGGGCGATGTTGTCATGGCACACACAACCGGCGGGCTTTGGCGTGGCGGCAAGGAGGGTGAGTTATGGTAGCATTGATGTTGATAATGATGATGGTAGCCTGGCAAAAGAGGGGTGGGATTGGGTATTCTATCTGGATATGTGTCTTCCTTTCTCGTGGAGATACTTTTATTTTTTTCTATCTAGCACCCCCATCAGGACGATGTGTCCTTGTTCTCGACATCTAGTCGTGTGTGCTGACTGTTATTTCGGTTTCTCAGAAATGGGAGGGGGCGGGGGGAGGTATGTTCGTCCTCATGACACCCCAAGAATGCTCGTGGTGGTCTCATATATATTTCGGTGGTAGGATATATGATTAATTTATTTTTTTTCTTCCCTTCCCCCTGCCCCTCTCACCCCCTCTCTGCTCGTCATTCGCTGCTTTTCATCAATTTTTTGTTTTTTGTTTTATGTCTTAGCATTTCCTGGAAGTAATTGGCCAGCTGATTTGTTCTTCATGACTGCTGGTGGATGGACATGGGCTTCCTTTTCTGGATTTTATTGCTTTACGGTGGGAGGGTGGGGAGCGGCTGTACTCCAAAATTGATTTAGTCACATGGTGTCAGAAAAGTAGGCAGCAATTTTTTATTAGTTTCGTTTTTTATATGACACCCTTCCAGGTTCCTAAACCCCCTCAAGAGGGTAATTTATCAAAACTAACAAGGACGAAAAAATAAATTCGGTGTGACAGTGTTGTAAATGAATTAATTCTAGGGAATTTCATTGAATGATAAACGGTGGGAGGCGGGGAAGATGTGAATTAAATTGAATATCTTGACCTATCCTACAGAAAATCAATGGAAAGTCATGTTTTGATGGTTAGACGAGGGAGGTTTTCAACTGATTTGTTAACCTAGCGTCTGTTTAGATGTGCGTTGATTCACTGTATGTCTAAGGACAGTGTTTCCTGCACAAGCAAGGATCATAAAACAGCCTAAACCGGTTGGGCATCTGAGACTTTTATTGATTCAAATGCAAAGGAAGTATTATTCTCATTATTTAGTCCTAAAATGATTCACAGGACGAAGATATTGAACTGACAAGCGACGGTGGTATTTTGTGAACTCTAAGGAAGTTTTGTTAAGCGAAAAAAGAATTGATATCCTACCTTATGCAGAAGTACAGATGCCTTTCGTTTTGCTGCCATTCTCAAAAGTGTCCTTGGTGTCACAAAAAAATTACTGTCACTTCACTTTTTCCACTTTTTCTGTCTCACTTTCAACAAATCCGAACTTTTAACCGCCAAATCGAGGCAAAGTTTACAATCTTTTCTTTCGTGAACTTGACCTTCGTAAGGGAAAATCCACTTAACAACTGGGAAATGGGTTTTTCTTCTTTTTTTTTTTAATTTTTATCACTCTGGATGACAATGGTTAATCCTTGTCAATTAGTTCCACCAACAACAAAAAATACACTTACTGCCCACTCATCAAGATGTGTGTGGGGCTAAAGTTAACTCCGATTATATTGTTCAAAAGGACGAATTACCATTCGGACTAAAAATCAACTGCTGACTGACCAAAACAGAAACGTGCATCAACGTTTTTAGTTAGAAGAGTGAATGGAAAATCCAAAGGACCTGCGCAGGATTAACTTGTGAGGTAGAGATAGAGAGAATATCTGTGTGTAAATGTGTGGGTAAGGACTCTCTTCAATGGGAGTTAGGATAGCATTCCCATGTGCGTTCTTCCTAATGGGAGCGTTGGTGTGTTGTTTTCCTTTTTGTCGTCGTCGGCCTACGACACTGGGGGTTGATATTAATCCCCCTCGATGCCGGGTGGGTATGAGAAAAAAAAATAAAAATAAAAATGCGCTTCGAATTCTTTTTTTTTTGTGGAACGAACGATTAACAAAGGGGTGCATCGTAGCACGGTCCATCGCACACGCAAAGTAAAGACAAAGTTCCACTTTTTTTTAACCAAAAGGGTCCTTCTTCTACAGAATGTGTGTGGGATAAGGGATGAGATACCAAAACCATTCGACGAGCGATGATGATGATGATATTCGACTGTGTCCCGTTGTGTTCAATTGGATTTTTGGGGGGTTGGTTACGTTTTGTAGGACTGCACGACTAGCGAAAACAAGAAAAAAAAAAAAAGAATGCAGATGCACACAGTCGACTGCAGGAGTGGGAACGTGTATTGATGAGGTCTTTCCTGATTGAAACGGTGACAGAGATGGAAACGATTTTTTTGTTTGCAGTTGCAGTACAGTAGATGACCCTATGGATGGTGAGACTCTGAGGTGCATGGGGTTTAAATGGTCGCCGTTTGCTCGCTCTCAATTATAACGAAAAGGACTTTGTTCGGGTGTATTGCGGGTGAAAGGATTTCGTTTTATTTTGGGATTTTTTGCCTTTTGTTTGAGAGGGTAGAGGGAGATTTCCATTTTGCCACCCTTGGAGTTTCTTTTTCTTTTTGAGGAATTGATGATGATTTTGTGGGGTTTTGAGGGTTTGGTTGCGAAGATGGGACGAACTGTAATTAGAATTAGGAGGGTGTGTTGCTGCAAGTTGTTATTGATTTAGTTGAAGGGTGGCTTAATTAAGTCTTTTATGGAATTTCTTCAGTGGTCTATCTGTGGAAATGCCAATAGCCAAAAGGATTGATGAACAGAAACGAGAGAGGAGACACTCATGGTACATGATACAATTTGTACAAAAATAATCAGAAATCATTAGAATCTTCTGAATTCCCTACGTTCCAAGCACAGTGGGTATGTCACCACAAGGTAATTTTGAAACAAAATTGCATGCAATGGGGCTTGATGCATGATTTCCCCATGCAGTGCTTAAGGCCCTTGCTCTCACACTTTCCACAACACATTTTTGGGGGTGTGTGCGTACATACGTAGGTTAGGTAGTACCTACTTATTCCGCATGCAAATGCGCAGATTAAAGTTTACTGTCTTTAAGACTGTTGTCCAGGTGGGTGGCAATGGCAGTACCGCTTCTCTCAGTGTATTGTGTGTGTAGTTGGCCATTTGCCGCAGATAAGACATTTACAACTGCTTCCGTGTGTTTGTATGCAACTGTGTACATGGGAATTGCCCCATGCCATTTACCGCATCATCGCACATAGAGATACCCTCAACCCATGGTAATGATGTCGATGATGATGAGATGAATTTTCAAAGGCCTAGGAGACTCGAGCCAATGATATCGCCCATTTGAGGTGACAGTGCAGAGAGAGAGTAAGGCAGTTTAGTGTAAGATTCCTAAATATCTACAGTGCACGACCTAGTACAAGGAAGTGGTCTCTATGTACAAACATATGTATGTACGTACAACAAAGCAAATAAGGACCTATTGCCCCACACACATACTTGCAACTGGAAGTACTTGAATGAGAAAATATGTCCCAAACTGGACCACGATGATGACGACGATTCATCGAATTCCATCGAAACAATGACAATAACTGATGTGGAAATTCGAAAGCGGAACGCATCCATATACAGAAAAACTTTTTTAAGAAACAGATTTGGGGTAGGACAACCACGCCAACGACTTACATTAAATGCTAGAAACGCCACAATCATCGCCCTCACAAACCACCACCAACGTATATAGTAGATCTGTCTTCCACTCGATTCGTCCTTCAACTCCAAAGGAAAAGATGGGAAAAATCACAAAAATGAGAGAAAAAACCATCTCTCCATTCAACCAACACAAAAAAAAGAAAAAAAAAATTACTAACCCCCCAAAGTGAGCTAAGAATCACCAAGGGAGGGATGATGGAGCCTCCCGAAAAATGATGGCACAAACAAGGATGCCAAAGGAAAGAGGAAAAAAATCATTGTATACCACCAGTGGGATATTGCAAGACTTCTCTCGGTCCGAGAGATACCATACCAGGATTTCTTTTCCGTTCAGCGAAAGGACGAAAAAAAAAAAAAACCTGAAAGAACCATCTCATTCCATAGTAACACGATCGAGTTTTATCCTGAAAGCAGGATACGACCAGAGTCCCTGTCCAAGTTTCATTATAACCCATAGCCTGAGAGGTATTCTAGAATAGGTTTCGGTGGGGTTGGCAGTCCCAGATGAGGAAGGCTCTTCTTCCAGAACTTTGTTCATTGGGGGAGGGAGGGAAGAACAATTCTTGGATTTCGTCTTTGGTCGATGTGACGGAGCAGAGGGGGGTGAGAACCAACCAACCACCCAAGGATTTCGAATTTTCCTCGAGTACCATCCCAAACTCTGTTGAAAATTTTACTATCATATTTTCAGTGTATGTGTGTGTGTGTAAGTTAGTGCTAGACGGTTCTCTGTAAGGATATTTCATCCCCCACACCCGGCAACCGGCACATTTGATATGCTTGCCTGCTGTTGCGCTGCTGAAGATGCCATCTTAGGAGCTGCTGGTGTTATGCCAAAGCCTTTTCATCCCCAACTTCTTATTCTGGAGGACGGTACGGGAAGAGAAAGGCATCTGTAGAAGGCCGTCTAAGATTTTCGTATCCCATGATATATGCAGAAATGTTCCTGTTCCATGTATGCCGCCGCCAACACCACCACCACCACCATCACTGTCGTCTTTTGAATTATAAGCACACGAAAATATGTCTTGCAGTCCCTCCTAACCCCCGTCTTAGGCACACTAAACTCCCTGCCACTCTGCAGGTGCATTAAGTCCTTAATACGGTAGTACGTTGGTACCCTCAAATTACATTTTCCTATCGGGGATATGTTTTCCCATCCCCCTCTGTGTGGCAGGGTACGTGTATCTGTGTACGTCTTGGCCGATGTTTCTGATAGGAAACTGAGTGCTAGGGGGATAGTAAAACCGATATATGTACCCTAAAACTATCGGTACATGAACAACAGCAGCACCAGGAATAGTCTCTGTCCTTTGGCTGCTGTGTCTTTCACTCTAACCCCCCCATTCCACTACCATCACCTTCATCACTATGTACAAGATTTTCGATTTCCCCGGAACTAAAACCCAAGATGATGGCGCCCAGCGTGGGTGGTTTCTCTGTTTCTCAATTTCTCAGTTTCTCTGTCGACAAAGGTGGAGTGAGGTGTAAGCATGGGGGGTGGAATGGTGTTTCTGGCATCTAAACTTAAGAAAATGTTGTGTACCCTTGTCTTAAATGAATTAGGGGGTGGCTCTAAGGGTTTGATTACTCCTTACACTCTAATGCTATGTCTATGTTCGCCCTCGTTCTCGCCCACTCCAAAATTCCAGCCCCCAATGCTTTTGGGGCGCCTCTCTCTAGCTTCTCTGTTTCTGCTTTGGTGATGAAGCAAACAGATGAGAGAGAGAAGAAAAAAAATCCGAAAAAGTCAGAAACAGGAAAAAAAGATGAAATAAGGGACGGGCACACAGGCAAAGAAAAAAAATAAGAAAAAAAAAACTCATTCATCGTCACCCCCATGCCAGGACTTAATTTCTTGATCCATCCCTCCCACCATTACCTACTTCTTAGTGCTTCCACATCCATCCAGCCCTGAGATACCAAAAAAAAAAACCCCCGTCGTACAGAGAGGAAGAAGGAAAATTTATTACCAAGGAGATGGATAGCTTTAGGATCCTTTTAGTCAGTGTGGCCAGTGGACTCCTGCTCCTAATCAACGATTCACTCTACCACCCCAAATCAACAGAAGGGAAAAAATGAAACGAGAGAAATGAAAAAGCAGCAGTAGCACAGGAATAAGAAAAAAAAAAAGAAAAAATCTGAGAGACAGGGACGAAAATCCAACAGTGGATGAATTAAGTAACAAAACCCTGCTACTGTTACCCCCATCTGCCATGACAGGAGTGTTCAACCTTCTCCAAGGAATCTTGGGGATTAGAGGAGTGAAAAGAAAAAAAAAATCCCACATACAAAAGAAATCGGGCGAAAAGAATTAAAAGGATATCCCCCCCACCTAGCAACAACGGTCTTTGACAGATTCTTACAGTCTAGCCTCGATATACAGTCAATGGAGATAACCAGAACCATTCCATTCAAAGGATTTGGCGAAGAAAATGAGCACATAAGGTCGAAGGATCTCACGACTAAAACTGTATCTGGAAAAGATCTTTCAAGGCTTTTGGGCCGGAATTCAGTCTCATTTGGGGAAAGTTTTCAGAGTCTAAGGAGTCTAACTCACTTGTGCTCCTTCATTGACCAGTTAAAGAGCTAGGACTGCAAGGGAGAACCCTCAAAAGAGGTTATTTCATACATGACAAGGACATCATCAGCTTTAGAAGGGAAACTGTTCCATTGATCCCCAGTTGCTTCACAAAATACTTCCGTACACGTCTTGCCCCGGAAGAGTATAAGTAAACTAAGTTAGGTTACGTCGAAAGACAAGAATAAGTCTTAAACTAAGCTTAGAGCGCCCGTGTGGGGCCAGTAAGTTAGAATTACATAGTTAAGTAAGTTGAGCTAGCTTTAAGCATTTTTTTGTCCAGCACCCTGCCATTCATCTGGACCCTCTTGGACCCTTCACCTACGGAACCAAGTACGTTGTGTTGAGTGCCATGAAGACAGTCAATACCCATGGCGTTCTCAAAGTCTTGATGGAAATGAGGTTGATAACTGATCGAGGAACAGCGTTCAATGTAAGGACGCCAAGGGCCAACCGGTAGGTAGGTAGGTAGGTGTGGATACGACACTGAACCAGTATGGCGTCAAAGCCGCAAGGAGTTCGATGACTTATAAGGCGACCTATCGGCACGTGAAACGGTCTACACCGTGCAGTTACCCAGAGCATCTTCCTTGAACAAAAACACCATCATGCAAGGTCCCTGATGCCGGTAATCCGGTACTCTACGTGGTTTCACAATGGACCTACACTCTGGTCTCCCGCTAAGCAGGAGCAGACACTTTACCTAATAAGGCGACTTCACATGAGTTCTTATTCTCCTATATCTCGAGGGATATCTTTGACAATAAGCGGCCCATAGAGTTGGGTAAGAAACCACTAATCGATGGATGCCATGGGCGTGGACACGGTCGTGATAACAGCAGTAGAAGACTCGCTTCGATAGGACTCGTCGCAAGTCATCGCTGTACGAAGTGGATAATCTTGTTCTACTCGAGAATGAAAGGGTTCCAACCGGTATAGAGGACCTTACCTAGTTGCTAAGGTGCTACATTTTAGACAACATCTCGGGCATGCAACGAAACCAGAGAAGGTTTAGCACAGTTATGTGTGAACTACTAGAATCTCTGCGTAAGGACGATAAGGATGACCAACTACACGGTCAAAGTCAATGTCACACCAGGAAGTCTATGATTGGCCGTCGAAAGAGACCAGTTCCCAAATCCAAAACACGAATCATATCCTTCTATTCCCGTTTGCTTTGTTGTCCTTCTTTCAATTTACTGAAACCGAAGCAAGACCCTCTACACACTCATAACCTATCGGCACGAGTCCTTAATAATTCTCTTTGTTCTCGATTCCATTCCCAATTACCAAGTTATGTCGTACTCTTAACATCGAATTGCAATATCCATCATCACTAAGAGGCACATTTATCCGCCCTTGGAGAACCTGGAATCATCTCCAGTTCGAACCCAACGTAGCATTCACCTCCCTGGGCTACTGAATTTCGGCTTTTTTTTGGTTTTTTTTTGATTTTTTTTTCGGCTTTTTTTCGATTTCTTCGGCTTTTTTTCGACTTTTATCAATGTTCCCCATATTGGTGTTGTTGTTGTTGTTATGGTTTTGTTTGTGCTCCTTTCGTGTTGTTTGTTAATTTGTGTCAAGGACGAATGAATAAATTTATTTTCGCATCCCACAAATTTTATTCGCCGGATTGTTGATGTTGATGCTGATGATGTTGATGATGATGATGATGATGATGATGCTTGTGGGGTTGGTTGTAACATAGGCTTAAGGGCCATGTACAGAGGGATACAGGCACACATTACTCGATGAAGGGATCACCGGAATTTGTATTTCGGCGCCACAGCGCATACATATCTCTGTCTGTCTGTCCGGATACAAAAAAGAACACGTGCCTTTAGTTTTTTTTTCCCCCCACCCCTATTTGTGAAGGATGTGAGCCAAGTGAGCCAAGAACGTTGTAATGCAGTGCATGCCAAAAAGTCGGTGGACGGGAAAGAGTTACATGAAGCGACACAGAAACAGAAATTTCAAAACTCCAAGACAACCCATGTGACTTTATCAGTTCTAACCATCGTATCCTGATGGAACACGAAATTAGTGAAAATCCATGTCCTTCCCACGGATGTCACCACCATTGCCATTTTGCGACAAAGCACCATGACGTCCAATCCTAATTCGTATTTCTCGAGGCCAAGTCGCACCGAAATCGAAATCGCATCTCGATGAAACCTAAATTATACGCCTCCACCCCCCCCCCACCCAGCCTCTGGTGATTGTTACGCAGGATACAGCTAACACCCGCAGAGACTAAAAGAAAATCGCATATAAGCATGGAAAATATAATATCCTGGCAGAGAATTGCTAAAAGAAGTTGCCTACAACCGAACACCGAAAACGGGAATCATCCTTCAACCAGAGTACGAGTACTTGTGTGTGTATGCCCGCTGCCTACACTCACTCGGATCAAGTGGAAAATGAGTAACCATCAATGCTGGGTGGTATGTGTAACATACATTATATCATTTTTCGACAGAGCGACCACCATAAAAATTCATCCTTTCGCTGCCGCCCCCGCCCCTTAAACCATCCCCCATACATTATTATGTTGGTGCGGCACCCTTGTCGATTGGATTTTTGGGGGGGAGGGGGGCATCCAACAGTGACAAGGATGAACGAGGGCGAACAGTGGTGGTAGTGGTAGTTGAATGCAGACCTTCAAGCACATGTCCTCGAAGTTTTTACGTAGGCCAAGCCCGTTCCAGTCATACACACATGTGCCTCCATTCAAGTAACCAAGTAGTAGACCCAAAGACCGATTGGAGCAAGGGCGAGGAAGACTTCCACACAGCATAATTCCGTCCGCTTTTTACCCGTTATCTTTGTTGGTTGGCCCAAAAAGGAATTTCTTATTTTTTTTTTTTTGTGTGCTCGCTTCTCAGAAGAAGCAACGACATGAAACGAACGGAACTCGAACTGACTAGAATAGATGAGGGATGACAATGACATACACACAAACACATACACATACACACACACCCATCGCACCACTCGGAGAGCGAAAAAAAAACCAAAGGGTGAGTCCTTCTTTGGTAGAACAATTTTATTTTATTTTTTTCCTTTTTTTTCCGTCGCTCATATCTTCCTCCGCAGAAGACTGTGGAGGGGTACAGAAGGACTATAATTCTGATGACTATGGCACACAAGGGTAGGAGTGTCAGTTGTTGTTGAGTATCCCGTGTCCTTTCCACATTTTGCGTTCTTTTTTTTCGGCCGGGGGACCAGGGTAGAAACAACTTTATATTATCTCAGGCGAAGTGGTTCACCCCCCGCGCTCTGTGGAGGGTTGACACACTCCTAGAGTGGTGCTGATGACTTTCGGATCGAGCGAGTAGCGTTTTTTTTTTCAACATTTTTTTTTTTTTTTGATAGCCATATGAGTGCCAAGAGGACAGAGGAAGCGCTTGCCTTTGCTACTATGGGTTGGTTAGTCGTAATGTGGGTACACAGGGTAGGTATGTGGGGGTAGTAGTACGACGACGACAGCGTTGACGTATGAACTCAGAACTCATTCGACGGAGGGCTCTGTTTTTCGTCGTCGTAGTCGTTGTCGTATCTTTTTCGTAGACGAGAACAAAAGCCACGTGGGGGGTGGGGGGGAAAACCAGTGGCGTCCAACTCCTAAGCAACGCGATTCCATCATGCGGGTGGCGGACGTGTGTGCATGGTGGGTGGTTGGTTCCTTTTCCTTTTTTCCTTTTTTTTTTTTTGTTCATCCGCTGCCTTCATTTTCACTCACATCGCAAATTACTTTCGGAACCCCCCTACCCCCTGAAATCCTCCTCACACCAACAACAAACCACCGGCGTTCTATTTTCATTTCCCGGCCAAGGAGTGGGAACCAAGCCAACTTTTCGGGTGGAGAGGTTGACGACGACGACGATGACGATGATGATGATGATGATGATGAAATGAAACACAAGACCCGAAAACGGTAGCACCAGCGGATAGGGGAAGAAAATCGAGAAAATTATAAGGACATACTTTCCACGTCGTTCATCCCTTCGTGACTTAGAGAAGGCCCTCGCAATCTTGGGTAGGGCAGAACAAAAAACCAAAAAAAAAAAAGAAGCAATTAACTGATGCGAGGCTGGGGTTAGTCGTAGTCCTTCCCACCCTAGCTCCCTGTGTGGTGGCTTTAATCAGAGATGACAAAATTAAAAAGGGGTCGATTAAAAGACCGGCGTCGTGTTCCTTTTCCTTTTTTCGTGGAATACCGCTTTTTTTTGTTGGGGGGGGGGGGGTGGGGGTGAGATGTGTTTGAACTTAGCTCAGTTGAGTATGCAGTAGAATGAAACCCCATGCTGTGTTGAGTGCGTTACTTGGAATAAATGCACCATAGCGTGGGTATTGCAATACGATCGACAGGGAGGGTGTTAGTTTGACAAATTTGTTCGACGTTCATTGGAATTGTCGTCACTGAGAACGTTTTGTTCCGATATGCCACATCCTAATCCTTGTTTTGCACACCAATTCAATGAAGATAGCTTGAGACGGTGCGTATGTTGTGGGTAAAATTGAAAAGATTTCGCTTGTCACAGGACACATGGCTTCATTTTTGGGATTAAATCGGTCGCTGTGGCTTTAATTTTTTCTGTGCAACTGACAAAGTTCTTAAGTTAGGTTAGGTTGAAACGGCTGCTAACTAAAACCAGCACACTTAGACCAGTGATAGGTATAAGATCTGAAGGAATCTCCTTATCTACTCGTTAAATCAATTGGAGCTTTTGAAAAAGAAGAGTTATCTGGTCAGATCGCTGTGAAGAAAGTTTCTTCCTCCTCTTCGTCTACACAGCTTCTGCAAAAATCACTTGAATGTATGCCAAGCTTTGTTGCATGCTTGTCTTTTAGACTGTGTCCCGTGATGACACGTATTAAGGTTCTGTTGAGTTCTTGGAGCATTTCAGATCCAGCTTTGGCCAACTCTGATTCGTCGCTAGACACGTTATACGACCTGTCCACCAAGAATTTGCTTTCTCGATAGCATCCAGCTTGAAGGTGTCTTTATTTGAGAAGTTTGTCTGCCTTACAGTTCCTTGGAATGTATTGAACTGCTCCGAGATCTCTACTAACGAATTTGGAGACATGACATGATTGCTGCTTGCTGTCCAAAAAGATGGGGATATCTGTGGCAGATAACACAGTTGTCTTCAGTCAAAATAACACTTCAGAGAGGCAGATCTACACCTTCATTGGTTTTTGGTCCGTTCGTCGGTGTAAAAGTGGATCGGTTGCCTCTTCCTCCCAAAATGACCCGAAGGGAATAGTGACAAGGAAGTTTTTATTAAAATTTCCTTCATTTCCTGAAGGGTGATTACGAATTTGTTCAAAATCGAGGCGTGGACCACTGTGAAATTGATTTCGAAGAACTAACAAGAACTAGAACGATAGAACTAGCTAGCATTTGTCTGCCAAAGACATCGAAGAGTGTCGGATGAAAAGGAATAACCAATGATGCGGAGAGTGTCGTCCAAAGCTCTTCGCTTATGCACCAACAAGCTGATCGTTGGACCTTGCTTAGGCGGTCCACCAGACCGAGATGTAGAGCCAGTGAGTTATGAGGGGTTGTAAACCCCATTTGTTGTGTGATGAAAGCTGTTGCGTGCTATGAAATTGTTTTCAACTGATAAAATGACATAAGTCATGCGATCTGATACGGATTTACTTGATCCTATCCCTTAAAAATTCTGAAAATCTTAAGTTTAACTTGCAAATTTCCATTTCTAATGTTAAATTTCGTCTTCTTTCCAGGCCAAGCAATGCATTTCCAACCACAAAGCTTCCTCGACTACCAAAAGTTCTAAAAACTTCACGAAAATGAGATTCCAATTCAACACCTGAGGGATGCACTCAAAAACATTAGACTACTTCCCATCCCACTCACACAAAACAAATTTGCAGAAAATAGAAAACAACCCTTTCGTGCTAAGGTATAATTTGCATTGGAATAAGCCTGATATAAGCCTTATGCTGGGAAGTGTTCACCATCATTGACTGTGATATGAATGCGCAAACAGTTCAGTATTGGTGGAACCTTCTTAAAGCTCCATCAGTTGATTAGTAGTGTGTGTGCGTGTTCGGGTCGTTCGTTAGTGAGAGCAATGTGATCGTAGCGTACCGTCAGTGCATTTCGTTTCTGTCTCTCTCCCTCTCTTGCTAAAGTTTTGTTTTTGCATGTTTTCCGTTGCAGTGTGTGTGTGTGTTTGTATTTGTAGCTTTTTACCAAAAGCAGTGATCTGGTGTGGTGTAGTGAGAGTGTGTTTCTGTTGAAGAAAAAGGAAACGTCAAGTGGTCTTTGTCTTTCTAGTGCTTTACCCCCTCGGTAATCGGTTCGCGCATCGCGTTCGGTAGTGATTTTGTGTAAAATGGCATTCGTCTGATACAATATGAATGAATGAATGAATACTTCAAGCACAACACTGAGCATTGATGCTCGAAATGAGGGTGAGTGAATTACTATTTCTGTTTTTTGTCACATTTTTATCACAAGCTTTGAAAAATCTTGGCAATGTTAAGGCGTTTTTTCATTTTCTTTGATAAAACCATGAAAATCAGTAAAAGGATCAAGATTTCAGGGGGATGGGTGATTGTATTTCAAATTGTATACTGTATAGGTTAGTGTTTGAAAATATTTGCACTTTTTGTACCTCCAAGGCTTGCAGCGTACCTACCACCGTAACATACACGACTTAATGACAAACGCTCTTCTCTATAGAAACGTGACAAAAGAGTATGTTTGGATTGAAGGACTTAAAGTCCAATTCACGATGGAAAGGTGTACTGTTGGCAAAGCGCTTAGAAATGTCTGTCTGGTAAGGTCCTACCTGAAACACAAGTAGCATGGTGGCGTCGTTTTGATAAGATAAAGCCTTTAACTCAGGAAAAGACTCCCAAATAGTGATAGAAAATTCTATTAATCGGGAAAAACCCTGATAGTCCAAGCTCTTGAAGACATTTTTACTATTTCCTCAGAAGAGGGATCAAAGCTTTATCCTATCCATGGCCATGTACTGTTTGATACTTTCATCCGTGTTATTTCTATTGTTGAAGCAATCTTTGATTATTCTCAGCCTCAAGCTCCGTGGTCCGTTTAAGATATGTAACCAGGTCGCAGTTCTTATGTCCAGCAGCCACTGGATTAGTAACTTTCACTCTACAATGTGCAAGCCCTACTGGTGAGTTGCATGTTCTCCAGTTACCTCAATAGTCGCTCGCTGTTTATGTCACTGGTTAGTAGGATGAGGAATCGTTCGACTGCTTACTTCATCTTGGGATGAGTAGGTACCAATTTGTTTCTCTTATTAGGAAAATCTTACTCTGGTTTCACAAGTTTTTCCCATTGAGCATGTGCAGAAGGTCTTCTGATGAGTTAAACATCGCAGACCATACGTCTATGTGTGGCTTTGCTGACTGCATCTAGCTTAAGTCGTATTTTACACCGAGCGGAAGGCTTGATCAGACATTTCTGGCAGAATCTCTAGGTTAATGCCTTCCGTTACAAGCTCGTTATTCTGACGCTATCAGGAATATTAATGTTTATCTTTATAAAAAGCAACTTAAGTTCGGTGTTAGAGCTATTGTCCGTGAAAAATCCAACTACTGCCTGTGAAAGTTCGACTGCTGCCCGTGAATATAGGCCTCATGTTCGTTTTTACCCACTGCCCAACTTTTGTTTGAAGAAGGCGGATGACAAATACTTGCGTCATAAGCTAAATGGTGCTCATTTTAAGTTGTATAGCGGCTTAGGACTAGTTTAGAAATTTCTAGCGTATGTGAGAAATGCTTTTGACACCGTTTGACTCATATTCCTGTTCCGAAATGACAACACCACAGCAATTCCAAATACGATCCACAACCTTCCTCAATTATAAATGAAAGGAAATGCCCACTCTTTTCACCACATAATGACGCTCAATCACTTTACGATCATTAAAATCCCTTTTTTTTATCAGGAATTTATGATTAGTGCCAATCACCCACCCCCTTTATCATTGGAAAGTTGTTGTTTTTTCATATAAACTACACACACGCAGTCAGGCAATCACCACACAACATAAAAATGGTAAAAATCGAAGAAAAAACATAAATTACCCGATTATCCTTGCGGAAAGAATGCAAAGAAAAAAAAAACAAATAAGGACTTCGACAACTACCAACAACAACGACAACCTGTTGAATTCCACAACACACATTTCCAGCAACAATCATTCACACACCAACACACACATACACTCGATTCAATTCAACCACTTTCTTTCAAGTGCAGGAGAATAAAAAAAAAATTTACATTGTATTAAAAGTTTTTTTTTTTTTTTTAACAACACACAGACGCCCATGAATGAGAGTAAGAAGAAAATAAAAAACGAAACAATAACAAACATGCGAGAGTCTCGAAAAAGGACTTAAAGAAGTTTTCTGTTTTCACCACCCGAGTGTGTGCATGTGTACGGCGAGAAGTACATCCTGCTGCTGATATGCTTATAAATTGCATTTATTTTTGTTCAATTACTATCCTTTTGCGAGATGTGGAGAGCAAAGAGCGAGAGAGAGAGTTTCTCTTCGTCTTGAGAGAAAGAATGAGACTTGAAAAGAGACACGGTCATACCTAGAGAGAGAGGGAGATTGCGAGAGAGCAAGGATATTTGTCTACCAACTACCAACTGCCGATGCCGATGCCGACTACCGATGCCAAAATGAATCTGAAACAACGTGCTCGGTGCTCATGCAAATTTGAGTGTTTTGATTTTCTTTTATGCCACCCACTGTGACACGTAGGTGGAAGCATAACAAAACCACAAAAACACATGTCATCTTGATTACGGTTGTCTCTCCCCTGAAAGGATCTACTGATTTCCCATTCTCGGATGATCATTCACGAAATTTGTCGCACAATTTTCATCATAATCATCGTTCTTCTGCTTCTCCTACCCTATTTTCCATCTAAAACAGCTGATTTCTATGATTGTTTCTCGTCGCTCTCTTTCGCTGTAAAATTCTCTAAACAAAATTCAATTGACATTTTATTTTTGCGGTCTCCTTGCTTGTATCACATGACACACAGTGGTTTTTCGCGCAATTTTTCTTCTTTTTTTTTCCCCACCCCAGTGGGGGGGTGTGTCTCTGTTTATTTATTTATGATATAGACTACGCTGTTGTATATTTCATTTGAGTTTTTAAGTACACGCCGATGAATGTGATTTGACCTCGTTTTACCGTTTCTTTTGCAGTTAGAATATATTTTCTTGTTCTTGTTCCACCACGAGCGAGCGCGCTCTCTCTCTCTTGGGTTCTGTTAGGTTTTTGTTCGAATGTGTGTTGTATCGTTTTTGTCTTTCCCCTAGGTACTGTCGGTTAGTGGGCGGCTGGGTTGGATGGGTTAACAGTGCGGTAATGGATTCGCAGACACTGAAGTGGTTTTTTTTTTTATTTCTTTATAGTATCCTGTTTTTCCTTTCACTTTTCGCATGACTGCTTGCAGACCACTTGACAATTAAGTAGAATAACGTGCTACGCACGGATACGGAGTGTTTAGGTGGGGTGTTACGTGCAATGATGGGAGAAGCTATTTAGAGGTTATTTTTGGTGATGAATGAGGGGTGTAATTCATAAAATTTTCCAGTTGAAATTTTGGAAAGGACTCTAGTTGGCTTCTTTGGTCTTTTGCAACCTGACTTTGCACAAATAAATGAAAAAAACTGTGAATTGTGTGTTTGGTCCTTGATTCTCATAATTGTCCCAAATGACATCATCTCAAGCGTAAGCCGTATAAGCTGTTTGGTCTTGAGTAGAAGAAAAAAAATTAGGGCAACACCCATAAATACACATCTTTAATTAAATCCTTGAAAGGCCATCGTAGGCCACCTACAGACCTTCCCATCGCATCGTTTTCGCCCACCTCCATTGGGGTCCTTTGAAGAAACCTATCAAAATTTCTCTCATCGCCTGAAACTCGTCTCTCAACGGGAAACTGAAAAACCTGAATAGAACGGCGGGACTCGTTTAGACAATACAACCGCTGATTTTGACGAGCGAAGCTAACTACTTCAACCCACACCCCCATCCCTGCCAAATCGAAAAGAAAAAGAATATTTCAAGGAATTAAGAACGATTACCGGGCACCAGTGGTGCTCTGCTCTACTCTGCTGTACAAAAGGGGAGCGCAATTCAAAAAATGCACGCGGACAGGAACAACGAATTCCTGTTTTTTCTCTTTTTCTTTTTTTTTTTCTCTACCCTTGCCTCCCACTAGTATAGGAAGACGTGGACGTGGCGAGGACGAAGTTTTGACTTTAACGTTGAAAGCAACGAATCGCACTAACCACTCCCACACTCAGCACAAAAAAAAAGCGAAAAAAAAGAACGAAAAACATAAAAATAACAAAAAAAAAGAAAAAACATAAGAAGAAGTGGAACCGGAACGTTGAATATCCTGTCGGGGGAACACAAGACGGAGGTAGAGAACGAGAGCTGAGCATTTGAAATTAATGAAAGTCAGTGGTGTCCTGGCGAAACCCATTTTCGTTTTAGTAGGGAAGGGGGGTGAAAAGATACATTTTTTTCCATTCCATCACGATAGAAGACGGATCCTTACTAAGGAAAAAAAAAAAAAAAAGAAACGGCGAAACGTAAGCAACGGAAAAAGGATTCGAAATGGGGGTGTCCTGTCCGCCTAAGGATTCGCTTGGAAAGGAAGCTGAATTTTTATGGCCACCGTTTTTGTGCCGCCGCCGCCGTCAACCCCCTCCTATCATTTGGCAACCCTAAGGGAACCATGTCTACAAAATGCGAAAAAGAACGCAACCAAGCAATGGGGGGTCGACTGCTTTCTTTTCCTTCCTTCAGCAGGGTTCCCATCCCAACGCAACCCCCTGCGACTGAATTTTTATTTTGCTCGCATAATTTTCTTCGTCGCAGCAGAGAAAAGCGCACGTGGGGGTGAATTGGGGTGAGAGCCTTGTACACGATGCCAGTGCTGCGACTGCTTCTTCTTTGCGATGATGAAATGGGTTTCCATTCCAAGAATGGGGTTGGATATGGCGCCTTGGTCTATAGTCCCCCCCCCCGGTTATCCGTCGTCTCCGTGCTTCACACCCACACCCGACATCTGATGATGGCAGAGCAAGCGAAAAAAAAAGGCACACATTGTCAAAGCGGCAACGTTATCCAGAAATAAAATGGTTATGGCATGAGACATGACCAGACCATGGCAGTAGCAACAAAGCACACACCACACATACATATGTCCCGTTCCACCCACCTAAAAACGAAAAAAAAAGGGAACACAGAGAATAACCTAAAGCCAGTGCCATGCCATGCCATGACGAGGCCTTTGCGCCTTTGCCTGGTTTTTCCTTTTGCGTTACCATTACCACTCGCCCCTAGCCTCATCGTCGCGTCGCATGTACAGAAAAATCGAGTCGGAGACAAAGTCGAACTGACAAAACTCTTTTGGGGCACAAGCCAGCAATAACAGCGCAGCAAGAAACATTACCGCCTCCGGCATTGGATACTTGAGAAGTGTGTACATATAAATGCTGGTAGCACCAGAGTGGGGGGAGGGGGAGGGGGTTGATACTAGGTAAAATGGGATCGCACATGACAAGGATTAAGGTTGGGGTTGTGTGTCGGCTGACGGCAAATCCACAACTTTGAAAGAGGCAGCACCATAGCGCTCGCATCTGAAGTTTTAGATCACTTCAAGAAGAATACCATGGAATGGAGCGGTTAGGATAGAAGAAAGGAATCGTCCTTGTCACAGGCTGAACCAACCCAGTGAAGGGCAACGAGTGTACACCGAAAGAAAAAAAATGTCTTCGAACTCCTAGAGCCTTCGAGTGATACAACTCTGAAAGCAACCAAAGCATCTATCTCAGTGTATTTCACCATGATTCGTAGAAATTCCAGCCGACACTGACTCCCAACACCCACTTCCACCCCGACAAAACCAATGATGAATTGAGGATGAAATTCTTCCCCCCACCACCGCCATCGTACTCTCAAACATCACAGTCGTGTGTAGGTAGGTACATCCTAGTGAACAGCAGAAAGGACGAAACGATATGTGGCGTTCCTGAAGTGCGGGGGACATTAGTATACGGCGTAGATGAATAGATAGATTTTCTCTCGATGTCTGCGATACGCCAAACGGTATTAGGGATCCTGGAAGAGGATTTTTGAAATTTCTTGGCGGCGCTCACTGAAGAAAATGTGGCCACCGAAAGGAATTAGAGTTTGAATCACAGTCGGTGGGGGAAGGGGTGACTAAAATGGGTGACTCTTCGAAGCAAATGGGGGCCAACATTAATTTTCCAAATTTTCCCGTTTCGTGGTTAGGGGTGGTGGTTGGTTCTTCGTTGTCTCAAAAGGTTCAGTTGATGGTGGTGGGCTTAATAAAAATAAAAAAAAACTGAATTTGTTCCCTTCTACTGAACACAAAGGGCGTACCAGCCATCGGCCATCCGTTAAGGGAGCAATATTATGGAGAAAAAAAAGCAAAGTTCGGGCATCCCCGAACACGGCAAACAACGACAGAAATAGGTTGAAAGGGTAAAGGGTTGTTTTCAAGGATTTTAAACCTTGCCCGTCTTTTTCTCGCTTTTTTTTTTTTTTTGTCTATTTTCTCTGAAATTTGCGTACGCTTTTGTGTGTGGGAAGAGACAAGACGGCGTTTGTGGAAGTTGCTACCCATCACCACCACCACCACCGCCACCACCAACAGGGTTTCCTCTGCTCACTGCGTGTTAATTTCGTATTTTGTCGTCCCTCCTGGCTGTGATAAGGGTTTAATCCACTGTCGAATGGATGGAAACCCCTCTAAAAATAACCTCCATCCACTTTGGTGAAATGCCTTTTTATGTGTTTGTGTCCTGAACCGTTCCCTTTTTTTTTTTTCTTTTTTTTAACTCTTTTTGGCACCCTTCTAACCCAATCCTTTAGTTACATTAATTTTTTTTTTTTCTCATCTTTTTCTCCCAATTCTCATTGTGTGTGCGATGGGATATCCTTCGCATCATTTTGAATAAGAAACACGCTCGACTGCAGGGATGTGTTGTGAAAAAGGATCCATCAAATGTTGGCGGATAGGGGTGAATAAGGATATTTCGTTTCTCGTTTTTTTTTTCGTTGTTTTGAATTTGGAATTAGGAGAAAGGACGGAAAGGGTTTTTTTTTAGGTCGTTTTAATGCTGTTTCCACATGTAAAATGAAGGTGGGTGGCGCGACCACCCTCATCTAATCGAAATCTAATAACGTTCCTCAATGGGGTACGTTGCGATGGAAAAATATGTAAATTTTCAAGGTAGTTCCCCCACCCCCCAGGGAGAGGGTTGTTCTAGCGAGAAATTAGTCAAACGAGAATATAATTCTGCCAAAAACGGTGGTGGAAGTAAGGAAGTGGAACAAAAGATTGTCTTAAGATGCCAGAAGGAGAGAGAGAGAGGGAGAGGAATAGATGCTAGACTACGCTTAAAGTCTTCCACATGGAATTAAGCTTTCAAGATGCGAAAAGTCGGTACACTAGTCAACTTGCATGCCTACAACACACATATCGTCTTAATGGTAGACACCCCGAAAGGAAAACAAAAGAAACCCCTTTTCTACCAAAAGGAACTGACTTTTTGGGACCGTATTAGGCGACGTAGTGTGAGTATTGCAGAGTAGGAGACAAGCAGTAGGATGATCCTTGGTAATGTTAGAAAACGATAATGGCAAACTGTTCACCAGAACAATAACCCAAACCCAAACGCAATCCCAACCACTGTAGTCAGCTCCTACTCATCCTTTGGAATAGAATTGGAATACTCTTCAATACACATGTGTCTCCTAAGAAACTTCCCTTAGGTTGTCTTGCAATAGAGCAATGGCAGCCACCACCTCTGCCATTACCAAGGATTTATGGACCACACAGTCAAGTTGGTTCTGAGGTAAGAGGCAAGGGTACCTTGTGTTCTTCAAGGACTTCTATTGAGTCCTTATAGACGCCGAAAAGAATACGCCTGAATGTGTGGGGAAGGATATTGAAACGCAAAAGCAAAAATATCTTCTATGTGTTTGTGTGTGTGTGTTTGCATATGTGTGAGTGTTCCATTTTCGGGAGCAAATTAAACACACTTGGGGTCTTCTTTACTTTTGTGGATGATGCCTCTCTGCAAAACCCGTAGTGAAATTAGTGTGTTGGGGTGCAAGTTGAGTTTAAGGATATTAAAGTTTCCTTTTGCAGGTCCTTAAAGTCATCCAAAATGAATCAAATTCAAGGGGAAGAACCATGTAAATGTCGAACAGACATTGGTGTTCTGCTGTTTCCAGCTGCAGGCATATGAACCCAATGCACTCGATGACGATAAATCCTTTTAATTTTGTCTCATGATGTTTTGCCTTAACATTTGGGAAGGGGGGCCCAACAACAAAATTGAAGGAGAAATCTTCATTAATGTTGCTCAGATGTTGTTTCCTTCACATGACATCCAAGTGTCCAAAAACTCTTACAAATTAAATCCACCATCGACCCAGGGACCCTCAGTTAAAACCGTTCGTCCATCCTTAACTTGTTTTTTTCTGAAATGCAATCAAGTCTCGTTGTAACAGGGTTAGGGCAGCAGAGAAGACCCACACCCGCCACAAAGTGAAATTTTTTTTCTTTTCAAGTTTTTTTCTGCTTCTCAAATCGTTTCGCTGCAGGAAGGGTTGGCACTGGTACTAGCAGCACTCTGGGGTCTTCCTCCCTCAGACCATTTTTTGTGAAGAATGTCGAAGACATCACCTTAAGGGATGGGCGCCATTTGGACATGGAAAGGATAAGACTTTGGTATTTCGAAGGATTTTTTTCTCTCCCTCTCTCTCTTTTATTCGTTGTCCATGATGTCTTCTCCCCAACAGAGTGGTCTCTTGTTATTTCCCCGGATGGGATCGAGATCTTTCCTGTATGTCGACGTTTTTTTCTTCTTATATTCCCTTGTCTTGTCTTATGAATTTCGTTTTCCTGTGGAAATGGCTTGAAGGAAGCAAGGAGATATTTTCTTGGTTACTGGCAAGTAGAGGTTTTTTTTTTTTAGTTTATCGTAACAATGTTGGAAGAAGGTGAATTGAAGAATTGGTAACCGAGGAGGGCAGAGGGTGGATATGTATATTAATTTCTTCATTATTGAATAAAAGCCGACCACGGTGAAGGAAAGGAGTGATTCGGAATCGTTTTCACTGTTCGCAAGGACTTGGACACAAAGGTAACATCTTTCAAGATTTTTACGAACAAGATTTGGACACGTTTTTTGAGCCTTCAACTCCTACTTTGGCTTGGGCAAAACATCAGAGGATGCCTTAACTGCAGCCATATGTCGAAAATCTGGATGGAAGCTGGGGAAAGCTTAGTTAATCCCCAAAGACTTCAGATCTCAAATTTTTCCTCCTCAAAATATAAGAGAGGATACATCCAAGGGATGGTTCACCAGCTCAGGAGGCTTATATTAAGGACAAATAGGTAGAATCTGAGCTACACGAGGTGGTAACGATGATTGAAACGCTCCGACACTTTAGCGGCCTTCATAGACTATTTAGGGGCCTTTAACGATGTTTCGTCAGAAGCTATCACAAACAAACTCTCTCTTGTCAGACTGGATAGAATGCATGTTCAAAACGAGACTCATAAGCTCAGAGCTAAGGGAGTGCCAAATACATGCATGAGTCTTATCACCATTGCTGTGAAGCTGCGGAAGAATGGACCAGAGGCCGATGACGTAGTCCTACTGGCTCAAGGGAAAATTTCTATTTACATGGATCTGTAGTTTTTCCAGAAAAAACTACCTATTGAACCATCCACGGCTTATGTTGAAGCGATGAAGACTGCCTATACTAGTGGCTGACACCACGCACACACGAAGAAGCTGACTCATAGGAAGGCTCTTCTTCGAGCTGAGAGAGCTGGACACGTGCAAAGACGGTAGGGAATCATCTTCCCCCTCATCCTAGTCCATCCAATTTCTACAAAAATCGTTATAGAGGAGGCCTAGCCTATTGGCGTGCCTGCTTATGGTGCAGTGTCCCACTATGGTAGTAATAAGCAGCACTTTCTGACGGGTTAGGCAGTAAGATTTCCTTCTTTGTAGCTCAAAATCATCCATCCAGTCGTGTCTCGAGGGGATAGCAGTAACGAAATAGTTATCGAATTGGAGTCGTTGTAGGGTATAGTTGGTGTTTTGCGGTAAAAATTCTAAGTGGAGGCTGGACCAATGGTGAAGTTTTCGTATGCGAATGGCTACGCTGACTCTCGTTATAAAAAACATCTCCAGGAAACAGGACACATTCTTGCCCAAAACAGATTCATAGGGATTATCACAGGCCACAACCTACTGACAGACCACCTTAGAAGAATGCGTTTAAGCACAGACGACTTATGCAGAGGCTTTGAGAATACAGACGTGGAAGTGAACACAACTCAACTCCTATGCGAATGCCTTAGCGTACACAGAACAAGTAAGACGGCCCTCGGGGAATACTATTTCAACGATTTAGGCTACCTGCCCTGGACAAATTTTCCAACATACATAGTCGAGGTTCATCACGGGGTGGTTATGGTGTAATGGTCGCTTGTCACGCTGAAGGTTCCAGGATCAACTCCCAATGTAAAAAAAAAAGTCGATCAACAGAGAAAAAAAAAGTTGACGTCAACTCTACTGCATAAGCCTAACACTGCCAGTAGGGTGGTCATAAGGCTTGAAAGTGTTATTCGGGATTTTCGAAAGAAATACTGTGAATTATAAACAGTGGCGACAATTCTAATAATTCTCCCCAGTCATTCTGGACACCAACCACGGAGCAAACGACTGAAACCTAATACCACCCGAGTTTCAAAAAAAAAAATCACTACACCAACACTAAAGCTGTGTGAATCGCATCATAAGGGTATTCATAACCCCTTTAGTGCTAGTGAATTATAAAAAAAATTGACACAAATATCCCGTTTTAGCATAGACATAGGTAGATGGGTGTCCTGAGGGAACCACTTAGGTCTAGAGACACATTTTAAACACTTTTTACACAAATTTTGTCACAGATTGGATAAAATATAAATTCCAGGGATACAAAAATAAAGTTGAATTTCTACAAACAAAAAATGCATATAGATACTTGCCTTAATTTTTTTTTTTATATAAATAAAACCACTTTAGTTGGTTTAAATAAAAGCAAACAAAATATTTTATTTTAAGCGAAACAATTATTAATTATTAAAAACGTTAACAGAATTACAATGAGTAAAGCAAA
Source organism: Criorhina ranunculi (assembly GCA_951813785.1). NCBI lineage: Eukaryota > Metazoa > Arthropoda > Insecta > Diptera > Syrphidae > Criorhina > Criorhina ranunculi. The sequence goes on along the minus strand of OX638384.1, from coordinate 62,447,272 downwards.
GCAAACTTTTTAATGCACAAAATGTTAAACAAAAAAAAAAAATTATTTTATTAGCGAAAAATTTAACTAAAAAAAAATAAAAAACTTAATAAATTGTTTAAGCAAAAAAAAAAAAAATAAGCAATGATGAGAAGCCAAGCACGTTGAATTTCTAGCAAAACTAGCGTCAATAAATCTCAGCCGTAATAAAAACATAGAAAAACATAGAAAAAAACATAGAAAACGTTGAAAAAATCTGTTAATATTGTCACTTATCTTTCGAAATGAAAAGGATTACAAAGTATATTTAAAGTCCTTACTCACCAAGTCATCCAATTTAAGGGCGTCTGCGTCACTTAGACCCATGCTCCGTGTGAGTTGAAGGTATGTCGATGTTATCGGCTTCAATTGTCGAAGATCTAGAGTGTTCTGGGGCTCTTCAGGATTCGGATTTTCCATTTGTTCACTTTTAGCGACCGCAGCTGGACCATGGCTGGAAAGAGTTTTTGAAAGATTAATTGCACATACTTGCTGTGAGGGTTCCTCAACCGATTCGGATGGCAATGCAACGGTTGCAGTGCTGGTAGTTGGTTCGTTGTCACTTGTAAGATCGATGGCGTCTGTTGGTACTTGTTGGCTGTGTTTTGCATCGGTTTCGGTAGTTGGTAGGTCCTGTTGAGACGCTGCTGGAATTGGCATCGATTGACCATACAATCGTCTCATAAAGTCATAGTATCTGAGGAGACTCTCACGATTCAACATGCCAAAGTTCATCTGAGGACCGTACGCACTACCAGCACTTACACCCGATCCACTACTACGAATCGATTCAGGATCAAAAGATTGTGTCTGACAAGCTGGATTCAGACGAATTTTCTGCAAGATAGGGGGATAGGTGAAGGTGGATGGTTCGGTTGGAGCTCTTGGCTCTTCTTTTGGGACAATTGGACTGGGATTTAAGGACTTCCTTATGGTTTCCAATGGGATTTGGTCAGTTTTTTCAACCGACGCAAGAGGTTTATAAATTTCAATGGAACTCTCGGTTTGCGATGAGTAATTGAGGACGTCAATTTCAGTAGAACTGTCATTGGGAATGTCCTCATCGGCTATTGATCTTCCTGGCGATGGTGGTCGAAGATTTTTTTTACACTCCGGACAAGCTGAAAGGAATCTTGTTACTGCCTCACGCGGTAAAAATGCAAACGTCTCAGTTATCTGAAAAGAAGTGATCTTTAGGCACATTGCTGACAAGTTGTTGATGTAAAGCTCTTACAATGCGATAAGTTCGCTTTTGACCAGCATGTCTGCCACTACGTCCTCCCATTTCCACATGAATGTTGTAGATGATGTTGAAGAATTCTTCTACAACCGCGACTTTTCGATAAGTCCGCTGGCCAAAGTCCTGCGAATTGCATTTTTTCATTTGAGTTTCTCTGAGACTTAAAAACGTCTTACCTTGGTTGTGGAAGCCACATAAAGATCGATATTGTTGGGGTACTCCGTGTTACTGCTTGCGGGATAGTCAGGGGTGCTCTGGAAGCACTCTGGGCGTTTCGTTGTAAAAGCTAAAGCGGTTCAATTTTTATCCACTGAAAGTATGTATCATTCGGCTTCGATCTTACCCTTTGATTTCACCCAGAAGCGAAACTTAGAGCTATCGGGACGACTGTGTTCCTTGCCCTCAAGTGCCCTAAGAATTCTCGCCTTCTTCCGCAATGTGATGGTTTTGGTTTTAGCCTGATCGCCATAGGTTTTGAGGGCCCATGGTTGAAAGAGCTGAAAGCGAAACTTTAGTCTACACCATACACACACAAACACAAGTTACCTCAAACATTTGCTCCTTTTCCATGCATAACTTGGGTTTCTTACATACTGGCTGCATTGTGTCTGTGTCCAATAAACCGCTTCCACCAGCTCTCCCATTGCTACCATCATCATCATCACCATGGCCCAATGCGAACATCAACTTTCGTTTGTAATTTGTCTGAGTCGATTCGCTGCTTTCACTTTCATCCTTCAAGTCCACAACGTGATGTGGCTGCAAATGTGTTACAGTTGCAGCAGCACCAACCAAAGCCGAAGCTGGAGCAAAAGCAACATTCGATATACGTTCGTCCTTGATGATGATGGTTGATGGAATTGTGGCGGCGTCAGTAGTGTCGCCGGCATCCTCTTGCATTGTTGAATTTTTGGAATTTTTTAGCTCAGCTATCATAACGTTTAATTGAAAAACAACAACAACAACAACAACAAAAACAGTAAAAGTAACGAAAACAACGGAAAACAGAACAAAAATCTTCTCTTAACACGCGCGTCTATCGAATTCTCTCCTCGAAAAGATCATTCCCGCACAATTGTCAAAAGTCGACTATGGATGCAGCGATTTGAATTGAAATCAAAGGATATTTCGACCCAAAAAAAAAACTAGTGGTCAATCGAGAACAGGATTTCCAGATCTTGATGATGTCCTGTGATTTCATTTGGCTATTAAAAAAGTTTCACATGCGATACGCAGGGGAACTTGTTTTGACACACTCTCGTCTCTCGTCCTTTCTCCTCCATTTTTTCTAGTTCCTGCCGCTGTTCATCACTGAACGTCATACATGTGTGTAAGTATACCTGTTGATATGTGTGTGTGAAGCCCAACTTTTAGGGTGGGAAATTGTGTACGTATAGTCAAATTTTCCTTTCATCTTATTCGTCTATTTCGCGTGTCGTCTATTTACCTGTCTTTCGTAATGAAGATGATCCTTGGTTTTCCTTTCACTCCGGTTGGCTACTGTTTCAAAGGGAGGAGATCCGAAACACGGAGATTGGTGGTGGAAAAAGTTGTTTTCGGTAAAAACTGGTTTCAAAAATTATTCAACGTTCTGTCAAATGGCATCTAGTTGTCTAGTTCCATCAGAAAAAAGTGCGCCAATTCAAGAAAATGGGTTCGACGTCATCAATAAATACAGATCATCGGTGTTACTTGTGGTACTACTCATTGTTTTGTTAATTAAACCCGTGCCCCAGCTTCGAATCCAACGAAAACCTCCTTCAGATGTCAAATCCCAAAAAAAAAAAAAAAAACACCCCCTAAGCCGGTCAATGAAAGAAAACAGAATCAGATGTGTGTGTGTGTTGGGGGAGCAGAAACCGTTTCCACCCAAGAATATTTCATACGCCTTGGTATACCCTCCTCCTCCCAAAACCGGAAAAATCGTCTGTCATGCACACCAACAGAGTGCCGGTCTGGTTTCTATCCTTACTAACCAAACAGACCCATGTCAAAAAGGATCTCAGAATTCTACCCCCCCTCGAACCTTATGGCTCCATCAAGAGGAAAACTCCTGTGCTCCTCTCAATTTATTTTGCTTTTTTTTTTCTTCCTTTTTTCCTTTCGTTTTGCTCCTCAAGAATCCTCCTTTTATGTGATTTTCTACTACCCCCCTACACCGCCTTTGACTACGACGAAGAATATTTCACGTTATTTTCCTTCATCCATCAAAGGACAATGCAATGTTGAGTGTGGGTGGCAGGGAGGCAGGCAGAACGAAAGAAAGCCACCTTCTTCGACTTTTCATTAGAGGGAAATAATTTTCATATCGAATTTTCCATGTGCGCTCGATTCGTATCAAGGACAAGAACGGGACGCTGATAGGGATGAGCAGCAGTCCCATTTTTTTCTTCTTCTTTTATTTTTTTCCATTGTGTGATGTTGTTTTCTTGGGGGCGATGTTGTGGAATAAATACCATAGGAGGTGTGTCTGGTATCTCCAATGGACTATGATTGAAACTGTTTACCTTTTTGTGGGCGAAGGGAAGACGCAGTGGGTGTTTGTGTGTGCAGAAGGGATGGAAAAAGAAACATTTACGCTCATCATGACGTTTTGTTTTTCGGTAAAAATCTCTTTCAAGGCCCCTGATGAGGTTGAAATTAGACACATGACACAGAGGGAGCAAGGGAAAAAGTTGAAAAAAGTTGGAAAAAAAGTCAAAATGTCTAACCCATTTGACATCTAGTTCCTCTCTTATGAGAACATTTAGTTGCTTTCATACGTTTTTTAACGGTTTCAACAGTTCCCTCATCGTGTTCAACCTTTTTTCCGGTTTTTTATTTTATCTCACAGACCGAAGATCATCACAAACAATAACAGCCTCCAGGATCTGCATCCCTTTTCTTGATTTTGGATGTTTAGTTTCAAATATTCTGGACCAAATGTACCTCATAAAACAGGAATTTTCACTTTTTTCCCACAAATTTGTTGCTGGTTGCTGGTCCTCTCAACTGTAAGTAGTTTATCAGCAAAAAAAAATCGTCACTAATTTCGGACTTTTCAACCCTTTTTCATAGGGGTGGCATCTGAATGGTTAGTTCGAAACCAGAACTGGTTCTCGGACGTAAGATATCATGCGGACAGTCCTCTTTAGATGAAAGATTCACATCTTTACTGGTCATCTGCTACTGGATGCAGGATTTACCTTCACAACATACATCAGCATCAACGTTCTCCATGCAAATGAAGTTCATGAACTCACACATGTTTAGTGAGAAAAAAGAAAAGAAAAGAAGAGACTTTGAGATGCCGTTATTGGGTTCTTGTTGAAAATTTAATAGCATCTTGCTAAGGGCTGTTTATGCCAGCATCCCATCCTTGGGTGGGTCAATCAAGGTCATCCTCGATCCAGTTTTAGAAGGGTAGGCGACGTGTTTTTCCCCCCAACAAAAAAAAAACGAAAAAATTCTTCTCAAAAGGATGTGAAAGTTCAGTAATTTTTAAAGGATTCCCTCAAAGGACTATGAAATAATCTACACTGTGCCGGTTTGCCCAGAAATAGTGTGGGAAAAATGTGTGTTGTTGGTGCGGATGTGATCTCTGACTTGACCAGGCTGGTAGTTGTTTGATGAGGTGGAGTTGAGTCGTGTTGAGAAAAAAAAAGCGTTACGGATACGGATACAATTCAAACAAATGCCAGCTAGCTACGACCGCGGAAATAGTGTCTAGAATGGATGGTGATGTGTACCATCTCGGTTTCCAGATATTTCACTTCACAAAAAAAAAAACGCATTCAACTTGGAATCATGTGACATTTGTCGAAATCTTCTCTCATATCCATGACTGACCGCTCGTTTTCTTTGGTCCTTGCACTCGCTTCTCATAGACTATCTGTACTCAGTTCCCAAACACAGTCTTACTCCTTTCTGCTGTTACCTCTGCATCTGAACTGACCACCTAAGGCCATGTGATGGCCTTTTACTGATGTAACTGTATCCTCTAGAGTGAATAATTTCTAACCTCCCTCCTCGTGATTCAGACGAACGAGCGACCATCACCAAACGAAAAAGAAAACATAAAACGACAACGACGACGACGACAAAGTTCCCACTAATCCCTTTGGGGACCAGGGTGTGAGTAATAATATACATACATATGTGTGTGTGTACTTCTGTGTACATCTGTATTTTATTTCAACCAGTACCTATCTTCATAAGCCACCCCCCATACTTTACCACCCCCGTACACATATCCACCGAAAAAAAAAAAAAATTCCAATTCCAAGTGGAAGTAGGTGTGGAGCCTGCAGTCATAGTCGAACACCAAAACACAAAAAAAAAAAAAAACGAAAGAAAAACACGTGACACATCAAAACATTTTTCCGTGCCAAAAAACACCCCAAGGATTTTGTGTTTTTTTATTTCGTCCTCTATGTAGCTCCCGTGATCCTTAGAAGAGGAAGGTAACGCGCGAGGCACACAGCGGAGGCCTCCTGAGCAAACACCGACTAAAAACCTACGCTGCTCCTAATTTTTTTTTTTCTACACCCTCTCCGTAGTCCCTGTCCTTTTAGGTTTTCTGATGAACTTTGTCGACTTTGAGTACGGGGGGGGGGGGCCGGGAAGGAGGTGTAAGTAAGTAAGGGCGATGAGACTGAAGGTTGGGTCGTATTTCCAACGAACGTGCATGCATATTTTAAGAGTGACCAAGAGGAGAATGTTGTTTTTATTTCTAGATTCCAATATCCTTCGCTACTAACTGGAGGTGGGACAATATTCGGTTGTAATTAGAATTTTGACAACTGTGTGTTGGTTAACTGGGGGGTTTGTCTTAATTGAAATCGAATTTGAAATCAAGTTGTCCTGTCGAGAGCCCAGGAAGTCAAATAGAGAGATAGAAAAACGAAGAAAAAACCAACACACTTATAAATTAGTCGAGGTATTTGGATTTATCCAGAGAGAGTTGGTGGTGGTTTCTAATGGCTGAATAGTTTTTTCCGAGGGATATTGAGGTCCTTTGATCGATTATGGATAATGGATGAATAATTTAGATTGATGTCTGAACAGCTTATGTCGTGATCTGTGGTTTAGGGGCTGTCGCAGGAAATAATTCTAGAATTCAATGCCCTTAAACTTGAGCAGGGGGTAGGCATGCTATCTTCTAAGTCAAGCTTCATTGTTGCTATGGAAAGGGTACATTCAATGCATTCGTTCCGAATCCCATTCCAAATCAAGAGCAATGGAATCTTTTTCAATTCCCTGCTACGAAGCTTGTAAAGGTTCTTGGCACCCAGCACAATGTAAAGCCCTGCTGGATCCCTGGTCACAGCAGGATACCAGGCAATGAAGCATCGGAAGAACTGGTCAGAAAATACTCAGCCCTAGACCAAGAAGAAACCGATGGTATGGTCAAACCTCCACTCTGTGGACAAAAGTCATTAATGGAAGCCTGTGAAGTATCAAGAAGGCTGTGATCAGAATACGACGAAAAAAAAACCAGAAAACTCCTGCAAAAACACAGGAAATCACTATCAATGCTGAAAGGAGTGCTAACTGCTTAGGTATCAAATGAAGAAACTACGTCGGAACGATGATGACATCTGCAGAGGATGCGGTGATGAAGAGACCACACTTCCTCTCTCACTGTCCAAACCTCTGCCAACTGAGAAACAGAACCCTGAGCAAATTCTTCTTCGATTTCATAGACAACACGTCCTCAAATTTGCCAGGACGTCCGGTTGGTTAGAACCAAGATGCTAGTACCACAGTAGGAAACATTTATGGATATCACAATGGGTCCACATCCACATAAACCTAAGTGCGACGAGAATATGACATTCTTATTAGCCCGCAAACCTTACCTTACCTTCCCAATTCCCTAGCCAAAGCCAAACCATCGTTCCTCGGACCCTCAACTGAAGTAAATCCCAAGAAGTTATACGATTCAACTCCACAGGTTGAATCTAGACACCGACTGTCCCACATCCTCAACAAAACACATCACCAACCAGGTTCACACGAGTCGAGGTAACAAAAAGCCACATCTAGTGCTACTCGGGTTCATGCTAAACCGCCACCTCTACCTAGCTACCTAACGATCCAAGCTTCAAATGTCCAACCATAATCATTTGTAATGCGATCTTTTAAGGTTACTTATGCACCATGTACACTGCAAAATGGACGATTCTAACAATCCCGCACGGCTGATGAACTCGCCAGAGAAGGCACAACTCTACCAATTCTTCCGGGAAAGGGGAATTTAAGCATGCCTCTCGCCAGCTGCAAGTTCTACTTAATAGAAACGCCAATCACAGATGGACAGTAGGTAACACCAAAGCTGGATCTCAAACGTTCTCACTGTCTCATAACGGGATGTCATAACGGGACACTGCACCATCGGCAAGCACGCCTATAAGCTGGGCCTTCTCTACAATGGCTTTCGCAGAAGCTGCATAGACGAGGAGGAGGAGGAGACGATTCTCCACCTTATTTGTACATGTCCGACCCTCTCAGGTCTAAGAAGAGCGTACTTAGGATCCAGCCCTTTCACAACCTAAGTGAACTGGCTGACATCAGCATAGGTAGCCTCCAGTGTTTCATAGTAAGCTCTAGCGGGTAGTATTTCTGGTGAACTACAGGTCCATGTAGTAACACAAAGGACCTTATCTGGTCTACGTGAGGTTGCAACCTGCAGCCTGCAACTCCTCCCTAACCTAACCTAACAATTCCGTACTCTTCCGTAGACACTTTGGGAGTAGAAACTCTGAAACACATCATAGAGCGCAACGTAGCCCCCTCTCTAGCGACGTTAACTGCTTGATATAACCTAAAACCTGATAAAAGCGGGTAAATGCCGAGATATCTCAAGCAAGCCGTGTGCTAGGGAACCTCTTCGAACAAAGTTTTGCACCGATTTTGATTGAATACGGTTCCGTTTGCAGTCTGGACACATCTAATTCACTCCAAGAGGTTCGTAGCAGTGATTTCCTAGGTTGTTTGGGGCCTCTGCGAGAGTATCGATTGCTCTAGAGAGTTTTTCAATCCGACAAACATTGCAATGGACCTCTGACTAGTCAGGCCACACTATAGACTACTCTATCCTCTTTTATTCATTTATTCTCTCGTCCTTTTTCACTTCAAAAGCAACGTGATAAACAATTCTCACACCATTCACCTGATAAAAAGCAAACTTCAGTTGAATTCCTATGCCGACCAAATTTCCACCCTCCAATCGATCAAAGTGTAAAAAATCAACAACCAAACCCATGACCCATCAAACTACTACCCGCGGGCAGGAATTTCAACGAACGAACAAGAAAAAAATTCAAATAAAATACATGAACCACCACAAAACTCATGCCACGGCTTCGCTTTGACATCATCCCTCAGGGGCGATCCGGCTAACAATGGGAAACACTAATTATTTAAATGTGCGTACACTCCCGAGCCACCCAAACCACAAGTGCCCCCTGTCCTGCGGATGTTAGTGCACAAATACATAAAAAACAAAAAACGGAACGAAAAAAAGAACGAGTATCTGTGGCATCACCACTCTTACCCACATATTTATTTAATGTCCAACCACAGGACACCCTTAAGCCTCCAAAACGAAAAAAAATAAATAAAAACCATACATACACACAGCGTCCATCCTACGTCCGCCCGCAATGAATTTCAATTACTAACCCAATTAAAGGTCCTTATTCACAAAAAAAGGAGGCAGAAACGGTTTCACAATAAAAAAAATAAAACTTCACTCTGTGTGCGTGCCTGCGGTGGGTGGCAGAGGAGCAATTTCGAATTTTTCCCACGTAACCACGCAGAAGGTTCGGAATATTGTGCGTGCATATGTATGCTCAGCAGGATATCCCAGAATTTTTGCGTAAATAGCTGGTCATTCCATTTGCGAAAAAACAAAAAAAAATCATGTGTAACCCTGTAATTACTCATGGAACGCTATCCACAGAATATAAGGGATGGAGTGACTACTTGGCACACACACAGAACATAATCAGACAGGATGTATGGCAAATGAGGAAAAAATGTATCCAATACGCATGGAAAAACTGCGAAAACGCATACAAAATCCTTGCAAAGGACGAAGGAACAAGCGAACAATTCAATTCGCAAATAAATCAATTGTGAAGTGCATAAAGCAATCCGGTAGCATATCCACCCGTGCCACCAATCCGGCGGTGTCTGGGAAGGTCCCTTAATCCGGCACAAAAAAAAAATTAAGTAACGGCGCGTGGATCTGCTTGTGGGATATGGGCTTGATGCCGATTCACCTCACTTCATTGCCTGCTGCCAAAAGTATTCAACAATTTGCAGTACCAGAATAATTTATTTATTTCTCTCTCTCTCTCTCTTTCTGTCCGTCTGCCATGTGAACCATACGCAGTCCTACCCCAATAATTGTACGCACACACACGCGCTTACACTTACCTACTTGTGTGCGAGATAATTACTTGTGCGTTGCCAATAAGGATGACAAGTTGGGGATGAAAAAGTGTCGAGTATAAAAAAAAAACGGGTACATACACTAATTACAAAAGGGGGGGTAAAGGGGCATGAGTGTCATAACTCCCCCGTATGCATCCTAATTATCAATACTTGATTTTAAGACCCCTCCCTTTGACCCCCGAAGGCGGGCGGGAATAAAAATCGATACAATGGGACTTGCTGCTGCATCAGTCAATCTTGTTTTTTATAATTCACTAGCGCTAAAGGGGTTATGAATACCCTTGGATGGAATGCATTTTTTTGAAGATTCTTCCCGGACTCTTCCTTCAAGGCCACATGCAATTATCCTTAGACAATGAGAAAACGGTAGCAAGTAACGTGTTGATTCTCACAATGTGTCCTTATTTTTCTTTCTGTTACGTAATATACGTGTGTTCTGGTCCTGGGAGACCCAAAGTACAAAACGGGAGAAGCAATTAAGTCATGTCCCTTGAATACCTCCTTCAATAGGTTGTTTTTATTGTTTTGCCAAGGATAGAAAAAAAGTGGGAAAATGAGAAGAAAAAAAAATTCAAATTCCTCTTGGGGTTGCCAATATCTCCTCGTCTTTTGTCCTTAATGAGTCCTTTTGTAATGACCTTAATACATAGATACAATCCGATGTGTATGTAGTCCTTCATTTCTGCTCCACTGTCTTAGAAGTTCGTGCTTTGATACCTGGTTTGGCTTGGATTCGTTATTTTTAAAAGAAGTTACAAAAGTAAAAGGGTTGGACGACATTTTAGAGGGGAGGGAATATTCTAGTATTTGTCCACGAGTGTCTTTGTTGGGACTTCCCTTAAGGGGTGGTGCTTCTTCTTTTGTTCTTTTTTTTTTATTAATTTTTGTCAAAGGATTTGTAATCGAAATGAAGATATCCTGATGCAAAACAATATCCTTTGTGGTTTGTGGAATGGTGACTGATTTGGATCTTATTTGAGCACTAGCTGGGTCAGTACTTTTTTTTTGTCTCTCTCGAGGAGGGTGTTGGAACAGGAAAAATGGTGCGAACTTCTTGCAAACGTCGGGAAGTATCCGTTTAATCTGTGATCAGGGAAAGTCGACCGTAGTAGGCCGCAAATATTGCATCAGATGACATATCCATAAGATTTGAGTCAAAGAATACTGCTCAACCACTTCTTTTTAAACGATAGATGGCTCTGATTGTTTCGCCCACGATGTAAGTATCTAGATCAGAACCAGATGTGCTGGAAATATCCCGGGTGCAGTCACGTTTTTGATTGAAAGCTTATTCCACCAAACAACCGACGCATAAGGACGGTCTTGCAATCGCCTTATAGAGACACCAATCTCTTTTCGGTGATAGGTGAAGCGCCCTTACACTCCTAGAAAGCTAATAATACACGACGCGCGTTTAAGACTCGACGTATCCAAGATTACTCCTAAATATTCCGCTTCGTTGGCGAGTGGGATTCTGACGCGTCGTAGAGCACTGTTAGAGTCAGTCCAGCCAAGTTCAGTTTTAAGAGGGTTAACTGAAAGTATACCGAGTACACCCTCTGTCCAATCACATCCAGATCCATCTGCGACAGTTTGCAAGAAAGGACCAATAGACAGTACGGCAACGTCATCCGCATAACGAGAGTCGATCTGCATGCATCAGTACTTGGTCCACGATTCATTTCAGATTTGCAAGTCGGCAGGTGAATAAGATGTCTCCGCCGGAAGGCATATTTCTTGTTGAATCCCGACGGGAATTTTCATCTTAGTCGGTCTTGGACCAAGACATGGATTTCTCTCTTCTTGTTTCTAGATTCTAGTTCCGTTGAATCCCGACGGGAGTTTTCATCCGACGTTTGAACTATATTCACGTCTTGGATCAGGACATGGATTTCTCCCTGAATTCTAGTTACTAGAAGCAAACTTTAGTTGCTTTGCCAAACGAAAGTATCTATGGTTTCCAGGGTTAGTCGACTGGAACTTTGCGATTAGTTAAGGCGTCGGTAGAGACGACGTAGAGGACAAGTAGCTCATCGAAGAAAAGCTGTAGAAACGACGGGATAAGTGGTGGTAATCGGCTTGAAATTAACTCGTCTTTACCGGAAGCGGAAATAAGGCCTAAAGTCGTTCTGTCTGGTTAAGACCTTCATTCAATAAGTTGGTTACCATCTTGTAAACAACACTTTGCCTATTTCGGTTAAAGCTAATCCCGTTTAGATTCCAAAGGCTGTCGCATCCAATCTCAAGCTCCTTGAACCTGAAACTAAAAATAAGATTGCATTCGACAAGAACACAGAAGGTCCTCTTTAGTTCTACCATCTGACCTTCGAAAGAGCGCACAATGACTGCTGCATCTTTACAGACTTTCAATTGAATCTGGGTTACTAATGCACATCCTTAGTATCCATTAAGAAACCTCAATCAAGCTCTCTCTTCATGCACACATTCTATTTTCTATTCAGGTGCCACCTGCCGCTACCATTGTGTGTGTAAAATTCTGCGATTCGACCTGACATCAAGGAAATGCAGTTACATTCGAAAATGATGGTTAGGACGAGAAAGCACACCTTTTTACACTTTGAAACTCGATCAACTAGGAAAAATTTCATTGCGAACATCCTTTGGGTAGGAAATCTCCACACCCTCACATTGCTTTTGTTTGAGAGCGTAGATGGAGCTGTGATAGAGGCTTCGGGTGATGGATGAATCTCCGTTCTTTTTCTCCGGTTTTTTTCTGCTTTCTTTTCTTTTTTTTTTCTCGTTTTTGTTCCAATTTTTGCCAGAGAGACCGTTCTGTTTTTATGTTCGAATGTGAAACGGAATAGGAGATGAGTACGGCGACGACGACGGTGTCCCAGTCCCAGCTTTGGTTGATGGTCTGGCGATGGAGACTCCCTTGGAGCCTTTTCTCTTTTGGAATATTCTTAAACAAACCTTTAGGACGAGGGTGGTCGGTTTGGTGACGCGAAGGATAAGGAACACATAGATAGACCGCTAGACCGGGGAGCCTTTGGTTCCGTTCCTTTGAAAGAGAAAAAAAAAAAAGAATTTCTCATTCTCTCCTGCATCCGTCCGTTCGCTTTCTCATGATACCAAATGCCCTTTGTGCGGGACTATAGTCCATGGAAAAAAAGGACAAAAAAAAAACAGAGAAACTGTGGACACCGAAAGGTGGTTTGGTGAAGGCGGTGGGTTTGAGTTTAGACGAGGGTGAACAAAGTTTTGAACTTTTCTCGAATTCCTTTTTGTAGAGGGCGAGTAACGGCGGCGGCAACAACGACTATGACGGACCAACTGAGGCGAATGTGTGGGCTCCTTTAGTGTGTTCCATGATGTAAAGAAGAGTGTAAGCTTGAGTTTGGGTCCTAGGGGGGGATTTTTATCGTCGTCCTTTTTTATTATTTTTTTTGCTAGTGTACGTTCTTTTTTTTGGATACAGTCGGCGAAAGATGGACGAACGCCAATGGTCAGAAGATGAGGCGATACTATCTCGGAAGGGTATACATTTTCATCCACTAACGGAGATACCGGTTAGAGGTTGAAATCAAAGCGAACGGGCGAATGTAAAAGATTTCGTAGGGCTTAAGCAAGGAAATGGAAAAGGATTTATAAGTCCTTGAAGCATTCTGCATGTAATGTACAATTGATTAGTTTCCCATTGTCATTGGCCTTGTGTGTGTGTGTGAGAGAAAGTTTTCAAGGCCGAATTTTATGGGTCTGAAATAAATAACGTTTGACACTAAAGTAGCGTTCCAGTTCCATCATATAGACGGTGTATCTAATAGTCAGTCAAACAATTCGCAAAGAAAATAAGGTTAAAGCCGACTATCCCTCGATTACCTCCTCTAAGGGCTAATGTTTAACGGACGATTGGATGCATGACGAAAAGGGATAAATTCTCAACTGACCTTCCCATAGCAATTTTTGTTCGACCTTTTTTTCAAAAAAATTCGCAACTTTTCTACTATTCATCCGAGCGAAATGAGTGCTGGATGCTGTGGCAGAGGTGGTTCGGATGGATGCGGAGATATTCATTCTACTTTTGGATAAAATCTCTCTTGTCGTCAGTCGAACGTAAAATAAAACGATGACCAGCGTATGACAGGAGTGTGCTATGATCATGAAAAAAGAACCGAGATTGAGCGATACAAGTGGAACTTAGGGGTTGAAAGTTGTTTTTTCTTTCCACTTTTTGAAGTGGTTATGACGAAAGGGATGAAATCATTTTCTGCTGGTACTGTGAACTTGGTTATCCGAGAAGGGAAAGAGGGTCTTATTGGATTGGGCTTTGCTTGCAAAACATTTTCGTTTAAAAAGTGAATACGGTCGACATCTATACTTCATGTTACTCCCCAGCGGTTGGATATTTTCGGAGTGAATGTGGTGTGTAATCTTACTAGGGATATTTTCTGAATAATTTCCCTTTGATTTGAGTTCTGATGATAGAGGGAAATTAATGTTTTGACAGTGATTGTAGCATGGACAATGATTCACAGTTATTTACCACGTCTCCTAAAGTACATTGAAGCATTGAGCAGCTTTTTTCGTTAGGGTTCGTGTCTTACTTAGTTGATTACAAGAAAAGCTTAATTTAAAGGGTGTAGCCAATTCAGCTGTCATAGGTTCTAAATTTAACTTCTCGGTTTAGTCATAGAAGCACATTGTAGTCTATGAGGTGTAGGTGGGCGTGGCATGGATGGAGACCAATGTTAGAGAAAGTTCTTTGGAAACAAACAAAAACTTAGGAGTGAAAGCTTCGGTGCTAGGAATGAATTGGTTCTGAGGACAGTCTGACCCTATCTTTCCATGGAACTGACCCAGTTTATTTGTAATTTGTAAACGAGTTAACATGCCTTTGCATGTAGACTCAATCTTATCCTTAGAATCTCGTGATTATAGACTGTGGTCGTTCCAAACTCGCTCACGTTCGACCTCGATGCCAATAAGAGTGGTTTTACTAAATAGGGTACTTAGGTTTTTCTATCTCTTCCCGTAGTAATCGTTACGTCATTCTATCTCTATGAATCTGAGCATGTCCCCTTAGCTAGTTTGGATTGTAGCAATGGCTTCACTAAGATCTGCATCAATCCATTTTACTTTCATATAAGAAGACCTGAAAAAAAATGTTCAGGAGGAGAGGAGTATTAGTTTATACAATCAAAATCGGTTATAACGACGTATCGCTTATAACGACCAAATTCATAGGTCCCTTGAACCAATTTTGACTGTTATTGTTGCTGACAGTTTCTCAGTCGCTACCTTTTCAGTTCTCCTAAGGCAGTTACATTTACAGAAGATGCGTACCCTGCTTTCTTATGCGTCTACGTCAGAACAAACCCCGCAGAACTCTGTTTGACTTAAGCGCACTCAGTTTGAAAGAATGTATCTTAATTAGACCATCAATCCCGTATGACATGAGTTTCGATAAATTATTTAGTTTTAATGTTCGATTTTTACGTGCCCCACTGTTTTTATCGAACCAATAAAAAGCTTTCAGTACATTCCCCCACAACATATGTTTCATCAAACGCACACATACTACGACTACCCTCGTCTGTCAGAGAACGTAAGCAGCATTCACCTTCCGCACGTGAGCACAGTATATTGTAATTACACACCTCCTCCGACCTACCCCATGTAGAAATATGAAACACGAAATATATACACACACAAAAAAAGCTCATCGGCGAACATAAAAGATGCCCATTGCAAAACTGCATTTTCATTTCAAACATCTGGCCCGTTGCTATGCCGATAGAGAAGAAAAGCCCTCAATTCAGCTACAAGCTAACGCTGAAAGTAACACCAAGAGAGAGGAGAGCCGGAGAAAATTCTTTGTTAAACCCAAACCCACACAGATTGGTAAAAGCTTCGTTCTGCCATGCCGATGCCGTGCACATGGCCCGTGCATAAATCGACAAAGCGACGTAATTCAACGTGCAGTAACATGTCAGAAAATAGAGAAATAGAAGAAAGCTTTTCCACGAGATATATTGCACACAAACACATACAAAAACAGAGCAGGTGGCGTATCGCGTTCGCGTATACCGGAGTGTTCCGTATTCCGTTGCCCGGCTTACGAGTTACGATATTCAGACAGTCGACAGCGACACGAACGACTTCTCCAACAACGAACCGAACCGGATATTTTGTTGGCATTATACGTTGAGCCATCAGCGCGTTCGGTGGGTGGCAGTGAACGAGAGTAACGAGTTTGCGTTTGCGTTTGCGAGTGAACAAGCCAAGTGCTGTGGTAGTGTGTGATTTGTCGTTGTTTATAGTACAAGTGCCAGTGCAGTGGTAGAGTGCAGTACAAAGAGTCATGCAGTGAATTTTTTTGATACGATGAATTTTATTTAACTTGATTGAATTCGATTTGATTATTTTTATTAATTACTCGCCGGTGAGCTGAAGTTATATATTTTTGTATGTCTTCTCTGGTCCCCGAACATTTCCTTGTCTGATATCGTAAATCAGCCAGCATCATCCCAGTTAATAATCTATATCCTCCGGTGTTACATTTTACAAGAGTTTCTCGCTGCGTGTGTGTGTGAGTGGAGTGGAGTGCGTGGAAGGGTTGAATTGAATTGCAGCTGAGGAGAGCACTTTAGCAGGCTGGTAACAAAAGCACCCGCATCAGCAGGGCAAAGAGTGCAGCCGGTAATAGTGGTGTGATGCGCCTGTGATATCGTACATTTGTATATGTAAGTATTGCCAGGGAGAAAAAAGCCTCTTTACTACCACCACCATCGCCACCACCACCACCGCCGCCTTCGGCTTCGGTTTCGATTTCTAGATGAGAAAGGACTTTTTTTTTTGCGTGCAGTTTTTTATTTTGTGTTACTTCCTTTGAATTTTATATTCCAACACACTTGAACACGCAAGATAGACCCGAGGTGTACATATGCATGTATGTGCGAGTATATCCTGGTTTGATCGTTGTTGTTGCTTTCATTTTTTATTCATTTTTTTTTTCAAACTGTATCTCTATGTCTATCAATTTCGCTGGGATACCGGAAATTTCGTGGACCAGTGGGCAGTAGTTACTGAAAGTCGTCCTTCGATGCGAGATCGATTGAGTGCCGCTGCTGAGTAAAGTTCTAAAGAGCAAACCAAATGCACACTTCTTTGCGTCCGGTTTTTTCATAGAGTAGTTTTATTTTTACACTTGTTTTTCCACACCATAAGAAGAGATTAATTGAGATGAAAAGGGAAAACACCGGTACACCTCAAGTTCACCTTCAGAAACTCACCTGTGCTTCGATGTTCTAATAATACTCATCCAAAAGTATTTGCAATTTTGTTTTAACATGTGTAATTATCTCTCATTTCACTCTAGTGATGATAAACGGTATTGAGAGTACAATGTGATTAATCGGATTAAAAATTTTATTTCGTACGTTTTTAATTTTTTATTTTTTCTTTTGCACAAAAATATTAATTTTGACAAGTGGACTGCAGCCGAGCAACGTGAACGTGTAGTTTGGCGTAGATACACGAGGTAAGCGCTATTATTATATTTTTTTAATTCATAATCGCTGAACTGCCTAAGCTTTGAGTTCGTTTTTGAGTCATCTCCTGTATTAATAATGTAACGTAGGCAAGGTAAGGTAGAACTTGAAACCGGTTTTAGTGCTACCATTCAGTTGGGATTTTTTTTTTTTTTTTTGCTATTTTTATGTAGGATTAGTTGCGACAGAGGGTAGTGATGGTCAGTACAGTAAGAAAGAAAGAGAAATGTAAGAAGAGAAGGTTTGATATTGAGTTTAGGCCGACCAGATAGATTGGATGGCAGTAAAACACGTTTATGACGGATGTCAGAGAAATGTCACTTGTAAAGTTGTAAACTTGTCGTGTGGATAAATTCTGAAATGTGTTTTCATTGCAAAGTATTTGCACATTTAAGATCGTGTTTTCATATTTTTTATAGTTTTTCTCAAGATCTGAGTTCTATTTAGTTCGTTTGGCTCCTAGTGGAGTATTGAGCCTCTTTTGTGATAGTTTTTAGTTTCGCCAAAGGATTTACCGATGACTTCTAGATCGTTCTTAAGAGTGGGGTTCCATGTGAACTTTGTTTTATCATGTCTTTTGCTACCTTGCAGGTTCCAATTGTCACACGAACACAGCCACTGGCGGCGATTGAGGTTGCGCGCCTGTACGGTGTTATCCCAGGGGTGACCACAGTCGATGATTATGATTTACGTTTATGATGAAATACATTTTTTTGGGGAAAAAGTCAATCCACCATTGTCCTTTAAAAGAACGAGTTGTTTTATTTATTTAGTCCTTTTAATTTTCTTGTCGATGTGCTAACCGTTCGCTCGACACAATTGAGCTCCTGTCTGAACATCACAGTCGTTTGCTTCGGAAGAGTGTGCCCAATTAACTTCTATTTGCAAGTTCTGTTTGCAAATCTGCCTACGAGATGGTTTTGGGCCTCTAGTATGCATTTATTAATGAGGACTTGCCATCAGTCAAGTTTCACAACCTGAAAAATCTTATTTTTTGAGATAAGTCAGTACGACTTTCTGTTATTCAACTTTGGGTATCGTCGGCTGGCTCCCATTCGTTCGTATAATACTTCCGAAGTCGGTGAAAACGCTATCAAAAACTGCTTCGCCCGTGGTGTAGCTGCTTCTCGGCACAAAGATCTTCAGTGCCTTAGTTTGAGACACATTTATTTTGAGGCTTAATTTGGGCGGCTCTGCATATCTGACTGCCTCGATGACATCTAGCAAATATTAACACCTTCTAGGTGGTCGATGAAGTTTCGGCGTATACCACGTTGCGCTTGATCTATGAAGCAGTATGAGAAGGCATCCTTATCGAATGTCGGAAATTGTACTCATCGCAGTAGATTGCTTTCCTTTGTGCAGAATATGAAACACTTTTTCCCAGCCTAGCCCAGACCCACAACAGCGGTTGAGCTGGCTTCGAACAGATCTCAGTCAGTGAATCAAAATGTTTGCTCACAATTTGTTAGCTGCTAATGGATAAGCCTAGGTCTAGGTTCACTTCGGACTGTAGCACCACCTTAAGTAAGTAATAGATAGGCGGATTCTACTAGCCTAATACATGTGTTAGGTAGGAAAAGCCTCGTCATCACTAAGATTTTTATGATCTACCAATCTCTGGGTATGAATAGTGTAACTTTTCTATGTTTGCGTTCCGAATTTTGTTATTGCGGAACATTTCGAGAAGAACAACTTTGCACACTTTCTACATGCTAGATGTAATCTCTACTGCTCAGTCTAAAATACCAAATTTAAGTACAAAGTCTAAGCACAGTCCCATTTTATTTACCATCAAAGGTTAAACATTCAAAAATCCCTCTAGCCTCCGATCAATGAACCGACTTTTCAAAGACAGAGCCGACAGGCTCTAATTGAAAACATTTTATAACCAATTTGACACGGCCTACATAAATTAAGAAAAGAAAAAAAAAAAAACTCGCCACAACGACAGAATAATAATAAATAGCAACTGTTACTAAATCATAAGCCTCACGTGTGCTCAGCCAATTTAAGGTCATTATCACTTTGTAATCCAAACCTGCCAAAAGTGTTAAATTAGTTTATGCCAAAGAGAGTCATCGCAGGCAATTAATGTCAGACAAAAACAAAAGACAAAAGCAACCGAGATTAGTTTATAATACAAATTAAGGTTTAAGTCAGCGTGAATAGATTTATGTATTTAGAAAACCAGTTACCAAATAAGGAAGGATATCAGGTAGACATTTGAGGTTATTTTTCGCCTTTAAATTGGAGTTTTTGTTTTGCATTTAATTCACTTGAACTTTTTGCTAATTCGACAAAAACTTTCATGTCAATCCTGGCAAGAATGAGAAAGAATTTTTTTTAAAAGTTATTCAGTCGGGATTTCAGTTTCATTGCTCTAGATCAGTTTTTTATTCATTTTTTGACATCAACGGCATTATATGCATGTTTTACATAAGAATAATGTTTACACATTTTAATTGCAAGTCTTACAACAGTCATAAAAGGAATTCTAAACGAACAGAATAGGGTATTTTTTTGGCTTGTTACACCACATTATCTGAGGCTAATGCTAAAACCAGGAGGATTTTGATCTAAGTGCTTCCAGGGTCTAGGATGGTTCTAAATTGTCAAGCTCTGAGCTTTGGCTATATAGTTAACGAATCACAGCTTCCGTCGGACTTCTCCGTAGGCCACTTATGGTTCTGATTCAAGCTGCTCTTTGAACTCTGCTTAGTTTTGTGAAGTTTACTTAAGGTTAATCACCATACAAGCGACCCATAGGTGGTAGGTAGGTAGATAGAAATGCTGTCTCGTAAGATCCTACGTTTTGATACCACGACTCACGTGACTTGGGTGTTGATGTGTGTGATTAAGCGTAGTTTTTTTTAAGTCCCCACTGTGGAGTTCAGAAAGTTAAAAATGTTGCTGAATTTAACTTCAGAAATCTCTGATAATTCCTTAAAGAAGGGTCTGCCAAGTGTTTGGTGCCTGGCTCTAGCTAGCGCGGGGCAGTCACAGAAAAATTCGAATTTGGTTTCCTTTTCGTGTGAATTGTCGCAACTACGTGGCATCTCGTGGACCAATTGGCCAGTGGTCTGTGCTAATTGCTGTAGTACTTGCTGTCTCGGTGCGGGTCCTATTGATTAAGTCATTCGTCCTGTTTTTATTGTAGGCGGGCCATATCTGTCTAGATATGGCACAGGTTTCTAAACTTTTCCACCTAGAGTTAGCAATGGAGAGAAATAGTTGGAAAATGTTACCCATGATGAGTCCCATCCGGGAGCAGACTGAATCCGCAAGAGAGGAATCAAGGGTAGAACCACATCTGGCTAGCGCGTCGGCTCTCCCATGTTACTATAACCGGGAACTCAGAGGAGAGTTATGTATATTGAACCGAGCGTTTGCCTGCGTAAGAGTTTCCTTACACTGTTCTACTAATTTTGAGAACGAAGTAAGTGGATGGCAGCCTGGCTGTCAATAAAGATTCCTAGTGCTGAGGCTAGGTATCTTGCAGGGCTCTCTAATCGCTAGTACCTCCGCCTGAAAAACACTCGAAGAGTCTGGAAGGCGGTGCGATTTGGATACGTTCAGTTCCACGCAGAAGGCATCTGCTCCAAAGCCACAATCCATCTTGGAGCCGTCGGTGAAGATGGATACTTGGTACTTCGATAGGGGTAGGTTATTGTTCCATTCTGTAGCCACAGGTGGAAATAGAATAAACTATGGCAGTGTACATTCATTGGAGTCCTCATCTTTGCTGCAGGCGTAGGACGTGACACAAATTGGTCGTCTGGTAGACTCTTGTTAGTTAGTTTCTTTTAGGCGACCTTGTACTCACATCTTCTTTTTTTTATAAGTAGAACCTCAACAGAATTTTAAGCCAACGTGGTGCTGTCGTCTTCTGAGTTCGATTATCAAAATCTACCTACGACACGTTAATTGCTTTGCATCACGCAATCGAATAACAACTTCCTTCAATTTCTGACACATAGTCATGATCATGACTCGCTAAACGTCATACAAGTGTGTTTTTATTTTTTCTCTAAAATTTTAAATTTCGCTGATGATTATACAAAAAAAATACACAAAAACATCGAATCTAATTAAAAGTTCATAAATAAATAAAAAAGAGACAAAAACAAATGTGAAGAAAGACGATGAAAAAGAAAAAAAAAAAAAAAACCGTCTTAAGCAAACGTGGATGTCAATTTTTATAAAAACTCATTTGTCATATTTTCTGTATTTTGAGATTCTAAAATGTTTTCTGGTGTTGTAAAGCACTTTTGTTGCTTTTTTTTGGTCTCAGATTCTGTATTTGAGTGTGACCTTGTTGGTTATGAATGCGACCGGCCTGAAGGGGACTCCATGCCATGCCATGCCATGCTATATAATGACTAATATGAACATTTTTGGACGAATAGCTCTCAAGTTCATAATTGAGCAATGGAGTGGTTTTTGTTTGTTATTTTCTTGCTAAATTTAATGGATGTTGAGAGTTGCACATTTGACGAGGGGATTTTTAGGAATTTTTATAGCTATTCAGTTTTTTTTTTCGGTTTGTCTTCCCAGGCTGTCACTTATCATTTGAGTCTGGCGACAGCATTGTCGGTTGATTCCGGTGTTTCGTGGGATCTTCTAACTTCTTTTGTCGACCGTCCCCCTCAAAGCCAAGAGGGAGTTAGAAAATTTTCTAAAACAATTCGACTAAGAGGACGTTCGACTTAGAGGGATTCGACTGTATATATATTCTGATTCGATAATTCTAAAAAGAAAAGACGTAATCATGACAGGTTAGACACGATGACTTGCAGAGTAACACTTCATGCCTGTCTTCAGTAGGATTTCAAAAAAAAGTTTGTACACGCTTTAAGCAAACGACCAAAGTGTGGAGCATATGTAATGTATGTCACTTCACTTTGTTTTTGAAAAAAAGAAAAGAGATAACATTTTGGTATGCCCCCAATTCGTACCTTTCAAGTCGCTATCACCCCCGTTAAACAACATTTTCTTCCAGTTGAAACTGTCAAAACATTTGTGGGTTCCATTGCGCAACGTTAGGTTTCTATTCCAATTCTTTTGACAGTCAAAAATAAAAGTTAAGACTCGTACAGCTGAGTCGTTACTCGCTAGAAAAAAAAAGGAAGGTGTCTGAAAAGAGCTTTGACTTTATGACAGCCAATACCAAGGTATTCGTGTAAATTTTTTTTTTTACAACTGTTTCTACCAAATGGCGACCACAATCAAGTGTGCTATGATCTGTATATAAATCATGACGCGTCCGTTGATAATTTCACTGCAGCCAGACACTGCCGCAACCGCTGTGCCTGTTTCTGCATTGATTCTGACAACGTTGATGATGATAATGATGATCGAAATCATAACGACGACGACGCTGGGGATGTTGATGGAGATCCTGGTAATGGAGGTCTTCCACTTTTTCTTTTGAGCTGTCTCGCTGCTCAAACCTTAAATGATCTCCTCAGAGGCAAAGCAAAAGCACCAACAAAACAACGAAACACAACAGAAAGCAAAAATAACAGGTAACATAACATGAGGTGATCTCTCTGGGGATCGGTTCGCGGTTCGCGGTTCGATCCGGACCATAGAAGCCGAAGCCCTCAGAGAGAGAGAGAGCAAGATCGTAACTTACAGCCACATATGTATGTTAGGCCGTCGTCGTCGCCGCCGCCGCCACGGCGCAGACTACCTCGTGTTGTGGTAGTAAAGTTGTAGCTTTAGAGGCTTTAGTGTTTTTTTTTGTCTTCCTATAGTGATCTCGCGTGGTCTTGCGGTGGCGTAATTTGGCGGGCAGTGGGGTCAAGTTTTTGTGGTCTGCATCGTAAATACAAGTGTTCCGAGCAGACAAAGATCCAGTTTACCAGTTCTCTTTTTTTTTATTTTTTTTTTACCTTCTTCATCTTGTTGGTTTCTTGTTCGCCTTTGGCTGATTGCTTTGGCATAGAACTACG
The DNA here is from genome assembly GCA_951813785.1 of Criorhina ranunculi. Taxonomy (NCBI): domain Eukaryota; kingdom Metazoa; phylum Arthropoda; class Insecta; order Diptera; family Syrphidae; genus Criorhina; species Criorhina ranunculi. The sequence continues at coordinate 62,424,104 of OX638384.1, read as the reverse complement.
ATCAGTTTTGCAGCCGCGCATAATAAGAGGAACGTACACACACACACGTCTTGAATATAAATGGACGTTTTGTGAGGGACAATTCAGCGGGATTTTACAACAATCTGCGATTGTTCTTTCTTTAGTTTTGTCATATGTATATAGGTTCGATCGAAGAAGGCTTTTGAGCCTAGAATAGGTTAGATACCGCTATCGAATGAGGCACTTTTTTGAAGCTGTTTTTGTTTGTGTTATCAGTAAACAACTGCATAAGTGCAATGAAAGGAGTGGCAAGCAGGCCATACCACTGTGCACTGATAAGCGAAAGTTATGATAAAAGTTTCCGTCATTAAGTACATATGTACACATGTATGTATGAACGAGGTTATTTTTAACAAGTGCTATATCATTTGTTGAAACAGCTGTAATGAGTTTTTTTTTTATTACACGGGAGATGGGCTGACCAAGGGTGAATGTTATATAAGATTTTGCAAGGTACACACAAATGCGTGTAGATACAATCTAGAGAAGGCTCTTCAAATGATTGAACTTCTGAAGTATGCAATTAACGATGAACTAATTTGTCAATTGGAAGGCTTTTGTGTTCAGAATTACATGGAGAATCTCAGCTTCTTTTAAACAATTATCCAAATGGCACTTGTAGCCCCCACTTGTAAGCTACGATGTTGCAAGTCTACCACCTCATTTCAAATTTAAAGCAAGGTCGAACAATAAAAAAGATAATTGTGCACAACCATGATGGGTTCAGATGCCATTGACGCGACACATTGTAAAACAAATTCAAGTCTTAATTTCCCCCCCGAAACCAATCGACACAACACAAGACATCCCACATCTTGGTCTCAATTACACCTCCATCTGTCATTAATTTAATTGCATCTTAAGGCGAATTGTACATTTATGCATGGTACACGTGTCTCAGTCATCATTGTCATTATAAATTTCGAGACGAAGACGACGACGACGACGACGACTATCGATTTTTTTAGAGTTCAAGATGATTATCCAGCCCGAATCGTTGTCGTTGTGCCCTTTACATACGGGTGACCACAACACACAAGCTCTTCGGCGTAACAATCATCAACAAATTGCTGTTCAACTCTGGCCGTATGCTAATATTGGGACGAAGAGCTACTACAGCAATTCAATTGAAATTCCTGTTTCTCGGGGAAGATCGAGGGTAGAATCCATCAAGATTATCCCCCATCGAGTGTTGTTCTGTCTGTTTTTCATCTGAAAAAGGTTGCTGCACGCACGCAAATGATGAACGGACGGAAACATGCGGCGGTGAAACATCCAATTCAGACACTTTTTGTAAATGTTATACAATCGTCACGAGGACGAGCGAGCGGTTTCGGTGATGATGATGCCAGCACTCTCTGGTGCTGGTAAATCTGGTCGAGACATTAGCGTTTTGCAGAAAAACCGGATCGATTACATAGATATTGTTGTCGGGTGGAGGCTGTGGCGGCTGAAGGAAAATCTTCGGATTGTCTGAGGCGAAAAACTGGAATCGAACAGTCAAATGGCGCGGAGGAGGTTTGATGCACCTTAAGCCTGCAGATGGGTCATGTAACCAGTCTGAGGCAGATCAGCTATGATGTGCGTTCATTGACACACACACAAACACACGCACACGCAGAGAGCGAGGAGGGTGGTTAATTTTAGAATCCATCCTAAACACTCACTTTCCTCGTCCATCCGGGAATGCAATGAGCAATGGGCGAAGCTCTATCGATATTGGAAAAATTGTGCAATCAAATCAGAATTCTTCGGTTCTCCCTCTGTGTGTTGAGATTTGTTTTTCTTTTTCTGTTTTGATTTCTTCTCCACGTCACAGCTGCTGGTGTTCTGGATGCAACAGCAACATTATAGCACCATAAACTCGGTGCATCCCTGACAGCGATCAATGACCTTGTGATGCTGCTGCTCTGCCTGCCAGTGTCCAGCTGTGTATAGAATTGCATCGAGAAACGACAGCGAAGAGTCATTGGACGTCCTTCGGGAGTGCAGTGACCCGCACGTATCCAAGTGCTTTAGATGCGGCAGCAATGCTTCTTCGCCGATGATTCGGTGATTTAAATTTAAATGAATACATCAAATCAAGCTGCCTGGGCATTACTAGAACCGCACCGCTACTCTCCGCCCACCGGCAAGTCCGTCAAAAAATTTCACCCTGTCTCTCTTGGATAATTGTAAGATCGCCAGAAGGAATGAAAACGAGAACGAGTTCGTTTTGTTTATCCCTCATTTCTTTGGCGGGAGACAATTGAATTACAGATTATGACTTTGTGACTTGTGAATGGCGGTGTGGGTAGGTGGACACGAATACAGTGGAGGAGCAGGAATGTCGTTAACTTGACAAATGCATCAGAAGGAATTTTGGCTTGTGATTGAAAAGGGTTTTGTTTACCTCTTAACTCTGACAATGACGGCCGACTTGAGTCGTTTGGTTTGTGGTTTTTGTTTTTCTGGGTATAGACATCGCAGTCTTGTGATCCTTGTTTGTTTCTGTCCGTGGGCCAGAGGGCGGCTGCTAAAAGTTGTCCTCAATTCATTTTTTGTGGTGTCTGGATGGAGACTTATACACGAGATTTGTCGTATCTCCAAATCCGATGTGCGGTTTACTACCGTCATAAAGACAGTAGGAGGATTCGTCGAAGTATGGCTACCTCTTGAGGACTCAAATTCCATTTGTTATGTAATAATGATTCACCGCTCCACCGTTGATGTTTTCCAAGAACCCAGATTCGACGAACACACCCGCCGTCTTGAATGACCGAACATTTACAGAATGAGGCCGCTAACTATGCGAAAAGAGAGGCTACGATGTACTCACTTACATATCAAGCCAGCAACCCTTGGATGGTGTGAGCCTGAACTAATGCCGGTTTCCATCTTCCAATTTACTAGACCAAAGTTTCTGGCGTCCGCGATTGCCTGGTCTTTATACCGGAGGCTCGGTCTATATCGGGTCCGTTTTCTTCTGAGGCAGTTAGTCCTCCCGTAACAAAGGATTTTTTTACTTGGCTGGGCGGTTAACTACACGCACAACCGCCATTTCCGGTTGGAGTAGAATAACGTATCCTCTTCCCTTAAACACGGCTGCATACATTCGTTCACTATTCAGCAGATGCTGAGATAGCTATCCATGGGCGCCACCTGAAGGCTGTTTGTCAACTTGAACTGTACAGTGACAGGGATCGTATCTGGCATCTCGCCTAGTTGAGCGCGTTCAGAACTTTGCCCTATATGTGCATTTCCAATGGCACATTGGAGGAGTTGAATCCACCAACCCACCTAGGCCGGCCCAGCAAAGATGTACATTGATCCTAAGTCTTCCGCCATTAATAGGTCCTCCCGCTTTACGATTTACTTTTTTACCTCGACCCGTTGACCTTTGGTTGCCCTTCTGCAGAAAATATTTCTACGATCGCATAGTTCTAGGTTTCGTTTCCACTCGAATTGAGTGCATAAATCTTCTGAACCAGTTGCCAATCATAAAAACCGTAAAATCTCGGCTTGGTAACACATCAATTACACAACTACCTCTTCACATTGACTTGACACTGACTCATGTCATAATTAGGACAAACGGTTTCATATATCACTTTTCCTTAAGTGCAATACGATCCGACAAATTAATAAGAATCATCGAATTGAACAACAACAAAAAAACAAAACTAAAGTTTTGTCCATAAGCGTGTTTCCGTTGATAATTTGTGGAGCACACACTTCTATCATCACGTCCAATTGTATCTCGAACATGCGGTCGGTTTCAATTGTCACGCGTATCGAATTTCATCTTCCAACGATCAAATGAGTTAAATACCGACCGTCTAAACAAAAGCCCTCAGCAGCATTATGTATGTATGTGTGAGTAAACTTTTATTGTTAACCACTTTTTTTTTGCAAAATTTGTGCACCGGAAAAAATTATGCGTCATTAAAACGGTTTCATTATGTGAAACAATTCAACTGAGCATATGTATGCGCGCAAAAATTATGCAAATGGCTACGTAATTCAGCCCACGATTATGGACGAGACGATTTTAACTGTACAATTCCATTTCCGCATCAAAAAGCACGAATTGTTTTTTAAGTGTTTATATGCATTTTTTTGCAAATGAAGTAGAAACCCAAAGAAGGAAATAGAAAAACGAATCTTAAACGTGGAAATGGAAATGGAAGTGGAAGAAGAAGCAAAACAGATTGTTATGCTGCGCGTAATTATGTAATTCAATTCTTCTTCCCTTGCAGGGAAAGAGAATTTTCATTCAAAAAGTATTAATGGATTCTTTTCGCTGGTAAAAGATTCGAAATGCTGATGGAACGTAGTCCACTGAACCGAAGATCGCACGTCGCACATCGCACTCCTAGCAGCCAGCAGCGAGAGAGCAGGGAGCAGAGAGCATATGTTTTTTTTTCTGTCGAAAATAAACAAAGAATAAGAACGGAAACAATGAGATGAGGAGAGCGGGACGGAAAAAGTGCTACGTGCGAATTTTAATGTGTGTACTGTGTACCCAATAGATTGCATGTGGTAGGAAACGTCAGCTGGTCAGTACAGTGGTAGCGATAAGCTGTGCTCGCGGTTAATAGATGAATTGATTTGTGTTGGGTGAAGTTTCGGTTGGTAACAGAAAGTGAAACATTTATTTTTTTGTCACATACTCGTAGGCGCTGCGTTATGAGTCAAGTTTCAAAAATTGTACACATGCACGCCTGCACAGTAGTGAATGCGTGATTGTGCATGCAAGATTGAGCGGTTTAGTGGAAGATGTCAAGAAGTGAAAGGGAGTGTATGATAGTGGCTGGATAAAGCCACGATTACACACGAAGAGTTGGGTAGAGAGGGAGAGGGAGATATATATAGAGGGAGAGGGAGAGACAGAGACATATATAGAGATAGAGAGAGATAGACATAGAGGGGGAGAGGTAAAGAGATAGAAAAAGAAATAGAGGGAGATAAAGAGAGAACAGTTCACAAGGAAATAGCCGAAATGAAATAGACAGTCTTGCAGAATGATGAAGAAAAGGATGGAAAACTTAACGACACTGCGAGTCACCGTGTTTGTTAATTTTTGAAGCAAAACCTTCTTAGCTTCGTTGAGTGTAATGTTTCAAGGCAATGCAGTTATCCTCCAACGCTCTACAAGAATCCAGCCAATTAGACCAATGGGTCACATGGCTATTCCTTCTGACTTTCCCCAGCTTGAGATGAACAACACGGTATCTGACTTTATGCTCAAATTATTCTGTTTTGGCAGGAAGTTCGAGATTGAGATCCCGAACCGTAATTCCTGGGAAACCCTCAAAGGCACTTAGAATGTGCCCTAGTGTTTTTCAAGCAGAACTACATGCCATTGATACGAGCGAGCGGTATATAGGGGGTTACCATCAATATATTCACCGATGGTCAAGCAGCGATTAAAGGACTGAGTTCCTGCTTCAATGCTCTCAAAAACCTCTTAAAGCAGAACAAATGCAAGTTCTGGTGGGTACCAGGACACAGAAGCATTGAAAGCAATGAAATTGCAGACCAACTTGCGAGGAAAGGTTCTTCAGAAAGATACATGTGTAGGTGGTAAACCCTTCTGCGGCATCCCTATTTTAGTTTTCAGAACGAGCCTGGACAGTTGGGAAAAACGGAACTTATCCGACTGGAACAACATCCAGGGACTTAGGCAGGCTAAAAGGGACATCCGACCACTAAAAATATTCCTAATCACAAAAGGAACGATATGAGAAGGCTTGCCGGGTTCGTCACCGATCACTGCAGCCTCAGATATCACTTACATAAAGTAAATATAGTTCAGGAACCTGAATGCCGACTCTGCTTAGAGGAAGACGAATCAGCGGAACACGTACTATGTGAGTGCGTGACTGTCTGCAGAGTCAGGAAACAAACGCTTTTTCCACAAAGAATTCCTTACACAGGAGGACATTCGTAATGCCTCGACTGGAGATATCGTCAACTTCATAAGGAAGATAGAGGATCTCCTTTTCTAACTGGCTCCAGGCACAATAGATCTTTCGGGTCGCAGTGCCATATGCGTCAGTAACAGACGTTTCAAGGTCGAAATGAAAAAGCAAAGCTACTTTAATCGACAGCCAAGCAGCAAAAGAAAACTTCCAAACTTCATTGTGCTACATTGTTCCCCACCATCAATTCCCTCCTGAACATCCTGTTTAAGCATTCATGTTATCCGACCATACTTGCATTATCCGGAGCATAATCTCCGTGTGTATTTCATATGTTAATTCATACATCAATCCAACCACTTAACACTTAATGTTGCCATTATTAACCGACATCAAAGTATCTACCACCAATCTCGTCTAACTCGCTCCCACTATCTGCGTCGGCTTTTGTAATCTCTTCCATCATCCATCTATTTTGTCCTTTTCAAAGGATGAACACAAACAGAAAATCCTTCAAAAGATATAAATAAATTCCCACTTCCTTTCTTTGCGAATTTATATGCCTATTCAGTACCCATTTTGTGCGTATGGGTAGTAGCTATTAACGTGATTATTTAACAAAACTCTTCTCATCCCCCCCCAAAATTGGTGAAAGTTTGATGCGGGATCCGGCAAACACAGAGCCAAAGAGGATTTATTTGAAAATAATAAAATATTCGCTTGTGTAAGCAATTTAGCTAGGAAAAGTCTTTCAATCCTTTCCCGGGCTATTTGCATGATGATGCAAAGTCTCGACGAAGTCAACAGCAATTATCACTCCGAAATGGAATTTTTTATTTTCTTTCAAATAATTCTGAAGATGGAGTTGTTTTTTTTTTGTCCTGAAAATCTTCTTTTGAAAGTTTCACGTTTTTTTTTTTCTTTCGAAATTTTAAATTAGTCTCTCGTTGTTATTTGCAAACGGCGGAGTCCTTTTCATTTGCATATGTACTTCCATTTGTTTTGTTTTACAAAAAAACAGACGACGTGTAAGTGAGGCAATGGGTGGTAGACTGGTATAAGTATCAAAAGACTTTTAACTTGGAGTCTTTTGAATTACTTTCTCAGTTTGTTTGGCTCAGCATGTAATTACCTTCGAAGATTGTGTCAGAAAGTGCATAAGAAACAACCTATGGTAGCTACTTTGTACACTGTCTGGTGGAAAGTGATTTAAATTGGACTCAGACCTATGGACTTGGAGCTCAGAATCTTATTCTGCTTTGTCATATTTTTCTTCGCCGAAGGTACCCATCAAGCTATAAATCATAAAAAATTCGAATAACCATCCTAAATTATCTCTTTTTCACGATGAAAAACCAACTAAAGCCTCAAATTATGTTATTAACCGGACAAATGGTCAATTAAAACGGTCTCAAGCCAACCCACAACATTTCTCGCGAGGTAAACAAGAAAACAAATCAATAAAGTCCAGTTATTAAGAGAAAAACAAAACCACAAAAATGTCAGACAGAATACAGCACATAACTCGACGTGGTCATCTTGCATAACTTCTTCTTCGCCTACCTATGACCTTTGGATCATTTGCCTCGAGAAGAAGATGTCAAAACCGCAGATGTACGAAAATTCCATGGATAAATTCAAAGATTGCGGAACGGAATGGTGGCAGGCGTGTCAATGCATTACATCTATCAAAACAGAAAGCAACCACTAGTTTGCCTCTAAAGCCGATAGAGGAGGCCCACGCAGCATGAAAATGCTCGCGCCAGATAATTGCAGTGGGCGGTCGGGATTTTCGAATCTTAAATGCACACACAAAGAACGCGGTGCCATTATCATATTACACTAATGCTGAGAGTTGTATTTATAAGACACGGGGGGGGGAGGGAGGGATTAAATGCGGAATATGTTATTATTTTAGTACAGAGATTTGCATACAGGGTCCTTGGATGATAGTGCGGATGCAAATGACTGAGGAGAGGCTTAATGTTCGCACTCGGGATTAGTTAATAATGATGGGGCGCGGTGAGGCAAATGAAGTAGTCACTTAATTGTTAGATAGATAGGCTTTTGGGTTTAACGACGATGAGTGGTAGATCGTTTCTTATTTCCACAAGTGGGTGGTGATGGTACTGTGCGGTAATTGTTTTTCTTTATGATATTTATGGATGTTAATGGGTTTGGGATTAATGGCTGATCTTGAGGTATGAAAAGGTGCGGGACATCGCCCACAATGCCACATTCAAAAACAACCATGTGACCTTCTACCTCATATTTCACTCCATTCTCCATGTGTGAATCAGAAAAGTTCAATTGTGCACCCATCCCCACTCTTTGAACGGTGGTTCAAGGTTTGTCATCATTCAAATTTAATTTCTTGAATTAATCCCCCGCTCCGTATCGATCTTCCATAACCATGTCAAAAAGTCTTTAACAGTGTCACACTGAAAGTTGAAACACCCACCAAAAAACAAAAGAAGAAAAATCCATCATTGTCGTTCTTCAGTGTCCCAACAGTCAGTGCGTGTACTCCACTGAGCTGTCAAAAAAAAAAAAAAAAAAAAAAACTGTCAAACAGTATTAAATTGATGTCTTTGTATGACTTTGTCCAAACTTTAGCAATAATTCACATTTTGCCTTGAAATGCAAACAAAATTCTAAGGAATGGGCAAACTTTGAAACAACAAACATTATTCGCACTCATGGGAAGCGTATAGAGACAACAGTCAGCCAGACACCCTGGTCAGGGAATTTCAAATACATTTCCCTATGAGGCTATGAGGGAGACTCAAGAAGACGGGATCGAGAATGTACACAGAACAAACGATTGTGTTTGCTTTAAAAAGTAAACAGATATCCGAAGTTTGTGTGCTGCCAACAGACCGTCAAACTGAGCAGATATCAGGTTTCATATTTCGAAATGTAAATCAATCATTGGACATGGCAAAGTTGCTGCTACAAGGGTTTTGAAATGCTACTCTACTCAGATGTGTTTTTTTTTTTTGGGAGTAAGTATCAATGTTGTTGCAGTGAACCTTGTAGAAAGGAAATAAGCACTCGGATTCTAGGAATGGAGATGAATACGTATTTGATTGGTTACGCAGATGAAATGCATTTAGTTCTGAATGCAAGACCGTGGACTAAGCCTAGCAACAGAGAAGGCAGAGATAGACATGCTTAATATCTTTGAGGTGCAGGTGACAATAACCACTAAAGACACGAAAGGGTTGCAAAGATCAACATCAGACTAATCCTAAACTTGGGATAATCAAAGCCAAGTAAGCAATGACAGTCATGCTGTGAGATCATCGGTTCATCTTCTCAATGTTTTCATCGGTTTCGGCCATGTCAATTCAGTTTCACTCCAAAACAGTTTCTTAAGCCTGTACTTGGTATCTGTATCAGCAGTTTTTTCATCTATTGTCTCCACTTTTCTGTTCGCTCTCGACGTACTTCTTCGTTGCTTGTTTGGTTTTTTCTCGAATTTCGTACGAGTTCAGGCTTCCGAACCCTAAAAAAAACCCATCGTGCAAAGCCATTTGCCCCCTTAATAAATCCTGACAGCTGTGGTGATAGTTTGCAGCCATGTGGCACCCCACTTTGTAAACTCTCTGCTACAACACTCCCCATTCCTCTCGAATTTCTTTTAATTCCTCGCTTCACCACGTAACGTGGTATCAAGTTAGTTTCACCAATCCATTCGCAAGACTTATTGCGCTTCACCAACGACTGGCACAGGGATGTACGTTACTTCTCATGGGATTTCATCCCTTACCATCACCATCAGCGACATCAGTGCAGGGTTGAAAATCTAAGTTCAATGTCAAGGATGAAATTTTTTACAAAACAGCTGCGAGCTATTGGAATTTGTCATTCATTCTGAATTAAGAGAAGGAATATCGATTTTTTTTCTTTTTTTTGTCATTCAATTGCTTGCCTACTTTTTACGAGCCAGACTATTTTTATTGTCGCTTGGTGGAATTTTATAGTGTTGTTCGCTTGTGAATGTGGTAGACGACGGACAGGATTTGAATGAATTGGCATATTTTCCCTTTTTCTTTAACTCACTGTCACTTATGTATGACTTTTGGCTGAGCAATAAAATTAGCTCTAATGACTTCATTTAGAAAAGAGAGTGTTAGAATGTTAGTCACGAATATTGTTCACACTTTTGACAGTCAGACAGTCGAATGTTTGTCAATGAATTTGATGAAATAAGATCATTTCTACAATCTATCCTAACATTGTTGATAGAGATTATCACAGGCTACAACCTACAGGCGACCCAACGTGGAAGAATGCGTTTAAGCACAAACGACTTAGGAATGCAGCCGTAGAAGAGAACACAACTCACTTCCGAATGCCCCAGCCTACACAGAACAAGAAAGACGATTCTCGGTGAATACTATTTCAACGAAATGGGCGACCTGTCCAAGACTTACTTTCTTATCAGACCAGCGATTCTTGGAGGGTCTGAGCCTGAACAAATGTCGCTTTTCATCCTTTACGGTCCCGAACACGCTTCTTCCAGTTTACTAGACCAAGGTTTCTGGCGTCCACCAGATCTTTAAACAGAAGGTTCGGTCTTCCTTTTCTTCGTTCTTGGCCATTCTCTCGATGTGGCCGAACCAGTGCAGCCGACGGATTTTTGCCTTCCAGACTGCATCCACAGCTTTGTACAGCTCGTAGAGTTCGCGGTTATATCTTCTCCTCCATTCGCCATCCTCGCAGATTGGACCAAATATTCGACGTAGAATTTTTCTTTCGAAGGATCCCAAGATCTGCTCCGCTTTCTTACTTATCGTCCAGCATTCAGCTTCATAGAGCAAGACTGGCAAGATCAGGGTTTTGTAGAGAAGTCGCCAAAATTCGGGATGATTCAGGAAGGCCTAGCGACCTTAATCATACTCACTTAGACGTTTCTTTTCTTTCTATCTTTTCATTCCACGTTAGAGGAACACAGAGATCCGAGTGAAGGCCACCTCTTCAACCTTTGTGCCCTTTGGAACCTATTGGTCAACCCAAATCCAGGCAATCGATTGGTTCTATTCCCAATACATGGGAACGTAGCAATACCCGCATGCACTGTCACGTAGTCCACCACACCGCATCGTTAGCTGCAATTATTTTCTTACTTCAATATTTCAAAATTCGCCAAACTTTCGATTCTGCCTCAAGCTCGTGAACAACTTGCCAAAAATGTGTTCACGAAAAAAAAGAAGAAAAAACCCACTTGCCTCGCGGTCGATTTCTTCTTCGAAAACGATGATCATAATTCATCAAAGAGACGTTTGGTCTCCTCCCCTCTCCCCTTATGCATGCGCCCAATTGTCTCTGCTGACATCTTAAACAAATCGTCTTCAACGATGAATTGTCGCGGTTGGTCCCCATATTGACGCAATAGTCACTCTCTCAAACCACTCGTGTCCTCCCACCCCCTGTTCGCAAATATTTGACGCACCTACTACGTGTGACTTTGAAAATGCATTCCACCGGCACACTGGCACAGTCACACTCCTCCACATTCGATCGCTAATGACTTCCGTCCCAAAATAGAAGCAGGAAATTGGAATGCTCTCCGCACACAATCACAGACACACGCCCACTCACACTTAAATCACAAACAAAAAGGAAACCCACAACCTTGGGAATTTTGATTTGTAGTCTCTCAACTTTTGTTTTTCTTCCAAAAAAAGTCGTTCCTAAAAATAATCATTCAGAAAGTGACGTGTGTGAGTGAGATTGGACTGCTCCTTACACTCAACCTTGACCATGAAACGATGCAACGAAAATAAATAAAAAAAAAAAAAACCCCTCCCCAACGAGAGGCAAATTCTAATAAATGAAACGAAACGAAAATGAAATTAAGCCACCGAATCTGTATATAGTTGATTCACACATACTCGAGATGATGATGCATCAGGCATTTGGCAACCGCTTTAGACTCGCGGTAAGAATTTTGTGTGCTCGTCTTGTTCCTCTTTTTTTTCGATTTTTTTGATCAAAAAAAAAAGAAGTGCTTTGGCACTTTTCCCAAATACGGTAGATATCAGCAAAACCCTGTGTTTGGTAGTTTTTCTTTGAATTTTCATTTTGGCAGCATTTTTCACTGTTGGATGCACGTCGTTGCTAGCTGTCTCATGCAAGACTGATTATTTATGATTTGCAAAGGTATCTCAACTAAGCTTCTTATAGTTTGTCTTTGTATCGAGTTTGTACACTTTTTTTTTTACTCAGTGGTCAAGAAGATTCAACACAAGATGTCACTTAGATCAATGAACATCCATTGTGACGCATTTGAGGTTGAAACTCTGATGGTTGTTGGAAGTCTGATGTTCAATAGTTCTTCTAGATCCTCAAAGAAGTGTCTCCCTTATAAGTGCTAGACAAAATACAAATATTTGGCGCCACAGCTCATAGAGAGCCAAGGCTCAGCTTCTCGGAACGATTCATGCACAAATGGAACAGTTTGATTGCCGACTTCGAACGGCAGATTTATCATGCCTACGAAGGGGTGGAACCTTTTTAGTTGTTTTGCTGAGGCCCGAACCGGTATCCTCTCGCACTATCCACTATGCCACGACAACTAAAGAGTGCGAGGCTAGAAAGTGTGGAGTATCTTCATGAAATTCGTCATCACCACATCCTTGACATAGGTCTCCTTGTTTTCCTTTGCAGGAATCTTTCGAGTCTTTGTTTGTTACAGAGTTTCCTTGTTACAACCCCTGGTTGGGTGCATTTGCTGCCGCTTTCATTGTTTGTTCCCAACTTCACGATGACAGTCGATGGATTTTTACTGACTTTGGTCAAGAGATGATTTTTTTTTGATTTTTTATAATTCACAAGCGCTAAAGGAGTTATGAATACCCATCCTTGTGATGCTATTCACACAGCGCTAGTGTTGGTATAGTGATTTTGAAACTCAGTTTCAGTCTTTTTTGCTCTGAGGTTGGTGTCCAGAATGACTGGGGAAAATTGATTGGTACTGTTGTCATTGCTTATAATTCACAGTATTTCTTTCGTTTCTTGTCAGCACATCAGCATTTGCCTCGTTCCAAGAACCCATAACTCTTCGTGACAACTTCGAACTTTCTTCTATATTCCAGTTAATACTCAATGGAAGGGCTGAAGTTGGAATGACAACCCTTCACCAAACTCCTCCCTACTACTCAACTCTAATCGAAATTTGTCATTTCTACCCCAGCCACTGTCTAAGTCAATTAAAACCCATTTATCTATTAAATCCCACTCAATCAAATCCCTTCCACTCAAAGGAAAAACTGCCTATTTCAATGCGAGGAAAATTCCTACTGACTCATATTATAATTGCAGAAAATTTTCGTCTCAAGGTCACCCGCCGACAACACGCTTCTGTCCAATCTTCCCACACAGTCATCAAGCTGTTAACATCACCATCATCGTCATCTAAAACCACACTGTGAATGTCAGTCACGCTACTATAACAAATCATGCATACGTTAATGACAAGAAAACAATTTCAACTACTTACTACTCTGCCGACGACCACGGCTGATAAATGATTGCTTAATTATTTTTTTTATTATAGAAAACAGTCACTAAAACACACACACACATACTATATACATTGTCAAGGATATTTTCGATGACGATAACCCTTGACGAGGTCGTTCGTTTGTGGCACATAAATGGGCCTAAAACGTAAATCATAGACCACTTCTGTGATCAAACAAATGACTTGACAAATGACATCAAATGAAAACAATTTGACTTGGAGAGGCCAAAGAAAATTAAGATTTAGTGAATGCATCCAACCGTGGATGGATAGATTGAGTTGGAGGGCGACTGGCTCATTGACCTGTAGCGGTCAACATTGGAAACAAACAAAATCTGTAATTGTAATCGAAGCGTTGTTCAATAAAATTTAATTACCAATTATCCGCCACCCTGTGCGTGCATGAATGTCGATGGTGTTACGGTAATGACGATTGTTTCGAGTTGATGACTTTCGGGAAAAGGTGTAATATGAAACCTACCTCTAGGGAAGGGGTGTCAAATTTCAATTTTCTTACACCAGACTTGTCCTGAGGGAGTTCAAATATCTGTAGATCGCGGAATTTAGCTATCTTTCTTTGGAAAATCTATTGCTTGAGTGAATACTGGGTTTCAGTTGCTTTAAAGACCGTGTTTTCAATCGCGTGCCTGCAAACTAGGCAATCCGAGGTGATTGTCCAAAGGGAGGGATTGTGACAGTCTCCCTGGAAAAATCTTTGCTAAGGCATTAGAAGAGCTGTCGTTAAGCCTATGCTGGGTTAGGTTAGGTATGTGGGCTGGCAAAGAGGAACTGCCTCTACGCCACACTCAGGCCACTACAGACCCATTGTGATACCCTACCCGCTGTGGTACAAACCATCCTATGGATTTAATAAAGTTGTTCAGGTCGTTCACCGGTATGTCAGATAGTTTCTCGAGATCCCAGAAGAAGTGACGTCCAAAGAATCTGTGTATTAGGTAGTACAGACCAGGATCGTGATAGAGAGTGGATTGTATCCTCATAAACTTCCTCGTCACTGCAGCTCCTATACCAGCCTTCTTCTGTAGTACGGAGCTTCTTCATATAGTACCACAGAGTCTGAGGTCTAAAGTCTCCAGGGCGGCTGTTGTCACTGCTAAGACCTTCGCTTGGAAAACATTGCTGAAGTTCAGAAGGCGGACAGATTAACTTATTCCAGCGGTTCGAAGAAGATTCCCGCACCTACGCCAATGCTCAGTTTAGATACGTCAGTGACGACGGCTACGGATTGTGTATTGCGGTTTTGGTCACTTTTCCATTCATCTATGGCGCTTTCGTCCCGGCAGAAGCACTCTAAGAATGGTATTTGAGAAGATCTGGGAGTATACCTACATCTATTTTGTGGCAAACTTTGCAGGATTATAGGATGGATGGTTCCCTGTTAAGGGCCATTTGGTCTTTGTGTACGAACTGCAAAAACTCCGTTTGGATAAAAGGCGTTAAATCGATGCTTTTCACTGTGGGTTTTGGAATTTGCTAGGTGTGTGATGTCATACTGGGAGACTCGAGGATCAATCATCTACTTTTCGTGGATGACAGAACGGCTGAACAAATCGGAAGTGATGGTTGTTTCCTGACGGTCTGCTTGGTGGAAACAGTTGGAGAAGTTCAAGTGTTTCGGAGTCTTTTTCACAAGTTGTCTTCTTAAATTGGTCAGGCTTGATAAATTTTGAGAGAACTTGGTCGATCTGTTATAGCAAAGCCCGAATTCCGTGTCAAAACTAAGATATCAGTCGTTAACTCGGTCATGAAATGCAGATAGGGACCGACAAGAGACTCTTTCGTGAGACCGAGTAAGAAATTCCAGAATACGAACGGATGATCCGGTGGTCGGCGTAACTAAGTGGTAAGTGCGTTGGACTGTTAAGCGAGAGCACGACAATGCGGCAACAACTCTTCTCAGGTATGACACACCTGCATGCGTATAATCTGTCATGAAAAAACTTCTCAACCTACCATTCGGAGCCAACTGTAGGTCCCTTCCATTCGTGGTTGTGAGAAGCAAGGCCTTGGCTCTCGATGAGCTGTCGCGCCAAATATTCATATTTTGATTTATGTTCTGACGGTTTGTAGCCACCTTGTGCCATAAATGGTAAATAAGCGACTTCTTGGTGAGATGAGATGGATTGATAAAATCCTTCATCTCTACTGGACCAGTCTGGGGATTCTTCGTGACGAAATAGAACCAGTGGTGACGACCCTGGATGAAGGATGGTGTACCTCAGGCTAGTAAATTGTCACCGATACTTGTGATTAAGTGATCAAATTCAATAAAATCTCATTCAACTTTTCATTTATTGTGAATTCTACACCATTAGACCGAAAGTACTTCAATTCTTGCACGTGCCCTAAACCAGTCCATCAATATCGTACAAGGTTTGAGTTGACAGACAATCCCGGAAACAGTATCAAATGACAATTTATGTTGTTCACAGAAATATGTAATTACACAACCAAATCGATTCGATTCCATTGATACAAAAAGCATTTCACCACCACACGCACAGGAACAGAAAGAAGAAACAGGACACAGCATACAGGATGTTGCAAAAGCGTATTCATTTCCTAAACATACAAAAAATTCGTTGAAATTAATTTCCTTTTTTCCAATTATTGAATTTCTCTTCCTGTTACTGTTACCACCTCCTTCAATCCATCAACAACATAACGATTGCGCTTATCCTCACCATTGAACATCGAGATTTAGTTTGTTTTTGTTTTTTTCAAAAGGAAAAAGGCTTTTGTATTCGTATACACAAGTTAAATCCTTAAACCTGTGAAATTTCTACATCGAAAATATCCTTCAACGAGGGACTTTACCTTCTTTACCAAGACACAGCATGATGGAAACGGTGCCAGAAGAAACACAACTTTTAATGAGCGCGAAAACTTTCACTTTACGTTTTTACGACACCTAAAGCATTTTTACTCCTGTTCGTCCTTCAATTTCGAAAAAAAAAACAAACTTTTGCCACAAGAATTTCCCTCGGGGAAACTTAAAAACAGTAAAGCGGAACAATCTAGGAGATTTTCCTTCGATATTAGGATAATTTAATTAATGTCCTTATGTTACCGAGGATTTTTTTTTTTTGTTTGTTAATTAAATGCCAATGGCTTTGGGAAAGTTCGTTTTTGTTTCGTTTGGTGTAGTAATTTACCTGATCGTTGGAGAGAGTAGCTGTCAGGAGCATGACCCAGAGTAGGACCTTTTTTTTTAAGGACAAGGAGTTTTTTTTTGTTATTTAACAAGAAGTTACCGAACTGTAGTTGTAAAAGTTGTTAAGGGCTGACGATAATTTTTTCTTTCTTGTGACACCTTGGAGTTTTAAGTGGATTTTCTTTTTCTGTCGGTGTGTTGCAACAGACACAAGTACAGATGTTTTCAAGATAGACGTGTAAGAGCTTAAGTGGTTACAAGCACTCACTACCTCAGCCTTGCCATGCGGCCAAGCTAGGCATCCCATACAACTCCCACTGCCGCAGTTGGAGAAACAAAAATGAGAAGGAAACTCTCTCCCATTTCCTCTGCAAATGCCTGACGACCTCAATGACTTCTCGGGTAAAGGGATACGGGATCTAATCCACTTTCTGAACTCCACAGGCTGGATTTAGGCACCGACTGTCTCACATCCTCAACAACACACATCACCAACAAGGTCACACGAGTCGTGGAAACAAAAACACACACCTAGTGCTACTTGGGTTAAGGTTGAACCGCCACTTCTACCTACCTACCTACCTATCTCAGCCTTAAAACTCGGATACCTTATACGTGCGAAGGCAGAGCAATCACATACAAAATGGTGTTCCGCGGTGTCGTCACAGACAGTGGTGTCACTTAAGGAAAATGTCTGTCGAAAGCGCAGTTTTCTGAAGTCTATTCTGCTAATAGACAGACGTCGGCTTAAGGCTTCCCTTCTTTTGTCTCAGTTCAAGGTGCATTCAGACTTTCCCACTGAGAGTGCATTTGTCCTTACCAGAAACTTAAAACAACCTACTGGTGTAACTGAGTGTTTCAATCTTACTTTCCAGTCTTTAGATAACCGTCTCCAGTTACGACTTCAAGTTGGTTGAGGTCCCTTCTACGTCCGCCACCTAAGGCATGGTCTTCCTCTACTTTGTTGTTTCTTCGGATTAGCTTCGAAGACTCGTCACCTCAAACGACTAAGTCGTTGTCGCTGTATAACTTGTACAATTCGTCGTTCTGTGTGCGGACTTCTTAAGGGAAACTTATCGAAACACATCGTTGCATTCATTTTGCATACACGGTCCTATCCACAGTTCTGTGTGCGGACTGCAGCTTTTTTTTTTTGCACTAATCGACACGACTATGGAAATCCAGTCCTCATAGCCTGAAGACACAATGGCTGACAAAATGTCAAACTGTGTTTAGTTTGATGGATTCACATCGAATGAAAAGAAAAACAAACACATCTATCCCATCCAACAGTTGTTCCTAATTATACTCCCCTTCATCTGGTGTCTTCGCCACATGATGTTGTTGTCTTTGGAAGTCTTCTTGATTTCTATTCAAGATTTATGTCATCGCACCCGCTGACGACAATTGATTGGTTGGTATCATGTCGTATTGGCGAGCATTTTAATTTATTTTGGCTCGACAACCAACTAATTGAATAATTCCTGTTCTCCCATCGTTCTTCTATTAGACACACTGTCGGCGTTGCGATTTGCGGGCCAATTTATTTTATCTCTTTTTGAAAATCACAAAACAAAACCGAAACCCGAAAACCGAAAACACTCAAACGGATCGTCTTGTTTTGTGATTTCTTTAACGCCTGTCGCATGTCGCTATGGTAGCCAAGGTATTTCTGTATTTTGTATCTCGAATTCTGTCAGATAGCTCTCATATGGAGGAAGGAATCTCAAACTGTACCATAAATTTTCAATCGGTTGAATTTTAATACAAAATTTTGTATGCTTTGGTGATAATGAATGTGTTTTCGTGAAAACGGCAAGCAACAGCGTGTGAAAATAATTGGGAAATTTTTTCTCTTAATTTAAATTTATAGCATTCGACTCGTATAGATTTTTGGAAAGGAAATCATTGAAAATGTTTTATTAAACAAAGATGAATGTTTTTTCTAAATTAAATGGTTTTTTCAATGGCGAGGGCACTGTGACCTAGAAGATCTATTGTGCTGCGTTTGAACCAAAAGCTGTTCAACATTCCTAATAAAAATGAAAATGAGTCGGGGTATTGCAACAGCACACTGGAGAACGCAGAAACAAAACCGGGCCCATTGTACTACCAGCAGATACAACCCTTTTACAGTGTTTCCTTCGTCGAGTAAGAGCTTCAGTGATAAGGAGTTTAGGTTACCAGCACTCATCACATCAGTCCTACTTGATACGAGCAAAGGCAGGACAATCATTCTTCCACAGTGTCGTCGTCCTCTCTTGTCACTAACACATTGAGATGTTTAGCAAAGGAGAAGTGTCCGGTAATAACGCCAATAAGTTGTCTGCAGTCTTTTCTGCTGAGGGACAGCAAGAATGCCGCGGACTTCTTACAGACGTCGTGAAGGATCTGTTGAAGCTGCCTGAGAATAACTCCTGTTCAGACTTATCAGGGTCTGACCCTGAACACATGGCGCTTTCTATCCTTCACGTTAACTAGCGTTCTGATTCAGATGAGTGTGATTCGAAGACCCTCTTAGCTGGAGAGTTCTTATTCTTTCGGTTGGTGTGGCTGACTCTCCGGACTACATCCACATCTACTTACAGTTCGCGATTATATCTTCTCCTCCATTCGCCCTTCTCGCAAACAGGACTTTAGAAGAATTCCAAGATCTGCTTCGCTGTCTTACTCATCGCGTCTAGCATTCAGCTCAGTCTTCTGATATCATCGTTGTATTGAACGCGAAATCAAAAATTTCGCAGAAGGATTCAAAGAACTTCCGACTACGTGATCAGAAATGTTATTACCTCCAATGCCTTCATCCCCTAGTATCGAAGGAAGATTTTGTTGCAGCGAACCAAGTCCTGAAGAGCATTGAAGAACCACACAATGAATTGTGTATTCATCAAGTTGGAACTTCGTGCTTTAAGAGCCACTTGGCTGTCTTGATGTCTGATTTCAGATTAGTATAGGCGCAGGTTTTTATGACGGAGGTACCGATGCACGTTGGTTTTTAATGCTTTTGCGGGTCGAAATGACAAGGAAGGGTTTGAATGAGCTTATTGTCCATTTAATTTTCTTTTGACTGATGTTCATATCGAGTGTCGATTCAGTAGAGTTATGAGAAGTACCACGAATATTGGATGAGCTTGGGTTTTCCTGCTGTTGGAGCTCCATCGGAATGTTCTGTAAAGAGTGGCCTTTGGAGGGGAGCTGAGATCGATAGGTATTCTACTTGTTCTTGGACTTTCTCAATTCGAATGTTGGAATAAGTCAATGTTATATTGGTTTAAGGGCGTTGATATGTTTCCTCACTCTTTTACGAAGTGTTTCCAGTTGCCATGCCTTTTTGTTTTGGAACTTGAATATTTAAGACACTTGTTACATATGTAAAATTCTTATATTAAAACGTCTTTTTTAACTTTTAATCTTTTTCTTATTCATTTTCAGAATCAACGAGCTTAATTTGTAATTGGTAAGTGACTGTAACATACACATAAATTGTAGTAGATAATGATTTGTAGATATAAATCTTGGATATCGTCTTAAATCTGAGACCATTTTCGCTCCCCGCTGTATCAGACGCCCATCAACTTATCTTTCCTTCTCTCTAGACACTTGCTCATTCCGGAACCACTTTTCGCATAGCTTCAGGATGATGCCACTATTAACCCATATAGGCTCCTTCCTGCTTTTCGATTCCTTCTGCCTTGGAGTTAGTGCTGCTCTCTCTCTCTCCTTCTCTCCTTATTTTTGAGTATTTTCTGGTTCTATCGCGTCTCGTTAGTAAGCATCAGCCTTCGCCCCTCTTCTTGTCATCTACAGCATTCTCAAACAAATTGTGATTCGCACCATGGTGAAGGGAATCACTATATTGAAAGCCTGGGCTCTCCTCTTCCAACATTAGAACTTCCATAATTAGCTTCTCCGTGCCTCCTGTTCAACCAATTTGTAATGTTCTAGATCAGTCTTTCGGTCCATCTTTCTGCCAGCGTTGCTTTCTTTACCTATACTTTAGGTTTCCTCTTGAAGATCGATAAGGATCACCCCCTTCTTGAGAAGGCAGGTTTCGCTTCTAGTCTGCTCAACGATGCGGTGACCTGCCAAAATGTAAGCTTCGTGTCTAACCTCATTCCTTTATCTTTCGCCTTTTACTAAGGAATTACATGAAGAGGGGGGTTTTAATGAGTCCAAATTGAAACTTATCTATCTAAGTATCTCACTGTTTCCTTAGCTTAGGTTATAGGAGTGGCTGCACTTATGTACAGACTCGTCAGAAGGACGGAGGATCCCGATGACTGGAATCGCTACAAAGAAAGCAAGGGCCAGTTCAAATATAGAACCGCTTACGCCAAAAGGGCAGTGTGGAAGAAATTCTGCAGCGAAATAGAATCTACAAAAGACGCTTCGAGGTTAAGAAAAGTGTTGTTACCCCAGGACTCCTGAAATTGAATTGTGGGATGGTTCTCGGTGGCTTGTTTGACAATTCGCCTAGATCATTGAAGACATGTTTTCCGAGGGTTGTCTTCCTGTTTCTGGTAAGGCTTGGGCATCCACATAGAAGTTGGAATGTGTCCTAATCGGCGTATGCATCGCCACATCCTCTGTATAAGTCCATTGGAATCAAACGCATTCGCATAAGGTGGGCTTCCTTAGTAAATAATTACTCAGTTCGGATTCATTACCTAGATATAATGTTTTATGATAGAGTCTTTTCTGCTGCCAGGCTTAAATCGTGGTCTTCCACACAAACCGCCGGGATTAATGCGGCAAAGTATCTAAATAGTCGACAAGGAAGGTCTCTTCTGGCATCTGCATGTAAAAAATCACATGTTCTCCATAAATCTAATCGCAGACCACACACGTATCCGTATTGTGTCATATCTATAGTCTATCAGTGAACTTTTCTCTAAAAACGGCGGATGTAATCATATCTATCTATCTGAGATCTAGCCAAGGTCATGTGAGGAAAAAACCCCCTATCGAGCACATGACGCTTTACCTTTCACCATTTACAGATTGAATGATCACCCTGTTGAATAACTAAGAATTTATAGATCTTGTTTCAAGTAGTTTAATGGCTATTTCGTGCTAATATTTGGACTTACAACCTATCACTTATCATAGCTTTTCAATTTGTCATTGCTTCTGTTTTAAGTTTGTTCGATTGATTCACACAGAGAGAGAGGGAGAGAGTGAGAGACTTAAAGGTAAAACCGCACCAAATTGTCATTCAAATCACATCGCTCAGGATGATGATCTCGTTTTCTCTGTCATACATAACCAAAAGGTCAGCAGGTGACCTAACAAAATGAACCAATTCTCTTGCCAAAGAAAAGCCGCAGATAAGCCTTGACTAATCATAAATGAATCGTTTCTCAACGGTAATAGCCAGTTGATTCTTTAAACACCAAACCAAACCAAAGAAGCTTTTCTTTTCACCAAACACTTCCCAGAAAAATTCAATTTCCAATCCACTTACCTGTGACACATATCGATAACCAAATCCATAAAACTAATTCTAATTCCAAGTGCCCAGTCTAACCGGTCCCCTAACTCTAGCCCCGTAAATCACATTAACAATCCTCCGCGAGAAAAAAAACCAAAAAAAAACGTTAGAAAAACCAAAACAAAATACTAATCACGAATCGAAGAAATAAATTATCATTCTTCCCCGGGCAATTAACATACGTCCGTCGACATTAATTGATTTTATTTCGATTTGTCGCTTTCTTCATCCCGTCGATTCGTATTAATTTGCACATGCAAATGTGTCGGTGAAATGATCACAACTTCCCACACTAAATCCGAGGCAGCCAAAGAAGTCCGATTTTAGGCGCCCCAATCGAACCCGTTCGACCGGCACCGCACCACTATGTGCATTTCAGTTTAAGCATTAAACCATAAAAAAAATATAAAAATATGTATTAAAAGCGATCGGGGATCTAATAAGCTTTATTCTGTGTCAATTGGTGGCAAGCAAAAGGAACTACCCTCCGCCCCTCGTCGGTCCGAAACGCAGCTGATTATGATATTTTTATGCAAATTGTAGTGTTTTTTCACTTTGTTCGCTCGATTTAATTTGAACGTTTGTATAGGAACTCCATTCGGGCAGCTCTAATTTTTTTTATAAAAACTAATGCGAGGACTTTAGCGCGGCTTACGATGTGTGCCAACTGCCAAGTGGGGAAAAATTAGCAATAAATAGTAAATCGCGTTAAATATGATCGTTAGATGGTTGTTACTGTTCGAGCCAAAGCAAATATGGGCGGTCAAATGGGCGGCGAATTACATGAAATTATGAGCGAATTGTTTGGCCAATTGTACTGTTGGAAGTCTGTTGTAATAGCAGTCGTTGTGTTGTGAAATCGTTTCGTGGAGTTGAAGTTTTTAGCCAAGTGACTGACTGAGATGATGAAATCGTAAAATTCCCCCCCCCCCATAAGGCAGTTGGGGAATATTTTTTTAAAAATTGATTCTCGGAATTATTACTTGCACCTATTCTGAGAAATCTAATCTAAGGGGTCTCTGCCTCTTATCTACCACGGAGTACTGCGACTGAAAAGTTCTTTTGTACCAGTCAAGGAACCTCAGAATTGTGCTTTCAGATACAGTAATCCCCAGATATGTGCTCCATTGCTTAGCTGCGTAACCCGCATTGCTAACCAAACATTTCAGGCTTCAAAAATTGTCAGCAATGTAAGCGGATACGGAGAGGTAGCTTCCCCCCCTTAAGTGCGCAAATAAATCAGAAAAACACTCAAGGCAGCTTTCCGGGGAGCACTGTTTCTGTTTCTGGGAAGATAAGTGCAAGAGGACTGCTTCTGCAAGTAAGCCCAGGCGTTGTGTTCCTCCCATCTCCTCTCTTTATTGTCAACTTGCAGTTTTTGGACCGCTTGGAGCTAGTCGACTTATTAGAGAAGGATGAACTGGCGATGGAGCTAAATGGAGGCTAGATTTTAGAAAGAGATTTTCTAAATTGCTCATCCGAAGCACGAAAAAGAAGAGCTTCTCCATTATTTCCTACTTGATCGGTTTTTCCAGAACTGGGAGATCCCGATCGATTTACACTCTTCGCTTCAGAATTTGTCTTTGAATTTTGTTTGTAAATTTAGTCCCACGCGTAAGAGGGAAGAAGATGTCCGCCTACACTCACCCCTCGTAAGAGGAATTTTAATTAAAACTGAAGATCCCCAGTTATTCAGAGTTTTGCGCTAGCAACTGAGCTCCCCCTCAGCCATGCAGGTCTCGGCGCATAGTACCTTGTCTTGGGTGATCACTTTTTGGTTTCTAGAGACCGATGCGTGGGAAAACATCAAGCTGGACGCAGACTAGATCTAGTATTCTCTCTCGATTTGTTATCTAGTTCACAGGCAAGATGGGGATCGAAGGATGGCGCTCCCTGTTCCCTTCAAATGTTTATTGAGCTACCACTCTCATCATTATATCGTTGTCTTCAATGCCCGGGAACCCGAAAAATGGAACGGTGCTTGAGGGTGTTTATGCAGCTCCAGGCTGGTCGGTCTTTTCTCTCATCACTACAATCTGCAAACATTCAAAACCAATGTGCTACAGAACCTCCTGTTGCCTCTTATCTCTTTTCCTACCGCTAAGATGGAAAATGTCTTCATAAAACATACAGATGTTGGCTAGCTCTACAATGCAGGCTTGTTGTAAAGATGTCGTTCCCACTTGGTGCACTTGGAAACTCCGAAGGGGGGCAGATTTTGGATTTTGGAATTGAACATTTCAAAGTCTATTACGTTAGCGACTGACAAGCGAGCCCGTGCTGCGATATTTAATTGCTCGAAGCGGCACATACAATATACATATGTACAGAGGACCTCGATTGACGTCGTTTTTGGAACCGAGAAAATGCGACGGAAATCGAGGTATCCTTGCACATAGATTTTTACTAGTCCAAACAAGTTTTGAAGCGATTTTCCAACGACCTTTCATTTCCACAATTACAAAGAGTGACGGCTCGTTAAGATTCAAAGCCTAGCTTCTCGCAGCCATTTATGCACGAGTGGAAGGGACCAAAAGTCAACCAACTGAGGTGCCTGGGTCACTTAAAGTGGATGAACAACAATGCTCCGGCCGATAAATTTTGGAATTGAACCCCGAAAGACAGCGCAGTAGAGGAAGACCGCGACTCAGGTGACATACGCCAGGGAAAGGGGACCTCAACCAAATTAGAGTACGAAACTAAAGGGAGATACCTTAAGATGGGGCTGGCTGGACACGCTTGTTGGTTGAAGCCCATGTCCACCCCGGACAGAAGGGACCTACAAATTATACTTCCGGAGGTTTGTCATAGTCTGTCTAGAGGTGGCACCACGAACAACTTTTTTTGTTTAGCAGATGCTCGAACCCCAAGTCCGGTATACAAACCACTAAGCCACGGTGACCACATTTATGGATAATCAGTTGAGTGAGATCGTCCACACCATTTATATTGAAGGTCTCCTGACAAGAGGCATTGTTAAGGTCGACTTGACTGGTTTTTGTTTTTCTTTTTACGATAGAAGGTGTGAAAATTCAAAACAAAGGACAACCCCATAGACACAAGAAATCAACGAACAATTGATCTGTATCTACACACAGTGAGGTCATTTACATTACAAGTTACGATAATTTGTTTCCAGTCCTTGTGTCTTGCTTACAAGTTGTTATGCGGGAGTCAAATGGTCATTAAATCTTCAATTTGTAGAACGATTACCATACAATCTTACTATCTTTTTTCAGCATGTACCCAATTTCGAATGCCCTTGGGGAATACCCATTTGCAAGTCGCTATGATTATTTTATGCGCCCATTATTACGCATTTCAGTCTTGGTTGTGGTAATTTTCTTAAAGAGTCAATTCACCAGTTTCCATGACAATAATCGTAAAGCAAACGACATGGGGCTTCATTTTTTGTTTCAAAATGAGCATAATAAGTCGGACATCATACCCTAAAACCTACACCCCTATATCCGGAGAGAGCAAACTTGTCAGACATTATGCCTCCGCTCGTCAGAATAGAAGAACTATGGAATTATTATTTTTCATTTATTTATCTCTCTTCCTTCCCATTCTTCTCGGTACGGTTTTTTTTTTTTTTTTTTTTGAATTTTTAATCAACTCCATTAGAAGAGAGGAATACACACATTGCCTATGGCTGTGACTATGGTTTATCTATGCACTGCGCTACCTGGTTGTAGACGATGGCGGTGAAGTGAAAACATTCAAACGGTCAAGAACCGTTTAAGGTTTCTAGTTCTGGCGAGAAACACTGTAGCACATTCGATGCCATTATTTGTTGGCACGTATTGTCTTGGTATTTGTTAGTATTCATGGAACATAAATCAGTTATAGCCTATTGTTTGTGGAAAACATGTCTTGTTCGTTATGAGTGTGGGCATAAATTTGTGAGTTCAAGTTAATCTTATTATGCAGACACTGCATAAGTGATTCAGAACGATGAGCAATACAAATTGCCAGCCAGCCCCCCCGTGAAGTGGGGAGTGAAGGAGTGATTCATTGTTGGGCTGACAACAAGACCCGTCGATATTAAATACCGCAGCATATTGCTCATCACGGTTTCGGGTTTACTGTCGTCGTCGCTAGATAATCTTTATTTTTAATTGCCCTCAAGTGACATTGTTAGAGTGTGAGGCGTGCCTATTGGTGCCTTCAAATGCATGGCTGTTGGACGAACGAGTTTTTTTTTAAATTAAAAGATATCAGCAACATACAATATTTTATTTGCTTTAACACTTTAGTTTTGATTATCTCTAGGCGGTTTTTTTTTTATAAATTTTTTTTATTTTTATGACGTCAGACTTTGAAGGTGACACAAAAGACAAAATTTAGAGGTTGTAGATCATATCGGGTGCCATAATCCTCAGTTGTTTTTTATCTATTGACTGGGATCAGGGATGGTCGGTCGTCACAAAAATCATTGACATACTTGGGTTAGAAACCTGTATTTTGGGAGCTGGAGGTGTGGCAAATAGATCATCGAACTACTACCATTCGATGTAAAAAAATATGTGATTCTACGAGCTGTTTAACTTCCTTGACAACAACCTTCTATTTGTTATGCATTTCGAAGGCTAAAAGATTCGGAACGGAATTGGCAAACACCGCCTTTCACTTAACATTTCTCATCACTCTGCATTAATTGAATGTTGAAACCGGAAATGCTATGTTCATCAGTGTTCGTCAGTGATTTGTTCGGATTTTATAGGAGATACGACTTTGCATGCCATAAATACTGTTCGAGGTGTCATGACTGACGTCAATATTCATTATGAAGGCACTTCAGTTCGAGGTGGACCAGGGACTGAAACACGCTCTACTTTAGTCGCGGTTTTCCTACATATCCAGTCATCGTTAGTCATTGTGTCATTTTATCTTCTCCTCCACTTACCATCTTTGAAGACAGGACGAAAGATCACCCGATGGGCAACCTCATCCATGATCAGAATCTTGTATAGAGTTCGAGAGAGGGCTTTGCTACTCAATCCAAGGAAACAGTGATTGGCAAGAGTTATTCCACGTTGGTGTCTTAAGGGAATGCGGATCCTAGTGGTTCTCTCAGAAGAGATTGTGATAGTGGAGCCTAGATAGACCAAGCTCCTGACTACTTTTCAGGAGATCACGGTGGTGGCTATCTCACCGTATTTATAAATGCACTACATTCCCCTGATTATACAGTAAAACTCGGTTAAATGCTTCGCGCTTAAGTGCCCGAAAATATTAGATTCATGTATTTTCTATGCATTAAGTGGGTTCGGATAGCTACCTCATCCCCTTAAGCGCCCAAAACAGATGAAAATATTCCGGGTTTTACTGTAAAAGAAGGTGCTTCTGGTGTTGACATTTGAGTTCTGCACACTTGAAGACGTATCGCATGAGAGCACGTCTCGCTCTCGTCTTGTCTAAAGGTCCCGACCCAAGGTCGAAGTATGCGTTGACGTTGACATATGTACCTAGGTATATGCCAGAGAGAGTTGACCCAATGAACACGTCGTTGGCCAACACTTCAAATTCATTTGTTGAGAGTGGTGTCAATCAAGAAGAAGTTCGGATACTTTTTGCGTTGCACATGGCACACACCAAGGAAGTGTTATTTCCTTTTCATGATCGATATGTCGAGTCAAATTCTGTCATTTCTGTACCCAAATTGTACATTTTCAGTTCCAAATGGGGAAAGTGGAGGCTATCGAGTTTATCAACGAACCAACCGAGTACAAACTAAACCTAAACTTCGGGACATATCCGAAAGGGAACAGTCAAATTGATCACAAAATTGATGTTTATTTAGCAAATGAAAATAATTGTAACTCGACTGCCATTGGTTTTACCACAAAGGACTCCGGGACTGACACTTTTAATCGGACAGAGTGTATAAAAATGAATTATCCTTGGGGCCTCTCTCCTCGACTACGTGATTTGAATCGTTTGGGGATACACAAAACACTTAGAAAATCGTTTTTATTTTTATTTTTTTCAAAATATCACATGCCCTGACATTTAGAACTCCATAACACGCGAGGCATTTGGTATGTCACTCAAACCGAAGCAAAGTAAAAAAAAAGATTCTTAACCTTTTCTACTCCTCATCATGCCCACTCGTATGTATCCAGAAAATTGTTTTAAACTTACAATAGAAAGTTTTTTTTTATGAAGAAGAACTGTCAAAACCACCATTCCGGGTTCAGACAAGTGGCACCTGAAAACACAAAAAAAAATAAAAAAATGAATTATAATGCATTCAAATCACGTGCGGAACTCTACGACAGCATGACAGCGTTCAAGCTGACAAGAAGGGAAGGGAATTCCCAAACCTGAACTGGAGAAACAATTTTTCCCAAAAATTATGGCAGCAAGAGCACACAAGCAAGCGACACGACACAAAAAAAAATTGTATCTAGAATGAAAATCTCAACGACGAACAAATCACAAAAGGGTACTGCGCGACCTATCTAGATCTTCATTTTGTGTTGCTTACGGTGTGAGTTGGGGTCTTAATTAAATGCTAATGTGAATTTAATGTTATCCCCTCGCATAGGTGGCTCCGCGGGAAATCGTTGTGTGTATAGTAATTAGAATAACGGGCAAAATGAATTCCATATCGGCCTACGGCCTAACCTAGGTGTAGTTCCAGTGATGAAAAATCAGCTAGCTACAGATTGTTTTATTCCACAGTCTATCATTCGAGTGTTCTGGGGTACTTAAGGCTTTTCTTTCTCTCTCTCTCACTCTCTCTTTTACTCTGGTTTGTCTGCTTTGTTGGCCGTTTTGCTTTTTTGCCATATTCGCCTCCATTAAGTTACCGAAATGTAAACTAATTTGTTTTTTTCTTTTGTTTCTGCTTCAATCGCGAATCTGTTTAGAGTTGTTGTTTCGCGGCATTTAATGGAGGCAGTGTTACGGAACCGTAAGCTACCGGTCCATTGTGCGAAATTGTAGTTTTTTTTTTATACGCAAATGCTCTGCTAGAGTGGACTAATGATAGAGCAAGTTTACTATATGAGGTTTTTATACTTATAATCTTCTGTTACCACGCGTATGTGAAGATCAGACTCGAGGGTCTAGCGGCGAGGTATTTACGTGACTGTAGATGCAAGAGAAATCAAATTGGCGATGTCACAATTGGGTCGACATTGTGTCTGAGATGAAATTTATTTGTTTGTAAGCTACTATTTCGCTGAGGACTGAACGGATTCTCTAGGGCTAGGAAGCAAGCAGATTGGTTGGGTATCTATCGTATTGAGCTATTCCCTCAGTTAGGGGGGTTTCTCTTCCATGGAGGAGTCGAGGTGGTCCATATGCTACGTGAAAGACTACTCCACTGACAAGACTGAGACGTATGTACGTCCCGAATTTTGATTTTTTTTTTTTTGTGGGACGTAAGTCCACAGTTCTTGGAAATAAGGCCAAACAATGTTACTACATCGCTTCGGGGTTCTGGTCCTTTAATGTCCAAAATTGGTGAAGAAAACATGTTCGGTGGGACATAACGCCAAACAGATTTTTGTTTGGACTTTTGTCCCTATTCGGTGGGGCATAAGGCCATAATTCGATTTTGGCTTTATGTCCCACTGTCCATTTTGGACTTGCATAAGTGCCTTCAAAGACTATGTTAGGGCGAAGTTTCTCCATTGGCGTATGTCCTTCAGCGCGTCTTTATTGTCGAAACTAGGGGGCTAGTACTTAGGTGTCGATGGGATTTTGAAAAATTAGATGTCTTTTACGAACAGAAGGAGGTGGTTGTTGTCAGCTTATGAGTGGGTTGGTCTTCTAGAAGACAGCTAGAAGGAACTGCTTAGAGAGCACTAAGTTGTGTTGCCTTACTGGCAGCATCTTTGTCTTGTATGTTTGGAGGAGTGTGGAAAAGCACATCTTCGCTGAAATTTGAATCTTGAATGGTTATTCCACTTGCACTTAAATTTCCTACCTCAACATTGCATTGATCCAAAACATCTCCTAACAACTATCTGTGCTCGACTAGCTACACATCTTTTGTCTAGGAATTTACAAAAATGTGTTATGCAAATATTTCTACCACCCTCTCGTACGCCATTCGAGAGTTCATATATCTAGAACTACGTGCTTCCATTAAAGATACTACCACGCTATGACGCTTTTAATTTTTTTTTTCGCGGTCTAATCACATTGCCTACTGACGTCGAACACGTTCTACATGACAGCTGTTCGTTCAAATTTAACTTAAAAGCAACCCAATACAAATTAATACATTCTCAAGTCGTACATTTCCATTGACCAAAGCCTACAATCATCGTGACGTCCAATCGGATAAGCAAATATTTAATGCCAAATTATTCATTCAACCATATCATTGAGCACCACAAATCAATTTCTCAATATCAATCTCATACTATCTCTCGACCATATTCACCCACCTATACAAGATTCGAAGCGCAGATAAAGTTTCCATAAATTGATTAACAAGTCAAGCTCCATTCCAGTCGATAATCGATTAAACTATGCTTGTGAATAAATTAAATTCGATATGTTGTACGTGTATCCTTCGGTGGAAATGTAGAAAAAAGTCGTCGTCCCCAAGGCAATGCGTTTGCACTCTATGCTCATGCTCGAGCTCTGATCACTGTTTTGATGCCTTGATCAAAAATTAACCTCAAAACGAATGGCAAGTACGAGTACGAGTAGATTGATGAAGCGTGGGTTGTGTGTGTACGTCTTTTTTTTTTTGAGTAATCGAAGGTACCGCGCATGCCACGCCACAACTTAAATGTTCAATTCATCATAAGTTTCCTTTCGAGTATCTGTATCTGTAGAGTCTTTAGTAGATCTAAATCGAATTTGCGGTTTACTTGTAATTCGTGCGATCGCCACACTTCATAAGATAGTGCGGCGCCTGACGGGAGCTGGTTGTGTTCGCCCAAGGAGATCAGGAAATGCGGCGGCGGAGGTATTTGCCTCAACAATAGAAGTGAATTAGCAACACAGAGAACAATGTTGCGCGGGTTATTTACATAAAAAAGAGATTTCTCTACCGTGACACTTGATCGATTGATTTGTGGCAACGAATTTCAGAAAGACCGCAATGCCCGACCCTTGGGTTCAATTTTTATAACATTTCTGACACTGCTACCTGTAAGATGGTTGTATTCTCTTTAAGATTTCGACAATAAGTCGAGATGCTGTGTGAAGATAGTGTTGCCTGTCTCATGGCAATAACCACAAGAACTCGAAGACAAATGAGTTCAACGCGCTTTTATTGCTTTTTTTTTTTGTGGGCTGTGAGTGTAGGTTGAACCTAGATTCAACACACAAAAGTGGGTCATTTATCCTCTGTAATTTAAAAAGAATGTGGTTTGTCCAGATGTCAGGTGGTCTTACAAATTTGAAAGTGTTCTTTACGCAGTAATAAAACAAAAAATAGAAAGAAGTACACATACGTACGTAGTTGCGAAAGGGATGAAACGCGAGATTTAAGATAGGGAATGTGTGAGAGATAGATTTAGGTTAGAACTCTTGCAAAATTGACAATAAATTTGAGTTTATAGAGATTGAAGTTGATTTCGACTTGACTTGACTCATATTTCAGACTTTTACTCTGCTTTCGATCACAAGTTGCTTGAGATGGGAATTATTGAGTACCCAACGTGTATGTCAAAGTCCTGCTTTCGTCAGTTTAAGACTAACAACCTTGGTTGGTATCGATAGCGCGAGAATGGACTCAATCCCTTTTCTGGTCGAACATTGACTAGGCATACTTTTCAGACCACCATGCGTCTAAATACTTGGGGTAAACTAACCTTACCATCCTCTAGTTCTCTAATTCTGTTTTCTCCTACAAAATACTACTCACTTACTGGCCTCCCGACATGTGAAGTCTCTGCCTGAGATATCGCAGCTTTCTATCCTCTTCGATAGGAAAATTAGAGGGGAGACGAAGGAGGTATCGATAAACGTTGGTTTTCAATGTTTGCGGATTGTTGAGATGAGGAAGGACAGATCTAAGTAGATTCTTCCACAGTACATACAGTGCCTTCCCTGTTGTTGCCAGCCGTGTGCATCATGGGCTTCAAGAAAAGATTGAAGAAATTGATCGCAAGACCTTGCCGAAATCTGGTGCGAAGGAAGCGGTACCCCACTTGTTTTCCAACGTAACTTGGCATAATTGGATCAGTTTTCTCCGAATTCCGAATTCAACTGTCATCTTGTAGAGCTTCAGGTGAGGAATGCCGTCATATGTGGCTTTGAAGTCGACGAAGAGGTGGTGGGTTTCGACTAGAAAATTGTTTGTCGACTAGAACTGCATTCCGTGCCGATTATTGTGGTGCAAAGCAGAGTAAGACGTTCACACAGTACGCTGCTGTTCAGGATCTTGTATGCGACATTGATTAGGGACATGTCTTCGTAGTTTTACTGTTTTTGCGAGACATACCTAGGATCCAGTTGTTGGACATGCTTTCGTTCTATATTTGGTATTCGAATAACTCCGTCGGCAAGCTATAAGGTTTGACTGCGTTTTTGCTCTTTAGCTAGAATTTCCAACACTCTCCAGTGCTAGAATTCGCCGCAATAAAATATAAACTTCTCAGCCTCGTGACACTCGTTGATTCATTGCACATTTTCAAGACTTCAATCTGTCATTACCTCTTCCCCTCATCAATTTGCACCAAGGCTTCGAAGCCCATAAATGATCATCTGCATTTTAAATGCGTTAAAGACTCTTCCATCAAAAAACGACGTCAACCCAATTATCTGACATTTAATGTACCTAAGTCCACATCAAACGAAAATGAATTTTTAATTTGACGTTAATCTCTAATATTTCACTTTGTTGTCAGTGTTTTGTATGTAAAATGCGAAAAAAAAAACATTTAATTATGCAGACCAATTAGCAAGCAGTCCTCGGGGTCCCCCTCTTTTTTTAGCAAATAAACGATATAAGCACTCGTATTGTAGCTGCAAAATTAAATTTCCATTGCTGCACACTGTTAACGTTGCGATTGAATGACATCATCGACGTAGAGTGCATGCACTATCTCTCCTCTCCAACCTCTCACTGTCAAAGTAATAAAAATTGAAAAAAAGCAAACGACTTGCACTTGGAAATACAAAACTCAATATTCTGTCAATCAACTCACGACTGAAATCAAGGAATTCAATTGAATGCAACTACCCCCATGCAATCACTACCACCCACTTTTAGCGGAAGCTATAAATTCCCAATATTACTCTATATCTTGAGTGTCTCAGAGTCAGTCCACCGGTAAAACATGGCTGCAGCCCACTCGAAAGCGTTGTTTTGTTCTCTGGGTATTGTCACAGCTTGTTTAGCTGTCACACAAGACTCATTTTATTATTTTTCGGGTCTTTTTTCCATGGAGGCAGTCAGTCATTTGTGGAATGTTCTTTGCCAAATATCAAAGGGTATACGTTCCGATCGGAGAATGCTTCTTCTGTTTGCAGTCGGAATTTACCCCCATTCCGGCTGTCCATTCGAGTGGAGGGTTTTCTATCTATCCAGAGTGCATGACAGAATGCAAACAATCCATCAAATATGCATTTTTACGGCTTAGATAACTGTGAGTTGTCAATATGTGCACACAATGTTGTTGTCCACACCATGACAGTGTTCCTACCTACCTACCTCACAACAACACGCTGCGAGTGCTTCTCATTACTAATTGCTGACAGACATTTAGACGGCGGCGGACTCATCGTTTGGAAGAACTGTTGCGGAACAATTTAACTCATTCAGTTGGTGGTTCCGAGTTCAAATGGATACCGCTTCAGCAAATATTAGTGGGGATTTAGACGGTTTGATTTATTATCTGTCAGAGTTGTGTTTGAAATTAGATAGAAGCGTGAACGGTGGGGGCTATCTTATCAGTTGTAATAGAAAAGTTTTTCCTTTGTTGGTCGATGCGTTATCGGACACGAACATGAACACACATTACAGAAGTTATAATTAATTGCATGCGAATGCGAATGAGGGGAAAAATTGGATCAAGTTGAAAACCCTGAATCAATGTCGCCTTGTGTGTCAATTGCAACAGATTTCACTCGTCCTAATCCATAAAAGTCAATTCGTTCCCAAAGCAATTTGTAATTTTACGATTTTCTCACACCTCTCTGTGTAACAAATGACTACAAACGACAGGCAGCATTTTTATAGACCTAATTGGGAGTTGGCTTTGGTGAAATCAACGTGACCTTGAGGTGATCTACGATGTAGACCCAATTAAAATCTCATTACCTCCACTCTGAGGGTCGCATAAATATTTTTTTCATCCACAAACGGTCGAGTGTTGGACATATGTAGTCTGTTTTAGGTTGACGGTTTTTTTTTTTTGCGGTCGATTGTCATGTCAGATTGCATTTGGAACGGTCAGCATCTCGTGTCCATAGACAACATCGGCTTGAATTTGTTGACGACTCATTGCATGACATATTTGATCATCAGTCGAGTGAAAAATATCAGAGAAAAGGTGCTGTAATTAGTGCGCGCTTGATCATGTGTTTCCAACTGGTTATTGTGGTCATCCAATCGAGAGGAGGAGGAGATTCATGGGACTTGAAACCGCAAAGAGAGATGTTGAAATACAACGAGACGAACTGGAGTCGGGGGGCACTTGTTTAGTGATGGATTTTTTTGATTTTTGACTTCACCTAATTATTGATTAGGTTTTGTGATCAAATTGATCAGATTTCATGAGACATAAGACACATTTCCGGGATGTATCTGGCAACCAACCCTCCCGCAGAGCAAAGCTTATTCATCCGTCATGTCCCATCATGCCACCATATCATTTAATTTATTTTAGCAAGCGCAATTTTTACCAAGAAAGCTCATGCAATCTTGCATTGCACACGAAAACTCAAGCTCAATGAAAAATGATGGTACGAAACCTCCTAACGAGTATACACAGTCGAGTTAGTTTACTCTCCTCCATGTGAATGGAAGGAACAACCCCTTGTGTTACTGACGGGTAACACGGTGCAAGTCTCGCGGTAGCAAAAGAAAAACTAATAATCTAAGTAAAATGCAATTTTCGTTCAGCTTTACCGCCGCTGTCATGCATGCAAGTTGTTGGTGCTATCTCGCTCTGTGTCCTTCTGAACATGAAAAACACGAGTGTCATGCAAAAATGTAACCCTCTGTAGCCCCGGTAGCCCCGTAGCCTACTCCGGTTACTCGTTTGTCGTTGCGACATTCTTTTGTCTTCGACAGCGCAAAGGCAGCTCCAACTTCGAGACGCAGATAATAAAGCAATGTTCGTTGAGGTTTGAAATATTTAATTTTTCCACCGGAATTATCGCACAAACACAACCCACTTTGACTGAGGATCACGTCATATTTATTTAAGAAACTTTATTACATTTTCCAGATTTTTTTTTTTTTAAATATTTTTTCTGTTGTTCCTCCTCCTGCATTCCAACAACAGTATGGCAGTAGAAACTTGTTAAAGTACCATATGATGATGACGATGACGATCCAAGAAGGAATTAACCAAACGGCAACGTGGTAGATGGACGGGACGAGTGATTGAATCAATGTTGTTGGCAAATTGCATCTTGTCTTCGCCGGCTAAGGTAATTTTATTAATTACTCAGGGAACGAATGGAAAATTAACGTGAAACATGCCACTGGATTTTGCAATACAAATACTGCTTCTGTGCTTCTGTTGCTGTTGCTCGGTTGTTAGATTGCCATGATGGGAAGGATGAGTAGCACTGTTTTGGCTGATTGGGCAATGTCAGTCTATGGATAGTTAATAAATCGTTTGAGGGAATTTCGTTTCGCATTTTACATCATGACAGACTTTGAAGGAGCACAAGTCTAGTTTGTGACTTGGTCATGCTTTTGAATCGATCATTCATATCTGTTGTGTGTGATGAAAGAATTTCCTCCGAGCTAATTAATTCTCCTTGTGACATCGTTGAGTCATACCAAGTTATGACGCCTCTAACATTGTGCAAATGGTGTTTTCACTACATGTCACCTCATCCATTCTTAGGCTCAAGTTATCAAACAGTCCATTAGCAGAATAAAAACCAAAACAAACACCAGAAGCCCCCCCTGACAGAAAGGAAAACAAAGGCATGCCAGTGTTGCTCGAGACCTCGTGCTCTCGTTACCGCAAAGTGATTCACCCATTCTCCACATTTCAATTGAAATCACACAAACACACCAGCCACCAACTAAAGCGATTTAATCAAATTGCAAACAATACAATAAAAATAGAAGAAAAAAAACGAAATAAAATAAAATTGTATCTCATTGTGCCCATCTGACAGATCACAGGCTGTAGTAATGGAACCCAACAATTGTGTACACTTTGATGAGGATGGTGATGCCACTGGATTGCACTTTGCACTTTTTTTTTACACACACACACACATGCATGCATACGTTGCGATGGAAGCCTAAGCAATTGCACCTAGGAACAGGTTTTTATCTTCTCACAGATATTAAAAGTGAATTAAGTTCTTTTTTTTGTTGTTGGTGTTGTGAGAGTTATATAGTAACTCCCACTCTCTTGGGTCATTGTCGTAATCGAAATCGAATTAAAAATTAAGTGCATGACTGGGTCGTTACTAGTTGCTCATAAACGCCCTTTCGAATCGAAAGAGAGTCTTGATTTTCTTTTAGCCGGGAGAACCTTCCCCTTATGCCCATCACCTAAAGTGAGGTCTTTCTTTACTGCCCCCGTGCCTTTAAAATGGATTTGAGGACTATTTGTTAGTGTTTGATAGCATCCTTGATACTACACCGTGTTTTGCACGTCTTTTACGGTCACGTGTGTCTTGGGAAAACAAATCTTCGAACAGAGTTTTACAATGGCAATATTTTGAGCAAAAGTTAGTAGCGGACCTTCTTTAGGTGGATGACAGCAAGCTGGAAGGAGCTGGAAATTCCATTACGATGTGTAAAGAGTTCTTTACACTCTTAAGGCACGATTCAGACGTTGAAAATTGCAATTAGGACTCGAAGGTTGTCCCTACCGAGATTTCTATTTTTTATTCTTATAATTCACTAGCGCTAAAGGGGACATGAATACCCTTAAAACGCTATATACACACAGCGCTAGTGTTGGTGTAGTGATTTTGAAATTCAGATGGTATTAGGTTTCAGTCTTTTTGCACTGAGGATGGTGTCCAGAATGACTAGGGAGAATTATTGGTACTGTTGCCATTGCTTATAATTCACAGTATTTCTTTCGAACATCCTGATGGCATCCCGAGCATCACAATGAAATTGAATTTTCTTTGTCATAGTATAGGGAATAGCCTTGAACATGCTTATTCTTGTGTGCTAAGATAGGCTTTTGAAGAGTGAACGTCATGGTTTTCCCACAAATCTGCTATGGACAGGAATCCAGTGAAGGATGACCATATTGTTCACAGTCAGGTCACAGATTAACTTCTCAGTTTCAAGGAGCTTCCAGGAGCTTTTGAGACGCAGCTTGACTGACTAAGAAGCTAAAGATACTTTAAAATACTGGTTGATGGCAACAACCTCAACTTGGAATATGGACGAGTATTTACCAAGGCTGGCTGAGAAGTTCGCCCAACAATTCCGGATCCAGATTTTATTTCCATTTTGGATTCGTCGTTGGGGTCTTTTTTTGTATCCCCCAGTCCTCTCCGGAAACATGCTGTCATGCGTCAATATTTCAAGCCAGGATAAGTGACCTCCTCTGTAGAACTTTGCTCGAGTGAAATAGTTGATGGTAGACTATCCCGACAGGTTTTGAGTTCAGTTAAGATGGCTTCCTATCCTGAGAAAGGTGAAGGTGTTGCTTTTTAACATAAAATTTTCTTTTGCCACTTGGCTGTCGGAAACGTTACCCAAAATCATCTTCATCCTCATTTCGCTTGTCATGGTGACAGTTTTAACAAAAATCTGTCGAAACGATTTGAATTTCTTAAGGCCTAATGGACCGTCAATGCACTGAACACAGATGGACAGGCATCTATACCATTGATTGATGGTATTTACGAGATTGAAAACGTCTTCCAAACCAATACTTGTCCTTTAAAGAAAAGCAAGCAAACAAACAAAAGAGACGAATGATTAATTACCTTCCGCATTAAGTTCAATTAATAATGGGAATACAATGAGCTGCTGTAGCTGGGGGTACTATAATGAAATAAGTTACGAAACTTATTTTTTTTTTTACTCTTTTACCAAGCCGCTGTTTACTGTGCAATTCAATTTTAATTTGATTTGGATGGGCATGGCAGAAATGTAGATGTAAGTAGTCCCAGCGGACAAGGGGGAGAGAAGTAACTATAAGCGAGAGTGACAATGACGATTGTCAAGTGTTTTGTAATTCTGGAAAATTGTCTGTGTCAATTTTACAAGGTCTCAGGTGATTTGTTTGGTGGCTGACGTGAATTTTGTCAAGTGTCAGAGAACCTTGTTTGTTGTAAGGGGACTCCTAACATGGGTTTATGTAGTCAGGTTTGTTCTTACATCGAATAACAAGTGTCAAATATGTTTTCCGTTGAAAAAGTGAAAAACTTTTCCTCTTCACTGTTGCAAGGCAGCCTTATTTTTTCGTCTTCTAGTCCTTCATCTCATCAAATATCCCCACATGTACTTATGTAACACGTTTCTCCATGAGTGAATTTGCATTCCCATGTGTATAAGGATCGAAAGTTTTCCTTCATCGGATTCTTTTTGCTCTCTCAACACTCATAAGGCGTATCCTTTTATCCTTGAAAGGATCCATTCGTTCGCAATGTTAGTACTTTAGTCCATCTATCCGACGAACCAACCCGCCCACTGGAACACCTTTACATCCGCTCTAAAATGTGGGTATATCACGTACAGTATTTAGCACTCAACTTTATGTGTGACACATCAGATAGTAGCCCGGCCATACATGTGTTGTGCACACTTTGGAGGGTGGTGTTGTGCTGGTGAGTTTTGTAAGAGCATTTTGGGGGGTGCTCTCTTCTGTTTTGTTGAAAAAGGAGTCTTGGGGTGAGTAATTAAAATCTTCTCTTGCGCCTCCGTGGCTGTAGCTGTGCTAAAACTTTGAACAGTTTTATTAAACTTACAAATAACGGAGAGGGTGGCAAGTCA
This sequence comes from Criorhina ranunculi, assembly GCA_951813785.1. NCBI lineage: Eukaryota > Metazoa > Arthropoda > Insecta > Diptera > Syrphidae > Criorhina > Criorhina ranunculi. The sequence goes on along the minus strand of OX638384.1, from coordinate 62,384,903 downwards.
ACCCACTTTGGTCGAGTGTATGTAACTTGGGTTGAGATACTTTAAGCGCAAAGCCACATGCCGAGAGATGAATGGCAGTTGGATGGATGAAGACTCGTAGGTATTCCCTGCCAAAGATTATGATGATGTGCCAAATGGAGATATTTTTGGGAGGATAAGCAGGGTATTTATGATTTGGCTAAGGATGGAGTGTTAGGATTAAATAAATTTACGGTGTATATTGATATCTGTGCACAGGCAGCTGGAGAGGTGTTATCAATATTTATGACGTGATAAGAACTTATAACGTTCTATCTAGTGCTTTGCGACCAATCCCTTGGTTGTATAATTTTTGTGTTCCTCTTCAAGGATAATCCCTGGGACTTGACAAAAATCAGACCCTGAAATAAACTTCGCTTTCAATTTGACCAAACACATTCTTTTAATTTATCCCCCCATCCTTGGACAGAATTTGTAATCCCCTCACCGAGCAGAGCAATTGATGCAAAAGCTGTAGTCGTCTGCTGGTTCTACTCTTCTTTACTCTTCACTGCAGATGCACCAAATGATGCAATTCCGATTCCGAGTACCAATGTTGCTGGCTTCCATTGAATTTAATCGAATTGTCACGACGACGAGGATGCACCAATGGCTGGATTGGATTGGATGTAGAGGGACTTTAAGTGGTTTGGCCGTCACAGACCGCCAGCAGCAGTAGCACTAGACGCAAAAAAACAAGATTCGACTCTGCTGCTGCACACCCTAATTTGCACACAATCGAGCAACGGATGTGATTTGGTGCGACAACAACGACTGCATCAGCAGCAGATACACATTTTGGTGCAATTGATGCAATTTGGGGAACAACAACGGCGATGGTTGGTGATTGAATTCAGTTCTTCCACCAAGTTAAAGAGGAAATTTCCACTTTTCATTTAGTTTTTCTGCATTGCCAGGGGGTGAATTTTCGAGACACCGAACCACCTCGGCTTGTCACTTGTTTCAGCTTATGGAAATCTGATCATTGTCAGGTGGCTAGCTGGTATGGACTTACCTCAATGCAACTCTCATCAACATTCGAAGAATACCAATGCGGAACGTGCTCATAATATGAAATTTATTTATCGAATTAATGGGCAATCGGTGCCCATTTCGTTTGTATGGCTGGCCACTCATATGGAATATTAACGGATGGATGAGTTTTCGGGGTGTGTGACCATCATACCACAACGTACCGTGTGACAGTTGTGGCTATATGATATTTTGGACGTGCGTGCTGCGTATTTGTAGTTTCGTTTGGAAGACAGAAGGCGACTTTGACCAACTTCAAATGTTGATGTGTTTGTTTGTTGTAGCGGTATTCGAGGTGCCAACTGTTTTACAGGTCAATGAACATGTGCGTGTTTTCAATTGGTTTTTGAAAAAAAAAAAAAAAAGTAAATAAAACCAAAGGAAGTGGTTACAGAATGGGGTTTCCATTGATACGAGGGGTTATGTGTGTTTTTTTTTTTTTGGCATGCAGGTGCTAAGTGCCTTCTTTTTCCATTGGTTTTAGTCTTGATAAGCAGGCATTGGTCTAAATTCTGACCAGACAACTTCGATGGCATCTAAAGCGTAATGAAAAACACTATTTTCCAGTTTCAATCGTTTTATTTTGCATTCCTATGAAGCAAACAATCAAATATAGTAAACTTTACCGGAATGAACGGGATACTGAAACATTTGCTGACTCAGGGTCATTGTTTTGTAGAAGAAAGCTGTCAAGAAAGAGGCGCTTACGATAAACGCAATGAAAAATAGCAAACAAAAGATGCAATCCTTGTTCATTTGCACGCACACTGCAAATGTTAACCACATTTCTCGGCAGAGTGCTAGAAATTGATTGGGACGTCGTTGAACTCGGGCTTCGCTGGGCTCTATGATCGTTGCCATGGATTCCATTGAGTCTTCATCCATAACGATTGTATGTACCTTGCAACATGCAGATTCGTGTGCGTTCTCTGGTAAAGGCTGATATGGAGTTGGTTTTACTCCTAGAACTGCAGCACCTGGCAATTCAGCAAGAGGAGACGGCGCCCAATTGTTTTTAGCTGTAGGAGGAGTTATGGGTCTATGTGCCCCACTCGCTGTCATAACTTCGAATTCATGTATCTTGGTCGCTAGCATAATATGTGGCGGGTCGGGATCCTTTGGATTTTCAGCGCATTCCTTAACAGAGAAAGGACTTTCCAGAGTCTGAGGTGCTTGCTGATCTTCTGGCATAGTATCTGCGGTCTCTGAGGTATGGGTACCCATTAAGCTAATATAGGTGGTTGTTGCAAGAACAGTTTCACTCTCGACGTCATTTGAATGTCCTTCCATTGAGAAGTTTTTGATTTTTCAAATGTTTTTTATAGAATTTTGAAAATGTAGAACGTCAATTTATTGTACAAAAAAATTATTATTTTCTCCCGAGTGACATATAAAAAAAAATCTACAACTCACTAGGAAACAGCAGACAAGGGAAATTTATTTTGTGGACCTGTGTGGGGAACAAGTTTCAAGTGAAATTGACACGCAGGATGAATGTTTTGTAATAGTTGACTTGGGATGATTTCTTTGACTTGAAATCGGTCCCCGATTATCTTCGTCGAATTCAATTTAAAGAGTTACGACGAGTTTTAATGAGCTAAAGGTCCGTTTTCCATCACTTTAGGGTACTTGAACTGCTTTATTTTTATTTTAAGATTTCTCTGCAGTACTTATATTCTTTTTTTTTTGTTTTGTTTTTTGAGACATAAAAACACAGCCAAATCATTAAAATCTCCACAAACAGACGAAAAGTGGAGCTTTACAACTGTGTGGCCTCTTTCTGTTCCTTTGAACCCTTAAGGGTGCGCAAAAATTTCCATTGAAATGTGTGTGTGTGTGTGTGTGTGTGCACTTAAACTTAAAAAGGATGTTCCAAATCTTATTTTACACGCTACCATTTCATGGAATGCTTTCATAGCATCCATAAAAGTTTAATTTATAACGAAGGGCTTGCCTTCTTTATCGCCTCCATCTCACCTCTCTCTGGATTGTAGTCTTGTTTTTTTTTTGACTTTAATTAACTTTAGAACGAGTAACGACGACGATAATGACGACGGTTCGCTTTGGTATCTAAAGACTAAAGCAAAAGTCTGGAGGTCATAAAAATTCAACTCACTCGACTATACACCAATTGCATTTCTGCGTCGCCCATCTACAGACAGTCGGACAGATCTACATATCTACAGCAGAACTACACACTCCAACTAATGAACATCGTTCGTCATTAAAGCTGTGTGGGAAAATATAAATTTTGAGCGGTGATAAACCAAAGCAAGCGATTTGAAGATGAAAGCAGCACAGGCAAAATCGGGACTGCATCTTCGCTGGCACTGGCACTGCCATCACAGACTGTCTCTGCTCCATAATGCTAGTTTTTCTCGCTTCCTTTGTCTTAATTTGAAATGAAATTTAGCTGGACGTTGTTGGCATGGAATGGAGGAGTCGTAGCTTAATGTGCCATTGAAACGGAGTCGTAAATGGAAGTTAATGAGGTTCGTTGGAGTCTGGGAAGGGGATACATTCGGAGAAAAGGCAAAACGAGGGGTTTTCCATATTGACAGTGGAAATGGTGATAATGTCGACTTCTGACAGTGAAATGCTTGCATAAAAGTCTAAATTGATAATTGTTAACAGTTCTCACAGATTTTATCTTACGTTTAAGTTTTCTCCTTTTGAATGAAAGAGAAACAGACAGAACCTTGAAAGTTCATTGCTGATTTGGTCGGCATACATACATACATCATAGACACTGTAAGACATTTATTCAAGTCTTTAGCGCCCAATCAGACCATAAAAAAACCCCCTCCAACCACAGCTTGAAAAGACGTTAACGAAGTAAAAGCTAATCTCTCCTCTGGACGAATTGCATGCAAATAAAGATATGAAAAGCAAACACAAACACGTAACACCTTGCAAAGAGTGCACAACACCATGGCACAGGATACCTTTGTCTTGTCGTAGGCCTTGTACCTCCGATAAGGATACTCCAATAAATTTGAAATCACCTAAGCGCACCGGTTGTCGCAACAAGGAATGCGATAACTCGTCATTAATCATTTGCGGGTAACGCAACAGTCTGATGTCACCCCGCTCTCTTAGCCCACCAGAACGCCATTTTCACACAGAATGCCTACTCCTGTAGATTGGTCGGTACAATAAATAATCAGGAGAGATAGTGTTGGCCAAAAGAAATGTGGGAGCCTTTAAACGGGTTCCGAAGAAAACGAAAAAGTAAAGTTTACAGCCTAGACTAAACTTGTCCATGTATGTGTGTGAGGAAAGTGAAATTCAGTTCAATGAACTTTTGTTTGCCATACTCCTATGTGCACCACACAACAACTGTTACAAAATACCACCGCACGGCACATATTTAACTGAATGCTTGGTCGGTCTGCTCATAGTTCAGAGGTAAGCTTTTGTCGCACACATGCAATTGCTATAAAAAAAAAACACCTAAATAAACGAAAGGATTTATCAGAAGGGTCGTAAATTTACGGTTTAACTTGGTTTATGCCTGTAAGTTGCAGAAGTCGTAGGAATGGCAGGCTTTATAGAGGAATTTCGTAAACGAGCAAACAAATGGCGGAAGTTGGCAATGATTTAGGTGTGCGTGTGTGGGCTTTTTAAAGTCTTAGCCAGATTTACCTAATTCTCTATTGGGCAATGTAATTTAATCTTAAGTTTCATTCGAAAGCTTGTACGTAGAGTACGCACCGCACCTGTGATGTCATAATGCACGATCGTTAAATATTTTAAAAACGAGTTGGTCCGAGACTGCTTTTTGTAGTCAGTCTTGTCTTAAAAAATCGTTAGTAGGGAGTGGTCCTCTAAAAAAAGAGGTCAAGATCCGTTGTCGACTCCTGAAACCATTTAGATTTTCTGTGTTCAGACAGTGTTCAGATGCGGGACACGTGCAGAGGAAGTTTACTAAAGATTCTTTATGGTTGCTTTGTGTTTTCTCATCACTACAACCCACAAGCATTTAAAACCAACGTGCATCGGTATCTCCTCTGGCTCCCGAATGCCGAATAGTCATAAACCCTTTAGCGAGCATTTGCAGTGCCCTGAGCCTTGTCTGGCTAGTTCCTCAACTGAAACACAATGTTTGTCCGTGAGGCTGGGTTAATCTTCAGCCACTCGACGGTCTGTCGGAAGGCTGTGACTTAGGCTCGTAATACGCTGCAGTGGTAAGGGCAGCTAAAGGTCTAGCGAATGCCAAGGTCTTCTACATGAAACCCGACTCATAGACTGAATGACAAGGACCTCGTACTGACTCCATTCAATGGGTAAGCATATCAGTTGATTTCGGAAGGCTGCGGTGATGTAATAGAAATTTGGCATGCCCCATATTTTATTCACGCCCTTGATGAGTGTCTCTCAGCCTCAGGGCCGCGTTAGTGGCTTTTTGGCAGTAAATGTAGTTTGAAACGCAGCTGTTGGAGAAATTCTAAGCTCACTCGTGCTGCTGAGGACAGGCTACCTTTAAAATCCACTGAATCCCTTGCAAGTTTGTTGAAATATCTACAAAATTCCCGATCAATGCACTCAACGAGTTTTTCTTATTTTTGGCTTCCTTTTCACCGTCTTCCTTTGTACCAACTTTATAGCTCTTTCTTCCTTTAACCTGTTTTTTTGTTTGTCAGACTCAGTGTGGCTCCCCATTCAATTGATTGCTTCAAGGAAATCATAAAAATCTCTTCCGACCTAAATGTCACTCTTCACCATTGTGTATCCCACATCTACTTAACTTTGTTTGCTATTTATGTCCATCCACCATCCTTTGGCAGACATCCTCCTGTTCACGGTTACGGTGGATATTTATGACGATACCAACATAATGCACTTGTAGGGTGACTTCCCTACTCAGAATTCAATTTATAGTTCGCATTATTATTATTTTTATTTTTTTTTTGGTTTCCATCGTCTTTTTACTGAAAGTTAACAAGGAAAAACCATTTTTACGAACCTTAAGTTAGTCGGCGACAAGAATAACACAAAAGAATACTCTGTACGGTCTATAACAGGAGCGCGACTAAAAGACGTCTCTTCTTCTGTGCATTTTATGACTCATCAATTTTAGATTTTCACATTTTTCATTGTTTTTTTTTAGTACGCAACGCACACACACACACATAGGAGCATGTTTTATTTTTGAAAAAACCAAAAATTTATGGCACTTTTGAGTGATGGCAAATATTTTTTGTGTTTTCCAGAATTAGAAGACATAGGTATATATATGTACATATGTACTGTGTGCATAAAAATAAAATTGTTTTAGTGGAAGTAACCCCCAAGGCTTCACTCAACTGATTTATGACAAATTTTACTTTCTACTTGCCTTGGCTAATTGTCAATTGTTGACACTCTTAACAAAACCTAATGACAGACCTCTCTGGTATGGTTCAAGTGTTTCTAGAAATATATTGTGTAACGCTCTCTAAGCTGTCTTGCGTGTGTGTTGTTGGCAACCAACAAAAATTCCTATTCAATCCTAATTACAATTGTCGTACGCAACGCAGATGGAAAGAAGAAGAACCCAGCAACTAGAAACAAATTGTCAATTTGGAAAATCAAAGGGAAATTTTGCAAAATTATACTTTTTTTTTTTTTCCTGAACACACATAATTGACGGTAATTTCCGACAGAGAGACAGAAACATGAAACCATTCGAAGAGAACCAGTATACCAACGCTAAATTACCTGTCATAAGTTTTTTTTTTTTTTTTTTGCATTCTCCTTTCATTTGTCACAATTTCTCTTGTGATTTGAGTTTAACTGAGTGAATGCCTGGCTGGGTTGTGTTCTTTGCGACAAGCGTGCGAAATTTCATCAAGTCTAGTTGCTAGTTCGACTAACTCAATAATTTGTATCCAAAATGTATGCCATTAGAGTAATTGAAGAGATTTGGGATGATGATATGCTCTGAAGCGTTTTGAGTCCAAGTGCATGGTCTTTCTTCCTCTTAATCAAGCAATTCCTTTAGCTAGAAAAGCGACCTAGCTTAACTAAGCTGCATATATTCCACAGAACGCCTGACGACAAGCAGAACACGGTCACTTGCTAGATGTATAGACTGAACCAAACATGTCCATTGACTCATAGCGCAGAATGTGTCGTCAATTGTTTTTTAAAAAAGCCTTGTACTCAACGTCTAGTCTATTTTGTTGCCGCAACCCAATCATCTCTTCTATAGAAACGTCCATAAGCTCGCGCCGCACAGCGATGTCGGGTGTTCGAGAAGGAGATACTAGTAGATTTTGGGCGTCATCGGTCCATATTTCTGTGAGAACGACGTTGGCCAGGCCCATAGGTCGATGATCACCAACTTCTTTTGGCGTGAATTGGTTGATGCGGACACCAACGACGTGTGGTTTCAACAGGACGACGCTTCGTGCCACACAGCTCACGCGGCATTGGAAATTCTGCACGAGTGATTCGAGGGCATGGTCATCTCACGTGGAGGTGATGTGAACTGGCCACCAAGATCGTGCGATTTGACCCCGTTCGACTTTTTCTTGTGGGGTTTTCTGAAGTCGCAGGTCTATGCGAATAAGCCACAAACCGCCCTCAAAGCTAACATTACCCATGCCATCGGTCAAAATCAACCTGATTTATGCACCAGAGTCATTTCAGAATGCGCGCCACCCAGAGAAGCCGCGGCGGACATTTGAACGATGTAAGATTCCATACATAATGAAATCGATAAGCCTTTCAAAAGAATAAAAAATGTCGATGATATCTCAAACACACTTTGTTTTATTTAAATTTTAAGATAGGAAGCGCTTAATGAAAGACCCTTTAGTTGTTGCTATAAGGCCGCTTGAATCATTTTAAAGGTACTCCTTGCTATTTTTTCTCAGACTAGTCTTGGCTGTTCTTTCTCAGAAGCCTCCTCTTTCTCCCAAAATGCAGCTCCTCGGTCTCTGAAGTATTTTGCGTTGCGTTTCTTGTGAATTTTTGACATTTTTATACCTTCAAGCCCTGTAAGGAGATTCAAATTTGCTCATAACATAAAAGCCACGCTATCCAACTTGTGTTGCCAATGTTTGACAGTGCGACGATAGTTTTCGCGACATTGGCACCTCGCTCTTTAGTTGCGGAAGTTCTTCTTCTGTCTAACGTCCTTTAAATCATCTCCCCCACCCCCCCTTCGGCGAACAGTTAAGAAGAAAAGGAGGTTCCACATTTAATTTTCAAACAAGCCCCTTCCCCCATAGTCGGTGTGGTAAAAGAATGTCTTTCTCGTGGTAAAACAATACATTTTAGGAAAGCCTATTGGAACCCATTTAAAAAGTTTTGTGTAGAGAGAGAGAGAGAAAATGTTATTTCACTTGATTTTCATTTTCCTTTTCTAAACAGCTCCATAACAGTAGTTTTGGTCTTACTTTTTTCCACTCCATGTCTAACCTCAATTCGATAAATCACGCACCAGCCAATTTCCATGTGCAGATACTCCTTATTTGCTGGGATATAAATCGCTCACTAGAATTATCTAATACCTCATCCTAATATTAGTGACAACCTAATCGAAAAGATAACATTGGCAAGGTCGCACAACACTCAAGTACAATAAATCTTTTGCAAATGTCTAAGCACCTACCCCATTTTGGCAACTCTGTCACTATTTACTTATTCAATCCACCAAACACACACACACGTAGCTACAGAAACAGAAGAATACAACTGAAAAGGAGAAATATAAAGCATTCCATGTGCAAAAGGATGTAAATTGTCCAATTTCGGAATTTGTTACGAAACTTTTTCCTTTATTCACTTTTTTCCCTAGGACTCTGTTACAGAAAAGTTTCGTGTGTCCCTCCAGTGGTGCACATCGCCATTGTGTTTACCATTTACCATGGAACACAATTCAACCAGAAGGTGAAGTTAAACGAGTGACTTTGTCGTTGTTGTGTGAATCTCCTCCCATAAGGGAATCGGAACCAAATTGAAAGCGGATCTGACTCTCTTATGGTTCGGTCTTCCACATTTATTATGACTTATGTAAGAAATTGGCCGTGTAGATAGAAAGGGAGTCAACATTCATCCCACTAGCACGCAACGCACTGATCTGATCAGAACAAATCTAAAGCTGTCTTGTACATAGTTTCACTTAAGCGACATTTGCAACGCTTTCCATCACCGATTTTGTACTAAAACCTGACCAGCAGATGGCATTGTCTGACCACGAGCTTAGTGTTGAATCGAAACTAAGACGTACACCGATCGTAGTCAGTTAAAGACATCTCTCTCCCGCCTGGCGCGGATCATACTATTTTCATGGTTCGGGCCATGTCGCATGTCACTGGCGGCGTCCATTGAATGACAATTACTTGTCATTAGAGAGATTCGGAGTGTGCGCAAATGGTAGAGATGTTCCATGGAATGGTTTCACTTTTGTCACCCAGTGTGGCGAGGAACAATGGAGAAAGCATGTTTTGATAGAGTTTTGACACCGTTTTAGGAGGTCGCGCGTATGGCATGCTGTAAATGTGTGTAATAAGACACGGAAGGGCAATGACAAAAGGGAATACTTGCATAAAGGTTTAAGTGCTCAAGTTACGAACGTTCAAATTACGTCTTGATTCATTAGACTCGTTTTCCACCTCTAACTCAGCTCAGCCTCTTATCTACTGCAACAATCGAAAAAAAAGAGTGAAATGGAAAATATTGAGTAGACTTTCGAATTCCCAAGGAACATTCAGTAATAAAAATCCTCGCTGGCATTATAAAACTTCTTCAATTCCAATTTTTCACACAATTTCTGAAAGGAAAACCTTCCATTGTCCCCTATCCCCTTAACACTTGTCTGCATTCAGGTTAACAGTAACTCAATTCAGCAACTTGATTGAAAATTGCTCACGACACAGAGAGAGAGCAAAGTAAACTTTATATATTTTTTTGTTACGTAAAAATAAAGGTTACCCCACCATTGACGCAGGTCGGTGTGTGTAGGGCTGCGCTCAACGTAATGTCAAAGGACAATAGTGTCGTCTTACGTAAGTGTGGGAGAGCAACCTGTGAAAATCTATAGAATTGAGGTCTGCAAAAAAAAGGAAGAAAGACTTCCGTCCAATGTCCTTTCATCTCACATCTTTATCATTCGTCGACCTATCATTGAGAGAAATCGCATTGTGTAAGGACAATTACGATGCTCTGCAGTTTTCTTTATCTTTCTCTTCCTGTTCCATTCAACACGCAGAGTTCATTTTTCGCGGTCAATAACTTTGGATTGACTGGTATAAGGGTGTTCTAAAGGAAGTCTTATCCGACTGGAGTGGGGCTTAGATTTAAGAGGCTTTCACTTTTACTTTGGTGTGCTACACAAAGTATGCGTGTGATATAGTGTAAACAAAAAAAAATTAGGGGCGAAGGAATTTGATTTCGAGACTTTTTCTGCACATGAAAGTTTCATTTGAAATGTTTCTTAAGGTTCAGGGATTGTTGTTACAGAAAGTTTCTAGTCCACATCATCAAACTGATCACGAGTTTCAGAAAACCTGCATACATTTTGATTGATTTGCCACCTTCAACAACAGAAACCTCTTATTTTTATGTAAAGCCCTCACAGTGACAAGCTCAGAATCACTTTTCTTCCTACGCAAGTCAATTCGTTATACAACTGTTCGCGGAATTGTAGTGGCATTACATGTCCCCCATTAACACGTTTTAACTTCAAAACTTCATTAGTCAACTATTATCATGTCTTGGGTTTTCATCGTGCATTTGCATAAGAGAATGCATAATTGCATTTCAATTAAACGACTTAAAAGTAATCGGGTAAGAGAATACCTAATGACAAGCTGAAAGTGAGTATAAATGTGCACGGGGGTGGCAATTTTTGTAACTTTCTCTGTTCGCTCAGTTCAGCTTAAAATTTCCTTATTCTGTCTATCATGATTCAATGGAAAGTAATTAGTACTCATTTTGGATGCTTTTTGTCACTGTAAGACAAAGGATAATGAGCTCTGTACGCTTTTTATAATTCAGCAAGGCATTAGGTAGTTCTTTTGACTTTTTTATGCTGGACAAAGGCAAAATGGGAAAGGAAAATCCTCTTCCGGATAATCACATGATGAAACGTTGTATTGAAGTCGTTAGAAACGGTCTCTGCCAAGATTAGATACTACGAAGAACAATCGTCCCATTTTCAGTACTGAGAACATAACGACTGTCTAATGAAGATAACGAGGATAACCATTGAGTATCACCAACTTCGACTCCCTTGAAGAAGGCAGTTTGAACTGGAAACGATATCTGCTTTTGATGTCCACAACTTCAGTGTTTTGAATACTCATCAGTTCATCTTTAAGCCTACTTTCGGACGCACTCTCTCGTACAATTCGAATGTGGGATGATTCACATAGTTCTGTAGCATTTAAAACCAATGTACATCAGTATCTCCTTTGTCTGCCCTCTATTTTCCCCAATACCCGTGCTTTAGTGTCGATATTGTTCCACTATTTGCCAGCTGATTCAATGGTTGTGGCGTTTATTTGAGATCCTAGCGATTCTATGGGTGTGGAAGGTACTTCTCTTTCATGGAAGCTCATCTGCTCTGCAGTTGCCTGAAGTATTCTTAGGACCTGTCCAACTTGGATCTTATTGTTTCCAAGGCTTTTGTAGCTGCCTGTCTGTCGAGAGCCAGGTTGCTACTTCCCGGATTGCCATGATTTCTACCTAAACTATACTACACCGGCCTACCATACTAATTGTGATTTCCACTTACATAAGTCATTATAATATTAATTAAGTATTTAATTAGCTTTGTCCGTTTATTGACACGTTTATTCATGCTTCGTTTAATTCTATTAAATGCCCCAAGGGTTCTGTTAACCACCCTCTACACTGTCTGTCAATACAGGCCACAAAATGTTAATTAAAAAAAAAAAAAAAAAAAAAACTTTACCATTCGACACAAGTGGTGGAAAATACAAAACCGAAGTAAATTATTTCGACAAACGCCATTTGCAAAAATGGATAATGCACACATATCGATGTGCATAAAAATTCAAACGGAATGGAAACCCCTATGGGTCTCTTTAATTTGATTCCATTTCTGACTTTTATTTATGCTCGCTCGGTTGGTTGGTTGGTTTTTTATTTTTTTTATTTTTTGCCCCAAGGATAAATTTGCTAATTAAAAGTTTTAATTTTCGCTAACTCCTTGCCGTCTGAAAATGTGCACTGTGTTTGCGCCAGAGTTAATGGTGGAACTGACGTAAACTGACAGAATGTTGGGAAAGGCACCATTGTCGTTGCTTTTAAAAAAAAACTAATTTATTTTCATTCAATTGAAACGAAGGTTTATCTTTTACCTTTCTCGTGATGGAGCTCTACAGTTGCACAGTTCCATAGAGCTCCAATGAGACTGCAGGATACTTGAATATAAATGCAATGAAAAGAGCGCCTTTAAGAGGAGAATTTTCCACGCCTAATTAGCGGTAGAAAGGACTAGGATATGCAAAAGACTTTTATCACAATTCTCGAGTTGATTTAGTTTTTTTTTTTTAGTATCTAATTAGTGACGGGGTTGTGCTTATTCCAAAGCACGTTTTCTAGTATAGACCCGATTTTGTTATGATTTTAGAAGTTTCCACATGTATGTGGGTTGTTTTCCTGTTGGAAACATTAATCACTCGTCAAAGTTCCAAAAACTTTTCAACCTATTTGAAAGCCTCCTCTTTGCAATGAAACTTGAAACTCATTACACACCAAATTACGCGGAAGGTTTTGTTAGGCTCCCATCCCTGTTTTGTTTGTGAGAAAACTTAAAATGTCCTGAATTCCTTGAATAGAGAAGCACAGTAGGTGCCACTGCAGTGCTCTGATGAATTGCAAGAGCTAACAGTCAAGTCAGGCAGTGAGCCAAACCTGAAGTGTGAATGAAAGTAATAAAATCCCCCCCCTCCATTTGCATAGGAAAGTGTCTAGAAAGTTTTCCATTTTTGCAAAAAAAAAAGCACTGAAACCTTTAGGTTAGCAGCGTTTGTAAGCGTCAAAAGTTTGTTTATAAATAAAACTACACTTCTTTGTCGAAAAGTACTGGGAAAGTGCTGCCTGCACATTCATTTATTCTGCAACATTACACATAAAGAAGCAAAGAAAAGAAAACAAATTAAATGCTGAAAAGTCCTTAAGAAAATGGAAAATTGTTCAGCACGTAACGGGCAACTGATGGCTTTTGGTTTTGGGAGTGCAAATTTTTTGAGTGCCACAAGTAAACTTGATGAAAAGTTTAACGAGTGCAAAGTTGTCTAAGAATTTTTCGATTAAATTATTGCCATCGGTCTGTACTACCGGATGGACAAGGATCAGTACATTGAATCCTTTTATGTTCCTTCATCACAGTAAATTTGGTAAAACTTAACAAAAATAGGGGAGATAAATCAATTTTGGACCTCGGCGGGACTTGAACACGAAGGCTGTTTTCCATGTTGGATACAACTAATGGTCCTTTGAGGAGTTTCGTAATAACCGAAGTTGACTGTAACTCAATTATACAATGGATGTCCTTTCTACCGTTGTCGTGATAAATTCTGCCACATGATATTAGTCAGCAGAAATTTTCTCAAAATAAAACCAAAAATATCCCCGTCAGCTGAGAAAAATACACAAAAAATTGTGGTGTATCATGATGAATTCTCTATTATGTGTTGGAGAAAAAATAAATAAATAAACAAATGAATTATTTCGTGTTTTCTTATTTTTTTTCCGCCTGCTCCCACATCACGTGGCCTATGACTTGCGACCCCTCTCATGCAATCAGGTAAATTTATTTTTCCCCCTTTCGGAACTTTTTGCAATTGAAAAAAAAAAAACGATGTGACAGGTACGAGATTACATTGTTATTCGACAGGAAAATATTTCATTTCTTTTCCGTCCGTTTTTTTTCTGTAAAAGGATTCGGATGGAATATTCTGAAATCACTAACAATGTGTTTTTCTCATCGAAAAGATGAAAATTGAAAAACAAAAAAAATATTAAAACTGACGTTTTTTTTTTTTTTCCTTAAATTAGAGCGCCCGTCAGCCCCCTTATCATCAAAGTGATCAGTAGAACGTAAAAATGTTTGTCCATCATTGACAGGCTACGAGTAGCTAAAAAAAAAATCAAAATCTCAAACATCAATTATTTTTACGACCCACAAATAAAATTCGCTCGGTATTCAGTCATTCTCTCACTCACTCACCCGCTCAGGGCACTCGACGTCGACACAAAAAATTAATAAAGAATCTGCAGTGAGGTTTGTATAGCGTGTACATATGTATATATACTTTTATTTAATGATATTTTCATTTTGAATTGTTTATTTGTTTTTTAAACTCCTTGCCAAATGCTTAGACGTAACAAAATGACCCCGAGAATCACAGCTGCGAATGGTGTCGATGTTGGCCATCCGAAATGTATATTTTATGGGGCTTTTGTGTCGGCAAGAATGGCATCCATTTATGTGTTTTGCTGTTTATGTGTGTGTGCTAACGTGAAATAGGTAAAGTCGCTTGGAGGCACGTTCGAAGATGAGAAAATGTTAAGGTTTTCCCAAGAAAAATAAAAAAAACAATATGAGGTGGAGATTAGTACAGGAACAGAAGGCAACGATGTTTATTTTTAAAATTTAAATTGAACATAGAAATTCAGATTGAAAGATAAGCAATAACTGAAACTTCCTTATGTAGCTCTAAAAGGGTTATGACTACCCTTAAACTAAAGTGCTACAGAGTTTATGTAGATCATTCTACAATCGTGTTGCACGGTTTAGAACAGAATCTCTATGTTTAGCGCTACGTCTGAAAGTAGGCTTAAGGGTGAACTGATGAGCATTCAAAGCATGACGCGTATTGCCAGGTGAAGTGTAGAAGAGGCTGCCATTCCTCTGTTTGTAGAAGAAACTATAAAAAAGTGAGAAGCATGAGACATTTTTTCAGTGTTCAAGCGAGCTCGCAATGTCCCTGTTACCTACAAGTCTTGAAAGTTTTTGGTGCACCAAATCAGATGTGAGCGATTTTTAGACTAATGAACTCCTTAAAAATTGGCCAGATCAGAAGAGGTAGAGCGTTTTTAGCAACTTCGAATACCGAAAATGAAATGTTATGTACACTGTCATTCAAAACCAATGCGCACAAGTACCTCTTCCGTTTGTTGGTAAAAATTTTTCGTCATGCTTTCGAAAAAAAAAAAAAAAATATCATGACAAAAGTTCAAATACTCACAAGCAAGACTGCAGTGAAAGTCTTCAGATTTCAGGACTCCAACAACTTTGTCAATTTTTGTATTTGTATATCAAACACCGCACCATTCATGACTTTTTTTTCAAATTCTAATAGATACATTTCCATCTCACCCTACTATATTTAAATTTTGTTGAACACATTAGTGTACAAAACTCAAATTTACTTAGGTGCTGAGCCGTAACATAACCACCTACCGCCGCACCGCGTTTTTCCAGTTCAATCCATACATATGGTATTTGTTTAGCCTCTTTCAACCCGATCAGGTCGGCATCGCAAAGATGAACGACCGCATTTGTTGCTATGCTCACGGTACTAGAAAGCATCACATCTATGTATGTACACAGTATAAACTTTTTTGCTAAAGGCGTGCCTGACCTACACCAGAGCTACGCGTTGTGAGCTAGTTTTTCCCACTATATTTCGCATCATAAAATAGAAAAAAAAGAAGATTTTTATATTTCACACATTCGGCACGTTCCACACGCGAGGCGGACACATACGAAGTATATTAGACGCGCATATCCGTGCCTTGTCGTAAATTTCGCTTTCTTAGAGCTTATTTTCAACTGATTGAAGTTGATGTAATAAAAAAATTAAAAATAATAAAAAAAACATTATTTAGCAGTGCTGCTGTGATAGTTCACTCTCATCTCGGTACACCAATAGAGCGTATAGTAGAAATAAATTAAACTTAGATTGACTATGAGATGAGATATAGTGCATAAGAAGCCGATTGATTGTGTGCCGGGACTTTAAGTGCGTTAAATGTGATGTGTAGTCGGGAGTGAGAAGGGTGTCCAACTTTTATACGGACAATTGACGGGTGTGACAATGATTGATTGATTTCGGTTGGGGGATTTTTTTTTGCACTGGCAATAGCAGTTGATTAACGGGGGCAGAAAGTTGTTGTTGATATTTTCATTTCAAAAGAAAGTTAATTTTTCGCTTCAAGGGGGATTTAATTTAATGGAATAACTTAAAGAGAATTCATTATTTTACAATATATGTACTTAAATGTGTGTTAGATGTGTCACGCCTTTTGTCCAACGTGAAGGTAGTTCATTGCCTTTGCTGTACAGACTCTTGTTTCTTTAGATGAATTCTATCAGAAGTTTAAGTGACGAAAAACTTCATTCAGCGTAACAAAAAGTGAATCATTTATTTTTTGTCACATACCTGTAGGCGCAAACTAGATTTTGTGGTGGAAATAGTTGATTTACTTTTGATTAAGAGTGTTTTGTGCCTGTTTTGCCTGAATTCAAGTCTTGTAAATGTTCTCTTGTTCTCTCTCGAAAAATTAAGTCAGAAACGACTTGTAAAACTCTACGACTTAGTCTAATCAAATGACCGGGATTCTTCTTATCGAGGATTGCCCAAAATAATATTCGGTTCTAGGCCCGTTTCCAAATTTGTCAAGCTTATATAGGCTCCATGCGGGGTTCCATCGTCAATTTTGGAATAAGGGAAGGGTGAAGTAAAAAACTATTTCTGACCTCGCCAAGTTGTTAGAGCCAATTGTAGTACATGTACTTCCAAATGAGTTTCCCTATTGTAAGCATGACTAACTAGTCGGCATAGACTACCACATTTCCTTCACTTCACTGAATAATCTATTGCCAAACACTGTAAGTCTTCTCTAACAAAAGGATCCAATAAATCTGACTTCATCTGATTCACAAACAACAAAATTGGCCATGAATGACTAAAAGTGGATAACAAAAGCAGCAACAGTGGCAGTCCTTCGTTTTAACGGCACCAAAGTACAGGACTGGGTTTTTCCTTGTTGCTTATTTGGTTATTAAATTTTATTTATATGACAGTTGAAATGGCGATCAATAATAGTGCTGACCAATTGCCACACACACACACATTGAGAAAACCCTTCATTTCACCAAGTCGCCATTAAATGATGGCAATTTTCTACACATATTCCCTCTATTGACCATTTAATTTATTTCCCCCGCTCTGTTGGTCCTTCTGCCATTTGGAATTTCTTGCTTCCGGTGTGCCAGTAGATTTCTTTTATGAAAGGGGCTCGCATAAAACGTGTTGTCGTCATTTCCTATATCCTATGTGTGGTGCTTTGTATCGCTGCCCTTCTTCTATAATTGGACGTTAGCAACAAGTCTCAAGACTTATGTGAGTTCTTCAACAATGTAAATGATATGATTGTTATTAGGTATATTCGCGTGTTTTCGAAAAATTAAATATCGTCAGTCAGAGGATCATGAAGCGGCGGCGGGCCCTTTGTGGTCTTTGTGTGTTGTGTTCTCAGTAAATCCATGGAAAACCGCCCACCAGTGCGACCAATTAGGGGAATTATTCTGCACAATGAGTGGAAAAGTTTACTAGCAACGAAATGTTCTACCAGAAGCAACACAGATTGTTATGGTCTTTCATTTAGCACAGGATGGCAGGGAATGGAAAATGTCAGTAAAGTAGAACGTATTAAGCGGTGAAAAGAAAAACCAAAATTGTTGTCAATAAATTTTGAATGAAGGGAGCTTTGATTGAAGTGGTTAATGGTTGTGGTACTGGTACTGGTACTGGTAAAAGCCGCCTTTAGTAATTTTCTTAGAAAATGTGTTACAAAAGAAAGAGAAAGCTATTCCTGGCAATGGATACTTAAGTTTGGCGTGTTATTTATTAAATAGACTCTGAATATTCCAGTGACTTGAGCGGGAAAAGTCATGTCGGTTGTGGTGTGGTCTTCTTGGATTTTTATTTTCCACGAAGTCGAACGTCTTTGTGTCAGACATTATTTATAAAAAGAAATCGAAGAAGATTTGAAATGGCTTTTGTCAACTGTATCGAAGTGGTATATGACGGTATTTTCTACGCTAAACTGCCGCACAATCGGCCGTCTATCAAGCGTATTCCAATGTTTTTACTTCGACCTCTTTCTTCATCGGAAATACGGCTCATCCTAGTCGGTAGGAATCGAGAGTATTCACTCATAAAGATAGAGTTTATAGCAGGACCATCTTATCGTTTGCTAAGAGAACAACGTCATCGGCTCACAGCTTTTTTTTTTTATAATTCACTAGCGCTAAAGTGGTTATGAATACCCTTATGATGCTATTTACACAGCGCTAGTGTCCATAGTAAGTTTTCTTAGAATTCGCGAGTCAGGAGATCCATCGCGAGATTGAAAAGTAGCTGATGGGTACCCACTATTCGAATCTGTCTCCTGGTGAGCTGTAGAAATTGTTTCATTTATTTTCGGGAAGTGGTTGAAAGAAATTGTGTCAGTCGAGTATTTTATACTCCTTTTACGAGTTCTTAATGGTAAGCCACGGAATTGTCTTGGCGACGCAAATCCTTTTCTGTCCAGTTCGCCCGCTTTTTCGTTGCCTTCCTACCCGCTGTGTCATGATATCTAAATGCGATGACCTCTGTTTGTGTTGGCTGGTGAAATGAGCATTGAAAGGCATTGCCATACTAGTTTCGAAGTTATTTCGTATGCATTGGTTGCTAGCAGGGAGATTTTGAGAATTCCATCAACCAGGTGGCTTAACCCTCCTTTTGATTTCCCATAAGTTTCACTAAAAAGAGCATACCATATTGAGGTAGATACAACTTCAAGCATTTAAAACTTTACTTCGTCGGCGAAAGCTACGATAAAACTATGACATTTAATATTTTATGCCATGAATGTTAATTTTGCGGTCCATTAAGCGTAGAGAGAGACCTTAAATAGCCAAACAAAGGTGATTTTTCACAGGTGCCGTTTGGCATTTAACTCAAAAACGATGGGAATACTCCTGTTAGTTTTTAGAAATAAACTTTAATACACCATAGATATGTTTCCAAATAATTTTTTTAATTTTTATTTTCAGATCGCACAAAACTCTAGGAACAAAAGTATTAAAAATGTATTAAACAAAAAACATATGTGAGTACTTAAATAATTTATTTTCTAAATTTAAAAATTATATATCCCACAAATAATTGATTTAACAAGAAAATTTAACATAAATAATTTCCGACTCGTTGGCTCCTCCATTTTGTGTAAATTGCAATTAATTTTGTACTCAAAAAGCAAATTGACCATTAAATAAATTACCTTTGCTGTGAAGCTGAATCGAAGGGAGAGGGCGGCTTTGGGTTAAAGTACTTTTGAATTAAATATTGTGTAAGGGACTGTGTTTTTGATTTATATTGCATATTTTATATATGAGCTCCAAAAGAGTGGAGTGGAGGGACAAACCTTTGGTAATACATATATTTTTCATTTTTTTTTTTCTGTGCGTTGTTCAGGGTAATAAATATAATTTATGAATTGATTTTGATTTTCTCTAGTCTTTTTGGGCTGAAATTGAGTATGTAAATGGTTGTAGTGGGAATAATTTATTGATGTGTAGCAAGTGGTCAGTTTGTAGAAGTTTTGCAATTTATAAAAGTATTTCGGTTTGAAATGAATAATTACAAAACGTTGTAAAATGTTTTTGGAATCGGTTCAACGAATTTTGTTTCAAATGGTTTTTATTGTTGTGCCCTGAGCCGTGTTACAGAATTTTTGATGTGTCAGACAATGTCTAGAAATAGGTTGAATAATTCATTTCAAAATATTTTTTGTCCACTTTCATTATTGATGTCGAAGTAGACACTATACACGACCTAGGATGCAGTGCCTTGTTATGACGTTAATTTGGAGAGCTGATGTTGGTTTTTGGTAAAAATTGTCGATCGAGTGAAGCCTAGCATTGGTGCAAATCAGATACTTAACAAACGATATAGGCGTGACCTAGGTTCTTTCTTCATGCCCCAAAAGAGCTTTGACTGGCTAGTTTGTCAGCCGCATAGAATGTCGTAATGAGCTAGGTAGGTTGAAGAGCCTTCAACTATGAACTAAGACCCCATTAATTGTAATATTGTAGTCCTTCACTGCTCTAGAGCGAATGGCAGCCTGGTTGTGTATATAATTCACAATATCTGCACATAACACTGGGTTAATCTTGAGTCCAATAGCGGCGCGATGGACAGCTGTGACTTCGGCCTGAAAGATGTTGCAGTGATTATTAGGAAGGCCGAACGAGTGATGAATGTCAAGGTTCCTCTGAAAATACAGAAGTACCGATTCTCTCAGCCGTAATTATAGTCTCATTATAAAGAACTTTGCTCTTCAATCCAGTAGGCAACGTACAAGTTGATTTAGGTAAGTTGCTCTAAAGTTATAGATTTTTGGCATGCCCAGCATTTTACTCACACAATTGATGAGTGTCGCGCAGCTTTATGGTGATATTGTGGATTTTTGTAACTTGAATACATTCATGATCCTTTCTTTGGGAATTTGTCCGGTTGCCAAGCCGTATTCAGGAGCTTTGTTGGTTTTGAAATTGCCGAAATGTTGTTTAAGTTCCACCAGCGTTACAAATTTGATGCTTGCATCAGCTAGGGTACAATTATCCTCTTTTCAGTCTTTTCCCTATCGCTTAGTTGCAGATGATTAGGGATTTAATGTACTCGATCAAATCCAATCCTGTCGCCCCCTTAAATTTAAGCAAGCATCTACTTCCTCTTTCGCGATTACCCACAACTTTGGATGCATCTACATTGTCACCCACTTAGTTTCAGCAAACCCACGCAGTGTTTTCATGTCCGATTTAATTTACTTAACAGAAGCACTTTCGTAAAATTGAAAATGATGTGATTCTTCCTCCGTTAAGAGCCAACCCAATACGCCATTAACTTCTGAAAATGATATGAAATTTGTAGCTCCTGTTCTCTGTCTGCCACCACACACACGATTGATGTACTTTTGTCAACAAGTTCTGCATCTTAAATTGATTACTTTTTGGCAAGCATCCATATTGAGGGTATTTTTTGCTTTACATTTGTACAACAATGTTGCTGTTGCTCTGTCGTTCTGAGATTTAAAAACATTTAATTGCGAGCTGATACTTGTGTAATTCGCTTTCATTAAATTTGTGTTTTCATTTGTGTATGTAGAATGGCGTGACGTGCGGTTAAACGATTGTTTAACAAAGCCAGACCACCTGGCTACTAGGTGCCAGCCGGCAATAGGTGTGATATCACATCATCATCGGTGACCACGATATGATAAAATATTATCACGTCACACGCGCGGTTTAGGAAAACGGAAAACTACAAAGCAATGGCAGTTGTCTGGAAAACCTGACGACGAAAAGATTATTATTGCTCTTTCGGCTTGCAGCGGGACCATAGAAACATAAATCAGAGTTTATGCGAGAAGTGAGAAAGCAAGCAAGCAAGCGGACAAATACTAGGAAAACATGGAACAAAAATTAGGAGAAGCACAATGATAGGTAGTTGCTGTTTGTAAATAGAGAGTCGGCATTGGTTTGCAGAAGTGAATTGTGCCACTGCAGCAGGGGTACATACAGTATGGCTGTCTCTTTTTATATTTATGAGGTGTTTTTAATTATGCGATGAAACACATAAATTTCGATACAGTCAAGTAATTTCCCAGTCCTCCTTGGCCCGTGTGATCTGCTTTTTGTTTGAAGGCAAAGAGGGACGGAATTTATTAATTGGCCAAGATGACATCATTCTCCGACAGTTGATGGGTGTTTTGTTAATCTGTTTAAAAAATTAACGACAGATATTATCCGATTAGTACTGACAATGATCGTCGTTAGATGTCACTTTGGAATGAATTGTGAAAAGTAAAAAAAATAAATAAAAATGTTACGTATACGCCCCCGCAATTTTCTGGTACTGAAAGTATTCACGTGAGTTTATTCTTGTCATGTGAATCTATACGATTTTTTTTTTGCGGTGTGGTGATAAGTAATGAATCCGTTGATAACCGTGGCTTAGTGGTTAGCGAGGTAGACGAGCTGGGACGGATTGGGGTCAGCAAAACAACAGCAACATCACCTCTCGGGACGGTATAATTTGTCATGAAAAACTTCTCATTTAGCTTTTCGGGGTCGGCAATATAAACGTAGATCTCTCAGTTCTTGTAAAAAAGTTCACAAGCAAAGCACGAATAGTTGCGGGAAGCTACGCTGTGATCCTCTACGGACTGTAGCGCCAAATGCTTATAATTTTATCGAATACGAAGTACCTCCTGTCATTTTTACATTGCCATCAATGCCCTGAAACAGCTTTTCTAGATTTTAAGCGATACTTCCTACCTGATGCTTTACAACCTACATTGATCCCATCACACCTTTAAGTTTAAGCAAAAGATGGATCACTTCTGCTACCTCAGAAATTGGAAGCACTAAATTGTACTACACTAAGCATTTATTAGTCTCAATGCAACTCGTCCTTTCCAATTTCAAGGAGAGAGCATTGGTTGTAATCCCTCCCGGGCTTAAAATAAGATTCAAGTCCGAGCCAATTTCTCGCTCGATGGCACAGGCCATAAATTTCATCCTTGTGGTGGTTGACCACAGCAATTAATTTCCTGGAAGACGATGGGTGGTGTTTTTCTTATATCATGGGCTGTTTAAATCAAATCACTTTGCGGTGATTACCTAATTTAGTTTCATGTGGATTGGGTACTTAGCACCCTTGGAGGTAAGGTTCAGTACAAAATCGCAATTTTATATTTTCTTTTGTATTACCCTTGACAACAAGTGATTAGAGAATCCAATCGCTATTTCATTATTACCTTCTTCTTCTTCTTCTTCTTCTTCTTCTACTCTGCCTCTTGCATTTGGAATTTGAATTGCAAATCCTGTAAACTTTTGGCCAAATGCCTCCTGGCAAAAGAGAGAACACGTTTTGGAAGATATAATAGGATGATCTCTTCCACAAGCCAGTGCTGGAAATACCATTAATACAAATTCCCTCTCTTGTTTATCCTTTTTTTTTGCCTTCCTTGAATAAATTCTGAAATTGCTTACAGAAAGGGTTCTGCTGTAGGAAGGTCGGTTAGCGGTTGATGATGATTTTTCTCCTCGATTCAGCTCAATGTAATAGTAATCGATTTTTATAACCCATCCTGTCTTTTGCTATGCTAGCAAATAGTGCTTGGATAATCGTGCACTTTTACAAGACATATGAACGAGAAAGAGAGCGCATTAGAGTATGTAGAGAGCGTTAAAAACAGATTGTGTAATGGTAGTTTGAGTTTCAAGGATATTCCGAAAGGAATGTAATCGTTCAAGGACGTCGAACATGTAACCCAACAGCAGTCCTGGAAATTCATTTCCATTTCGTAGGTTAATCGAGGTGATTCCATTTATTTCCAATGACGATAGAAGTCATGGGTGTTACGTCGGAAGGTTTATAGATTCGAACAATTGTTGTTGCAAAACGTAGATTTTTTATCATCGAAAGGTGTACCTTATTTTTGAATTTAAAAGCTTTCTCTTGTCTAGCCATCAATTATTTACAAAATTATATAAATTCCCCTTGAAAAGCATTACACCTCATTAAGTTTTAAAATGAGCAAATTAAATCCTACTTATCTTAATACACAGAAACATTAAATTTTTCGCGTCCTGTAAACCTACCAGATCCCAAATCCTACCAGCAATCCACCACATCATCTCTGCCAATTATGTTGTTACCAAAAAAAAAAGGAAACGGATGAAATGGAATTCTTTTTTCCCTATTTCGTTGAATCTAAATATTTTCATCCCTTGGGATTATTATTTTTTCACCCAATCCAAGTTGGTCCTCTGTGATGAATCTGGATAGCAGGACATTGCAGGGACATAAGTCTATTAGAATTAAGTTAAAAAAAAAAAACGGGATAATATGCGCACAGGTAAACCACAGTTGGTAAAGAAATAAAAAGAACAAATTTATCATGCATAAATGAAGAGGAAAGGATGAAATGGGTAGGACATCAGGACATCACTTGGACACGTGTTTTTGAGTGAATTATAAATTAGTATAAATTTTGCAAAAAATATTTCCCCGATGAGGTGCAAAAATAGATGCATGAGACATTTGAAAGATTGACATGTTTTGGATGAACATGGTTCGATGGAAAATGGAAAACTTGTCACCGTAATTGGTTGAGTAAAACTTTTGTTCAATGTGAGAAAATTTTACAGGAAAATGTTACAAATATACAGCAGGCTACATGCATCATCATAAATTTGTAGCCTGTAAAAACTGTGTGAGATTTCAAACAAATGCAAAGATATCCATTTCCTGGTCGTAATATAATTCCATCAGATATCTGTAAATGTAACCATTCACGATTCATAAATCATTTTTCCTGTCACTATCTTTCTCCCCCTTCCTTCCTTCTTCGCTTGAAATAAATTTTCAATTTTCCCAAAAACTGATTAAAATGTGTTTTTCGTTCGCGTTGCCAAGAACAGATTGAAAATCATAAATTTCTTACAACTTTGCTAGCCTTGACCAAATGTTTTATTTTTTTTTTCTTTTAACTCTTATCTATAAATCTTAGCTTTGTTGCCAAACGAATTATATTCGCCAATTGATAATTTATTACCCCACCCCCTCTCTTAAGAGAGACGTTGCAAGATGTTGTCTTGTATAAAAATATTTCATCACAAACTTATAAATTGACGCATTTGTTTTACTATTTAGCTGCTATACATTGTTGCTTCCGTAGGAATTTTGTATCTACAAGGCCCGGTCCATGTGATAAATCTATAGAACTGCAGAAATTATTTTCTTATGTCACTCGTCTCTCGGCTGCGCTTGGCAATCGTGTCGGTTGTACTGTTCTATTTGTTGAGAAATTTCACTTTCATCTTTGTAGATTGCTGCAGTTTATCTAAAAACGGAGTCTGGCTGCGCGTCAGGGAGGGTATATGCCGCGGGAGAAGACATAATTAATGATTATTGTGACTTTGTATATTGTATGGTATGCCTTGTAGATTCTTACATTGATATATGGTAATAGGGTGTAGATGCTGTTGGGATAGGCGAGTTGTAGGTGGCGTTTCGATGTGGGAGTGCAATAAGAAGCACGTTCTTGTCATCCTTGAATGTTGTGTCTTTTTTTTTTTTTTTTTTTAATCACTGAATCAGGTGTGTGTTCTTGTACCTTCATATATACATATGTATTCGCTTACATACTGGAACACTCCACTGATGAATGGAATATTTTGAAGAACCACCACTTCAGGTTTCAGTCTTTGCTTCGAGGTTGGTGTCCAGAATAACTGGGTCGAATCGGTTGATGTTGTTATCATTGCTTTATAATTCACAGTATTTCTTTTTGATGTCATCATGATCAACTTTTCAAGTCATATGACCACCCTACACTGCTAGTAAAGTGGCAAACAGAACTCTTGGCCACAATTTTCATCGTCATGGTTGGAAAAAATCGGATATTACATGCCTAATTTTACACGCGTTCCAAAAACGAATGTGTTACTTAAAACCTGTCTTGACCGTGAGCTCGTTCCTCTGGTTTAACAGAGTCAATTAATCAACGCCATCACCAGTCTTCCTGAATATGATTAATCCTAAACTTGAATTTAAAAACCCATGTCTTCCCACATAGATAATGCTCCTAATGAACCAATATTAACACAAGGTCACCACACACCACACACTGTAATCATTTATTACAACAGCTCCCACTGTTTCTTTTGGAAACGCAGTAACCTTCACAAATAAAAAGGGGTTCGGTCGACATCGGCATACAAAAATTTTAAATTTACAAGTCATCTAACCTCTTTTCGAGAAATTCTAACAATTAGTCATACTCACACCACTTCCATGTGCACTGCATTGTACTGTGGAAGCTTTTAGTTTCCTCTTAAGTCTAAGCAAATGAACTCATTGTTCGATAAATTATAAAATATACTTTTCAAGACCTCTTCAGTCGGGCCTGTCAATCATTATGGGTGACGAACGACTTATTAGCAACACCTAATCTCGAGGGTACATATGATGGAAATGTGTGTGTGTGTTTGTGCAAACGTTGTGGTTCCGTTGATGTTCCACACCCAGCCTGATTGATTTACATCACAAAATGTGGGCGAACAATAAAAAAAAAAAGTTAAATAATCGTGAGCTTGCAAAAGCGGCAGATGAATGGGGGTCCATACATCAAGAACAGCGTCGTCGTCGTCATAGTAGCCGCCAACTTCAAAGGCACACACCATCTTTTTGGTTTTTATTCTTGTTCAGCCGTAGAAACGAAATAGGGTTCGGGTTAGCAACACACAACAAAAGAAAATTAATTTCATTGAGTTTTATTGAGCCTACAGTGCACGGGCTGTTAAAAGTATATTTGATTGATGAACGTTCATCGATTGACGGCTGAGTTTGGTTCTTTTTTTTATCTCTCGTTTCGAGGATTATCTCTTAAATTGGAGTTTAGGTTAGGCACTGAGTATTTGGGGGGGAATAAGTCTACTTGAGCCATGATTTTTTATGCAAACGAGGGAGTGGAAGCATACGAAGATCTTAAGTGGCAAATCACGATTTAGGTTTTTTTTTGGGAAAATCGGAAGAATGTATGAAAAGTGGTATTTTGTGGGGATAAGACGGCAATTGATTGGTTTTTTTCTTTGATTCTTGAGTTGATAATCTACGATCTTGATAAGATTAGGTACATCTCCACTGAAAGAAATGCAAAATAGGCCAGTTTAGCCTTAAAGCTGATCTCATTATGAAGTCCTAACCAATCAAAATGGAATTTCAAAAACTACACATAAAAGGACCACTCCACAAACTAGACATCAGACTATGAGACCAAAAAAAATTGCTAAAGTCGGCATGAAATAATAATTCTGATGTCCTCGTTTCTCTCTATACCATACATGGCTTATAAAACCTATTATGTTCTACAAACGAATAGGTATCCATTCAAACAGTGGCTCCCATTGAAAGCCTTCAATAATAGAATCCGCCAAGCAAAAGATGAAGAAAGTCCCGAAATAAAAGACTGACTTTGCCCTCTTGCCACGCGGTTATTCCTTTTGTGTATAATTGAACGGTTCTTTTGTCCTGAATTTATTAGATCTCAATTTCCTTCCTCGCTACCTCGGAATAATAAAGCAAATTGGTGGTTGTAGCAACAGCAGTTCTCTCTGTTAAGGATTGCAAGGTTGTTCCTTTTTTTTTTAATCCTTTTAAACATCTGGTGGGAACTGAGTGTGAATCGAGATAAGGCCGCCTTCTCTTTTCGCTTCCAATTTTATAATTGCCTTCGCATTTGTGTACTAGTCCGGTCCAATGAATCACCGGTTCTGTGCGAGAATTATTTCTGCTAAATAAAATCACAAAACATAAACACTAATATGCTAATTGATTGGACTGGATGTATTGTCAAATTTATTCTCATTCGACGAAGTAGTTGAGTGCGCATGGGGGCAACGGACACTTGATGCTGTCCATCCATGTGAGGCTTATGGCTCATTAATTAGTGAGTTGAGTCTATTGCGGGACACAAATCGTTTAGCGTTAGCTAATAATTTGTTTGATTTATTCAATGCATCTCGAGCTGGGATTTCGGTGAAGGTCAGAGTAGGAATAAGATGACTGTGATTACAGCATTAGATGAGGTGGTTGATCTTTATAAGCTGGATGTTAATGATTTAATTAAACTGACGCAGGCAGAGATACAGTTCGGTGGCCTTTGAGTTGTGTGCTTATGGTGTAATCCATCGTTACGAAAGTTATTATTTTTGTAACAAAGTGGGTAGTGATAGGTATGATGATGCATATGCGGGAGCTGAGGGAAAGGCGTGAGTTACGCAAGGTATTGTTGTTAGAAGATTTGTAATGGAGATGTGATCATTTGCTTCAGATTGTACGTTCTCCCGTTCAAGACTTAAGTAAATCTTTAGCAAATCCCAACATTATCTACACTTTTTGGAAGATCAAATCGAGGGTTTGATGAGACATTTTCTTCATTCTTTTTAAATTTATTCATTTCCATTAGTGGTTCGGTTGTGATACCTATTTCTTCGTCCTCATGTACCTCTTCACCTCTGTATCCCCTGCATATGTCATCATCACTCAGATGTGGTCTTTGCGACAGCCCTTCACATGCTTTGGTAATATCTGTGTACCCGCCTAGCTATCAATGTAGATCGTAATATCTTTCCGTGACGGTGACTCTAATTCGGCG
Organism: Criorhina ranunculi; assembly: GCA_951813785.1. NCBI lineage: Eukaryota > Metazoa > Arthropoda > Insecta > Diptera > Syrphidae > Criorhina > Criorhina ranunculi. The sequence goes on along the minus strand of OX638384.1, from coordinate 62,356,610 downwards.
GCACTTATCATTGTTAGAACCCCCACCTGAAGCTTCTAAGTTCTAACTCTTCAGAGAAGAAACCTGCTCCTATGCTCATGGCCAGTTTTGAATCATTTGGACTAATTATAAATTTTGTTGTTCTCCTCCCACTACTCCAAGAAGATGCACGAGAAAAGTCTTTTGTGTCCACACAGATCTGACTTCTGAGCACGGCCATATGAATTCGCTCCCCACTGTTTGACTGGCTAATTCTTACAGTACTCGGTCTTAGGTCTAGAGGCAAAGAATAAAGAATTTCTTTCATTGCCATTGTTGATGTTGTCCTCATCGCAGTGCACAGTTGATGCGTTAGACTGCTAAGCGAACTGACACAGATTCGAATCAGCAAAAACAACACCATCGGTCGGCAAGCAGTGACAATGACTGCTTTTTAAGCCGCCGTTCAAAGTAAGCCACCCTTGCCTCCGTGCGAAAAATCTAGACCTATGAGCTGCTGCACCAACAATTTGTAATCCAACTGCAAATTGTTTAACTTTTACCACGTTAAGTCAAAGATTTCAACGACTTCATCATTTTGATTTGCCTAAGGCAATAGGAATCTCTAAAATTAATAACTTTTCATAGTTCTTCTGAGATCGTCTAAATTTGTCCTCCAACCCGATAGTCCTTTCGTTCAAATGAATCTCAAACTCATAAAACCACGGTCATGATTTACCTTTTAATCGCTACCACATTGGAAACCACAGACTATGCGAATTTCGGTTACACCAACCTATCAACCTTGGATAAAAATAAATCCCCCATTCCGCCATATTGGTTTGAGTGGTTGTTCATTATGTTTTATGTACCTGTTCGGGGATAACACCTAATAAAATGGTTGATATTTAGAGTGCCATGGGGCCACAGAGCAATTTTAGGCATCATAAAGAAGCCGACAAAAAAAAAAAAATATGCCAATAAAGGCCAATATCCTTGGGGGATAATGAAAGAAAACCAATCAATTTATATTCGCAATATCGAAATACCAAATGCACACATACTCGTACATAGATATGGATTTGTGAAGCTTAAGCTTAGGGCACACACGTGCTTGAACAAGCAGAAGGAAGTCACTCAGTATATCATATGGAAAATCAATAATGCAACCGATTCTTCAGAGCACTGATGCTACTACCAATCCCAGGAAAAAATCGCTTAAAATCTTCCCTTCTCCGGTGGTTTCCTTTTAATTCATGACTTCGTGCGCTCCATTTCCAGTGCTTGTGTACCTTCGAAAGCCGGAAGTTCAAGTAAGTGTACGATGGGCTCGTACAGAGAGATGAGTTAGGTGTGGCTTTTCCAACTTACATATTTTTTTCTTCCCTATTTTTGTCTTTCAATGCAAACACAGGCCAGGCAGAGGCAAATTGCCTCTCCCGGCAAAGACTCATCTGGGTAGCACCTAATCTCATGAAATTACTTCACGCGCACGTTTATCAAAACAAATTCTTCTCAACTCTGGAGTGGAGCTGAGGTTTTTTTTTTATTTCATTTTTATTTTTATTTTTATATTTTTCGTGTTCATTCTCTGGAGATTTGTGTCTGGAACTGTCTGGCTTTGTACGGGATTGCATGGATTTCTTCGTTAGACGCGATGATGCGGAAAAGACTACAAAAAAAAAATCGAAACTTTCTGAGCGGTAATTTATAAAAATACATATACCTATCGTACGTTTGTGCTTTCCGTGGGTTTTTGCTCCTTTTGGAGAAGGATATTTGAAACATGTTTGCCATGAAGTAACCAGTTTGTGGTTACGTTAGCAGCCTTTCGGTGGTCAAGTTATTCCTTCTTTTCAAGGTAAACATCTTTTTTTTTGTACTCGCTGTGTTCTCTTCTTTCTAATGTCTGGCTGGCGGTTTTCTTCTTTTTATTTAATTTTTTACTTTAAAATTAAATTTTAAATGGTTTCTCTGTTCTTCTTTGTTTTCGTTTCAGGACTCGTCAAGTGTAGTGAAGTTTGCCATGTTTTTTTTTTTTGTTTTTATTTGGTAAGTGAACGCTTTCTTTTATTATATTGTATTGTATTATTATTTTATTTTACATTAAGTGTTAAGCGTTTGCAAAAGGCATTCTCTTTCGTCTCTGAATGTCAAAATTTCTTCACTAATGTTGGACTTATCCATGCGTGTCCATGACAAAAAATCGATGACAGTTGTTACTAACCCATCAATTGGTTTCCAAGTTCAAACTTTTTTTCCTCAACTTATTCCTTTTTGTTTGTAGACAATAAGAATCTCATCTTTTCCGCCAATTCTACAACACTCGCCAGCTCATGTGAGCTGTCAAACGACAAAACACCCAAAAACCGTTCAGAAAAGAGAAAAATAATCTTTTTCCATTTTCCCAGTCGGGGTTGCAAAGTTTTTCCACTTTTCATCGTTGATGTCTTCCCAGTGGACATTGTGAAAACAAAAGGAAACCCAAAACCACTGACAGCTCTAATTTCAAGTTTATTCCTCCCCCCTTTCTTCAAGGATGCAATGCATTTCTTTTGAGATACACCACAGCAGTCCTCCTTGAAAGTAAGCCAAACGATTATTGTATCGATGATGTCAGATATAAAACCATACTGTTTAGAATCAACTGCTTATGTTTGTTTGTGAGAGCAGCAGTGTGTCCCTAACTACAACCAGTGCACAGACTCCACCCCACGCATAGACTGGAAGGGGTACTTAATCGACAATGATGACAATTCGACATTTGGCCACAAAAATGAACAATGTATGTGTGTATGGGTTGAAAATGCGGGCGGGTACCACAATTGTTTGTATTTCCTGAAGTTCAGACTTACGGCTAATGGATGCAATTTGGCTTTCGCTGTGGCAGTGCCAATGCGTCCCGGAGATGGTTACACATCGACAACCGCAAACCGACGAACGACCGAAGAAGATGTTTATTTTTCCTGTGAAATCTTTGAAAATTGCAAAATAAACAATAAGCACTCGGGAAAGGAGTAGAAGGAGTACAAGCAAAGATACCAAGTTGGAAGATTAAAGTTCCATTGGTGGGTGTGACATGAAGGGATATATCCACTGCGAAGACAGGTGGTACCAGTTCTATTTCCGCATACCGAATATGGGATGCAGTTGTGGTGTTTGCTTTTTGCGAGAATATCGTTTTCTTTATTGAGTTGGCGGTAAACAACGCTCCATTGTATGCCATTAGACAACTGGAAAATGGTAAGGATGATGGAAGTGTTTGGAAATTATTTGTTTGTGGGTAGTTTGTGAGTCATGTGTCATACCAAACAGACAATCATTTGAACAGCATATCACAACGGATGTGTTAACCTAATCATTTTTCTTGGATCTCATCTCGTTGACTTATCACATAGCTTATGCAAGTATAACCTCAGCTCTTGCTCTTTAATTGTAAATCTTTTTAATGCTTCTTAAGACACCGCACACAATCCAAAATGTAAACTCATTTAATTTTGCACTTAGTGCTACGTTCTCCTCTTCGTCGTTTCACTAGGAGGAAGAGATTACGGATCATCCTCTATTTTTTTACACATCATATCCAAATGAATGCCTTTGCATCCATGGTAATCCACCAACCGAAGTATCATTTTATCCCCGTCGTTCGAAGAGCGATGATTTCGTGACATTCCGTTGTCAATACGATCACGTTTAGTGTTTTGTTCTGGGCACCACTGATTTCCCTAATTTATAACCCAAACGATGGCACAAAATGGTTGCTCCCCCCTCTATGCTCTGTATTTGAAAATGGTGGCTTGCCAAACTTATGTAACCAAAAAGAAAAAAAAAAAAACCTATATAACGAAGCAGGAGATGAAAACAGTTTGAAACTTTTGTTACACTATCAAGCGAACCCTTCTCCTGTCGCTTATTGTTGTTTTATTTTTTGTGCCTCTAGAGGCAGATAGAGCGCGAGAACCATGTGTTTACATTAGCGTTCATGCGGCAGACAGGCTATAAGGCATTCATTCCCCGTTTATGTTTTTATGATGTATCGTGTTGGCATAACCATCACAATAACTTGCCACTGTATTGCCATTCCGGGGGCCTAAAAGAAGAGGAAAACATTGTTTATGCATCGCGTCCGCCAAAATATGATTTCGTTCCACGAAAAAGAAGAAACATAACGCGCCCGAACGTGATATTTAGTTTTTGCCAACAGAAGAGAAGAATCGCTCGAAGCCATTTACCTGGCATGACTGTTGGCGAGAAAAGTTGTCGTTTTGGGGAGGGGCGCATGCTAAAGAGCCTAGAGCTTGGCTGTCAAACCAATGAGTAGAGTTAATAAGGAGGTAGAGCACCAAACAACCGGATATATGATAGTGTCATGTGCCAAATGTTGGATTCATCGGTAACATGTGCCAAAATACAAAACTCTTTTGGCCACCGAGGAGAGTGAGAACTTTAAAAAACAATGTTTGGTACCTTAAGGGTGAAAAAGGTTCGTTGTACCGAGCACTCTTAATTAAAATCCAAACAAAGATATATGTACAAGCTCACCCACCTACATAAATCCGCTGTCAGTCAATCTCTGACCATTTTTTTTCTTTATAATCCATCAATAAACCTCGGAGGGTATAAGGCTCAACTGAGTGACACACTATACTTGGTCAAAGCCGCGTGTGGTACCTCATTACATGAATTTCTGGTCTCGGTCTGGGTCTTGTGGAGTTCTTGCTTATACATTACTTGACAGTGGGGAACATGTGATTTTTGCCGTTTCGCTTTTATTTTATCTTCGTTTTCTTCTTTGATGGGTTGAGGTATTTTTTTTTTTTATTTTTTCTGTCCCTCCTTTTGATTTTGGTTTTTCTCTGGAGGTCTTAATGACCATCTTGTAGGGTCATTGCCATTACTTTGAATGCGTTGTACAAGTGGTAGATGGTGTTGTTGGATAACTTCAATTAGGGCCCTAAGAGAGATTTTTTTTTTTTTTGTCGATGTGATCATTGAGGGTTTTTGAAAAATTCAAGTCTGAACAGATATTTGTGGTTCTTTTTTATGGTAAACCTGTCAACGCGTGCAATTGCTGAGCTTTGCTTATTCGCAAAATTACAGTGACCCACCTGTGCGAAACGTATTCTGAATGTTTAATACTCAAACCCAGTTACCTAGATTGCTATTTAACAATGTGCAGCTGTTCAACTGACTCATGAAAGGCTCCAGAAGCCAGCAAAGCTACAAATACTTTAAATTACTAGTGTAATTTTACACAAAATAGGTAATTATAAATAATTGCACTGATTAATTTTCAATTGAAGGAAAGAAATTGTAGTACACATCACGATACATGCACGAGTCGATCGACCACGCTTATCGAATTATTTATATGCGCTCCACATATGCTAATGTGTGAAATGATGCGTGCGTGTCATAAGCTATCATTCGGTCTATTATGGCCAATAGCAGTGCTGTCACGTTTGTGGGAAATTTTCATGATGTGCAGAGAAGAAGGTTTTTTTTTGTCTTCATTCAACAGGAGGACAAAAGGATTGCGTGAGAGAGGTCACTATGTTGCAAAATAATACGGTTATGGTAATAATTATTTTGGAAAGGAATTTAATTCGATTGGTCTGAATAAAAAATAAGGAAATACCCGTAAGCTTGCGAATGAAGCAAGTACAAATCCACACATGACTTCAATTCAAACAGGTTCAACGTAGCCAACTGAAGTAGCACATCTACATACATAACTGCTGCCAATTTTTGGCAAAGCAATTTTTCAAGTACCATTCCGACTTCTTTATAAGAGCCAATTGCTACCGCATCTGGACACTTCAAATACGCAACAAGTGTAAACAATTGGCTGACGATGGTCTCTTCCGTCATCTTCACAGAAACTGAAGAGGGTTACTTTCTTTTTCATTCAATCGTTTATGAGTGGGTTGATATAAAAGCTGAAATTTTAAGAGATTCACATACATACTTGTCCAAAATGTCATTGAACCCATTTTTGTTTGACATCACCCATCGCCATTCCAAGAAATTCTCTTCCACTTACATTAAAATCATTTTTATGTTTCATTAATTCTAATAGCTCGTCGTTACTGTGTTGTGTGTTGTTTAGCAGCCTTTGGAATTTGCAAACCTCCTCCCATTTTAACCTCACAACACAATAAGAGGAAATAACTTTTCCCGGAATTCCCAACTTCACATGAGATCAGGGAATTTGGCACAAAACTTCCCATTAACTCTGTTTCAATTTATTCCTTTGAAATGGTTATAAATAACAAAAAAAAAGAAAAAGAAGAACAACTTTATTCTTTCTAACATTCTCTATCCTCCGTATGTGTGTGTTACTTCTTAGCAAGGAGGGGGGAAAACAAAATGGTATAAGTTAACTGTAAATTGAAGACCCTCATTTGAACTAATTACCTAGTGGTCCAGAGTGCAATGTCTATGTCTATTTCGGTCAAATGGTCGAGAACAGAAAATCAAGATTTGAAGTCGAAAAAAAAACAACAACAAGAACTTCTATTGAAGCAAATGATGAAGATTTAAGATTTTACAACTTCACATGAGTTTTTTTGTTTTTTTTTTTTTTGTGATGAAAGTCATCATCTTATTGTTTGTCTTCGCCATTAGAATTCAAGCGTTTGTTGGCATAAACAAGTCTCTTTCTGGAAGAAGATACACGTATCTGGCATACAAGTGATCTATTCACAGGGCATTTACATAAATGTTTTTTTTTTTTTTTTTGTGTTATTATGTGCCTTACGTAATTAAAGAGTCAACCTGTCTCTTCTGAGATATGGATGTTAATTAGCAGATTTCGTTATTGTTAAGATAGAAGTTGGTCACATAGAAAGAAAGCCGATGTGAATAAAAAAACGAAATACGGACAACTGACGTATTGCATTTGATAGCTTTCAAAGTGTGGAAGGGTTCTTTGAGACATACATATTACATCGAACAGCAGTGAATGATGACTAGTGCAAATATGAGATCTTGGTCGTAACAGTTTTCAACCAGTTTCCAGCTCGATAATGGAACGAAAGTTACAAGATTTAAATGGGTCTACATGAACCGAAATCTGACATCCTGTTCATCAACTCACAAACCTAACCTAAAACACTGAAAACAATGACAACACGTCATTGTGGATTCTCATAGGACGTAGTCTTTCTGACTCTCACTTGGGGTGACGTCTGTTGCTTTTTTTTGTTAGGTGGTGACTGGAAGCTTTGGTCACATGGTCATTCCAAGCACGTCTTCTTCTCCAGATGAATGTCTGTCACTCATTTTCCTTGTCGCACTTGATGATTTGGAATGCAGTCCAGTCTAGTTCTACTAACAATGTTATGTTTCGCCACATAAATGGTCCTCCAAATGCTTATTTAGCTGTGCTCGGCTTTGTCATCACAAATTTCAACAATCATTACAGCGATATTTGTTGGCCTTACAGTACGATAAGTACACCACGATTTACACACACCTTCTTTGTATCCATTGCCACAAATGGTAAACCATTAACCAAGACGAGCCTATAAAGATAACAAAATACGAACTGTATGTCTAATTATTTCCTAGTGCGGATAGCCCATTACCGGGAACATGCTTGCAATTAACCCAACGACAAACAAAAGTGACAACAAAAGCTAAACAAACGTCGTCGTTGGAAGATAATAAGATTCATTGTTATTAAACTTAAGCCCTAACTGAGTTCTTAAGAATTAATGTATCTTGTTTGCGTTGTTTAAAATTAATAACAACATAAATAAACAATTTGATGGGTGAGGTTATTGCTGCGGCCTTGCGAAGGACTAGGAAGTTGATGTAAAGCTGAGTCTTTTGTCGCTGGGCAGTTTTTTTGTTTTTTTTCTGTCAAGACTCCACCCCGATCAATCTTGACCTCCACTTGAGTAGTTTGTTTTTAATGTTTCCATCCATCAGATACTGAAAAAGTGGTATAACCCTCCGGACTAGTTCCGGCGGCTCTTCAAGCACCACTCATTGAAGTTTATCTCTTTTATTTTCTCATTTTGTTTGTTGTTATTCATCGAGAGAGACCCTAAAAGTACTTATCTTGTGAATTCGATTGACTTGAAGGGGAACGTAGTTTAAGTTGTCTTGATTAAAAGTTTGTTATTTGATTTTGCCAAGCACCGAGAAGCACTGCTTTGTTTAGAGAAACTCTTTTGTAAATATATATATTTGTTTATTTTTTTGTTGAACAAGAAAAATATCAGAAGATCCTGTTTAAGTGTTGATACATTGGAGTAAATGGTACCTACGCTAGGTCCCTAGAAAGTCTCTTCGAGTCTTATCGTATCAATTTTTGTTGCAGTTGACATTGCGCAATGTCATTTTTATCTGACATTGACGATCTCATTGTGTCTCCATTCTTAGCGAGTTCAAAGTGAAACGTTGTCCATTTGTTTGTTTGTTCCTCTGTAACCCGAAAACTAATTAACCAATCAATTTCAAATTTAGCACACAGAATGGCTGTACTTTGGGTCACAGTATAGGCTACTTTTGGTTATTAAAGTGTAACTTTGCAAATTATAGGTGGGCGAAACCGCAGAAAAGAACTAGTAAGAGATAAATCAAATTTTGCTTATTTTTTTATAACAAAAGAGGTCAACTAAATTGAAATTGTTGATGTTCCCTTAAATTGATTACGTTACCTTACGAAACAGGCGGCTAAGTTGTTAAATTTCTTCCAACGGTTCATAACACCTTGCTGTCAGTCAGGCAATTCGTATGCAAATCTGTATTTGAAGGACGATGACTTGACGGAGATAAACTGTTCTGATGAATGGTTCAACTACGTGAATGGCAGAACAAGTACCAGAAATTCATTGATCTGATTAGTTTTATATGCGCGCGGGCTGAATTTAATTTTTGTGGGGAGAATAACTTTTTTAAGTTGAAAAATACACGAATTTTGGATCCTTTTAGAGGTAAAAGCGATTACATTGTGGGACTGACTGGAATAATAAGTTTGTTCGTTTCCCGCACTTCAAATCAATGTCCCGAAGGTGAGCATGGATTTCACCCGGCCACGTAGTATACGCAATTTTCATAATTAATTAACATTTACACAAGGGGCTACAGGTTGGAGGAATACAAAAGCGGATTCCGCGAACGGAATTCCTCATTATTTGCATTAAATTGTGTTTTACATGCACAATGTGTGGTGTGGTGTTGCTTGGTGGTTACTGGTTAGAGCATGAGAGTGCTGCAACTAAGCAACTGAACATACACAAAGTGCTGTAAAAGTGTCGATGTCAAATGCCAATAATTCTCCCATGTCTACAGCACGGCAAATGCGAGGGCGTTGAGCTCTGTTGCCATTTACATGAATATGTATGTGTTTGCTACTGCTATGTGGAATGCATTTTGGTAGGAGAGCCTATCTACAGACAGATGACAGGACATGCATCGCTGATTTCTTTCACTCTCTGCTACAGCTGCTGTCACTTTTCGATTGACAGTTTGCAATAGTTTATGATATTTCCATGTGTGGTGACGGTGCTTCTAGTTGAAATCGTATCTTTTTCTTTCTTCCATGGGAAAGGATGGGGAGTATTTTCTAGTTCTAGCTACTGGCGCTTGTACGCCAGCAATTATCCGTCGAGTAAATTTCTACGCATACACAGACGCCGGTGAATACGATTGCCATTTCTCGTTGGAAGTTAATTAAAAATTCCATTTTGGCCTGCTGGTGCATGGCTCATCGGAGCCCCCAAGGGGCGGAAGAAGAGAAATAAAATGAAATGTAAAGCGCAAACAAGGATTTCACCGTAAGGAAAAGAAACACCTTGTATTGTGCACTTATAAGGTCTATTCAGAGAATAATTAAAATTTAAAATTAATTACTAGGTACATTTGAGATTGTGTTTTTACGAAAAAGTTTACACAGTCGAATGCTCATTGTTATCATTCATGGGTGTGCTACTCACGTCGTCCATTAAATTGCAACACGTCCCATCCCAATGCATCGTTGAACCCACACTGACAAATTAATTCGTTTAACTCAATCAATTAACCAAAGTATACAAAACTCTGACTCGAACCTAAACATACAATGCACACGAATTGCTTCACAATTGTTGAAGCAATTAATTGGTAGTTTCGCTTTAGGAGAATTAAAAAAAAAAGTAGCGGCAGCAAACTAACAAATTTCAACAACTTCTGCTTCGCGCGCCACTGAAGTTCGACTTCTCTACCTCTCTGTCGAAATTGCAACAATAGGGTGTGTGTGTGAGTGTATTTTTTAATTCATTTTTGGAGGCTAAGCCTCCTCTAAGCTCGATATAGTGCAACAGCAGCAGCAACTTGAACACAACAATCAAGCAATCAATTAGCTACAGTCATTGAGTTGCACTCAAATTGCATGAGATAATCCATACACGGTGGCGGTGGCAGCGGCGTGCAGTCAATTGTTCAATACAACGAGTTTTGACTTTTCTCCTTCGCTGACTGATTCATGAACCCATCGATGTGACATAAAAGATTATCCAACACACACATACGTGCACGCGCAGAATCATTGTTCTCAGCGTCATCTGGGTGCGCGTACACGCAGCACGTGTTGTGCCTACATACCTTTTCTAAAAATTAATTGAAACGGAAACTTGGAAAGCCTCACCTTAAAAAAAAAAAAAAAAAACCAAATAACAGGATGAAAGAATATTTTTTTTAATTTTTGACAAACGTGGGCGTCTGGTTTTGAGGTCTTAACTCTGTTTAACTTCTCGTTCGACGGTAGCCCGCGTTGTGTTGTTGTCATGTACATGAAACCTGATATTCGAGTTACTGTGCTGTGTTCTGATTTTTATCATCGCCTTCATCTCTCGTGAGTACCTCAAAAGTGAAACAAAAAGAGGCAAATAAATCTCGTAAAAGTGAGTGACTTTGCGCGTGCTCAGGTGTTGTGCGATTGTTTTTATCTGCTGGCCGAAATCTTCTCGAATTTCAGGTTCAGAGACCCGCACTATAAGCGGGAGTGACGTTAATCGCGCGCGCTTTTTTTTCTGCAATTTTCCACATGAAAGGAACTTCGTTTGGTTATTTTGTGTTTCAATTAAATTCGTATATGTATGTGTGCGTAAATAATTACAGCGTGAGAACTTGAGCAGCTCTGTTAAAGAACGAAATTGCATGCAACCCTTTGGGTCGACACGACGCGGCGGTTGAGTCTAGAAAAAGTTGGTGTGTACTCTGTTGTGCGCTATTAAGTGAGTAAATTATGCGTAAATATTGTATTTTTTAACACTTATTCGTGGTAGTATTCGTGGGTGAGGGGGTAGATAGAAAAAGAATAGTCAATTCAGGACGTTTTTATACACCCTTGTGCCTTCTCTTGAAAAGTTTCAGTTTGGGCAATGGCTCTCTCTAAACCGTCCATGTGTTTTTTTCGAAACATATACCCCCCCTTGAAGTAGAAGGACATCGTCCTAGAACTCGCTGTTGCTTAACGATTTTTAATCTTTCTCAGAATGCATTCTAAGTCCTTCTTGGAAGAAATATCCTTTTTCATGAACAGATTTTTCAAGTGACTCTCAAAATGTCCCTCTTTGTATTTTATTTCAAGACAATGCTGTCGACCTTTGCTCCTAATGAATGCCCATTCCCACAATTTTCATTTCGTAATCTAAAATCTACAGATTGAGGTTTTAGCGTTAACGCAAATACGTTAAGCTCATTTTACATTAATTTGAATCCACATTCGCCGCCCTCGTCCAAACACCATAAAATACTTAGACTCCTTAAGAAAACACATATAACCTCGTAAAATCATTAGACTGAAATACTTTATTATCATCTTTAGCATGCAGAACGTTTGCTTCAACGTCTCTAAGGTGAATTGTTTTAGGGACCAAGTTCTATGAAAATATACATATGTACATGGTACGAGTATGTGTATTCCTTTTGTGAAATTTATACTAAAAAGCTTTCGAATACGAGTATTCCTCTCTGGTGGTTGTTAAAAATCACAACGAACAAAGAGAACATTTCAACTCGATTGCCGAAAAATATTTACGATGATGAAGTTTTAAGTGATTTTTAACGAGCGCCAACACTCCTTTTTTTTATTCTTCCACGAAGACCGATTCAAACTCTGGAGGAAAAATATTTGTCAACGTTTGCAAATGGTTTTAAATATTTACTATTGCCGTTAACCGATTTATTACAAACTCCACCAACGCAAGTGCACTTCAACTAATAACTCAATCATTGCCTTACCCAAAATAGGGATAGGAGTTCTTTTTCCGTATTTGCAACGATTCTAAATCAATTTCTAACCCATTCGCACTCTTTCGAGCCGGCCGGCAGCGAAAAAACTACCGACGACAACGACGACGACGACGACGCCTCCGAAAACGATTTTAGTTTATGATCCAATTTAATGGTAGCGCACACCGATCACTGGGCAATCAAAAATCGATTTATACTCCTCTTTGGGACGTAAAGTTTTCTATTTTGGCTGGCGGAGGTGGGTTTAGCTTTAGAGAGAACCCAAGCCAAAACTATGCCGCCGCAGGGGCTGGAATCGGCATCTTTAAGAGTTCCCGGCGCAGCTTAATAAATTTGCTTAAAATCACTAGACGCAGTGTTTTATTGCATAAAATCGCCGGGCGTTTGCAATCAATTTTTGTCTGTTGTGGAATTTGTTTGGTTTTTTATTTAATGAAAATCGTTAAATGTCTGTCTGATGGCTTTTAAGAATTGTGCATTTAAATTAATTTTGCAATTATGAAATTGTTCGTTTGACACTTTTGGTACTTCTTTAATGGAAAAGTATTAAAAGAAGAATGCAATTAGTCTGTCTTGTGGGGAAAAGAATTTATGGGAGCTCTTTAGGATGTGCAGTTTTATTATTGTTTATTGCCCTAATATTTTATAACTATAAAGAAAACGTCAACGACTTGTGTATCAAAAGTTGTGAAGTTCTATGGGAACAAAATTCAAGGCTTTTGCAATGTGGAGGATTTATTTATTTTTTTGTTTATAGCATTCTACTCGCTCTTATTTAAGTTGATTCCTTACAGTTTCTTAGTCAGTCTCAGTTCTCTTGCATTTTTTTTTTTTTTCAAAGTATGGTCTCCCGTCCCAATGAATGGTTTAGGTTCTATGAAGGATTTCGCTGCTCGTCTGCCTCTTCATTGCCAATGACATATATTTCCGCCTGAAAAATATTGGTGTGTGGATTCGTGGTACTTTATTCTTGGTCCCCTGCAACAGTTCCCTTCTCAGTTCTTGCGCAGCTCGTATTCTGTAGATTCATCGCTTCAGTTTTTCTTGCGGCTCAGCTTCGCACCGAAATTCTTTCCGAAGTTGAATTTGCTGATATCATCGTCTCTAGGGATTACTAGAAAGGGATCGATTTATTTGCGACTACCTCTACTAAGAGGTGCAAAAGAGTCAGTTGCAGAAGTATCTCCTCCAATGAAGACCCAGAAGCCCGCCAATCTGTGCACATTGTCGAAAGCTTTCCTAGATATCTGTTCTATGTATTTGTCCAGACGAGTTTGCTGTCCAAGTATAGTAACAGACATTTGGCTTCTTTGACTGGACTCAGTATCTTGTCTGTTTAACCATACTGTGTCCGTGTTTTTGAAGTGTCTTGAGTTCATTCATTTACTTCCCTTACAGTAGTACGTCGATCTTGGTAAATCAAATGGGTTCTTCAAAATGGCCTTGCCTCAGAGTTTTTACACCGTTTCGATTAATTGAATCTTTACAAAAAATAGATCTCAAACATAAAACTTGCCTTCAAATGCTCTCCTTCAACCTTCTTTGGTCTATGCCTGTTCTTAAAGCGAGAATCCATCTGAATGTCAATCAGCTTTAATAAAACTCTACCTACCATGCAATAAAAACTTTTCCCCTGATAGTGCAAAAATTTACTTTTCTCCTACCAATTAACTACATTTGCACACTTGTTCTTGTACCCTATCCTGGACCATGACGATGACTCCGGTATAAAAGTTGCTGAGCCTTCTTCTCTGCGCTGTTCAATTAGTTAACTTCATTTCATGTGTGCACACATCGGACACTCACAACTCACTGTAAAGTCATTTTGTGCATTTGCCTCATCGATATACGAGTATGGGCAGTAAAAACAAAAAAGAAAAGAGAAGAATTTATAAAACAGCAAATAAAGGAAACAGAACGTGCCATAACTGACGCAAGCACAAAGGATCCGCCAACCACTAGCACCACCGTCACCATAACCATAGTCGACAAAAAGGGCCTGAGACTGACCAGTGGCGTTCCGGCTACGATGGCCATAATCAAACGAGCTGGAAACTTTCAAGTTGATTTTTTTTTTTATTTTTTTTTTTTATGGATGAACGAGGAACCATACCTCGTACCATACACCGCCCACCTTGGTCAGTGTATCTATGCAGTGCCTTTGTTCCGTAGTGTGTATATTTGCATTTTAATTAAAATTTCCAGCCTAACTGTTCAATCAATCCACGTCAGTTCGGTGTAAGTTTCATAAATGTACTCAACCGGGTGCAGGAGGTTTGTCTTGTCTTCTTTGTTTAGTTTTGGTGCAATATGAGCAGTTTAACTACATAGGTTTGGTTGAAATATGCATAAGAGTGGGGTATCTACACATGGGTTCACGTTTAGCTAACAAAACTTTTATTGCTGCGTTGTTGGTTTATGTTTGGGGTCTACGTATTGGGCAGCATGCTTTGGTCAGTTGACCGTAGTTCCATTTTGAGTTGAATTTGTTGAAACCCATACTAAGGGAATTTCGTGTTGAGAGCTAAAAGCTTCGTTTTTTATTTGTATCTTCTTTTTTCCTGACATAAACAGCTGTGTCAAAAAGGTCAAAAAGATTTGGCAAAAAGATTTGAATAACAATTTTAAATATGAAATGGTGTTGGATGTTGAAAACGCATTTGTTTTGTTCTAGTGACCAAAAGGAAAAAGGCTTAAGCTTGTAAAAAAAAAGGCATCGAAGGCCTATGACGTATTTCCTGAAAACTTTTTACGATAAAATAACTGCATCTCTGTCTCCCTGTCCATCAGTAATAGTTATTAATAAATGAATGAAATTAAAATTCCATTTAAATCAGATAAATTTAATTTGAAGCCTCCATCCACGATGGGTAATAATACCGGAAAGGAAACCGAGAATCCTCGTCCAAATCTGAAGCTAAAATTCACGCTGCACAATTTCCGCCTCTGTGTGGATGGATGGAAATTAATTCATGCAATTCCATTTCACATTCCCATATAAAGAGATTACCAACATACGGCGCACACAGAGGGTCCAATCCGCCTATGACCCTCGCGCCATCTTTCTTCGATTTACTGTGAATCAATTTTTATTCCGTAATTATGATTTTCCAATTTCCATTTTAACGCCCTTTTTTTTATGGTCAATGCAGTTGTATCTACCGGGCTAATGCAAAAATACCAGATTAAGAGCATTCCACTCGGGCACATAGCTTTCAGCTTTCATGATCGCAATAATTGTGTACGAGAAATGTAGTATTAAGTCCCTCAATGTTGTCCACACCTCGCTGCTATGGCACGGAGGGTTAAAAAATAAGCAGCCTCCCACTAAAAGTTACAATTAGTAGATGATGGTACAAGCAAAGTTAGTGGCCGTTCTGATTTTCGAATGGAACAAGTCCAGGATGGCTGTGCAGACCCAGACCGCTATCAATTTAAATTCCCCACACTCGCATTCTCTTTCTAACTTCGTGGTAAAATTTCAATTAAAACCCATTAATTTAATTCTGGTAATTCTGTAATGAAACTCGTCTTGAGAAGCTTTTTTTTGTTGTTGTTTCATGCACATGTTTGGTGTACAGACATACAGGTATGTTCGCCTCGTGTGCTGTAGGGCAATATTACATGTGGATAACCCCTTCTTCTCGATTGCACAATGACATGTAATAATAATGGAAAATGTCCTCGACATGTTGGAATGCAATTATTCATCATGATTACATGAAATGTCGTTATCCAGTCTAGGCTCTCTGTAACTCTATATGTGTCTATGTATGTCCTGCTTGAGTGCTTCTGTAACTGGCAGGTGGGTTACAATGTTGAATGCTTATATTTTGTAAATTTTATAACCTCTCGGGATTGGGAAGGAGATTAAAGCATGTTTATTTGAATGTGTGTGTATGGTTTGTCGAAAATGTGATTATGGTTTTGTTATATGTTGCACGTGTAACTCGACGAGAGCGGGCGGATTTAATCTGTATTTCGCAGGTATCAAGATATCATGCTGGGAAACAAAAGCTCAGAGTTTAATTATTTTACGAAATGTGATAGCTCCAGTGTAGATATAATAAAACTGTAATTAAGCTTATGTATGTGGTTGCTAGCATTTTGAATCTTTAAATTGGTTTACAGTGATGAGGTTTTGGTATTTGATGGCACATTTCTGAAATGTCTGGTCCTTAGAAGTGAAATTTACTTCTGGTTAATAGTTTATCTAAAGTCTTGTCTATGTGTTTTAAGGATTTTGAAATCAGTAGTAACTTTGGTTTTTGTTTTTGTTATGGCACCGTTAGGTATAGAGGCAATGATGACAATAGCAACAGGACGAAGTAGATTAACTATTATTTGAAACAAAAAAATATATATTGGCTATCCCTAGCGACCGAATTCGGATTTACCTCAACTCTCCGTGTGAAATGGATACTCCACTCCGTCACTGAATTAACATTTCCCTACTAATTCACTTTTCAATTGGCAAAATGGCCCCAAACGATCTGATTATTATCGGTATCCGTATCAGCATCGGACATGATTTCATATGAAGCATCCATTTATATTAATTTCTTGAAAGTACTATTCAGTGGCGCTTCGCTTTTGCAAATGTAGCTGCAAATGTAATTACAAATTACAATTCAAATTCGAAAACACATCATTTATATGTTCGGTGCATTCGCATTCGCATTTGCATTTTCCAACTTCTCATCATAAAAATGAAATTAATTTTCGCATCGCTATTCGACCAAAACGATTACAAAATTAAAGGCCATTCGTACCCCTAGAAGCAAATGCATCCAGATAGCAGCCACTCAACCCAACCCAACTCCACTGCGTTTTCATAGCATTTTCAAATTAATTCAAATGGACATGTAATTCCGTGTGGTTTCTATCTTCTTTTTTTTTCTGTGACTATATCTGTAACTGGCACTAGGCTGCCCGTCGAGTATCGAGAAAATCGAATTAAAATCGTGTTTCGCAATTAGCTGCTTGTAACATGGCGGGTAGGGAATGCTCAATATGTCTGTTGCACTAAACATATGACTACACTTATTAAATTGTAAATTTACAGACCCACACAAAAAAAAAAAAACGAAACAACTGAATTGCACAATTGAACGCTTTGACCTTCGCGCTTCAACTAATTTGTTTTAAGTGACTTTGATACGTCCACATGTGGCCAAGAGCGAAGTGTACATACGCCGTATTTATTAATTCGAATAAAGTCTCTTCACTTCATTGCTTCCTAGTTACTTCGTTAAATCTGCAATTAATTACAGTTCTTCTCAATATTTAAAAAAAAACATCGTTCAAGGAACACGTCCTGACAATGTTTAAATATAATTTGTAACTAAAGGAACCTTTTTAATTTGTAACAGCAGGATAAGGGATCGACAAGATTGATGCTTTCATTTTATTTTAAACTATACATACGTTGGACAAAATATCAATGTATTCGATTGCTTTTCAATTACCAAACTTAAGCACAAACACAAGTCAATCAATCACCAGAAATGCAAAATTAAACATAATGAAATAGAATTACTCAAAGTTCATATTTCAAAGAGTAATTGACTTGACGGAAATTACATCATGTCCACACATTTGGGAACCTAATACGATTTGTATAACTTACCTACCCCAGGGACTGAATTCGCCCACCTTGCCCCTTCTCATCATCCAAGCAAGCCTGCTGCAAGATATATTCACATTTAAAAAAAACCTAAGACTATGTACATATGTATAGATATTTACCTAAATTGAGGCAATCGATGCTTTACCAGAAGAACATCCTTTGTTTGTGCACGCACACTCTTCCCGATGATACCGAAAGGAACGTCCAAGCGTATTATAAAAAGATGAAAACTCCAAAGAAGAACAACAAAAATCAATCTAATTTGCATAATTGAATAGAAATTAGCTGGCTCAGTAAAAGCAGAAAGGAGCACATGGAGACAGTAAAGCAGAATGGGGGTTTGGCTAATAGAAATCCGCTTAACTGCAGAGCAGAGGGATAAGTGACACAGCAGCATTGCTCCCACCGTAACCGCATTTTATCACTATCTCTTTATAGCAGTATGTACTTGACTATAGATAACATCATAGATTCATAAAATACATACATACATTCGCAATGTGTTCCGGAGTGCTGCTAAAGTCTGCGAACTCAATTATGTCAAAGTCAATTACGGTTTAGAGAGTTTGGGCTGGGCGGAACAGTATACTCTAAAAAAAGAATACTCAAAGTGTGACACTTTCACTGTGCTGCTACCAATATGCGGATTTTCACGTTGTAACTGACAGTTATGGAATAGAATTTAATGTCGTATGCTACAAGGGCCATGTGACTCCCTTTTCGCATAGACTCCCCCGCTGATAATTTCATATCTCACATGGGATAGCCCCAACAATTTCAATGAGATGGGTCTGAAGGGGTTGCCTGACACACACTTATGTACGTCTATGCCCACTAGTAAGGGATGCCAGATTCGCTTTGCAGTTGAAGATGATTGCAGCGATGACGACAAACGACATCGATGACTACGACTATGAAGATGATAATAACGATGATATTGATGGTAAGGACGATAGAGACATTTTGCGAAATCTATCAAGAGGTTTTGTACATTCTGACATTTAAGAATCACCCTCTTTCCGTATTCTTACTCGTACTCCTCGGTGTTCATTTTTTCTTCGTTTTAATTTATTGGATTTTGAAGAGATGACAACGATGGCTGGCTGGTGTCGGGAAGAGGACGTGAAAAATGTAAACATTCTTTTTCAACATGCCACTTAAAGGTCATGATCCTCCAGTGAGGGAGAGTGCTCATAGAATCTTTTCTCGGAAAATCGAAGAGGAATACATTTTATTTCTGGTAGTATAAAAAGAGGTCTTAGAACGCTTGAGGGATAGGTACTATTGGTTTTTCATCTAAGTTGGGATGGGTTGGAGTGAGTGGAGTGAAATTGAAAATTGTTTGGAAGAACCACAGTATGAAATTTGAATGAAATAGTTTAGACTTCCTAGTTAGCTGCTGTCAAGGATTGGAAATATTTTCTATTCTGGAAAGCACTACAGTATTAAGACATAATCATTTCCCATAAGGCCTAAGGGTCACCTTTCAAAGAAGTAGTACGCATCCACTGTAGAAGTTACGTACATTTTTGAATATTTACACAACCATAAAATTTGAATTGTTATTTTCAACTTAGTAGCCCGATCCATCATGCTCTGTCTGACAACGTCACTTTACTTTGACAGCTGTGTCAGTTGCAGGTGGCAAGGCAATTCATACTTCAATTTCTTAATTCTCCATTTAACATTTCTTTTCCTTTGCAGAATAAGTGTTAGAACTTTTCTAGTGAACACTACAATGGCAGATTCGTTGAAATTGGCAGAAATGCAACGCACCAGCATTGAATTTGAACGACAACGACATCTGGCAAATTGGTTCATTAAAAGTAGTCCACATATGGCAACGCCTTCAAGTCCAATGAATAGTAGTGGTAGGTTTTTTTTTTTTCAATTTTACACTTGGCTTGTTAATTTTTAATGTTGGAATTGTTTTATTTTTTTTACAGGTGCTCCACCATCAAATGGTACTGGCCACACCAACTCTCCCACACAGGGAACCGCATCTGGGAACGGTACAAAGAATGGAACAATCACCACAACGAATCCGTTGTTTTATATAATGCCCAACAGTAATGGTAATCATCACCAAACGGCTGCGGCCGTTGGGAGTGGAAGCGCTGCTGTCGCGACAAGCAAACAGGGCACTGTAGTACATCCTCATACATCTCATCATCCACACCATCATCCGGGATTGTGTGGTAATTTAGTTGTATCTAGATCACAGATTTTCACCTCACAAACAAATTTACCACTTCAAATTCTAACCGCAACCTCAGCCCAGGAGGGACGGAAACCGAAACTGCGTCGCTTTAATTCACATGATACATCGGCGAATATGTTTTCGGTTCCAGATTTTGAGAATGCGAGACTGGCGCGGCGAAATGAAATTGAAATGAAGCAGCGAATGCAACAGAGAATGAAGATGAATTCATTGAGTTCCGGTGGTGATTGCTCAACAGGTGATAGTAAAGGATCCAAGTACAGTAATGATGTAAGTTTTGCCGAAGATGTGTATATTGAACGATATTATGCGAATCTTATTTTTTTCAGTCTCAAACGGATCCTTTGCCAGCTGAAGTATTTCTTGATCGATATTCGCTTCCGCGAGTTGTTCGGATCTCATATAAGACGAAATTTAGCCACGAGACTTTGCAATCATCATCGTCGAATGGTTCGTCGACCTCAACGCAGTCATCGACCGCCTCATCATCAGCGTCGGTGGGACATAGCAATAATAATAATGCCAGCGGCAATAAGAGCAGTAGTGATTTATCGAAGGAGAATGGTGAATTATTTCTGTTGTACCGGCTGATACGGCAAAGGCACATCTATCATGGTCATAATGCTAAGACAGGAGTAGCAAATCGGAAGAAGGGTGTGATGATACCACAGGAGTTCCCAGGTAAACTAAACGTGTTAGATATAAGTTGCTTCAAATATTTTATGCTTTCCTCTAACTCGTTAGCGTGATTGAAAGCAAGTAGAAATTAGATGGGCAAGTCGTTCCAACCTTAAGTTTTATTTTTTCAATGACTAAATTTAGAATATAACCTCGTAGCGATTTTATAAACTGAGCAAATCAGTGTTTGTCAGTCATTTGATTTTTGGAAAATAGGTAAGGGGACAATATATACTATGTCATATGTTTCTGAAACGCGTCAACAATAATAATAATATGTTAAGTGTATGTCAACCAAAGTTACCAAACAACATTACTTCACCCGCCTACGCATTTCAAGGTGCCTGAAGAAGCAAGGTTCTATCCAAGCTGTTGCATCACAGCCTCAAATTTCGTAACAAAATTAATATTTAATTTTTCAATTACGTAAAGCTACTTGGGAAAATGTAAGCACATCTCAAATGAATCACTTACATTTTTTCTGCCGTACTACTGGTTCTTGTACTCTCATCATGAGTAAGCAAACAATGCAAGTGAATACGGAATGTAAGAAACCTCCATCAGCCGCAACAACAATAACACAAGCACACATTGCTGTGGAAATTAATTGTGCTGATGCAAAAAGAAAATGACATGTAGTAAAAAGCTAGGGACTTCAGAAAATTACTTTATTTTAATTTTCTATTATACTTACCTTTGAGTTCTGCCACATTTCCCATCCATGCGGTCTGGTAGGGCTTCCTTTTTTCGGTTTGAAATGAGACTGTCATCGTAAAGCTTTATTTTAATGGCTAGTAGTAAACGGCAGCAACATATCGCGGCATGCCACGAGGAAATGCCACTTTTTCTTTTACATATGCACTTGCTTACAAACCGGAAGAGGTCAGCACTGGCTCACGAATAACAAATGGTTGATTACCGGAATGGTTCACATGATTGAGAGTTAGATCAGTAAATCTTGGAAGAGTAGGACGTGGTTTATAGATCAAGCTAGAGTTTCAGGAATTGCACACGAAGGGTTATGTTGAGTCATAGGAAGATGTTAATAGATAAAAGAGGCAAGTAAGGAAAGAATGCTCCTCAAATTAAATTCTATTAGGTGTTATAAAAAACAATTCCATCAGTCATCCACGTTGCTTGTGTTGAACAATCGCTTAGGCGTCTGTTAAACAACGACATGTTTCAGGGTCGGTTTAAGTCACATGGAAGTAATGACCATCGTATATCACTCGTCAAAAGTATTTAATATGTTCTCATTACCATCTCTCCATTGCATTGTCTTAACCACAATACTGCTGTTACCAAGAAGACAATTTAAAAAAGCTTTGAGACCGACATCATAATGTTAATATTTCTTCTTTTTCTTTTAAATGACTACCAAACAATGGCAAAGACAGTCCTTTGAAAATTTTCTACCAATAGTGTCGTCCTTTCAGTGGCAAGACAGTGAAGGATAAATGTATCACATTCTATGCAGATTACACAATTTATCTTGGTCCTTTGATTATTCCTCTGTTTAGGGGCTCTTCTCACCATCTTGTTCATCGTTCAAAACGTCCACTTGATAGCTAAGAGAAAATCACTCAACAAGGAGATCTGGGACAAACATTACTCATCTCATCTATGTGTGGGCGAGCAGGCGGCCATGCAGACATGGGAGAAGTGTTTAAGCTTCTTGTGAAAGGACATTTGAGTTAAGTGCACTTCCGTACCATTTCCACAACAGAAACTCTAGTTCCATATATAATAGGATGGAGTCGTTATTTGCCATTTCGAGAAGCAGTATGAATATTTCATTTCGAATGTGTATTCGTGCATTTATTTCAATAAAAGCACAAAATCATTTATACCCGCAACACTTCCTTTCCGTTTTCCATTTATAAAATACATACATATCAAAGGATATACCTTAAGTTGGAAAGTACTAGAGGTAAGGAAATCGTGGGCACCTGACTCTTCACGGCACTGCCTAATGGCATTGCCATTAAGGTTCTAATGCACCGCAAATACTACGCAGTCATTTGGGGCGTTTTCCTTAAGCAAATGAAAGAAAGAAGTTAGGCGTAAAATATTTCTGTGCGTTATCTGCCATTCTTCTTCAAAAGTGCTTAACATTAATGACAGCTAATAAGTGTTAATGGTACCTTCAGCTATAAATGACGCCTTTTGCTTTTAGGCCAAGACAAAAGCTTGACACCAAGGGGAATGGAGAACAAAGTAATTACAAAAATTCGTGGCAAATTATCTGCAGACATAACTAAGAAGAAATCAGATCGAAAGGCGGGTTCTAAAACCATTATGATTTAATAGAAAGGTTACAAATCTGGAAAGGAAATAATTCTAAAAATACATCCAATTTAGAACAGGACATAGGTGATGGTGATTGACAAAAGACAACTTATAATAAAATAGATTACTAAAATCATTACGATTCATTTACACGGGTGTTAAAGTAGAACTCCGGTGTGTGTGCAAATCTCTTATGAAACTAGTGATTTAAATATTTATCCAAATTCAGTGTGAATGGTTTCCTTTAAGATATAACTAGTCTTAACTTCCTATACTCGAGTCTCAATATATTTTTGTTCCCCAGGTTACTTCTCTCTAATTAACGACAAAGGCGCCCCAACAGCAACTCTTTACACCACTCTTATACAGTTGGTGCGAGAACGGGTATATAAATTTGTTTCCGTAGACAATCTCTCAGCATTTACTGAATCTCAAACCGGTGAAGGCTACAACGCTCGACCACAGTACATAAAAACGACTGCACGAGGTGGTCAAGTATTTCGTTTGTTAGCAGTTTTTGAGGACGGAAAACAGCAAGATTCTTCGGCTTCATCGAACAAGATTGCCAGCTCGGGACGTGATAAGGAAAAAGGCCGCTATGCTCAATTACTAAATGAAAATCGTCAGGTGTTATATGTTTCTCTATCTACTAAAGGGAAATTCTATGAAATAGAGCCAGGCATTCCACAGATTCTTCAAAAAATAGGTGGCTCCGACACGCAGAAGAAGATCAACCCCGATTGTGTGCATAAAATTACGGCTTTAATTGCTCCCAATAAAGAGCTACCAATGACACTTCGATACATCTCCGGGCCGAGTGGAACAGCTCAAGCCATTAGGGAAAACATCACCATCAGTAGGATTTCAATGGAGAACGTAATGATCGCGTGTCCCATTGAAAGCGTCGAAGCACAAAATCCCCTTTACCTTCGGAAACTTCACATCACTCCTGAAATGATTCTGGTGAAATATCTGCTGGGTTTCGAGAACGAGCAGCGAATGTTGGCCAATCAGAACGTGCAAAATATTCTCAAATTTTGTCAGTTTAATTGTGATCAGTTCTTGAAAATGGTTGAAATTGAGATTTTACATAGACCGGAGCGATCAGGAAGCAAAAGTCGAGTGGAAGCACTGAAGATTCTCAAACCTCTTCATTTTCCGAAACTTTTGAGAAGGGAAAAAACGTCTATTGCCCACGAAAAGGAAGATTCCATCATATTTCTAAGCAAGAATGACTTGGCCAATATGGAAGCCAAAGATGATCAGCAACAATTGCAATCCCAACAATCAACTTCTGCACATAACCGGATCTCAGAAAAAATGAAGGTATTTCAGTCTACTAAAAAGAAATGGTTCCGCCGTAGTGATAAAAATACTTCACTGACCAGCTTGGATATAGATGTTCAAGCCAAACGCATGAGCATGGAAAGATATAACGACATGTCAAAAATGTTGCAGGAGCGATTTGGAACAAACTTGGAAACGGAATCCATTTCGGAACGCTCCACTTCAGAAATTGGTGTAGCAGATCCCGTCGAACCTAAAAAACTACCATTACAAAAAAGTTTAAGTCTACAGGAGGTAGATTTTATAGGAAAACCAGATCTTTTGCCTAAGAATTTCGCCGAAAGTAGCGACACAATGAACGATCAGGAGCAAGATAATGACGATGGCGACGCTGAGAATAAACCTCCTCAATCTTTTATCACTCAGAAACTCTATACGGAGTTCTACGTGAAAACCCGTCAATACAGTAAATCATCTTCGAGCCTCCACCAACTACTGCATTTCTCGGTACCGCAAAAGATGAATGTGGTTGAAATAAAGAAAAACCAGTTTAAAGAACCAAAAACTCCAACATCAAAGAAACTCGAGTTCAACATTGGTGAAGAAGTCACGATTGGATTTGACACCAGCCCAAATGGGATCATCGATGACCTACCTTATAGCAGTGTCCGCGATTCCCTTCTCATATCCAGCGATGAGTCCTCGAACGAGCTCTGTTCTCCAAATACTGCTAATTTAGCCCTAAATCTTATCGATTACACCAAGGAGAATATTTACGCGGAAATTTGTCACGGCGAAACGGTCACAGTAACCAATGGCTGCGGTAATACCTTCCCTATAGAACCTGTTTCTACCGCAACCAGTATTGCAATTCCGGAAAATGGAAATATAGCGGGTCCTTCTGCCGTAAGTCGGGTGCAAGTTAACTGCTCCAATAGTCCAGTGCTAGGAGACAGACCTAACGTCAAAACCAACAAATTGGCGACATCTTGTACCGAAGATAACATTTACAATACTTTAAAATGATGACTCACAAATTGGAGGGTTAAGCTGGCGTCCATAGTCTTGGCCCATTGGGCGCCTGTTTAACAAACATTTTGGGCTGTTTCCCCATGAAGCTTTTTAATTTTACTTTTCTCATGTTTTTGAAGTAATATTTTAAGTTTTTTTTTTTAATTTTTTTACACGCTGTATTATATTAGGTTATTTTTGTTTTTTTCTTTTATATATTGATGTAAATAATACTAGGCTTAAGTTTGGAGGAGGAAATGTATTGCATACGTTTTTTTTTATTATTATTATTATTATTCTATTTTCCATTAATAGTAATGTTTCATTAAAAAGAAATCTGTTTAACGTTTATTTGGATTTTTAATTTTGTATTGCTTTTGCGTTATTTATTTATTTGTTAAACAAAACACAATCCCTCGTCAATTATCCTAAAGGTTTCGTAATAAAGGCAACTCATTACTTTTGACGCAGGGATTCATCTTAACCAAAAGGTAGGTCTGCTTTGATTTTTGTTAAATGTTTTTCCTGTAATAAATTTCTTGTTCTTTTTTATATTTGCAGTTATCACGATTACAAGTTATAAATGAAATTCTCATATAACATCCTAAATCAACATCTTACTACATAGTTAAAAAAAAGAAACAAAATGAGAATTTTTTGTGGTGAGTTTTAGAATTAAAGTCGGAATTCTCGAGACGAAATTTGTTTACTTACTTTTCTTCAGTAGTTTAGATATAAATCTATTTGCCTGTTTAAGTTTAAAGGGCATAAATTCTAAAACAAAAACTTCGCAATACTGTCAGCTGATTTATCTTACAACTTTAGCAATAGAAAGAAATAACAGAAAATGTAGACTTTACTTGATAGATTAGAAATGCGTTTAAAATATAATTAATTAAGAAGTTATTAAAGTTAAAAAGAGAAAAAAAGTGGCAGCTATTTGTACATTCTGCTAGATTTGTGTATGATCAGTATTTAATTGACGCATTAATTTCTAAGTTAGTGATTCGAAAGAGAAACATAAAATTAATTTTGGTTTCTCGAAAGTTACAAAGTAAAAAATCTAACGAACTCGGGATGAAACACAGCACAAAAATGTCTTTTTAAAACAAACATTTTAATCCATATATTTAACAAACAAAATGTAGTTTATATATGTAAGTAGTAGGGCTTGAAAAAGTTATATAGGCAAAACAAAATGAAAATTAATCAAAACACAACAGAATCTTTCAGCAAAATCACACATTATGTAATTGCATCTCAACTCTGAAGTACTTACATACATTTTTAGTCGTGAGCATAATAAATCGCTTTCAGTGGCTTAAGACCATTACGCGAAATAATAAATTAGTTAACACTTTCTTCTTTTAGAAATATAAAAATTACATGATATACCAAGTAATAGAGACTCACATTGAATATTTCCTCAGCAAGAACTTTAACACAAGTTAAATGTATGTATTTTGTTTGTTTTTTTTTTTTTTAGTATTTAGGTAGTGGATAGTAAAACTTACCACCTCTTCTCATAAATGTGATAAAAGAAAACAAAAATAATTTTTGACTTATCCACATTTAGAATAAAAAAATAATAATATATATATACATAGATATGTATGCGGTTTACATAAAAGAAACAAACGATAATAACAAACAAAAACGGTGTAAAACAGAAACAAAAAATTTAATTGCGACAGCTTTAAAAGCACCTGTTCGCTTCTTGTCCAAAGTGATATGTAGTTAGTGTTGAATAAAACAAAATATTTAAAGAGGTAAAATAAAAGTAAACTATGTATTATTAACCAATTATTAACAAAGTGAAAACACAAATTTTACAAATAAATAATAATGTTATGAAACAAAGAAAAAAAAACTAATAAACAAGCAGACAGACAATTTCTTCGCATTGTGATATTAAAACGAAAAAGAAAATAAAAGTAAAAATCAATGGAAAACCATATTCGATATGAACGGAACCTCCATATATGATCAAATTGACTACGCCATTTTGCGAACTTCATGTGTGATCATGTTAATTACTAATTTTTAATGGGCATTAATCTCTGCTTTTTCATTATATCCAAATTTAATTGAAATAGTACATTTTTGCAAAAAAAATAGTGGAATAATTTTTTTAAAGTGTGCTTGGAGGGAAAAAACATAAATAAGTGTATATTCAAGCGTGACGTGGTGACGTTTTGTCTTTCGAAGAAAGTATTCAAATGTAGCTCACGAAATTCCTTTCGCACACCAAAAACAGATACCTACGACTTGCTTTTCAGAACTATAAACACTTTTCAATGTAATTTTTCATATGCTTAACCAAAAACAATAAATTCTCAGATTAACAAAATAATAAATATACCAAAAAAAAAAGGGAAATCATAAAATATGTCTTATGTATTAATTGAAAATTAAGTGTCTAGAAATATACAATAGAGAGCAAATCACAAAAATATAGAATATCAAAGAATAAAACATTTAGTAAAAAAAATAAAAAGAAGAAATCAATCTAATTGTCCATCAATAAACATACACATACGAGTCTATGGAATGCAAAATAACCTTTAGCAATATATATTTAAAGAAGAACACATAACATACTTATTAATTTTCCTTTTTTTTTTCATACATATGCTTTTGGGAAAGACTGACATTTTGGATATAAAAGAAACGTTTGTATTGATTGTTTGGTTTAAATTTAATTTATGTATTAACAACAAAATTTGCATATCAATGGAATAAAATATAAAATAAAAAAAATGTGTAAGAGACATAATTTTTATGTAATTTTTAAGGTTCGAGTATTTGAGACGTATCGTATACTGTGTGCATGAGAATTTTGTACCGAAAGAGAGAAAATTCCTATTTTCACACAAGAAATTAACTTTTCTTTTAGAGAATATGAAACAAACGACAAAATTTATAAATCAGGAAATTTTTTATTAAAGAAAACAAATCAATAAATATGTAACAACTCCTATTTTTGTTGTATTTCTATAAATAAATTTACATATAATTTAAAATGATTTGTTTAATCCTTAAGGAAAACATTATTCGTAGTTATATATATAAAAGCAAATATTCACGTAATAAATATTTATTGAAAGAAAAATTGATTGACTTGCGTTCTAAGCTTCATGTGCAACAGACCTTTTGTAGATCATCCCATTTGATCTCCATTTTGCTCAAGCTTATAGAACCGAGACAACTGAGGGAATACAGTCTGCTGAACAGTATAAGCAGCCACGGAAATCCATCTTAGAAGGGGTACTCAGCACGGCAAACGATCTGTGGCGCAGAACATCTCCTTACAAAGGTGGGGTTATTGCGTAGTCGATTTTCAAGTCTTGATTAAATGTATCTTTGTTTTCTTTACTTTCAGACATCTTGCCGATGGTTCATATCGTTCGCTACACTTTCCCATGAGATCATAAACTTGAACTATCACATGACTGCTCTTGCTGAAGACGAGAACTTCACGCTGCTCAATCAAGTTCGTCCGGGTGTGATGGAAAATAATTTCAGCATTCAAGTTGCCAGAGTAGTAGTAATCTTTTCAGATTCGGTATGCTAGGTGACTACACGGTAATAGCACAGAGCGACAGAAGTGTTCTCCATTCTCTGTTTAGACGGCGCAGAACATCTATTAAGGAACCCGCACAAAATGTTCGGAATGTCCGCAATCCTGCTCACTTGTTAATGAGCTTTTAGTTAGGTAATATGATACTTCTAGGTCCAACGAAGCGAGGAAGACCATGAATCCACTTCGAAGATCGACATCGCTTAATAGCCACTACTGTGCAACACTCTTGAACTCCTACATCAACACAATCTATAGCCAACCTTCCTCAACAGCTGCAGAGCAATCTTCTAAGGCGGCCAAGACCCTCTTCCTCATGGACACTGAAATATATTGTAAATTAATCTTTGTAACACATTAATAAATCTCACCATTCATACGTTTAAAGCCTTTTTTTGTATGTCCAAGAAATCTAAGTTTACACGAGGTCATGCCACGGTAGTCATCACCAAAATTGTAGATAAGAAGTTTTGCAAGAAAAGGAACCCTTACTCCACCCTCTGACTTCAAAATTGACGGAGTTATCGAAGTTTTACGATTTTTTACTTGCCACCACCCGCAAAACTCGCGCTCCAGGAATTTGCCTAGGTTTTCTGTCGAACCAACCCCGGATGCTTTGAGGACGATTTGTAGCGTTCCCTTACGTTTTAGGGCAAAACGGGCGTGTCGGGGAAAAAGCTTAAGCAAAATGGAAATCAAAAGGGATGCTCTACAACATGGGCTGGTCCGTTTTACGATATGTTGGAGGGGGGTGGCAGGAGGGGTATATTTTTTTCATGTTGCTATATCTCTTGAACCGTTAGTCGCAGGACAAAATCGCTCATAGCCAAAATTGTAGATCGGAAGGTTTCCAAAAAATGGAATCTTTGCAACACCCTCTAACTTCAAAAATAACGGAGTTATCGAAGTTTTACGATTTTTTATTTGCCACCACCTGAAAAACTCGCTCGATAGTAGTTTTTCTAAGTTTTCTGCCGAACCAATCCCGGATGCTTTGAGGACGATTTGTGGCGTTCCCTTACGTTTTAGGGCAAAAAGGTCGTGTTGGGGGAAAGCTTAAGCAAAATGGGAGTCAAAAAGGATGCTCTACAACATGGGCTGGTCCGTTTTATGATATGTTGGAGGGGGGTGGCAGGAGGGGTATATTTTTTTCATGTTGCTATATCTCTTGAACCGTTAGTCGCAGGACAAAATCGCTCATATCCAAAATTGTAGATCGGAAGGTGTCCAAAATAAGGAGCCCTTGCCCCACCCTCTAACTTCAAAAATAACGGAGTTATCGAAGTTTTACGATTTTTTATTTGCCACCACTCGAAAAACTCGCTCGATAGTAGTTTTTCTAAGTTTTCTGCCGAACCAATCCCGGATGCTTTGAGGACGATTTGTGGCGTTCCCTTACGTTTTAGGGCAAAAAGGTCGTGTTGGGGGAAAAGCTTAAGCAAAATGGGAGTCAAAAAGGATGCTCTACAACATGGGCTGGTCCGTTTTATGATATGTTGGAGGGGGGTGGCGGGAAGGGTATCTTTTTTTCATATTGCTATATCTCTTGAACCGTTAGTCGCAGGACAAAATCGCTCATAGCCAAAATTGTAGACCGGAAGGTGTCCAAAAAAAGGAACCCTTTCCCCACCCTCCAACTTCAAAAATAACGGAGTTATCGAAGTTTTACGACTTTTTATTTGCCACTTTTCGAAAACTTGTTTTGAAATAATTCCAACTTAACAAACCTACGGGTATGCAACAAAAAGCTCGGCAAAATTAACACTTGAGTAGCTGGGACAAAAACCCATAGTATGTGTCCCAGTTTGAACTGAAAATCGTGATCTACAGTTTGGAGAGTAGTGGACAAACTGAAAATCGTGGCATACTCGCAGGTGTCAATTTTGCCTGAGTAGCTCAGATCAAAACCAAAAAGTGTCCCAGCTGAAACTGAAAATCGTGAAGTTTGGGAATGTCCACAAACAGAAAATAATTTTAAGTTGCATACTCGCAGGGGTCGGAGGTATCCGTTAAATCAGTATTTCAAAAATGTAGATTTAAAAAAATACTAATACTTTTGTCCGTTATTTTTTTCTGACGCTCGATTTTTTTGTTTATAAAATCCTGATTGCTATCCCAGACGAGGCTATCGATTCTGGCGGCCTGGTAATTTCAGAGAAATTTTGGTGAAATGTTTGCTTTCAGTTTCGGAGATGCTCATAGGACTCATGCATGTTTTGCGTGTTGAGAAAGGGTTTGGTTCATATTTTGCATGAGATCGGTGATATGTATACGTGATATGTATATGTGATCGGTATACTTACTTATAGATGCCAAATGTTTCAAAACTGCATCGTACTTACAAGCTTGTTTTAAGGAATCCTGTATACAATTCGAATCTCCTGGAAGCACAAGTTCCTGCTAAAGAATAACTTATAGACAAAATGAAACTGTGATCGTTTTTGGAAATGCATTTGATTGGAATATCGTGGGGCACGGTGCTGTCAAGCATTTGATGAGTGTTGGTAAAGAGATCTTTTTTATCTCGCCGTTACTGCTGCCATATTATCAGTTGGCTGTAGAAGCACACAGGTCGGTATGTTCTTTTCAAGCCCCAAAGATGCATTTGATGCACGAATATATTCCTTTTGGTAGTTTCACACTACTTGCCTAATACCTGGACCTGCAGTTACCAGAACAACTTAAGGAAAAACTGGTTCCAGGAGACAATTGTTCGCAAATATACTGCTTCTTCTGGTGATTAATAGAATTCTATCTTTTTAGCCTTGTTGTCGTCAAACAGATATGGTCGAAAGAATTATAGGCGAAAATGAAAACTTGGAAACTTCGAAGGAAATGTCAGTGAAATTCGACGTTGTAAATTATTCGTTTCTGCGGTTGTTATTGCTTAAATACAAGAAAGACAGATGGTACAGATCTCCGGAAGGGTAGCCAAGAAGTTTAAGAATGTGTAGACCCACTCACTCAAACATGGTGACAGTTGCAGTGGACTTTTTTTTATTAATTCTCTTTTGCTTAACAATTTTTGTTTGTGTGCTAAAAATATCTCTTTAAAAATATAAAAAAGAGATATAAGATATAAGATATAAAAATAACAAATTGTTCTAAATAAATTGGCTTATATTGCGTATAAATATATTTAATTTATTTAAAAAAGTCTTCGAATGAGTAACTATACCTTAAAAAGGACACAAATTGTCTGGAAATAAGTGGAGCCCTCTGAAAGACTCCTAGGAAAATTCTAAACTATATGAAGTCAGTGCCTTTCCTCATTTATATGCCTCGATTTCGTCTGATGTGGTCCAGCAGATTCATAATGTAGACTTTTGTCCTACTTATAGGCAAATGCATATTGTACGTATTTTGTGAAGTAGCAAATTGGAAAAGCTTATATTATCAAAAGTTAGTTTCACAAACCTGGATCCTTTATCTGAGTCACCTCTTCCTTCAGGAACAGTCTTTTCAGACAATTCGGATTCCGCCTTTTGCAGTTCGGCTCTCTGGTAACTTTCTGATTGCTTTAGCATCAAGTCTGAAACGGCTTTTCCACCCACAGTTGATTTAGGATCACCTACGCGCCCCTGATTGGTATTATGACGACCAAATAAGAGTTCCTCGCCTAAGCATACACACATAATTTTTCCTCAGTAATATGCAATAGAAAAAAATTAAATCAGGAGTAAGCAACGCCTTACCCAGAACATTAACCAACTCATCAGTCAGCACTATTACCCCCGTCGGCTCAGCTGGTATACCAATGAAGAACCCATCCAGTTTCACACGAAAATTCTCCACTCCCTTCTGCCGCTGATCATATCTCAAATCATAGTCATTGCCACCAGCGAGCAGATCAATTAGAGATCTATTAGTTGCGGACCTGGCTGTGATGGCCAAAATTAACAATGACACAACGATCAGAAAAACAAATAAACGCGAATTAAATTTACACATTGCAAGCGATCGGAAAAGTTTCTGAAACCTATTAGGATAAAAATTACTACACCGTCACCTAGAACAGATTTCACTCAATTGAAATCAATTGCGCTGGCTAAGGTGCAACGAAGCCTCAGACTATCAAATAGTTTGTAGAATGAATCCGAATGGGTGAACGTGAAGCACATCATCAAAATAAATACGAATAGAAGAAGAAGAAGAGAGTTGAGGTGACTACTTGGAACCTCTTCCGCATATGGTGTTCTTCGGGATTGAAAAAGTTTGTTTTCCTGTTCTGGCAAACGAAATTGGGAGGGAGTATGCAGTGAGAGATTTACGTGCAGAACAAACTGAGTGTAAGTTAAGCAAACAAGTTTGTACATTTATCCAAGAACCTCTTAGAATCCTGGATTGTTTTTTGTTTTTCTTTTTCATGCATTCATGAAGCTGCACTTAAGTCACTTACATATATTTTTACCATTTTTCTCTTGCCAAACAACATTCTCTGTTCAACTGGCCAAGAAGAGGACAGTTGGTTGAATTCTATTAAACACGGAAGTGTTTCCATGGGGAATGTATTACTCGTCCCCACTGAAACATGAGCAGGATATCGCTTGAGCATGTACTTTGTCATCTTTGGTATACAAACTGGTTAAAATTACTATTGCAAGATGAAATTTAATATTGCTGAGGTCAAC
The DNA here is from genome assembly GCA_951813785.1 of Criorhina ranunculi. Taxonomy (NCBI): domain Eukaryota; kingdom Metazoa; phylum Arthropoda; class Insecta; order Diptera; family Syrphidae; genus Criorhina; species Criorhina ranunculi. The sequence goes on along the minus strand of OX638384.1, from coordinate 62,323,080 downwards.
AATCGCATTTGACTTGGATACAAAATACATTCTTTTATTGAAAATACTGATGAGTATTCCTTGCCTTCTAATGAGGAAAAGATTGTTATTACCATCAATTTAACTTGTTTATTCTAAGAGCAACTTTTCCGTTTCTGGTTGCAAATTCTTATCCCTAAGTTTATGTTATTTAGTAAATTAAGTACACTGGTTCATTAGCTTACTGATATTTGATATTGAATAACAAAGCAGACTACATTATGGTTTTCAAACAAAGGACTGTGCCGAGAGGTCGCTATAAAGTTTTTTAAGCAAACTGAGATCCAGCCATTTGCTTCTTAGTGCTTCTTTTAATTAAATAAGCATAAGTAGGGAACCGATAACTGAACTATGTAAAGCAAGTGTACAAAAGATAAAGACAGCACAACAATAGACGCCTCCTTTCTTAGGACAGATATTTACTAAGATTTTTCTACATTTGTACCGATCATTAAAACGTCTATTAACCAAACATATTTCTGTGGTTAATGACTACTTCTTTCGAATTTATACGAAAACTCATTAACCATTGTGTTTAAGAATAATAAAAACTGAGCATCTCAAAGGCAATTTCATTATAATCTACCTCGCTTACCTGGGAGAGCCGCATGGTAGCAATCATGACGTCCTCCTCCCCAATGGCCTAGATTTGTTTGTTAATTCCCACATAGAGTGTGTTTGCTATTTGATTACCGAATAAGACATTCGCGGATCGTAGAAGCATTTAATGTGGCGGCAACAACGACCAAAACTCCATAAGATTGAGATTTCTATGTCATATGCTAAAAGTTTCTATTTCCGACGACTGAAACAAATCACAAAAATAAAGATCAAGTTTACGGGAAGAAAACAAATTATTTTTGGAAATAAATCGCACCTAGGTGCTAAATTGGTATTCAAATAGATTTAAAAACGGTCGTGCAAATTTGTTTGTGACCAAGCGAGCGAGAGAGAACGCGCAACAATATTATCATACATATAAACGTATACGTAGTTTCTTGAACCCACACACTATATATAAACTGGACATAGTAAATAAAGAGAGGAAGACAATCAAGTTGGACTGTGGACACGATCATGATCAAGACCTACTTTGTTGAGATTAAGTTTTGATCTTGGCAGAGGGATACTCCTGTATTAAAGCAGGAAGTAAACGGCTTCACTCCACTGAATACCAACGAAATATATGTATACAAAATAATGGTTAGGATTAGTTAGGTTGTAAATTCTTGCAAATAGAAAACTGGATAGCTATAAGAAATAATTCCTGCTTTGACCCTCTTTTCACACACACAAATACATATATCTATTTAAGTGTACCACCAGAACACTGTACATTTACCAACTTAATGCAGGGGATTATCCACAATTTCTTTCGTTAGCAGTCATTGAACCTGTTTTGGAATGGGTATTGGTATAGAGATGATTTCATAATTAAATAAATATGTTGCATCGCTAAGAATCGGGAATGAACTTCTAACTGAACCGATGAAAATAATTAATCAATTTAAGTTACAGAGTTTGAGCATGTTTTTGTTTACAATTAAAATCGAGATGAATTGAGGTGGAATCCTTCAATTAGATAATGCTGTTTTAAATCTGGTAGTGGACTTTTTTTTTATAGAGTGTTCTATACTCACGTATGCACTCAATTTATTAAGACAACAAAGCATATACATACATAATAGTATTCTAGTCACAATTACATAATTACCGTTGAACACTTTTAAAAGAACAAAACAATTTAAGATAACCTCAGCACACTGCAATAGAACATTCCATACAAAGAAAAGGTAACACAAAAGGTAAAAAATAAATGCGAACTCCTACCAAGTGTGGTCAGCAAAATACGCAACATCACTTCAACCCATCCCACATCAGCTATACCTTCTCATATGTAGTTCAACATCCAAACCACAATTGACCAAAACCACGCACACTCTTTGTCGACAGAATACAAAATCACTTTTACCACACCGGAGGAGAATGCGCCGATAAAGAGGTGCAGTGCCATCCAAACAATCAACCAACTCACTACTAAAAACCAGGAAGATACAGATATAGAGAGACACATTCTGAAAACCCGTCATCTAAGCACAATTAACAGAGCACGTATATGAAAAAAAGTCTTCTCAGAGAGGTAAAATCGTCCGCGGCAACGACGTTCATGATCAGTTGGGTTCTGAACTTGGCCATGAGTAGTGTGGCTTTCGGTTTACATTAAACGGTATTAGTATTTAAATTTAACGCGTGAAAAAAATAAAAAATAAAAAATATGTGGAGAATTATTATCTGCGCTGTGATCTTAGTGGTTTGTAGTGGACAAGTGTTGGAAGACAATTCAACAACGGCAGAAAAAGATAAAGACCCAACACCAACAGTAGTTATTCAGGAGAGTCCCACACCTCCGCCATCGATACCCACTCTGCCAACAGAACTTCCTCAGTTAACTGCTGGAGTAACGAAACCATTACCAGAAGCTGAACCACCTGCAGCAACTCTTCCTGCCGATTTAGAAGAAGAGAATGATGTTAATCCGAAACGACGTATCGTCACCTATGACCAACGTCAAGAGGGTCAGTACAATATCCGTGCTGACCTGGAGAATTTTATGATTGTTCTTATTCCTCCGAACCCTCTGGAAGGTGTGAATCTTTTGGATCTTCTCTCAAAATCTTCGAAGCGTACAAAGTCATCTCACAAGAAATACCACCAAGATACCGCAGGTTCCAAATACCGACAATCGCTCAAATCCGGCATCAATAGTCATAATTTTAACTTCCTTGGCCATCATCAACTACAGCAAACCAATCCTCATATAATTGTAGAAGAGCAGCCCTCTGCTAGGATCTCCGAATTCATCGAAGGTCGCACACCATATCGCGTGGACATCTCCAGCACAAATTCAGATTTAGAGCAAATCCAACTTCAACAACAGTACCAGCCACAACAAACACACGGGCCTCAAGTTGATGTCCTCCCTCCACCCTATCCACTCTCCTACCATCATCTGATCAAACCTTTCCATTTAGAAGCCGAACCCACTGTCATTCAAGCCTTGCCCCCTCAATCGATTGCGAGTAGTCCAAAATTTATGGATGCCAACGGCAACTTTTTTAGAATGGCTCGTGCTATTCAAGGTGAGTCTTTATATGGGCTTTTATCGCTGGATTCCAATAGAGTTCAAGCACGCCAAAGAACTGCATTCGACGAGCAATTAATATCCACCTCCGACGATGATGAAGAAGACGCAGGAGAGGCCCGTTCTATCGATCTACCTCTAAACAACGACAGTTTAGAGGAAGCTATCCACAATTACGTTTATCCACCACTGAATCCTTTACATTTTAATACGGGAATATTCGATCTACACTCACGAGCGATGCCGTCAGACTACCCAAAGTACAACGAAGAAGACAGCGCAAAAACAAAGGAAATTGAACTTAAACTACTCGGGGCAACAGAAGAATGCGGACCGGATAGAAAGCGAGATAGCTACGGTATTTGCCGATTCGCTGAAGGTTATTAAATAGACCGAACTGATTTTTATTATTTTTAGTTTGTAAACCTTTTTTTTTAATGTGCCAAAAGAGCACTACGATTTTTAAGATTAAGCGCTCTAATAAGAGGCAAATAAGCACTAAACTCGTAAGTATTGTTCTGTAGTTAATGATAAATAAATCAAATCCATGTGTGGACGGAAATTGTGTCTTGCTTTAATCCTGTCAATGAACTCGGTTAAAAAATATTTTCTAATTCTTATTATTGTGTGCTCGATATGTTGCGGAATTCAATAGGGAATAAAACCTGAGAATAACAATGATGGTGTTGTCGTATATTAAAGAAGAATTGAAGCAGTTAGAAACGTTTGACACGAAATAAATCAAAACAAACGAGTTCTAGAGGAAGACTCGTGCTTTATTCATTTGTACGTCCGTTGTATAATAACATTAACTGTCTTAAATAGCACAAACAAATAAACAATCGTTATCATATTGATGTCAGTCAGAGGTAAACAAGTTTGAATTTATTTGGGAATGTGTAGGCCACAAACTGAATTAATATGTCTGCATAATGTAAAATATATATGGTGGTAAGTATTTGTTTCCTTTAATAGTTTATTCATAGCATAGTTTCAACAATCCATAATATAATTCTTACTTAAGCAAGTGCCGACACTTGCATTATTACATTAAGTAAAAGGCTGATAGTATTTGAAAGTTACATACGAAATAATAGAAATAAACATTTTTTTCTTGCGGAGCGAGCACGCAAACACGTCAGACAAATAAACCCGCGAGGCAGAACTAATTAGAATGAACCCACGAGCTTTAATAAAGGAAACTCTTGACAATTAAGTAGTTTATTTTGTTGTTTTCCTTTCAAAATATAGTCAAACGAACTTCTAAATAAAAACATTAACAATGAATTACACAATTTTAATATTCATAATAACCTTAGATATATTATTTAGTTCCGAGTCTTTTGTCATTTTACTTATTTGTGCTTTGATTTTATAAAAGTAATATTATATGTACCAGCTAGAGGCTCTGCCTTTAAAAATGTACAGGCCTTACATCACGTGTCGTCAGAACTTACTTAAAAAAAAAAAAAAAAAAAAAACTAAATATTAACTTAACTTGAAAAAAGAAATAAAATACAAAAACTCAGCTTATATTTGTAGCGAATTTTGAGCTGCTGTTTGATGGTTTTATGGGTTAATGAATTATGGCTGTGTTACGGTCTATGTGTTTTAATGATATGAGGTAACGAAATAATACTTTAACAAATAAATTCGATTTGTTTAGGAAATTAAAAGCAGATACATAAATATGAAAAAAAAAATCTCTGTGCGTGTTGCGTATTAAACGATAGTAGTAACTTAATGTTAGCATTGAATTGCTCTTAATCAGTTTTCGGACTAGACAACAAATTACGCTCTGGAGAAAAGTTAGTAACAATTTCTATTCACTTTAAATAGTTGCTACCTGGAAGTTCTCTTGATTTTTTTTTTATTAATTTTATTAAACAGATTGTACGTATCATTGAATAATAATTTCAGATAAATGCATAAATAAAACAGAATAGAGCAATTTTCCTACTCTTAAAATGGAAAAAAAGAAAACAAAAAAATGACTATTCGAAAATGTGTATATATATATGTATACATACATGCATATACATATAAATATAGGTACTAAAAAGCAGCTTTTCTTTGATGATTGATTGCTTTTCATATCAATTTGTTCACACAACATCAATCGACTGCTTTTAATCAGCTTTTAGCAGTGGACCCATTTCTTTTGTGGGAGGTTTCGCAGAGGTCACTTTAAAGCAAATCCGATTGAAATGTTCGCACATTTGATTGACAACACTCGCGCCATAGTGCCAATGAGCAAGTGTTGTCACGATTAATAGCACGTAGAGTAAGAAACGTTCGAGGAGAGGAATCCAAAGACCGAGAGCGATGCAAATAACATATATCGGGGTCATCCAATGATAAGCTTCACAGCGAGTATTGGACATTTGGGAGACGATTAGACGGCACTGAAAATAGAGGGTAATCGGAAATTAAAACAATTATAGCCGAGTGGAGATGAGTGAAAGAATGAGAAATGAAAAATTAAAATTAAAAAGCGTAATAAAGCAATCATTGTGGAAATTGGCGCTCACAAAGCTCAACGAGTTAGAAAAAAAAAACGAAAGCTTGAGGGCTTAATGAGTAGCATTGGGGGTGGATTGGAGTATCTATACTGTTAGGTATTGAACAATTAAACACAATTGGCATCACCAACTCTTGTTCCTTTTTAATGTTGTAACGCTCAGCAATAAAATGTCACTTTTTTGTTAACCATATAAGAGGAAACACGCGTTTGATTTACTATCCGAAACATCACAAATAAATGGCGACGAGGATGGGATCTCCGAAACTTCACATATACATGTTGATCTGATAGACCTTGTAACTACCTAATCTCATTCACCATTTATTTATTTATACCGCAAAAGGATAGAGCGCAAAAGAAACATCGAGATTTGACGGAATTTGAGTGCCAGTAAAATAAATTGAATTACGAATGCAAGGCGAATCCATCAAAGGGTTAATTTACTTAAAGGAATGCCTGACAAACAATGGGAATATGTCTTAAATTAGGAATATATTTAGAAAGCTCATTAGAAAATACTGATACCACCAACATACAAACAGGCAAATGCAATTTGCATACTTTTCCCGGGTATACTTTAACAGAATTGTAGCATTTTGTGCAACATGTCGCAGGGAATATCATTAGATTTCAGGCGAATTTAAGACTACTAACTCATTTTACACACATTCAAATTAAGACACTACCTATACAAACAGATAGCAGGAAAAAAAACCATGCAATACGAACATAAAATGAACACCTCAAGACTACTGTATATGAATCACCGCGAAATTCATTTAGCACCCATTTCCTAATAAATAAATGACGAAATTAGCCTCACACTATACGATAACGCAAGTAGGTCGTCATTAGTCTAAATATTTACTAGACAAATTAGCACTGATAAGAATGTTTACTAGACAATGGTCCGATTTCAAATATAAATTGGGTACCATTGAGTACTTATTTGTGTTAGAGCAATTTAATCTTTATAAACTTGAACATACGTGATTTCGAAAGCAGGCCCACAGAAAATGAGATAAAGTAAAACTTGAAAAATGTCATCGATTGATTACACTTTGTTTTAAGAAACTCCGTTTGCCGATTTTCTTTCGGTCAATAGATTGAATTAGTGACCGGCGTATTAAAGCATTCAACCACGTAATCTATCAATAATCGCATCGCATACAAATTGCACAATTACCCCCTCAAATGAGCACACATAGAATTCTGTGAAAGTTTGAGCGAAAGAACAGCACTAACAGTAATCATTTCGTAGCAATTGAATTAATTGACTAAAGCGAAAGCCAGAGTATCGCCCACAAAAAAAATTAACTAATACGTATACAAAAATGTAGTACTTACACTGACGTTGCTGAATATCGTGCCACTCAACATAAACAATGCTCGTGGGTCTGTATCTGCGATGCCCGACGGTGATATCCAAGCCCAAACAAGTAGAAGCACCGTGAAAACTACGTATGGATAAAATGGACGCATTGCTTCTTCTAAGGACAGCATTTTGCCGGACTTATATTTGTACGAACTAAAACAGATAGGCAGATTAATATGAAATGATTGCAGCAGCAAAAAACACTTATACTCACTTGTAAACATTGATAATGACCATTGGCATATTTGCTAACGCACTCACATGCAGAAGAACTTCCATTGCAATACCCAGTGGAATACCAAAGGGTAGGTCTTGCTTCCAAAACTTATAACCAAAAAGCCAGGTGATCATGTACATAGCTGTTGAACCCCACATACTAAAATCATAACCCCATGGCAAATACAGTACTCCAGTGTTGTACTTCTCCCAATGGGACACGTAGAAATTGAAAAACACCATTAAGCATACGTAGTACATTCGAATGGGTGGAATTGAAGCTTCACAACGTCCAAAAATACTGTACAAACATGTAGGGATTAAAACAGCTGTATACGAATCCAACCCATGGTCAAAAAGTTCTCCAAGAGGCCCAGACAGACCGATTCGTCTCGCCTGCTTTCCATCGATACCGTCCAGCGTGTATGCTACGAATATGTTTATCGCTGTGCAAAGCCATACCCAATCCGGAATTGGAGTGTATCCTGGTTCACCAGAGCTGGCAAAGAAATTCCAATCGTAATATGAAAGAAAAACGAAGTTCGCAACCGTAAATAGAAAGCCGAGAAAAGTCATTAAATTCGGTGCAACCCATCTGGGGAAGATCTGCAGTGGCGTTTGTTTATTGATTAATTACAATTTTTTTGCGAAATCAAATATAAAGGCTCACCTGAACTATCCAGTTCCAAAATGGATGCATCACATAAACACTTAACGGCGAGGTATCTCTTGCACTATACTACAAGGAATACAGAAAGAAAAATGTTAAATTTGAAGTGCCACTGGAGTATCTTCTTGCTTACCTTGTAGTTGTCGAATCCAGTGAGATGCTCCTTGGTCAAGTATGTGTATTCTAGTATTCCCTGTAGAGCCATGGTAAAGTTAAAAATACAGCTTCTATTTCAAATTAATTTTTCAAGTTTAATTTTGTTTAGATTTTTTTCGATTTTTTGTAAATGCTATCTTTGTTGTCTCGGACAGGACTCGTGAATGTGTGAAAATTTTTTGTTAGTCAAACGCTTTACTTCTTTTGATTATCATTATGATAAATTACCAAAAATTCAATTAGTGCGAAACGAAGAACGACACGTTAAATTGATTATTTATTTAAGGAAACAACCGATTATCTCAACCTACAGCATTTTTCCACCAGAAGCGTGAATAAAATTTCGGAAATTCACAGAACGTGAAAAAAGTTGTTGAGATGTGATTGGGTTGTTTGCTGTTGCGGTTTGCGGTGTGATGTGAATGTACAAATGTCACTTTAGCAATAGAAAATAGTTCCAGCGAGAGACGACACGGATAATTTTGTATGGATGCCAAGTCGTTAAGGTAGTGCGGATAGCGTTGGAATTTTCAAACTGCTGTACATTTTTTTATCTGTTGGGTTTATGAAAATTTAAAAAAAAATTAAAAAAAATATTGCGGTTCTAGCGGACGAAAGCATTTTAACGCATTTCTTTTTGCACAGTAATTTTTATTTAAATGTTTTACTTGTTATCATATAATTGTTTTTTTTTTCAGTTTATTTAAATAAATTGTGTTTTCATATTTTATACTTAATGGATGGGTTCTGTAAAACGGACGTAATAATTCGACAGAAAATCTAAATAAAATAGAAACATACGTAAATAATGATAAAATCTCTTCTGCATAAGAATAGTGTAGTTGCAGTTAAAATACTTGTACTAAGTCTTACGGAAACTAATTATTAGAAGTCCACTTCATACTCTCATTTATAAATTATGTAGAAAACCGAATAACAATCACAAAATATAAGTACATATGTAGTTAACATAAATCATGGTTTATTTTCTAAGGACTAAAAAATTAAAAAAATATGAAACAGTTAGGTTTATAAATTCGCGTAACTAAAATATACAAGTTCTATGTAAATAAAAGAGAAAAAAAAATGAATTTCTCTAAGATGTTAACAAAGTAATAACGCTTGTGACGTTTAAACATTTCGTAGTATGTTTTTTATTTTAAAATGACTAAAAATATATTTTAGATATATGTAGGTACATAAATATGTACGGATGTCTTTTTTTTTGTAACACTTCGTATTAAGCTCAAAAAATTGTGTGTTAAGATTTTTATATTTTAATAAATTGTAATTGTATTTAAAATTGCACGTTTCCCTAACAGCGATTAATGATAGTTTTATTTGAATTATTTTCGAAACATCAATGGTTTGATTTATCGAAAAAGGCAAGAGAACGCAGTTAAGTTATAATTTTCATTGCGACTTTACGGTTTTAGCGAATGTGATGCAATTTATTTTGTTAGTTTGTTTGTTTCTTCATCCTTCGTCGGGCATTGCCTGGGCATCCAGAAGTACTCAATAAATGCAGTTTCCAGCCTCCATCTAATGGTAAGTGAACATCATCGTGGCAGAGAGGGCAACGGGCCGCTCCCGTTTTTAGCTCTGTAAATTATTCGACATAGAGTTCTAGTTTAAAAATTATTTCGAAGTAAGAACTTACCGCGGCAGTAATCCTCCATTTGATGTAACTCATACAATTGCTTATGAACCGACTCTGTACAACGATCACAGGTTATATAACTGTTCTTCGCTTCACACTCTTCTACAAAAAATTTTAATGCCTACATTAATCCACAGACACACACACATTGCTCTAAAAACTTACTTGTCAAATGATAGTTGAGTGCAACTACTTCCAAAACTTGGCTACACTGTGGACATTTTGTCAAAAAAGGACAGGATTTCCAATAGTGTCTATCCAAGTGTGCCTGTTCACCATGACAGGACCAGTCACAAAATGGACAGCGTCTAGTAAAAACATGAAATTTAATAGATTGTCTTTAACCTCTAACCCAAATTAACTTACATCACATCAGGTTCCTCAAGTGACTCGGAATTAGAATTCGAATTGGAACTCTTCCTTGAATTACTTGAAATCATCGATTGCTTCACCTTCTCATTATACTCCTGTTTCCCATTGCATGCAATTCCAGCTGTGTATCCATTACTCTCTGCTACCGTTCCACCACTAATTGTGTGTCCACTCTTACTTTTTAGAATCCTTGTTTCCGAACGCCGCATTGGGCTCGATTGAGAGTCGGGACTTTTTGTGCCGAAGCTAAAACCAATTCGGCTGTCATACATTGATTTATCAGTCTGATCTGCTCGCACAGCCTGCTGTTTTTCATTGCTCCTGTTCGATGGCGGTGAGATAGGATCACTAGACGGTCCTGAGAAGTGCTTATTGGCTTCCAACATCTCCTTCTTCCGTTCCATATCTAACTTATCAAATTCTGTGAAGAGTTGCCGATACAGGAGGTTCCGTCTTGTAATATCATCGTCCGGAGGCAACTGTTTTCTTACTAAACGCGGATTCACTTTATAAACTAACAATAGAATTCGTTCAGCTACTTTTCGAACGGGCTCAGCTGGATGATGTATCCCAGAACAACCACACTCCGACAAAGCTCGGCATGTCAAGCCACTATGCTTATCGGTGCTGATTCCTTGGCTTAGCACCAACTGCTCCAACATTTGCATACGACTCAATGCCAATCTGGGGTGCGTGCCAGAACTTACAGCACGAGATAATGCAGGTGCAACTAAGTGCTGTTCACTCACTTCTCGGCATGCGGCTATACTTAGAATCGTGTGCTGTGCCAGAGTATGGATTCGTGGAGAAGGATCACCACTTTTTGCCAACAATTCTGGTAGAAGGCGGTCCACACAGCGTGCGACTTCACTTTGCGACACCCGACCGGGTACGAACTCTAGGAACAGCACTCTTACAGTTTCCGTAGCCTGACTGAAGACTGAGTAAACAGCATCTCTGACAGCTCGATGCAAAAGCAGTGCAGCACTACGAGCAACTTTGTTCGCACCAGCTGCACATTCGCCCTCGGTTTCTTGTCCTTTGAGGAAATTTCGCAACCGCATGAGGCCGTCTTCACGGTCTTGAAATTGACGAGAGTAAAACTGCTCAACCTGCAAAAAAATATATATATATGTACTCATGCAAAGCACAAAAATAAAATAAAAACCCACCAATTCATTCCCAAAGACCAAAATTGGGAGTGCGGCCTGTCGTCGTTCCCGATCATTTAAACGAGATCTTCCCCTGTTCGGATCCGCCTCTAACAGTGCTGTGCCTTGGCATTCCCTTAAAAATTCATTAGTATGTGAACTGAAAATTCAATATGATAACAACCACAACTTAAAGAGAACCACCACTGAGAGAGTATACAGAGTAATGTTTTATGTAAGTTTATATGTTTATGTACAACTAAAGTGCTTTCAGCTTTAAGATCCATGCAAGCTTGAGCTAAAATAAAACGAATCTACTGAAACAAGTTACAACATCGATTTGAAGACTATTATAGCTTCACACAGCTTTCGTAACTTACTGCCTTAATGTAGGAATCGCCCTTTCTTCGTAATCTTCGTAGCTATTCCGAGGAGCACTTTTGTTGCGCCTTCTTAAAGAGCCCTGATGGCTCGACATGGGGGAACCACGACTGGGACTTCGACCTTTACTTATCTTGGGAGAATTTGGAATATCATCATGTGACTTTCGATGGCTACCAGTCGAATGGGTGGAATGGGTGTCGCTAGCAGTACTCTGTGCTCCAATTCCACCGCCACCAGAGCTCCCACCATCAGTCGACGATTTATCTTCTTGTGCACTCTTTGGACTCATTGTTGCCGCAAAATGTGCTTCAGCCAGCGCAGTTGCTACTTCTTGTAGACTCGGAGCAGCTGGCAGAGTTGGCTTGGATGAGTAGATTTCAGATGACAGATCATTCTCAGCAATAACTCCATTCCGCTCCATAAGTTGATCAACCAAGAGATGTTTCAGCACAGCTGCACGATACATCTCAATCTGTTCTTTCCTCAACTTTGCTGTAGTAAAATCTTCCTGTTGAACAGCCTGTCTCTTTGCAAGAGCATACCGGCCCAATCTTTCTCCAGCTACCTTAAGCGATGTCATGCAGAGCTTTAACTTTCTCGCATACTCAAAACGCTCATCGTTAACTGCTTTGGACTTTTTCTCCTCCATTTCTCGAATAAATTCTGCAATAGATTCCTCCACATACATTGAGAATAATAGATCATCGCAAATCGATGCCAACACCGGTTCACCATTCTCTGACAACTGTACTTCGGCCGAAGTGTCTTCACCATTAGCATTGCTCTCAAGATCCTCCCCCAAAACATTGACAGCTATTAGAGCGATCTGTCCCTCTGTGTTATAATCATTCCTATGAGGTGCGCTTAGACGTAGTTTAAGATGGGTACCTTTTCTGGGGTTTACGGTGACACTTTGCAGCTCTCGCGATTTAAAATTCGTTCCAGCGTTATCGGAGAGGGCAATAAAACCTAAAAAATCAAAACATTGGCTTGAGGGAGTGCTTGGTATCCCTTTGGGAGAATAGTGAAGCCAGAGTTCGACTTTTTCAGCTGAAAACGGTGAACATGCACGTGTTAGATCTTTGCATAGGTATGTACAAATATTTGTATTTCTTACGTATTAGATACTGGTGTGCTAAAATTTGTATGCGACATATTTTGGCTGGCTTATGGAAACGTAGAACTATATCGTGTGGGTTAATGTTATTGCCAGGACTACTTCGCCAGCCGTGTACCGTTGGACCATGAGTATTTAGCTCACTTGAAGGAAAAGATGGATCCTCATCTATAGGGAAAATATTGTAAAATATACATTTTGTTAGAGAAGTGTTAATATATATCTCTGTTAACAACACAAATCAACTGAAATCGCGAGACAGCCGACAGATAACTCTTATCGTCTTAAAAAAAAACCTTCTTGTAGATATGCCAAGGCGCTGATAAACCAAAGTTTTATACACAAATCGCAGTTACTCGGCACTATATCAAGAGGTTAGACCACGTATAGAATGGTTCACACAAAGTCAAAAACATCGGTGCCAAACAAAATTACAGAAGTGTCCAAATGGGTCCAGCTACAGAGCCATCTAAACAATCTAAACCACATTCTCATCTTGTTTGTAACTGGATACATCACGTACCTATGTACAAGTTTGAATTTTTCAAACACTGCAGCCCACACTTTCATGGGTACAATCGGGGTACGTTAACGCAATTGGTAATCAAATCATAAGCCTTTTCAAATGTATCATACAACACACTAGTGCTCAAGGAACACACTCTTAAACGCTCAGAACGAAGTTAAAAATAGCAAAAACTCAAACACGTCACAACTGTATTCAGTCCTCTCAACACAACGACGCCGGTATAAATACAATCAATACATTTAGAAACTCTGTCCAAAAAAAAATCTAATGGAATGAGAGAGTTGCTCGTTCAAGACGAGACTCTCCTATTTCAAACGCCGTTCTAATACCCAGTGACGTACACTCCTACATTTTTATTTTTTACTCAATTTCATTTATTAAAAATCCAGCAGGTTTAGTTTATCTTCAAACGTGGAAACGACAAGTAGCGGCCGGTGTCAGGGACGAAATTAATATACACCATGACGCAGAACACCAAAACTAAATCAACTATATGCAAAGAGATTCCACCAATATCAAAATGGAAGCAATTCCAGAGCCTCCTCAATACTCTAAATCATATTTTGATAGGATTTGTAGTCGTTTACATGATTTTCTTGGCAAAAAGTTTGAGTTTTTCCGATACAGCTTTACATGCGTTATGTGCCACCATCGGGGTATGTGCGTTTCTTAATTAAAGTGAAATGAAAGAGAAGATAAGAAAAGAGATGTTGTTTGTGCAATGACATAATATGTATCAACATTCGAGTGAACTACTTGCCGGCTTTGCCACTTACTGTGAAAGAGACAGAGGAATGTTACTTATCTCTCTGTAATAAAATTATTATTTGCTCTAAGAAAGTGAATTCATAGCCTTAACACAGGTAACTGGTATCCTTCACTTTCAATCATGCGGAACAATGCAGGTACACACAGTTTGACCTGAAAGCCATGGTTCATTGTATCGGCATTAGAAACCCAATCTACGTGTGGCGTGTATTAAAAAAGTAGATCTTATGCAATTTAAAGTTAATTATACACGTCAGCACATTGGAAATGAATTGTACATATTTATACCAAAGGTCATACAGATCGCGGAAAATATTGCTAACGATAATATTAAGTCATTTTAGTATGCGACTGTTGCTATTTGTTAAAATTGCTTGTAGAGTTTGTTAGGAAGCTGCAATGATGAAAGTGTATTCAAATTTGGATTCAAGAAGTTCGCTTACAAAGATTTCTCTAGCAATTAGGCACAAGTAGCTGATCCCAAAATGAATGTTGAGTGGTTGTATTGTAAATTATGTTTTTGTCTACATAGCAAACCTATATTTTTGTTTTCTTCTATTTTATGCGGCTTTTTTTTTTTTTAAGTTTCAGAACTTATTAAATACCTTTCTCACTTTTTAGTTCCACTTGCTAGCTGCTGAAGCTCTTATGTGTCACTATCCAGAGAACCTATTTACCAAACACTTCTCACATAAAACCAAATCAAGACTACATACAGGACTGCAAATTACTGGTGGTGCTATGGGTCTATTAGCCGGGATTGGAAAAATTACAAAGACTGATGTTCATTTCACAACCATTCACGGAAAATTCGGTAGGCTACACTCAGTTAATTTATTTTCCTAATTTATAAATTCAAAAACCCTTAATTACAGGACTCGCAACAATCCTAATGTGTCTGGCTAGCATGCTGGGGGGTATGGCAAACTTATTTCCTATTGTACTTAAAAAAGTCTTTAAGCCAGCAGAAATTAAACTGCGCCACAATTTATTTGGACTGCTTACATTCACTGCCGCCATGTCAACTATCTTTCTTGGCTACAACACAAAATTCTTTTATAAGTATGTAGACTCTCATTTTATTCCTTTTATAAGCTCAGTGACACTGATTGTTTGGCTACTGACAATTATTGGACCTGCAAGCTCTCTGCTTGGCAAATTAAAGTACAGAAGATAAGGTAAACAGAGAAAATGCAGCAATAAAGTGTCTTATTTTTGTACATAAATTTTCGACATTTTTCTTTTAAGTTCTTCACACATTATCGTCAGACTATTTAGAGAGAAGTGCTCATCCTATAATACTTTTTTTTATGTCTCGGTTTCGATGTAAAATCAGTTTTTATTATTCAACAAGAGATTTCTGGCAGCCACCCAACAGTAGTACTCTCTACAGCACAACAAATGATATTCAATTATCCATTGTCCAGCCAGACGATGAAATTTTATGTTCTATTCATCATCGGATTTGGAAAAGCGATAGCGATGGATAGAAAGAAAATAATGAAACTGCAAAATTTAAGTGAATTTGTCTGCAATGATATACGAATTAATCTTAAGGGAAAAATATCTATACAAATTTCTAAATTAGACATAACAATCCAGTTCAATCAATGCCATAGTAGTATTGGCAACTAATTCACAAAAATTAAGGCTATTGTCTTTGCTACACTCTACGGAGATTCAATCTAGACAATTCGAGCCGACTTTGGTCTTCTAACAGAGAACAGCACAGCAGTTGCAGCTGTAATTGATGAAGTGTGGAAGTAAAGATACGACTATCTCTGGAGTATATTCAACAGGCAAAGATCTAGTTAGAAAGATTCGGATCTTTAGAGGTTTTTATTTTGTTGTAATAAATTAAAGCAATGCTGGTTGGGCAGGATCTAATTAGTGCTTGCCATTGTACGAAAAACCTTTTGTCTATAGCAATAAAGTTTAAATCCGATCAGATCGTAACAAAGGAGAATTGAGAATCAAGCCTTGATCATAAAATTCTCAAACCACAGTAGAGAGACGCTAACGACGAAAAAGTGTCTGTTAGTTATCAAAGAAAAATACCTAATTTAGATATGAAAAATACCAATAGCTTAACAACCTTGACACTGTTTTAAGAACACGAACAACAACTACAACGTAATAAATACACTGGATCATATCATGCGATTGAACACACATTACTTATTTGGAAAATTTGAAGGTAGCACTTTCTCTAAATTATTGAGGTGTATTATTGATTACTACCTACATATTAAATCGCCTGTGTTGGAAGCCCACTGTCTTGATTTTTCCTTAATTAAAGCAAGCTATAAAATTGTTTTTTTTTTTGTAATTAACCCGACATAGTGCCAGGTGTTGTTAGACAATTGTCGTTATCCTTTCTAGCTTTTACTACAACTCATTTGCAAACGTGGCACAAAGTTTTCATTTCAGGGTCGATAACACCCAATTGAGAATCATTCATAAATGCACTCCTGAGGCGGAAAGAACAGCAAAGACCCAACACATTTAATATTGAATGGAAAATCCTTCTTAACATATGAAATATTAATTATCCATTATTGCCCCACATGCCTGCCCATGGCTTAAGGAAATTTTCAAATCAATAAACAGCTCTTAAGTTTACCCTTGTCTACAAAAAAAGAAGTGGAATTTCTGATGAGCTATTATCCTGTGGTAAAATCTCTTGGGTGCAGTCACCACGTCAATTCATGGGGCATTTATTAAAAAAATATCATAAGTAGCTTGATAGTTGCACTGTTTTGACTTATCGATTTATCTAAAGAGTACTATGCTCCTCTATGGTCACACGAACCTCCCCAAAAAGGGTGAGTCCTTACAGAGACTAGTCCTTTGTCTTATCTGCAGCTACTCGCTTTTTGTTATCTAATAAATGCAATGTTCTTTTTTTTCTCAATCGGTTTCCATTTACCTGATGCGAATACCACATTAAATGGTATTTTCCTGGCCATGCTCCAAAGGATTTTCACAAAACTACCAAATAACTAATATTTTATTCATACACATTACACAGGAACGATTTAAGAGACAAATTTAAATCCCTTTTAAACATAGCTTATTAGATTATTTTCATACTTAAACAAATTAGATTCATTTATCTAACACAACTAAAAAACACGATATATATTTTTCACTTAGTTTTGAATGCAAAACTAATTTAAATGGGAACAAACAGGAACACTTCAAGGAGTGAACTTTTTTTCCAAACTGACAGGACATCATTTTCGGCAACCTCTGTGAATAGTGCGACCTCTGTTGAGGGAGTAAAAGATCAAATTTAAAAGCATGCGCATAAACCTCTCATATGTTTCTGACTTTTACAAAATACCACGTGCGAGTGGCAATTGTTTATTGTTTGGGTTCTTAAATTATCGATGCGGGGGTAGAGAGACGTCTGATGCACACGCACGCAAGTGGGTGGTGGGCAGAGAAATTATATCGTTTGTTGTCCAACTAATGAAGTGTTGATGACATACAAATGGGATTTGAAATGAGTAAGCAAAGTAAATTTGTTCTTTAATTCCACAGCGACTATCAGCATTTATAGGAAACGAATAGCGAAATCAATTAAATTCTACTTGACTTTCATATGACAATTATTATGCGTAATAAGATTAGAAATCTAATTTTAATTATAATTCGACATTAAAACATTTAAAATAGCACTGCCTTACCAGCTGTCAAATGAGAACAGTTTGAGAAGCACAGTTTGACAAAATAAACTATTTTTTTATTTTGTATCACTCCAGTCTGTCAAAACACGTCAGCGCATCGGTGCGCTTTGGGTTTATTTTGTTTTTCTGTTTTTAATCAAAGTATTCATCAAGAAAATGGATAAGAGTAACCACAAATATAGTATACTTCTCCCAACATATAATGAGAAAGACAACCTTCCAATTATTATTTGGCTAATTGTGAAATACATGAAGGAAAGGTATTCAGTAATCAATTATCCCCTTCGTTTTTATTACAAACTCAACTTTCTGATGTTTCAGTGAATTCAATTATGAAATAATTGTCATCGACGACGGCAGTCCAGATGGAACCCTAGATGTTGCAAAGGACTTGCAAAATATCTATGGACCGGATAAGATTGTGCTTCGACCAAGAGGCTCGAAACTTGGTTTGGGTACGGCATACATTCATGGAATCAAACATGCTACGGGAGACTTCATCATAATTATTGACGCTGATCTAAGTCATCATGTAAATAACCTTGTTGTGATACAAAATCAATCATGAGAATTCATTAAGGTTTTGCACTTAGCCAAAATTTATTCCAGAATTCATTGAGCTTCAACAAGCTCACGACTTGGACATAGTTTCTGGGACACGGTATGAAGGAAATGGTGGCGTCTATGGTTGGGATTTCAAGAGAAAACTTATATCTCGCGGAGCTAATTTCTTATCACAACTGCTATTGCGTCCAAGAGCATCTGATTTGACTGGTTCCTTCCGTTTATACAAGAAACATGTTTTGGAGAAGTGCATCTCCAGCTGTGTTTCGAAGGGATATGTTTTCCAAATGGAAATGCTTGTACGTGCTAGACAGCATAACTTCACAATTGGAGAGATTCCAATCACATTTGTTGATCGTGTTTATGGGCAATCGAAGTTGGGTGGAACGGAAATATTTCAGTTTGCAAAGAATTTGCTTTATTTGTTTGCAACAACGTAAAAGTATAAGTTATTTTGTTTATTAAACGATTTTTTCGATGTGCAATAAATTGGAAAATATATCTAACGTATTTAATTTGGAAATAAGCTCTAAGTCCACTTTAAGCTAAGCCGCAACTTGCAAACATGCACTGCACATACAAGTTTTCCTTTTGTAGATTATACCTCTGGGAAGCAAACAGGATAAAGATATATACAAATGCCGCGTCCAGAACAAAAAAAAATCGCGTGTCAGAAAAAAATAGCTAGAACATATTTTGAAAATTTCTCTTCGTTCAATTTATCCATGAACTGCAGTTAAAGAATGAGTAAATTTTAATATTTGTATAGTGGTTGTTGATCTAAATTTAATTTCCAGAAATAATACCTTAAAATAATTTTAGTCAATTCGTTTCAAAATGTTTGCTCAATAATCTTGTGTTTCACACTTAATGCCCTTTACGACCCACAGTTCAGTGCTGCCAATCCTCAGTCACACACGTCATTACTCATTACACAAAAATACAAAAGCTATGCAACTAAACGTCAATTTTCCCAAATACCCTCGGATGTAGTGTAAACTCTTAAAGCGAAATACCACAAAACTGCACAAATTTTGTCCAACATATATCCACACAGTTGTGAGACAACAAAACATGTAAGTAACATGAATTAAATTATTATTTTTCCTACACGTTTAACATTTTTAACCCACAAAACAGCAATCAAATTCAACTACAACCCCACCATAGTACAATTAACCAAACATGTCAGTGGACGACTTCCTGAAAGGTCTTCCTAGTCACAATGCAAATAATTTTTCGCTATTCAACACAGAGAACGGAATTCGAACATCACAAAAGCGTCCATCTGTTTACCTACCTACTGAAGATTACCCAGCGGAACAAATTATCGTCCTCGAAAAACGTTGTATCCTACTTCGCTATCTGACACAACAATGGGACAAAAAGACAGTGCCAAGGAAGCGCGATCATTCAGCTGAGGGAGCAAATAATGCGAACAGCAGTTGCAAAAAACGTCGTATGGAGCCAATAGAAATGAATTGAAGAGACTTCCTTTCTATTTCTCTAATCGTAATTTTTCTTTGTACTTGTGTATCTTCGTTTTTTTTACAGCAGTTCTTATGATTTGTGAAATAATGGAATACACTTAAACATATTTCTAATTTTATACTTCAAATGTCGATTGATAGATGTACCCATGGAGCGCATTTAAATTTTGTTTATTTTCGAGTGAACTTCATAAAAAAAACAAAAAAAAAAAACAATACCATATTCATACACTGAGACAAATGAAGCTGTAACTGTAAATTGAATAAACGTTTTTTTTTTTTTTTTGTCTAAACATGTAGTATAAATTTGAAGCTAACGCAAATTCTTCCCTAGCATCTGTATCCAATTGAAATGGAATGTAAATTCGACCTTGAAAGCTTCCGTTCTTTTCAATACGGAACTCTCGTGTCTTAACAAGTTTTCCCCTCTCAAACCCACATACATAGGGTCGAATGAGTGTGCAAAGCGAGTGTAGCGAGTGGAACCATTCTCAAATAAGAAAGAAACTCCTAATTGTAATTCTGAGTACCTTACAATAATTCTACTCAGCAAGTCAAAGAGAAAGTAAATGCATGTAACAAGAGTAAGATGGTCTATTTTCTTTTCCTATTTGATTAAAACCATAATTGCATGATAACTAATATTTAATGATGTCCCAGGTCTTTTGGATCTGGCTTTCCGTACTGCTTCTCCCACATTGCAACATATTGTTTCTTGCGTTCTTCACGGCGAGCAAAGTATTCCGGATACTGAGCTTTCTCCAATGGATGCCAGTAGTCCAACACCCAGTCGGGTGGAATAACTTCACGTTCGAAGGCACAGCCACCAGGACTGTTTGCAACTGAAAATTAAAAAAACAACTGTGCTACAACGAATCTATATTAGAAGTTATTGATGCTTTACATTTCTTTGGCTGGAAGTGCTGAGTCTCAAACAGTTCCTTCTCTCCGGCTTCCAAAAGTTTTGTCGCTGCTGCCATGTCGGTTATATTGCGATTCTTATCGAATCGATTGCGAAGAAGTACAGCTCGATACCGAAAAACGTGTCTGTTGATGTTTTTAAAGGAAAATCAGTACATATTTCTCTTACATAAGCAGTAAGTTTGGGATTACCTGCGATCGTACCACGCTTCAAGGTTCCGAACCGAACGTTTATATAGACTACATACTTGTCGGGCGTGTGATACTATCCCAGTTGGAACAGACATGTCCTACTCTAGGCAATTGCAATGGGGATTTCAGAAAAATTAAAATTCTTTTTTCGAAAAGAAATATTCCCACTACCAATCGGAGCTGGTTTGACAGTACCTGTCAGATGAGGCTGAATTATTCTAATTGAGTTACCTATCGATATATGGAGTTGAGGCCATCAGGTTGATCGCAAATATCGTAAGTATAAGACAAATATTATGGGAAACGATGGTAAATGTATCGTACGAGCTTCCAGTACCAATATGAAATATTAAGTTATTTTAATTGCTTTGAAAATCATTTTGCGAATTATTAAGTTGTTTATGTCCATGGTCCACTAAGTTGTCACTGGCTAAAGATGAAAACTACTTTGATATTGGCAACTTATCATGTTGCAGTAGAATACTTTGAATGTAAATTTTATACAATTGTTTCCGTGATTTTATGGTTTTATCAAAGTCCGAGGGCCACTTAAAGTAACCACTTTTTGTGTACAAACCTTCTTAGGAACAAGATACCCTCAACCATTCATCGTTACTCTACAAAACGGTGGCATTTATATACATACATGTCATAGGAGGCAATTATTTAATATAAGGCAGAATAGCATGAAAGATCAACATATTCCGAAGCTCGGATTGCATATTATTATTTCCGTTCGCATGGGCATTTTCTTGCAACTTGCAACAACTATATTTTTCTTGTGGCTGCACCACAAAATACAAAACGAATTCAAAACTCGATTATAATCGTTTTCCATGCACTTACTAAAGCCAAAAAACCAACGCCTAACCTTGCTTACGATATAACAAATTCATCGTTAGTATTTGTCTCTTTTTCCCGCTTCGCAACATACATTCCCCAGCCACTCTATCCATCTCATTTCGAAACAAAAACGCAAAAAAGACCGAAATCGAACGAAGAAGAGAAAAATAATTTTTTCCCACTCTCTCTTTCACCGCATCGTGCTCGTGCTCGTGCTTCGTGCAGCGCCAGCAGCACATTCATATTTTTCATTTTACCCATTTGTGGGAATATAGAATCGAATCGAATCGACGGAACCGAATACTAAACCGCGGAGTGAGTGTCCGCCCTTTGGTCGGCCATTTTTTAATCTTGTTTACACAAATTCCTCGCAAGCAAGCGTTATTTTATCTCAAATTGCGCAAAAATCGTTTAAAAATTTATTCCAATACGAAGAAAAATGTCGTCAAACTCACCGCCGAATTCGGACACCGAAGATAGCCGGTAAGTTTTGTGCTAAGAGTTTAAAAAATATCGTAATGAAAAAAGTGTAGAAAAAAAAACTTCATTTTTGTCCCTATTGAATGAACGAAAAAAAAAAAAAAAATATTCCACTTCAATCATCGCCGTAGTGGATCACCATCAAAATGGAGTCGAAATCCGCAGCTAATAGTTCTCGGCGGCGTTGGCAAGCGTAAGAGTGCTTTTCTCCCATACCGGCCTCAAATCAGCTCTTCGGCTGCCGCTACCACCTCCACCGTTGTACCCAATACAATCATCTCCAACACTACCACTACTACGTCTAAGTCTACAGTTTTAACAAATCTTCAGCGTGGTAATACGGCAGCGACCTTCTGCCCCAGCGATGTCCAGTTAAGTTTCCACGAGCGTGCCGGGCAAGGTGAACTCTCCGACGAACAAGTGAAAGTCGCCGCGACATCGAAAACAATCGACATCACAGACAAAAATGGCTTCACCGCACTCCATTGGGCGTGTTACTATGGTCAAGTGGCAACCGTTGCCCAATTGCTTGCCACCGGGGCGGTGGATGTGAGTAAATTGGCACCGGATATGGTGTCACCGCTATTGTTGGCGGCAGCCGGTGGACATCATGAAGTTGTACGACTGCTGCTGCAGCATGGGGCTGACGCTCGACATGCGGACATTGTTGGCAATACAGCGCTGATGTACGCCGCCGCTGGCAATCATCCCCATACCTGCAACGAATTGCTTTCTAAGGACCCCGATTTAACGGCAACCAACGAATATGGAGATACCGCTTATACTTTAGCCATGGAAAACGGTGCCAACTTATCACAGGCAGTGTTAGAACATTACTTGACCACCTTGCTTTCCATCTAAAAAAAAAATAGAATATAAATAATTTATGCGAAATAAAAATGTCTACCAGAAACGAAAAAAAAAGAATGAAGCTAAAAAAGAAAAAAAAATTTCATCGTCTATACTACTACTCGCAAATTTTACTACAACTACTACTATGAGTACTACATGCAGCAGCGGCAACAACAATCGGTAGATAGTGTGTGTATAAGGAAAATCAACAAAATCATGAATAAACGAAAGAAAACCGATAGAATGAAGATGGATGGAAGGTATAAAAGAAGAAGAGTTGGTGGGGACAGAGGGTGGTAGAAGATTGGTAGGTGTTGGTGTCGTGGAGAGGATAAAGAGTGAGCGGCACTACTGCATTCCATTCGAAATTCTTTACTTTGCTACGACTACGATGTGTTGATGTTGGTTGAGAGGATAGAACGGATAGATGAGAGGCATCCATACTGTTAAAACGAAGGGGAGAAGGAGGAATAATGGCGCTGGTGCGTAGCGATGGTCACGTAAACGGAATTAATACAGGTGAGAGATACAAACAGAAATAAGAATGAAGAAAAGAGTAGATGATGGTAAACTGGTAGAAATGAGACCGGGCCGGGTAGGTAATTGAATTTAATTTAGCGAAGGGGTAGTAACAAATAAAATACGAAAAAGAGGTGTTAAATGGCGTAGTGAATGTAAAAAATTCCCACAGGAGCGCAATAAATTTCCCAAAGTTGTGAAAAAGAAAAACAAATTTTTTTTTTTTAATAATAATTATGGATGTGTGTAGGTTAAGAAGAGAAACTCTTATGTAATTCCCTTATGTATTATTCGGTAAATGAATGTTTTTTAAATTCATTTTTCACATCGAATATACAGTTGCCCGTACAAAAAAAAAAAACCAAAAAACAAATGCTTGTTCAAGCTAAAGTTACTCTTGGTCTATGCAGAAAATATAGACAGGAGTAGTTGTTGTCGGGACGTTTTTTTTTTTTAAAGCTCTTAAAAATCTGAACTTTCTACTAAAACACGTTACATATCACAATGTTCAGTTTTTCACCTACTTACATCACTTCGATAAAAACCTATAAATACTTATAGATCAATGATCTGGTCGATCACAAACAAATAAAACCCATAAGCTCATGTTTGTTGCTTAATCGCACCCACATGCCATCAAAACCGGCAGATATCGCACTCCTACATACGAGAAACTACAAAATAACTGTATACCCACTCATTTACTGCTACTCGTCATCGAATTCCTAACATTCCACTAACCGACAAATACATGAATGAATTCTCCCCATCATCAATGCATAACAGGTGAATTCATAAAAAAATAAAAAGGCGGCAAAACCAACGACAAAACAAACTGATAACCCCCAAGTACAGTAAATCTCTTCGCGCATTTTCTTTTCCAACTCGCTCAGTTCAATGACTGAGTGTTGAAAGGCCACAACAAAGTGAATTTCTACGTCTCTCTTAAGCTCTCACACTTTGTCGATTCATTATCGTCATTTATTAGACAGACGATCATCCGAGGATTGAGGGCAGCGCAATAGTTGAAAGTTTTACCGTCAAATCGTATAAAACATGGGAAATTTCTCCATTACACCTTCGAACACTGCCATAGATTGAATACTCGCGCCTTTTACGCCTACCCACTGAAAAGAATGTGCTGTTGGTTTATTCAAAACTTTTTTTTTCTAATAAAAACGGTGAGAGTTAATTTTGCTGGTTCTTTCATTCTCTCAAAGTTATTTCTTTATTCTATTAGTTTGGTTGTGTAGTAGAAACTGTTATTTCTCTCTGGCGCGCATTCAAAACGGACAGTTCAAGCTGGCTTGATTGCGCCAGTATTGTATATTTTTCAGTTACACAAAACAAAATGAACGCATTTTTCTCGATATCATTCCTCAGGAATTTCTCCAAATTCTAAGAAAAACACCATATGCTACATACATACGCAGACATTGGTTGGAATACCCATGAAAAAAAAAAAACAGAAAAAGAAGAGCGACAGATAGACAAACACTTGTGCAGGTTTTGTCGTCCATTTCCTGTTTCGTTTGAGAGAAAAGAAAAGATTGTAACGAAAAGTGCAAAGGAACGCGAAACCGTAGATAGAAAACGATGCTGCGCAACGTTAGTATTGCTTTCTATTTTTTTTTTTTGCACATACATACATATTTACGTTCCTACAGTTCAAAGTCACCCCTCCAATTTGAAAAGAAACAGAAAAAAAAGGAAATCCATAAAATATGTGTGGAATGGGTAGAATATTAATAAAAAGAGATGCGCAGAAGGGAAGAGTAAAAAAAAAAAACACCTAAACAAGAATGACACGGTAAGTGGTGTACAATGTAGTTGTATATGTGGTATACACTTTTTGTCGTCTCTTTTTTGGTTCAACGCCCTTGGTGTGGTGTGTCGCCTCTAGTCTCTTGGAAAAATTGTAATGTGCTGCGGTGGTGTGGTGAGCGGGCGGTGCGCGCATTGTCGTTTTCCCCACGTTGATTCTGTAGGATGTATGTGGATTCCAAGTGGTAATTGCGTGTGTTTCTAGTTTTGTCTCAGTCTGACATCAATTGAACTTTTGTTTTTGTTTTGTTTGAATACCGTCCGGTGTTTTTTTTTTTTGGCGGGCGTTTTTTTTTTCGCTTTTCGTATTCAACGTTCGATTCGAACTTGGAGTTTCATCCACTTTGCGTTGTATGGATTTTGTTGGTATTCTCACTCTCTCTCTCGCTCTCTGTATGTGGATTGCGTCTTAGTGAGGGGAATTTTTATTTTAGTAAAAAATAAATTCTTATTAATAAAAATGCCATGAGCGGAACATGGTGGTGAATTAAATTTGTGCGATTATTGCGTCATTATAGTATTCTTTTTTTTTATTATTAATTCGTGTGATATGATGGTGGCGCTGATGCATGCTCCATGTTATCAGAAAGAATTAAAACAAATTCCTCCGAGTCCGACACGCATCTACACTACATAGGCATACATAAATGTATGAATATAAAAAGGCGTGTTAACCGAAAGAGGAAAAGAGAATGAATAGGTGGAAGGAGGATTCAAAGAAGAGCGGTTGTGTGTTGTGTGTAGTGTAGTGTGGTGTATTTTAGTAGTAAAGAAGGTCCATTTTACGATATTATTTTGTGTTTGCTGTTTCTTGCTTGCTTCGTACGTACTACTGTTCGCTCCTAAAAAGAAGAAAAAAAAAAACCAGCTTCATTCGGAAATTCGAGTTGTATTTTCCACACACTTATTTTTCTTTGCCAAAAGAATTTCTCATCATTTGTTTTATTTTTATTTAGTTTGCTAGCCTCTTTCGCGTGTCTCTTTTTCATTGGAATTTTGTTTTGATTGAAAAATATTTTTCATATTCGCTGTTTGGTGTTATGTGTTGTATGGTGTGGAAAGGAAAAAGTGACGCGCCTGTTTTACAGAGTTTTCTTCCCTCCGAAGAAAAAAAAAAAAGGACGCTTGTTAATTTTTTCTTTCGTTATTTAGAAAATATTTGATTCATTTGGTAGAGAAAATTATGTAACTTTGAATAGAAATAATTAAATCGATGAAGTGTTTGGTAGACAGTACTCTAAAACTAAGTGAAATAGTTTTCTTCAAATTTTCGAGACAAATATCCGGTGCGTTGATGAGAAAGTACACTCAATTATTTTTTTTTTCTACTACGCACACCTCATTCGGCGTTTTAAGTATACAAATTTTATATATAAGTTTTTTTTTTTCTTTTTCTGTGCTGAGTATAACAGTTTCAGTGTGTAGAGAGTTCAACAGTTTGGCGTGGTTCTATAAAACATTGAACTTTAAAAAAAAAAAATTCTTATCCCCAATAGCGATGCTATGGAATGCTTTTACAATTTCATGATGCCTAGATATTTTGTCAATTTTTGTTCGTCGGTTTAAGATTTTTCAATTTTACTTTTCTCCAAGTACCTACGCCCTTTTAACTGTGAGCGCTATGCTGCTCTATGTTTTAAGTGTGCTTTGGGGGTAACAACCCCCTTTTCATTCTTAAAATTATTTTATCCGGTTTTTTTTTTCTTATCGTAATTTGGAAATCAGTAAGTCTACGTGATTCAATTGTAATCAACAAACGTAAACAAAAAGTTGTGTGTAGGTACATACTTACTAATAATTCAAAACCTGTTGTTGAACTATTTAACCACCAAACTCTGTGAAAAGGATTCCTTGTGAGCAATTTGAGGGCGTAGACTGCAGACTAAATTCAGTTCATAAAAAAATACTGCAAATGGCAAACCAGATGCCCTTGGAAGCAGAAATCCTTCTGTAGTGTTGAAATTTTCATTCACATTTTCCTTATGAAAACTCAAACAAAAAATATCGCAGCTTCAACTAAAAGTATTCCCTGATCTGTTGACACGTATTCCATAGTTCAATTGGCTAGAGTGATAATGTGTTCATAATTTTACCCTTTCGACCTCATTCTAAGTTTAAATGATCATTCTTTTTTATTTACTATCTATTCCTTAAGATGAATTACGGACACGTGAAAACATGATGTATTCGATTATAAGTGTAATTCATTTCTTTAAGAGAGAGAAAAAAAAAAGACAATTGTTACAATTAATATTGATTTTCTTTTTCAAATCTAGGGAAAACATACCGAAGCAATAAAATCGTTACCACACGCAAAATAATATACCTAGATCAATGACCTCCTTTTTCCGGGGACTTGTTAAATTATTGACTTTACCGGGTTCAAAAAAATATACTCAGAGGGGAGGAGTCGTCTTAAGAGTGAGACTTTCATAAAAAAAAACTCATTAAAAACGAAAAAAAAAGCATATTGTGTTAATTATTTTCATAATTTTGTTTTTATGCCCAGCTCCGAATTAAATCGACATTAAGGCGCCGTCTTACCAATAAAGAGCGATAAGACTCCTGACCGCTAGTGTCGCACTTCCATTGAAAATACAAAGCGAAAGTGGATGAAAAAAAAAAAGCGCAAAACAACAAGTAGGTACCTTGAACAATTTTGTTCACTGCACTCTCGCATTATTGTTGTTTACAAAAAAAAAAAAATATCTCATGCCAAGCATGAATGGGAATATTCCAAAACGCATGTCATTATAAAGCCTCTCAATCAGTATTTCGTGAATACCACATTCAACATTGATACGAAGAAGATCTAATTAAATCGCAAAAATTAAAAAAAATTACGCCTCTGTTGCTAGTCGTGAAATGGTAGATTATCGTATTTCATCTCTCGTGTTGATGATCGAATGGTTTTTATTTTTTATATACAGTGCGTTATTTAGTCACTGGCATACTGACATTGTTCTATTTGAACTCTCGAGCACGAATATATAGCAAACAGGCCTTAGGTTGATTGGTAATTTCTTATTTCTTCTAAAGCATAAAAAAAAAAAAAACATTGAAAATTGTCACATTCTTCAGAGTGGCTGCGACATGGTAAATTTTTTATTTAAACGCATATCACAGCCAGCTTTGAGGAGCGAGACGATTTTTCTAAAACCAACCATTAGCAGTTGCAAGAGTCTTCAACTTGAAAGTGAATATAAATACATTAGTTGGTTGTCAAAGCCTCACAAAGTGACTGTGAAATGGTTAACGTTAGATCGCATATCACAGCCAGCTTTGATGAGCTTGGTTGATCAAACTATTCTCCAAATAGGTTTAAATTAAAATTAGTAGTTCTATTATGTTTTTAGTATTTTGGTTTTTTTTCAGGTAGTGAAAAAGAGCACATACAATAAATGTTGCTTATCTAAGCCTCATCAAGTGGTTGTGATATGGATACTCAACGCATATCACAGCCAGCTTTGATGAGCTAGGATAACCAACGGAAGACAACTACAAAATATGGACACCCATCAACGTGTTTAATATTTAATTTGATTTTATATTTAATGAAAACTTTAATGTCTGTGATCATTTTTACGCCATAAGCACTTTTGTTCTCTTTTGTTTTCTTTTAGGAATATCGATGTCAGGGGGAGAAGACAAATCATCATCTATGCAGACATTAGTACATAATTGTTAAAGAAAATATTGTTATCCTATTTCTTAAGAAATGCTAAAGATGCAAATATATTTGTTAAATGGTATAAAAGTTACGAAAATATATGTTTAAATATCAGGAAAAATGTACATACATACAATATACAATTGTTCACTTATTATGTATCCAACCGAAATTGGTACTTATAATAGAAACTGGAACAGAAAAGAAATAGTTAAGTGAAGAAGATATCTGGCGCATTCAGAATTCTAGGCACTAGCCTGGTTTGTATTTTTAGTAACAAGAAACAAAGCTACCGGACTTGCCATTGGACTATGCTCCACCATTATTAAACTACCAGATGAGCTACAAACAAAACAAATATTTGGCGCGACAGCTCATCGAGAGTCAAGGCTTAGTTTCTAACTACCACAAATGGAAGAGACCTACAGTTTAATTGCCGACTCCGAACGGTGAATTGAGAAGCTTTTTCATGACAAATTATACTCTTGCATGTTTGTCATGACTACTAAGGGGTGATGCCGCGAAAAAACGTTTGGTGGTTGTGAGAATCGAATGTGTCCTCTCGCTTAGCAGTCCAACGCGCAAATTAAGCTCCGGCGATCACAATGAGCTTCACGCAGTCGTAATAACCAAGGTGGTTTTAGTGGGTGAGGGAGGAGCCCACACTACTAGCTTCACTAGTATCTTTCAAGATTTTCACCTACTTGGGAATACAAATCTATGCTTATAGTTGTAAGACTAACAACAAAGGGTCTTTGCTTGCAAGAATCTAAAGAAGTCTGGCTCAACACACCAGGGCAAGTATGTTCAAAGTTGCTATTCTCTGTATTGTCGCAAAGAAAATCAAATTTCATTGTGAACTTCGAAAGGAGCAACCTTAGAGCACTAATTGGATTCCTCAGCGTACACTGCCGTCTGAACAAACACACCGCATAAACCTTGTAACAGATTCAAGCTGTAGACTCTGCCTTGAGAGTGAAGAGACCTCTCTACACATCTTAACAGAATACCCAGCTCTCTTTCAACTTAGAAAATGAATTCTCGGCGACGAAGTCATCCCTACGGAATAACTCGCTATCTCTCACCTAGAGAAGTTCCTTAACTTCCTGATATCCTCTGGGGTGAAACAATTCATCTTAGAAACAACAGAAAAGGCACAATTCAACGAAGAAAACTTAAGAAACGACCCAAAAAACAAGACTGCAGACATTCCATGACAAAACTAAAGTATTTAAAGACGATCTTTGTGCGCATCCTTTTTAACTGAATACTCAATTTATTTTGTCCACAGAACACTAACCGCACAACACTTTTTTTTCATTGATCGGTGGAAATCTTTGATACTGTGAGCCCTTACTCATCAACATGTGAGATTTTTACTCATTAAAACCACCTCCTTTGCACTATCTCACTAAACACGGTGGAATCATCACCATCACTTTTTACTTCGCGAAACTTATTTGCAATTATCTACTTCTCGAAGAAGCAGGACATGGTTCTGTCTTCCAAGACAACGAAATTTCTTCATCAAAGCTATGGTCATGAAAGTAGTGTTCACATTATTTGTGAGTAAGGGTTGTATTATTGGAGGACCAAGTTATTTTCTTTATGAAATAACTCTTTCTCCTTAGGAGAATGCGTTTATCGGCAATTGGATTTTGTTTCACGAACACTTACATCAACAGTGAGCAAGTAGGTACCTACTTTTGGGCGAAAGACCATGAGCTTCAAGTACCTACATCACTTAAAAGCTAAATCACTAAAAAATATGTGATACAAATTACGCCTGGAAGGGAGTTTGAAGTTAGCCTCAAACTGTGCAGTACTGTAGTAAACATTTTTTTGCTTCATAAAGTGTTTCATTGTTTTAGGCGGAAATGCCTAAAGTACTGTAAACAGAAGTTGCATAATGCAAGAGAATTTTATTTTAAAATTCACACAATTTTTGTATTAATGTTCCTACAGGTCCAATGCTTTCTATTAAACTTCCCAGAGTTACAATGTATCGAAGCTATAAATTAAGCAAACAATAGCGCTCGTGAAAGTCGTTTTTCCCAAAAGACTGCAAAGATTTTTAATGCAGATTGGCAGTAAACATTGTTTCATCTTTTCCGAAGAGTAAACTAAACATACAAGGAATAAACGTTAGGTACAAGGCCTGTGTGAATGAAAATACACATATTCTCTCTACTTTCTGTTCCTTCAAGTAGCTTGTTGTCTCGAATCTTATCCAGTTGTCCATGCGGGGATGTGAAATGAGTTTCATCTAGTGCCATCCGTATTATAGTATCGAGCCAACAATTTTCAATTTAACAGGAAGGCCGACATTCCCGTTTCGACAGCAGCCATTTGTTGAAGAGTTTTCCTGGTAGAACCGAATGAGTCCTCCTATCAGTAAGGAGCATAACTTCTGCATTTAGAACAAAATCCAAGAGAAGACATCACTCGATTTGTGAAAGCACAACGCCAACGTAAGATCGTGCTCAAAAACAGACATACATTGTAGTACCAACCAGCAGAAGAACTGGAGGACGACCAAGAGCGAGGTGAACTGCACAGGACAGATATGTATGGAGGAACATAGTAAGGAAGACCCACTCGCGACCATCGTACACCGCCTCATACAAAACTTCTTAGATACAATCAACTCGATTAGCACTTGATTAACAACTAAAATCTTTTATTAACAATCTTGAGCTCTTATTTGATTCATAGCTTATTCTAAATAAGTCACACATTTATTCCACAGCGACATCAACGGTCCGAAACAGCTTAGAACTAATGACGCCAAAGTTATCACCTCAAGCATGTACAAGAGGCTTTTCTCTATATACGGTCTAAATGCAATCGTCTGGTATCCATAGAACTGAGCAACAAGAGCAATCACAAAAGCCGAAATGCCGAGTACGTTGTGCACAGATTTGTTGAGTAAAGGCGAAAGTATTGCTCTCATGTTTCGGGAGTATAGAGCACTCAATCCTGATATCATACTCAGAGCACAGAGGATCAGTGCTGAAAATCCTAGGTCATATAAAGCACTTATTAGCATTAATGGTGAGTGGTCTTTCAGTAGACTTACCTAAGTTTCCATGAAGTGTTACAAAATGAACGTCCATTACACACATTTGTACAATTCCGCCAGCTATTCCGATAGCTCCACCCAACGCCTGCAGAACCCAGTGAATTGTTGTTTTAGTTTTTCTCTTGTAAGAGAACAAGAGTGTGTTCCCATTGTAGTGTGTCATCACACCCTCAGCCATTAGAAATGAAAACTACACTTGTACCGAATAATTCACCAACTTTACTAGTTTGAGTACAATTGCGCCAACTTACCCCTATCGTGCATAGCCATGCATGCAACGCGGTCTTCGCTAATCCCTCTCGCAGGCACATCCAACTCAGATAGAGGGTTATGAATCCAATCAGCATTTGGTTGATGGTGCTCACTAAATATTCCACTTGAAGCCATCGACTCCTTGACCGACTGACCTGGACGTCCTCGACAATGATCTTTTCCTTAATAATTTCAGTCTCCATGAGGAATGTGCGCTTGCTATACCGTCTTGGCTGGTGGAAGAGTCACAGCTTGAAGAAGCTTTCTGTCTGTTCGGACTAACATTTTTTTCCACTTGTGGGTTGGATTTATAAGCACTCACAGTGGGACATTCCATTTGTCTGTCAGCCTTATCTTTATGTAAGTTGATAAGACCACGATTGATCGAGTTGGTTTTGAAGTGTGGGTGGCTTGTATCGACTTTAGGGGCAAGTTCTCAGTGCTTACCATTTTATAAACGTTTCAAACGTTGTAAGACCACGCATAAGGTTATTCATAGAAAATGTGAAAGTGCCAAAGGTTTAAGTGTACATAATTTGTAATTTATTAACAGCCATTCTGGCTAATATACATTATTCACTACCCTTCCTTCTTAAATTTATCTAATTTTATACGAAATTTTTCTTTATAAATTATGAAAAATATTCATACACTTGTCACAGAGTGCTTTCAAAGGACCCCAGCAGCTTAACACCAGTGACAGCAAAGTTATCACTTCAATCATATATCTAAAATCATCATCTACTTTCCGTCTAAAGAAACCAGTCTCATAGCCATAGTATTGGGCAACAAGTGCTAGCACAAAAGCTCCTAAACCCAATAAGTTGTGAACAGTTTTATTTAGCAACGGCTGTAACAGACGTCTTAGTGTTTGAGAGTATAGAGCGCTTAGTCCAGATATCATACTCAGTGCACAAAGGATCATTGATGCGAAGCCTACAATCAAACAACAGCGGGTGTTATAAGATTACAATTTACACCCCCACATCGAAACATACCTAATTTTCCATGAATGGTGGTAAAGTGAACCTCTTTCTCTGCGATTTTAACAATTCCACCAGCAATTCCAAGCGAACCACCTAGAGCCTGTAAAATCCAATGTACTGTCGTCTTTGTTTTTCTTGTGTAAAAAAATAGAAAAGTGTTTCCATTATAGTGTGTCATAACTCCCTCAGCCATGAGAAAACAGAACTAAAAAAAAGAAGAAAAAAAAAAAACCAATACAATCTGAAAGACCTTTAAGGGCTTAACAACTTAACTGACCCCTATGGTGCAAAGCCATGCATGCATTGCAGTCTTTTTAAGGCCCAACCTTAAACACATCCAACTGAGATAGATTGTTATAAATCCAATGAGAATATGATTCACTAGATTTATCACAAACTCGACACGAAGCCATCTGTTCCGCGTCCGATTAGGGTCTTGATCAGGCATTTTTCGATTTTTAATCGGTATTGACTCAAGGAGGAACGTATTATTACTGCTTTGGCTGGCCGAAGACTCACTGTTGGACACCATTTGCGGAGATTTGGATTTAGCTTCCATTCTGTCTGCCTTATCGTTTCAATACCAAGATAACACTTTGGTGGGTCAAACTTTTGATTTAGGAGTTCAAGTTGTCTGCCAATCTGCTATTGTATTTGAGAAGGTTGTTTAATCATTTTCCAGTGATAAAGGGGAATTTTGGCATTTTCTTTTGGTCAAAGTCTGAGTTTAAGTCTAAGTGTCCGTCAATGTGTACAATTACACAAAAAGTTTTGCAAAAATTTTTTTTTTTTGGCAATAATCAGCGCGAATTAATTGATAAATGATCGACCTTCTGGTAAAGAGTACCTATACACCTACGTGGAGACAGTAGGCAGTTGGGACTTGATTTTCAAGGGCTATCAGCAAATGTGATTAGAAATCTGAACGAGTGGACTCTACGTGACACTTGTAATATAATTCAATGGTTAATCTCTTTAAATCCTCAACCGTGAGTAGTTAGTGCCGTAAAAAGAAACAAATTCTTATGATAGATGTTATCGTTGTAAAATGAAATTGATTTCAAATATCATGTATGGATATATGTACACTTCCGGAGTGTAATTTGACAGAGAATCGCGGGCAAGAGAACAACTCTTTAAAGAAATGAGTAACCAGTCGTTAAGAAACGTATTTCATGAGTCACATTGCTTTGAAAATGTTTTTGGGATTCCCAATAGTGTATCTCTTTGTCAGTGATAAACAGAAGTTAAGCTACATTGAAGCAACAAGGACACAATAAATTGTTGTCTATATTTAGAACACAAACATGTACATATGTAGTATTATCTTGACATTTTTTTTTTTGGCGTTAACGCATAACATAAAACATTCGAAAGTTATTTGTAGCACTTCGAAGGTAGATTCAATTTCATTGATCATAAATATGATACTTTACTCAGTCAACCATTTGATATCAGACGCCTTACTTACTTTATTTTGAAACAAAGAAAACCGCGTCAGATACAGACGTGAGACAGTATAAAGTAAACAAACCGATCGCGACCCTCAACAGATTGACACTGAGCAGTAAGCACTCCCAGTGCAGGCAAAATCCGCCCTCGATTTTAGTAAGCTCAGTTGCAAATATCATCCAATGCATATTAAAGCTTTTTTTTTCAATTACAATCTCTAGTTGCGAGATGACAGCCTTATCTGGGCGAATGGGGAAATCCCTCTAATCAAGCAGATTTTTATACTTTCCAGAAAGAATCTTCACCCTTCGGGGGTGACGGTATAAAAAAAAGCGCTCATTTGGTGTACTCGTATGCATATCAAAAATTGATTTGTCGCACGCTTGGAATTCATGAGTAAATTCTGTCTGAACCTATAAGTGGGCAATCGCCTTAAGCAGCACGTATGCGTTATCGTAAAATGCTGCTAAAGTTTGATAAAGCGTACAAAACTCTTTTGGCAATTAGCGTGACAAATATAATATTTTGCCGAGTACTCAACGAACACAGGTTGCAGATGGTATTTATAGATGAAGACGCAATAGATTGGTAGACGATTCTGATGTACAAAGTTGTTAAGTGATAAGAATTTCTTTTTTTTATTCTGAACTCTTCTATTGCTATCCATATACTCGCCTCAGAAACATGCTTTCAGACTCATTGTTGATTATAGTGCGACTTCTCTTGTGTTTCGGGACTGGCCAGCAAGGGAGTGTAGCCATATTTTTACGGATGGCTCCAAAACTAGACTGGTGCGGATGTCTTCTAAGTGGCCACTTATGCTTTCCTAATGACCATAATCTTTATGGTAAAGAATAGATATAAACATCTGAGAAAGATGGCAGTTGAGAGAAGTTCTAACGAGAAGCGACCAAAATGAGTTTAGCGATGAACCAAGGCAAACTCAAGTACAAGAAGGGACACCCATAGATAGAACGTCACAGTGGACAGCTATAACTTCGATGAAGAAAAGGAGTGTGTCTTCTTTGGCCCTGCTATCACTTCTGACAACGACATCTCAACAGATGTTAAACGAAGAATAGTTTTTGTCAATCGCAGTTTTTTTGGGCTGAGGAGACTATTGACTAGTAAGGCCCTGTTCCTATAGAAGACCCGTTTGAGCTTAAGGCCCTTCTACTTCCAGTATTGTTTGTGAATGTCAGAACTCTTTGAACTCGGTTGCAGATCTCCGATGAGATTGCTAGACAACTCTTGTCAATCGTGTTTTTTTTTGGGCTGAGGAGACTATTGAGAAGTAAGGCCCTGCCTCTGTAGAAGATCCGTTTGAGCTTAAGGCATTGCTTAATCCTTCTACTTCCAGTATTGTTTGTGAATGTAAAAACTCTCCGAATTCAATTACAGATCTCCGATTAGATTGCTAGACAACTCTAACCAATCGCGGTTTCTTTGGACTGAAAAGGCGGTTGAGTAGTTAGGCCCTGTTTCAATAGAAAACCCGTTGGAGCCTAAGGCATTACTTAACCCTTCCACTTCCAGTATAGTTTGTGAATGTAAGAACTCTTTGAATTCGGCTGCAGATCTCCGATGAGATTCCTAGACAAGGCTCAAAAGAAGACTTCTCGGGTCTTTCTGCATCCTCGGTTAGGGCTTCCATTTACGATTGGGTCTCTAACAAACACAACTGTGTGTGTGTGGCATGACTCTCCAGCATAGAGACTTCTTCGTGTTC
The DNA here is from genome assembly GCA_951813785.1 of Criorhina ranunculi. Classification (NCBI taxonomy): domain Eukaryota; kingdom Metazoa; phylum Arthropoda; class Insecta; order Diptera; family Syrphidae; genus Criorhina; species Criorhina ranunculi. The sequence goes on along the minus strand of OX638384.1, from coordinate 62,286,450 downwards.
ACCTTTTTCCTATTAAATAGGGTCGGCTCTCCTTGTACGTAGACCCCAGATCCTTCGGTCCTGTGTTATCGATTGTTCTTTTTGAGCCCTTCGTAGTTTATTTGTACTGTTTGTCTATGTTGCTTGAGGTCATCCTCTTTTTCAAGGCTGTGTTGGAAATCGAAGTCATTTTAGACAGTATACTCTTCAGGTCTAAGTACTGATGACGTAACCATACCCTCTGAGTCGAATTTTTTTAAGGCTTTTCCCATACTGCCCGTGATATTCTAAAGCTGTCAACCTTGTAACCACGCCGACTTATTTCAGCAGTGATTAGTTTTGCACCGTAGGATGTTCCTAGCTGTCTGTAAGAAATCAGCTGCGAAATCTTGCTGTCACTCAGAAGAAAATATTGCAGACAACTAACAGGACCAAGCATTCCAATTTGCTTGACTTAAGTGGCACTACAGTCTGCGACGCCAGATGGTAGATCTTCGGTACTGATATGAGTGCTTATCGCTTCGAAAAGCACGAGACGTGAAAGCTTCAGTAAAATGGAACCAGTATTTCCAACCACGACAGACATGTGTACTCACAAATGCAACCGATGATCAACATTTCTCATGAAAATTTAGCGGAAGTACATGAGATAAAAGCTCGGTAATTTTGTATAAATATTCACGTTGCAATCACGTTGTTGTCGTATATTTAAATGAACTTACGAGTACAACGAATCGACAATTTCTTAGAAAATGACTCGCATGCTTGGCGTTACAAACATGTTTACTGCGTTGTCTGTCGTTGACAATGAGCTTATAATTCACGCGAAAAATAGTGCACTTTGTCTTTCTTGTCAGATCAACCACCACAAACATGTCACAGTACATGCAGCGGTATTAGGTTCAAAGTTAAATCGTTTCATTCAAGAAATATGATTAGCACTTCACGTCTTATCTATAGACAAAGTATGTGTCGATGTGTGCAATATTTATTTGTTTACGAACATGAAGTAAACAAATAATAAGATTGAATTGACTTGTGATTGAAAAAACGTGACCAAATCATTCTTCATTGGATGAAAGCTTTAGTATATATAGGAACAGATGTACTGCATTTATGAAGATTTATTGCATACAATCAGCTTGGGAAATGAGTAAGTTGTTGACAAAACAAGGGTTTTCCCAATTCAAACTGGGGCATGTACGTCACAGAATGTGCATAACGACCAAGAATTGTGCATTCTTTCTTGTATGCATACATCTTTACTACGGAAAGAGACGGAAAAGTTGTGTATAGAACAATTTGTTCGACTCAAAAGTCGCGCGACAGAAAATCGTAAGTGCGTACCTAGCTTAAAATTGCTACACATCTACGGAAGTGACATCAAACCACCATGAAACGACGCCTGCCAGTTTGAAGCAGACTAACTTTATCACGTTTGTGGAGAGGTCGACGACACTGCCGAACACTTCCCACGTGATTGCCCTGCCTCTTATCAGGTGACAGATTATTGGGGCTGATGTGATGAGTGCTGGTAACCTCAGCTCCTCATGACTGAAGCTCTAAGTTGACTTTCTCCGAAAGACGATGAAAACACAGTAAAACGGTTTTACCTGCTGGTCGAACAATATACCTGATTTGGCGTTTGAGTGCTTCAGCTTGGTGTTTCAACACCATGACAGAAATTGCAACGAAACGCCGCTTTCCTAAGTTGCACACGACAACGAACTAAGCTCCTTGGCTCAGCCGTTAATCGTTGACACTGGTGCTGTTTCGTCGACTGTAGGTGGGTATAATCTGGATCTGCCTTTTCCGAATTCAATCAAAGCTTCCAAACATGGGTCTGATGTTTTGCATAAAAAAACACGTGGAATTTTTGTATATTTTAAACATTTTTCTTATTTCTTAAGCAAACAAATTATAAAATACAAGTATGAGATGCAATATTGAAAACCAAGTGACACTGTGCAACACTAGCTTAAAAATGTATTTAAAATATTTTTCACTGGTCCAATGATTGTAAGCACCACAGTTGCTATTGTTAAAAACTTTATCATTATTTTAAAATCATAGTCGACCTTTCGTACAAAGAATCCAGTCTCATAGCCATAATATTGGGTTATCATTCCCAATACAAATGTCGTTACACCTAAAAAGCTGTGCAATGTCTTATTGAAAAGTGGTGAGTAGTATTCTTGTAGTTCGTTGGAGTACAAAGCAACGATTCCGGCAAGCATATTAACGGCACATATCACAGTGGCTGCAAGACCTAAAATTTAAAAAAAAAAGGAACAATTTGTACTTAAGCTTTTTGGGAGGTCAATTTGTATTTCCAGATCGTAGATGCTGGTTGTATCAACGTATTGTGGTGCCACATTGAATATTACTGTATGAAGACAGACTCTTACTGAACACAGTCACAGAAACACCTTGCAGTTTGGTTGTATGATAGAAACCCCACTTTAAGTTAAAGTTTTTTGGGCTGGAAGACTGGGTTTGTTTAAGGCGGTGAAGAACTCCACTAAGTAGTGATCGATCCATGTTCCACAACAGAATCCACAGATTTTTTCCCATTTGAATGTTTTTGAAGGATTCTCGTATTTGTTGGATAAGGTTGTATCTACATACCGATGAAAAGTCAGGGAGTGAATAAGGACAAACTCCTACATACACATATGAACTTTGGTTAAGTTGAAGAAAATGTACATAAATCGCCCCTTTATTTGCAAAAAATGCGTCGAGCTTCATACAGTAGCAAACAAGTGCCACAAATGGTTGCTTGGTTGTACATATCTGTGGCCACAAGGAAAAACAGCATAAGTCACACACAAAACAATACGACTTATGCTGTTTTTCCTTGTGACCACAGATATTATGTATTGACACACAAATTAATGGGAAATGGAAGCATTAAATGCGGATTGTGTGCGGCGACTCTAACAAAGCGAACACAAATATGTTGTCGAAGACGAAAACTTACAACAAAAAAATGCAAACGAAGTGTAAAATATTAATATTTATGAAGTGATCTCTTAAAAGATCAATGTCGCATTTTGAATGCAAATACAGCATTCCCTTCGATTTTTCATACAAAAAACATCCAAACAATGAGTGGACAGTTCATAGAGAGCCAGGGTCTAGCTTCTCGCAACCATTCATACTGTGCGTGTTATATTTTCCACATGAGTGACCCACAGGTCTATTGCTGGCTTCGAACGCCGGATTGAGAAGCTTGCTAACTTGCTATTTCTGCGAAAGGATGGTACCACGAAAAACGTTGAATTGTTTTGAGGCTCGAATCTGTGTCCTCTCGCTTAGCAATCCAACGCATTAACAACTTGGCAACGACGACCACAAAAACTCAAATTGATTTTGGTGACCCGTGTAGATTCGAGTTAGTTAGAGACGACTCTACTATTCCGTGTACTTTATTGAAATACTCACCAACTTTTCCATGGATAGTGGTAAAGTGTCTCTTTTTTCCAAGAATTTTCTGCACACTCCCGATGATGCCAAGTGCACCACCAACTGCCTGTAGGACCCAGTGGATGGTAGTCTTTGTCTCATGACTAAATGGATGTGTTAAGATATTCCCCTGATAATAGGTCATTACACCCTCAGCCATCAAAAAGCAAAACTGGTAAAAAAAAGAACAAACATTACTTAAGTGTGTAAACAGATAAACTTGAGTGTGTCCTTTTGTTCAATTTTTGCATTCGAAATGTTGGATGGTGGAAAAATTCAGCTAACTTGAGTCTAGAGCATGCAATTTTAGTAAGAAACATGTTGTTACACATTTCATGCAACAAGAAGGTTGTTCACTCTTTTCTTTTTTGTTGATCTTAACCTATCCCAACTTACGCCAATTGTACAGAACCACGCATGAAAAGCTGTTTTGACGAACTTCAACTTGATACATATCCAACTCATGTATACCGCCACAAAGCTAATAAACATCTGATTCAGAATGTTCACTAAAAATGCAACAATTTGAGAGGTACTGACTCCAGATGTCTGCATTGCTAAGTCACATGTATCCGACATGGTCACAATGGGATCAAAATAGTGAATGGCAATTTTCAATGTCAATACTTTTAGCTGCTGCTTGTGGTCGTGTGGTTTTTGTTGTTCTTGTTGCTGTTGTTGTTGGTACTCTCACCTAGTATCTGTGATGATGGAACATTTTTGATCTAATTCCTGAAATGATAACCAATATCACAATGCGTATGGATATGTGATTAGATAATTGTTGTTAAAAGAGAGCGAGAAAGTGAAAGAGAGAACGTTTTTTATTTTTTAAATTTATGCAATCAAACGTTTTCAAACGTTCTTTAGTCATTTCTCAAACACAATTTTATGAACTTACCGGTAGAAGATAGTTAATTCGGGTCTCAAATAAAAACCGTAGGTATATTTTAAACTAGTCACTTAATTTACTATAATGAGAACAACAACAACACTTTAGGTGTACACCTAATCAGAATTTCCACATGACTAAAAGTGCGGGCAAAAAATATCTGAAAGGAAATCGCCACCACTATACGGAAGATACTTTTGAACTTGTAAATCCCCATCAGACAGAGAATTCTCCGTAAATTGGCGGCAGTAAGAGCTTTTATTTGGAAAGCTTTAAGTAATGGTTTATTTCATAGGATATTGTCCGGTTGTTAGTCGATGCTAACACAGAATGTCCTACTAGAAATAAGTTCAACTGGTGAGAGGTAGTAATCGTTTTAACTGAACTGAAGGTATTTTTCAAAATTTAGCTACCTACGCATCGAGATGTAGCTTGTAAAGGCTCTTCCATCTCCCTGATGGTTATCTACGTCTGTTTAGCTCTCTGCTACAAAGCAGCATGTCGTTGGACACCACTCTGCCTGGTTACTGCTTCAGGCGGAATTACTCAGTAATCATCCCCTCAAGAGACGATTAGGAAAAGTTTAAACCTTGTCCATTGGAGTACGACCTCGTATGATATACCCCTCTGGGGTTCGACGCTGATCAATGTGACGCATCAGATGCTCATGATTCAGATTCATCTTTCAGTTATGACCTTACTGCCAAGGCAGGAATTCAAACTCTAGACAGTGTCGCTCTTAACGTCATTAAGACTACTTCTTCGGGCGGATTTAAGTCGCCTTTTACAACAGGCATACCTTACCTCAGGGCTTTTCTATCCCCGTCCCTGAAGGGGGGTGGTTCGTCGGTAAAAGTCTGAGACACTTGGAGAATTTGGTCACACCCCTGACTGTCTCATTCTACTTCGGATCTGACTCTCTCGCGGCTTCGTATACCGAAGTTTTTATCCCCAGACAAGTAGCCATTCCCTGCAATAGGGTACAGTCTAATTTATCTACCAACAAGTAGTAGTTTTCCGATTTTTTTAAAAGCTCATTCAATCGTCTCACAGTGTCTTTGCAATCTGGTTTTATTTTGGGTGACTTTTTGTATTAATTTTTTATTTTTTTGCCAAAAGAAATATGAATCAGCAGCAGAAATTTACACGTTTTGTGACGTAGATATCAATTAAATCCACAACAGATGAGAGTTCATTCAAACTGCTCAAGTTGGTTGTGGATTTCCCTTCGTTATACATGAATGACTAGGTAGGTGTGTATAAAATATACATGTTCTCGGTTTCTGAATTTGTTGGTCAATGTTAAGTTTTAATTTCTACAAGAATTATGTCCGTGTTATGTTTAAGAAGTCAATTCGAGTAAACATTGGAAAGGTTAACGAAAGCCTTCAATCAGTGTGGTAGAAATAATGCTATCTAGAGTGTGTGAAAGTATTAATTAGATTCAGTTTCATTAAACGCTTAAAACACCTGTTGGACGCATTAGATATGACTAGTCTAGGAATTTTATAATAACGAATCCGCACTACATTCTAAAATGTCAATATAACCTTGAAATTTCATTGACTGCACACAATTTCTATCAGCATGTTGTCATCATACTTAAACACGCTCCTAAATGTATGCAATGTCTAAAACAGTGATGTATTCGTTGCTGCATTCACAATAGAAGTTGTACTGAGCAAACAAAAAGTATCTAGATGTAAAAACAAATGATGTTTTATCCACCCACAAAAATATGCAGTTTTCGTCTGATAAGCGTTTTCACTGTTTAGACAAATCAGATCACCCCCATAGCTTAGCATTTTACCCTACTAGTGTCAGTTGTGCACCGCTCACTGTGCCGATTAGTACCGTTCAGCTTTAGAGAAGTCTGTAAATTCAACGACAGTTTGAATCTAAACTACGAGTAGTTTGCTTCTCGTCGATAAGGTTGATTGTGAGCGAAAACTAAGAGCACACACCTTGTGAAAAGAGTTGATCTCTTAGTTTATCACGTGCAAAAAGTGTTTTTTTTTTTTTGTTAGAATTCAAAGTGAATTGTTTACATTTCATTTGTTTTGGTTGGAACCAGGGCAACGTTGACAAGATGAAATATCTAAGGTTGGCAGATGATTTTTTTATTACAGATTAAGTTGTTATGTAGAAGAGTGAAGGTATTGTGAAAGCTTAGAGTTGAAACAGTGACAAATACCTACCATGACAGCATTGTAAATGTTTAATTTATGACGACAATTATTATTCTTTTTGCTAATGGAGACAGAAAAATCTTTTTGCTATCCATTAGCACCGATTAGACAAACGGCGAGGTACATAATAATTATGGACTGCATCGTAAAAGGTGATGGATATCTTCTATTCATTGAAATAATTGCCTGGGGTCTTATCATAATTAAAATCTAAGTGAACTGATGACAGATCCATCTATTCAGTGTGATTTCTATTCCAAACACAGAGTGCACTGGCACTATTCTGCATCAATAGTTTCGAATGTGGATTTTTGAACTTTTGAACAGTTTTCGTGCGTTATGCACCAATTAACTGAATTTTTCTGTTGATGACAGACGAGTAAAAATATATTTGCGCACCACGCCTACGAATTGTTTATTTGAGTGTTGTATTGGGAAATATCATTCAACGGATTGTGTGGTCAGGATTTTATTGTTTTGTTTGGTTTCGTTTCTTTTATCTTGCGGTGAAAGATAAACCTAGGTTTCCATTTTTAGATTTTCAAAATATTGGACATTCATTTGTATACTACAACTCTTCAGTCAAGGGGTTACCCTTAATGACAACAATACCTCAATTGGGAAAATTGCTGACAGAATTGCCGAGACTACTCCAGAGTCAAGTGAAGACGATGATGATGACGATGGTGAGGAAGAGGAAAAAGCTATCTATGACTACGACGAGGACTATAATCAACCGACCACACCGTCAAATCGAACTAAACCAAAAACTGGGATAAAGTACACATGGGCCAAATGGCCGAAATGGAATAAATGCTCGCGACCCTGTGGCGGAGGGGTGCAAACCCGTATTCGGAACTGTATCGAAAAGTAAGATGGTTGATTTTGAATTTAAAAAAAAAGAAAAGAACTTCGACTGACATTGCAGGAAGCAAACTGGAACCGAACTGTTGATCACTGAATTTCAACCAGGCATTGAGGGTCGCAGGGGATGCTTTGGCGTGCTGAAAAAGTTTCGAATGTGCAATCAGAAGGTTTTATTCACACTCTTCCGTTGGACAACTTTTGAATATTTCTTTCCAGGCTTGTGCAAAGGTGGAAGATTTTCGTAACCAACAATGTGCTGCACACAATAAAACACCATACAAGGGAACCCTCTACGAATGGGAGGGATACATCAAAGGTTTGTTTTGCTAAAACTCTAAATGATTTAGTTCGCATCCACCCTTATTTTCAGAGCATCACGAGTGCGAGCTGAATTGCAAGCCTGTCAATCTTAACTACTACACAACTCTCAGTAAATGGGTTGTCGATGGTACTCCTTGCTCGAGGCCAGCCGTTTTCTACACGCATTCCTACCGCGGGCGGGCTGTATGCGTCGAAGGTATTTGTAAGGTGAGTAGGTACAAAAACAAAATAATAATCCTCCTCAACAGCACGTTGGCAAGATCTCACACTGATCCCACTAATGGCATTTTAAACGGGCGACAATCAGTTCAATTTAGTTAATCGAATACTTAACATGAATACGTGTAGTTGAAAGTCGTGCGGCTCTTTTGACAGGATCGCTTTATAAAACGATAATGACCATGAATGAGGAGGACGATGATGATGAGGATCATCATCCAGCAAAGTGAGATCAAAAGATCATCGATCGATGAAAGGGTGGAATTTAATGATTTCCAAAACTTTCCTCCTTCACCTGAATTTTACATGTGACATCATTCTCGCTGTAGCTCACGAACGATCGATTACCCACCGATTATCCTTAATTTTTCACCCTAATATGGTTTAATCTGGACTCGCTAAGTAGCCTATTCAATTTCGTGCAACAAAATTTCAAGAACACGATCGTGATCTTCATCAGGATTGATGACATTGTGTTTAACTTGGATTTGATAGCGCAATCATTCTCTAATTTATGTGAAGAAAAAACAAAATTTATTCACTCTCGTAGAGAGATTGTATTTGTATCTGTATAGACAAATAGATATAGTGGTGGAAGATTTTCAAGATTTTGTGGTCCAAACGTTGGCGATTTGTCAACCCATCAACAACAGATACCAGATCGCCACTATTCGATTCAGTGGATATAGTGTAGCAACCACACACTTGAGTTTGTTCTCTTTCGTCTCTAATGTTGCTGTAGGCTAATATTTTAGCTTAGTGTCATCTGCAACGATCGCGCTAGATACATTGCGTGTTGATAATTGTTCGAGTGCGGAACGAGTTCGCGAGTAACACAAGGAAGGAGTTTCTTGGTCGTGCCTTTTTTTTTTCTGTGAAATAATTTCTCTTGGGGGATAACTATTTATCTTGAACGGTATTTGATCAATTGTGACTATAATTCGTGGAAAATTACTAGTAATTTAGTGGTGCAGATACGTAGTTGATAAGATTTTTTTACACTCTTGGTTGTCGGCGTACAGAGAGGAGAAGGTAGGAAAAGCATTTCTATTTTTGAATTTGTTGGGTGCAATTGTAAAGGATAATTCGTACAGTGAAAATCATTTCGGTGTTTGTAAGCTTTACATAGTGAAATCGTTTAGAAAAAAAAAGATCGAAGCAGACTTTCACAAAATTCAACTTTTGCTTTCTTTTACCTTTTAGCGAACGTATTTGATTAAAAAAGAGACTCACTTTGTAAACTGAGATGGAAATATTTGCCGATGGGTTTCATGCAATTAGACCTCAAAGACCTCATCGTTGAAAATTCTCCCCACTTTCCTCACCAAAAACATCCATTCATTTTGCATAAGTAATTTCCTTTAAATTTGTTCCTATCACCTCGTGCAATGAATCAACGATTACACCTTCGACACTAGACAAACAAACGTTGAGACAAAAACAAATGTGCCGCGCGTAATCAGCAAACGTCCATCAAAATCACAGATTACCATGAAAATGCATGCAACAAAAACGCATGCATAAACGCACTTTCAACACGATAAAGATAAATTGTTTGCAACGTCGTCATCGTCATCTTCGCGTGCAACATGTGCATATCATACATCTTGCACGGAACAAAGCCAATCCATGAAACATTCAATATCCCGCAAGATGTTGCATAATTTATGCACAAATGTTGCACAATTTTCGGCGATATTTACCTTTCTAATCGAAATCAATGCAAAATTGTGTAATTAAAGCGAGAGATAGCGACTGGGGAGCTCCCATATGAAGACGACCGCGATGAATTATGGCTTTTATTAATTAATGCATCCGAATTAGAAAAGTCCAACGGCATCTGAATAAGAGTGTTAAAGGCTTTAGTATTGTTTGTTGTCAACATAACATGTGTTGGGAAATGGTTTTTTTTTTTCGTTTGAAGACGTTTAACATATGTGATTGGTTTTGACCATTCAGTGAATATTCGCATATTTTAACATTTACATGTGCAGTTACACAGACAATGGTTGAGATTGAGGAAACCTTTAGTGAGAAAGTTGAAGGCATACAACTGAACGCAGTGCCGCCGGCAATTAATTTATGACTATTCATATGCATTCACATATTTTTGGGATTTAAACACGAGTTATAGCAAGAGGATGCCACGTGATGGGTTGGGATGGGAATGTCACTTCCAAATTAGAGGCGAACGTTCAATTTTAATTAAGACATCAACTTCAAGGTTTATTTGCAATTTGAAATGTTTGTTGTCTAAGATTAAGCCCAAGGAGTGGCTTGCTTCAGCATTACGGGTGCATTGAGAACTCCCCTCCATTGGTTGGGGTTATGACGATTCTTAAACCAGAGCACGGGCTTAAGGGAAATTTGAGGAGATACCGGGTTGTAGTGATGAGGAAACACAAAACGTACGACTTTTGGAAATAATCCCTATTGTTGAGTGTGGTATGGTATGTAGTAAGCCACTAACGCGACTGGGTCACACTCATCAATGAAGTGAGCAGAATTTGTGCTTCACTGTAGTCTTCCTATGTCAACTGATATCTTACAAATATTTGACGTGACAGAATGTAGACAAATAAGGCCTAACTTCTCGCATCCATTCATTTTTTTCGCACGAAAAGGCAGGAGAAGTTGTCATTATCCAAGCCGCAAAAAAACTTTTTGTTTTTTTATAATTCACTAGCGCTAAAGAGGTTATGACTACTCTTATGATGCTATTCACACAGTTCTAGTGTTGATGTAGTGATTTTTTTGAAACTCAGGTGGTATTGGGTTTCAGTCTTTTGCTCCGAGGGTTGTGTCCAGAATGACTGGGGAGAATTATTGGTACTGCTGTCATTGCTTATAATTCACAGTATTTGTTTCAAACATCTTAGCAGTAAAATGTACTAACCACTGAGTCGCGGTGACCAACTGATATGTTATCACTGATGATCGAAAAGGACCGCTTGAGTCTATCTCTTCTGTGCCAGTGACATTCACCATTCCTTCAGTCTCTCTTCTTACGATAGTGTCTCTCAAACCAAAAACAGGGCCATCCATCAGACCATGGTGTATCCTGTAAAGAATTGCATCTGACCGAGATCGCTAAACAGCGCAATATCACACTTTGTTGTGTCCCAGGTTGTTTTGACATTCTAGGGAACTGTTACGAAGTGGCCAAACAAGACTTTTTTTTAGGTACAGACAGTAGGACGTGATTCTCTCTCCGTGGTCAGAGGAGATCGAAATGAGACTATCTCTCCAAAGTCCCATAAGGATAAGGTCACTGTGTCGAACTGGAGATGATTTAGTAGTGTGCATACAGTGAGAGTATTCCCGATGGAATGGAACCTCAGCATTGTTTGTCCGAATCAAGAAGAACCTTTTACTATAAAGGAATCAGTCTCTTAAACGAGAATAGCTCTTACCAATCACTGTTTCTTTGGGCTAAGAAGGCAATTGAGTGGCACAGTCCTGCTCCATAGCGAAGGAGGCATGAACTTTTGTAAGAATGGATGAGGTTTCCCTTGGTACAATGGAGATACAATGACAAATTGTATGGGATGGACAACGATTAATACCAGGATACACAATCTGTCCGCAGTTGAGGAAGACCACGACTCAGATGGCTTGAGTAAGGGAAAAGGGACCTCAGGCAACTTAACGTGCGAAACTATAGAAAGCTAGCTGAAGAAAGCACAGGTCCTCGTCATCCTCGCTGTAATAGCGTACATGTTTCATACCGTCTCAACACATTTCCATTTCATCCATCACTTCATGTTATCCAACATTTTTAATAATTTTATCAAAGCACTCATCAAACAACATCAACATGCATTCCTGCGTAATGGAACGCCCACAAGTCTTGAAGTAACAATTTTAAAACAAATTGTATCTAATATCTAATTAAATACTCCCGCACTCTCTCCATCTCCATCCTTCATCTGCATCTATTTATAAATTCGCCAAACAATATTTCTACTTATATTTAAAAAAAGATACATCTTCTCAATAAAAACAATATCTAATCTAAATTGAATGGAATGGATCGCAAGGCGCCAGCGCCAGTGCCAGTGCCAGTGCCATGCATATGCGTAGCTAATAAATTAAACGTCATCATAGAAAACCACTTTCTTTTACTACTTAAAAGATTTATCGGCAATTTTTTATTATTTTTTCCGAATGAAATACGCTTCAAAAAATTAACAACAAAATAATTAATTTTTCTGTGAAACATTTGACACTGACTGACATTTTGGTTGCAAAAATCTTCGGATTAAGTCGAGGAGGGTTCGGCGCTATTTTTGAAACACAAAACTTTGTGATGCGAAAAAAAAACTGCAAAAAGAAAACAATTGTCCGTTGAGTGAAAATCGATTAGGTGTGACAAAGTGTGTTGTCGAACTTATAATTAGCTTTTTGGAAAATTTCAATACGGAATTTCTGACAGTTTTGGGACATTTGTGTTAATTCGAAAGGCTTTATTGGATTTTTATGAGAGAGAGCCCATAAGAAAAATTACTCCCGCTATGACATTTTTGAAATGCCCACTTGAAATATTTTCCAACATAAAACGATTTGATTGCCGTGACATTATTTTAGAGACGTAATTATTCAAAAGCGGGTTGAAAGGTGACCGACGTTCTTATTTTTAAACAGGAAATATCGGTCGTAAACCGAAAAAAAAAAATACAATCCGTGTAGGTGGTAGTAAGGATTATAAAACTTTTTATGTTGCTTCTGTGTGCGTCATCCGTGGTATGGTGATGTTTGCAAATACCTAAAAGAGATGACAGAGGATGCACGACAAAAAAAAAAAAAAACAAGGATGGGAGCAAAGCTTTACTCTGCTGAACACGGCCACGAGGGGCTTAGGGATAGATTGAACCAGAACCAGATTATTGAACAATAGACCAGAATATGCCTTCAAAGGGCCTCGTGCTCAATGTCTCTTGTATTGGCTCAGATATCTGGTCACTAATGACATCGGCATATTCGAAAGAAATACTGTGAATTATAAGCAATGGCAACAGAACCAATAATTCTCTTCCGTCATTCTGGACACCACCCTTGGAGCAAAAAGACTGAAATCTAATACCATCTGAGTTTCAAAATCATTACACCAGCACTAGCGCTGTGTGAATAGCATCATAGGGGTCTTCATAACCCCCTTAGCGCTAGTGAATTATAAAAATAAAAAAAATATTCCCTGCTGTACAAATGTCCATAAGCGACACGACGATGTCGGGTGTCAAAAAAGTCAACGATTGTGGCTTTTGCGACATTCCTTGCCATTTTCCCTCAGACTGGTCTTGGCTGTTCTTTTGATTTCTAGAAGCCTCCGATTTCTCCCTAAGTTCGGCTCGTACGTCTCTGTGTCATTTTGCGTAGAATTTTTCGAGCATTTTTTAACTTTAAGATACTAATGATCCGCCTTCAAGCCCTTTAATGCAATTCAAACGCACGTTCGATGGAGCGGCTCTCTAGCTATAATCTAAGCTACTGAATGCAAGCCGTTCATTGCGGAGAAAGATGTAGTTCTTTGTTAAAAATAGGAGGACGGGAACAGTATCGAGAAAGAGTAGTCTTCGATGTGCGACAGCTACAACATCCGGCAGTTCCAAGACCAAACAATTGTCTTACTTACTTACTTATCAAAGCAGCGACTCTTGGAGGTTCTGAGCCTGAACTAATCCTGCTTTCCATCCTTTACGGTCCCGGGCACGCTGCTTCCAGTTTACTAGACCAAGGTTTCTGGCGTCTGCGATTGCCTGATCTTTAAACCGGAGGTTCGGTCGTCCTTTTCTTCGTGAACCAGGTGGCTGGGATTCAAATATCCTCTCAGCTGGAGCATTCTTGTCCATTCGCTCGATGTGGCCGAGCGAATTTTCGCTTTCCAGACAACATCCACATCTTTGTACAGTTTGTAGAGTTCGCGGTTATATCTTGCCCTCCATTCGCCCTCCACGCAGACTGGACCAAATATTCGACGTAGAATTTTTCTTTCGAAGGATCCCAAGAACTGCTCCGCTGTCTTGCTTATCGTCCAGCATTCAGCACCATAAAGCAGGACTGGCAAGATCAGGGTTTTGTAGAGCAAGATTTTGGACCTTCGAGTTAGGAGTTTAGACCCTAGTTGTTTGGACAAACCGAAGTAGCAGCGGTTGCCTAAGGTCATCCTCCTTCGAATCTCCACTAAACAATTGCCTGTTGCCTTCAATTTCCGACCTCAGGCTCTTCGACATAGTGAAGGAAACTTATACAGCGCAGGGATAGACTGCCCACCTCAAGTTAACGAAAAAATTGTGAAGATACCTGATGGCCTACCACTAGGCATCCCAAAAAACCACCATAGCCGCAGTTGCGGAAATAAAAAAGAAGAGGGACGACCTCAATGACATCTCGAGTAAAGGGATACGGGATCTAATTTACTTTCTTAACTCCACAGGCTGGATCTAGGCACCAACTGTCTCACATTCTCAACAACACACATCACCAACCAGGTCACACGAGTAGTGGTAACAAAAAGGCACACCGAGTGCTACTTGGGTTCATGTTGGATCGTCACCTCTACCTTCTAGCACTGACAAGTGTATGATGCTAGTGTAGACTCACAGAGAAGATGCGAGTGGCCTGTGCTCATTGTTACAATTTTTGCAGTATGTGCGTCTTATTTTTGCTGGAGGAGGGCCATGTCTTCCTGGATTTGGAGCTATTTCACCTCAAGTTGGCTGCGGTTCTATACTGTAGAGCAAACTGGTCCCGCGAGGGAACCATCAAAGGCTTAACAATGCCTGGCCAGCTCGTCGGGTCCCTCAATGCCCGGGAATCCAGAAAAGAGTGACATTCCTTAGTTTAGAGGATGAGGTGTCTGAACGCAAGGCTTCGATTGCTATGTCGTTTTTGGTAGTGAAATTGACACAATCCTTTCTCGGCTGAGATGACACACGATCCGTTACATCAGCACCGTTGCCAAGTCACATTAGTTTTCATATGCAAAAATATAAAAATAAAAAACACACATGTAATAATCAAATAAATAAGAATTAGTCTCATGGGCAACCTGGATGTTAATGATCAATTACAATCCTTTTGATCTGTTTTTCATGTTTACAAGGCAAACCGCAGGATTAACGAAGTTTGATTGACATTCTCAAGCCAATCATTTCACATCTGTCACAGCTTTCCCATCGTAAAACCAACTAGATGTGTGTTCAAAATTTATTGCCCTATTCCCACCCTCGAAGCAATTAAATAATTATCTCTCCCCGACCATAGAGTGTCAATAAAAATCCACCTACTACGTTGTTAAACGCGGGCCTGCCAACTGAATAATGTGCGAAAACGCACAAATTGACAGACGACATTCGTCGTCGAATCCATTGGAACATGAGCATTGGAAGACCAGACCAAAGCATCCTAGCGCACAAAACAAAACGCACAATTTTCATTACCGTCAATCAGAAAAAATAAGAAACAAAATATCCAATAGATCGTGCTATGGTCTGGTGGTCGCGCTGCTGCTGGCCTCAAGCGAGGAAGAGACAGCTCACTCATAAATACTCGTATGTACCAATACTCGGGCGCAATTCTGGCTAAAGGCCAATATGAAAAGCAAAAGAATACTTTCTGCCTTTCTGGACATATGTCTCTGTTTATCACAATTGTCGAGAGGGCAGGTGGCTAACTCGGGCTAAGATTTTCCGCATTTCGCTTCCTAACCACATTCCCGTATTGGACATCAGAAACGACGGAATCAATCGGTTAACCACAAAATTAATTTCCAATCCGATCCAAACCAACGAAAAGTCATAAATTTTAATTCAGAGATACAGATACAGTTTGTGGGTGTGTGTGTGTGTGTCGCATATGTTGCATATGGTTACCGGAGAGATAAGGTAATTTGGATTTATTTGAATTGCGTTAGTGTGTTGTCCTCTATCTAGGTGGTCTGCTCTGTACCCCATTTCGATGCCATGTAGGGCAAGAGTGTATAGTTAAGAGAGTCTGTAATGACGGTGATTTATGACAATTTTCCAAAGCCATACACACACATTCAATTAGTATTTTGGAGCGCAAATTTCTTATCAGCCTTCTCGTATGTTGCGTGGTGATAATTAACCCGCAATAATGTTGCAAGTGACCGAAGAGTGTGAAGTGGTGATGTCATTGACAAATTAAGATATCCCTCCCCCTCTCCACTCTGGCGTACTCTGTCACAGCCTTTGTAGTTCTGTTGTCTGTACTGCATCCGATTTAATGCACAAACACTTGTGACGCGCATTGAAGTGGATTTAAATGTTCTGATGGGTACGCAATATTTCCCGCCGTCAATTTTGTGGCCATTTTCCGGCCATTTGGCCTGTGTTGTCGTTGCATAGGACTGCAACATGACCCACATTATGTGGCGATGGTTGTTGGTCTTGTTAATGGGTTTAAAAATACGTTGTTTGTGCACTTGAGAAAGATGTTGCACAAGTGCTTCCTAACTCAAGATGACAATAATTCTCTGGTAAAAGTGGGTAATTAGGCTCTGATTACTGACTGTCAATTGCACTCAATAAATGTCACGCAGATGAGAGTACACCAATTAATTGATTGCATTTCCATCAAAAAACCCTAGATAACCTGGATGCAAATTTTTTTTTTTAAAAAAAGTGCAAAATATGTTTGGCGTTGTGAAAATCTTGCTCTTCGTGTTTTTGGTGAGTCAACGCTCAATCTTTTGAAAATTAAATCCTAATGAACGAATTCTTCTTCTTCTTATCCGACTCTAGGCAGTCCACAAGACTGGAGCAATTCGCGGAGCAACCACAAATGATGTGAAGAATCGATGTGGATCAGTGCTGTGCCGACCGGTTTCAGAGATATTTGGTAAGGCAACCCTACCTCATGGGTATTTCTACATCACGACCATCGGAAGTGGCGCCTCGAATATAAGTGTCAAGCAAATGGCATCGAGTGAGAATCGTTTGGGTGAGTAAATCTTGATCAGAGGTATCACAGAGGAAAATGTAGCTTGGAGCTGGTGAAATGGACAAGTTAGGAGGTTTTTTTTTTCTAAGCTTTTTCCTAAAAATGCAACTCAGCGCCTTTAATCTTGAAACAGAGCACTTATTTCGTTTTTTTGGTGTCAGATTACCACTACTCCTGGTGTCGGTAGTTCAGGATCGTAATCAAAAAACAAATTTTTCAAGTCCTTTGTCATGCATTTAGGAAAGTTTTTCTTGGACCGGGTACTTCATGCGCTCCACTTTTCGATTCCAGCCATCCGATCGGTGGACAACAAGTTTATTATAAACGGAAACAATCACATCTCGGAGAGTGGCACCTACGAGTACAACGGTGATGCTTATGACTATGACAAGGAACTGCAGACCGTTGAGGCCAAGGGACCAATAACGAAATCTATCGACGTCTTGGTAAGCGGTTTCACCATCAATCTTTCCAACAAAAATTGGTCACGCCATCTATTTATAGCTTTTGGTACGTGGAATAAATCCGGGCATCAAGTACGATTACAATCTGCCTGTGGCTACAGCTGGCATCTCGGATTCTGATGAAACCGAAACTCATTGGAATGAATTGGGGATTCCATTGGATGACGTTGAAGATAACAAAATCCCGGATGTTAATGATGTTCAGGCGGCCAAGGCCAAGGATCGTAAACGCAGAAAGTTTTCATGGAAGCTGCTGGGCTTTGGACCGTGCAATCGATCGTGTGGCGCTGGTGTACGATCACCGATCTTCCGATGCATTAGGGATTCCCCAACTCGATTTTATACACCGCGGAGGTGTATGTTTGCTGAAAAGCCAGTCTTCCATGAGGATATATACAAGTGTAACCTGCAACTGTGTCCCGCGTACTGGCAAACTGAAGAATATGGTGAATGTGTGTGCACTGAGGGAGCTGGAGTACACAATCGTACTGTGAAATGCGTTCAAGAACAGGCATCGGGTGTGGTAGAGTCCATTGAGGACGCTCAGTGTCCTGACAATAAGCCAATCGAGAGTGAAACTTGTGATTGTCCCAAGAAGATTCGAAGGAAGATCTATGCCCAGCGATCGGATAAATCGGCGAGAATCTATTCGAGACTCATTGGGTCCTCTGCTAACGTCTACAACTCTTTTAATCAAACACTGAGCCTTCGCAAGGGATTCAGGGATGATCGTGATAAATCGGGGGTTTGGTTGATGTCCGAGTGGAATGAACAATGCTCAGCGGAGTGCGGCAGTGGTCTGGAACATCGTTCTATTTATTGCGATCGAACTGCTCCCTACACGGATCTATGTGACCTGAGGATCACCCCAGAACTGTCTCGTCCATGCGATCGCAGTAGAAAGTGCACAGATGGAGTTTGGTTTACTGCACCGTGGAGCAACTGTACCGGGGATTGTTTCAATTTGGTAAGGAAGAGGACAGTCCTTTGCGTTGTTGATGGGATTATTGTCGAAGACGAAGAATGCAATCCAGATGAGAAGCCATTGGAATCGAAGAACTGCACTCATCGTGAAGTGGGCTACTGTGGACCCAAGTGGCATTATTCCGAATGGTCTGAGGTGGGTTTATTGAACTAAATTTTTGCACTTTCGTTAAATTTGTCCCCATTCTAGTGCTCCCGCTCATGTGGAGAGGGTATCCAAAGACGTTATGCCAAGTGTCTCGAATTCGATTGGAAGGAAAACTTACTACAGGAGTCGAACAGCTGCAAATACATCGAACGTCAACCTGTCTACGGGACATGCAACACTCAAAAGTGTGATGGTAAGTCGATACAGTCTTCTGATAGACTTCGACAACTGACTCCTTTCTTTCTCTAGAAATCGACTCCCATGCGAATTCGATTCAAAATGACCTCAATGCATCCTGCACAGATGAGTTTGCAAGTTGCAAGAGGATAAACAAAGCACGACTCTGTAAGGTGCACTATTATCAGAAGAATTGCTGCTTGACTTGTGCCGAAAACTAGTCACACTCACACACATACACATGCATAATTTCATTGGAATGCCATACAAAAATTTGTTAGGAATCATAGATATAAGAAGAAAAGAAATAAGGAATTCACCTTTCACTGTTATTTTATTTATTTTTAAAGCTTCTATCGATAAAGTTTGTAAAATCATGTATTTGTTGTTGAATTCACTCCCAAACCAGGAAATTAAAATAAACACAAGCGCGATGACAAATGTGTCCACAAAGATAATATAATCAGTGTCCACATCTAACAGGCCAATAAATCATTCAACAATTTCGCGTGCAGGTTGGCTCATTGCACACGCAGTGGTGGACAACAACAATGGAACGCTGATCTACTAGATAAGCGATTCCACCAGGCGCGTCCTCGATTGTGTGCGTTTATTTTGTTCTATGATCTGATGTCAGTGCGTTCGATAAATTTCAAATGCAGTTAACCCCAATGACCCAGAAAGAGTGCATCCACAGATGTTATAGTTTGGACCAATAATGCCAGTTGGGTGACTGGCCGGACAATAGGGCACATCGACGCGACTAAGGAGGTCCCTTTCCAAAGATACCCCACCTTGGCGAAAGTTGGAAAGAATCGGAAACCGTGCCCAAAGGGTGTCAAAAAGGCAATCAACATGATCCCAGCAACATGGTGAGCATATTTGAAATTTTCAAATAAATTGCATACTTTTCGGCAGGCACAGATACTTAATCTCATTCACAATGAAAAAAAAAGTTCCCTTTCACTCCAAATCGGATGTTGCTAAGGGTTCTAGCAACAATAACACGCACAAACAACTTGTTGCTTCTCCGATTGTTGGATGAGCTTCGCACTCAGCCAGCGAGGTGGTACTTTGTTAACCGGGAAACATGCACCATGGTACACCACCATCCTCTCTTTCAAGGTTTTTTTTTCATTTTATTCTTACTCTCTCTCTGTGTGAACACAGATCAAGCGTTGTTGGGCTTGGGGGAGCAATGATTTTTTTTCGCTTTTCCAGAACACGCCAAGTGGTTGTTTATTTCATTGTGGTGGTTGTTGTGATGGTTTACAATTCCTGGTGGATTTTTTGGCAGTTGTGTGTGCGCACTCTGGAGTTGAGTTTTGAGCGTGTGTTTTCCTTGAGATTTTTTTAGTTGAATTTTGCGTACGGTGGTGTTAAGACCAACTTTTCCCTCGGATTTTGTCATTGATTAACAGTATTAACATTATATTTCATTTGCAACGAGATTTTTTTCTTTTTTTTTAAAGGTAGTGCAATTAAATTTAAAAAAAAGTGATAGTGCAACGATTTAAGTTTAAAAAAAAAAATTTTATTTTTCGAAAAAGTGACTTCATACGCCTATTTTTTTGGATTTGAAATAAATAGTTCAACAGATTTAAATTTAATTTTTTTATTTTTCATTGAAGCATTTGGTGTTTTTCGTTTATTCCTACTCGAGATAAACTTGAGTTTAAAAAAAATTATAAATATTTTTAAGTGGAGTGTGGAGAGAAATAAATTGTGTTGTATACAAGTGATTAGAACAGTGGAGCTTCTGGTAACAATTTGAAAATGACATCTACTTCGATTGGACTTTAAGGGGATTTTAGAAGGAGTGCAGGTCTAGTTAGTCGACTGAAAGGGAAGTTTTGGAATTTTTTTTTTACAAAAACGAATATTTTAACGCGACATCTCTTAGAAAACCAGGGTTTGCAACCATTTGTAACGACGAATGCAAGGGACCTACTCCGTTCATTTTTATGAAAAACTCTACTTTTGGAGGCCTATCATTGCCTATCGGGAGAAAGTTCAATTGCTTTTGCTGCCTCGAGCCTGTGTCAGCTCCCCGTCGAAAGTACTTACTTACTTATCATGTCAGCGACCCTTGGAGGGTCTGACCCTGAACTGATGCCGCTTTCCATCCTTAACGGTCCCGAGCACGCTGCTTCCAGTTTACTAGACCAAGGTTTCTGGCGTCCGCGATTGTCTGGTCTTCAAACCGGAGGTTCGGTCTTCCTCTTTTCCGTGAAACAGGTGGCTGGGATTCAAAGATCCTCTTAGCGAAATCCTCGTCGAAAGTATTCAATTTGAGAACGTGGAATTTATACTAAAACTTCTATAATTCAAGACGGCCCAAGGGAATAAGATTCTCATTTTTCTTCTAAAAAACAAGATTGCAAACCTGCCCGCCTAAGGGCAGATTGTTGTTGAACTTATTCCTCGAGGGCAGTTATATAACAAAAACAATTGTCATAAGGCAAACATAAAATTTTACTTTCAAAATGAACCCATCAACTTGATCTCCGTTTCGGTACTTCTAATCCACTTCAGAAATTTGTCAACTTCAAGATCAATCGGGCCAATAATGGTGGATAAAGAACGAACAAACAAAAAAAGAGGCAACAATTCTTACCCAATTACCCAACAACCAACACGTTGTAAGAGTATCAAATAAGTAATATTCTCCTGAGGCTTCGATCTATTGTTCGCTGTTAGAGCAAAACTTGCAGCATCACCCCCGACTCTTTGTCTCTTTTCTACTTTAGGGAAGGTATTACCTAACGCGTACTCACACTCATAAAGCTCACAAGTTCAAATTTTTCATTCATTTTGTATCGATCTGTGTCGCGCGCACACACGCCGGAAAACCACTTTTGATCTTTCAATTCGGCTGGAGGTGGTGGTGGCCTCCTTCGCTTCCGCTCCCTATTTCCCTATTTTAATTAGGAATTTTCGTGCTTCCTAAGCCCTATGTAAATATTTGCTCGAGCAACTTTTACGCGACAGAAATTACCTAGAACCACCTCGTGGCTCACGAGTTGATGCTTCAGAGAACCCAAAAATTCCAAGCACCCATCTCAAAACATGCCAAATCGTTCACGCAGACCATTATGACTGAAAAAAAATACCTTTAATCAGATTAAGATCGCGAGTACACATACACCGGTCATGATTCGATCGTTGTTCGTACGATCGATCTATCTATCGCTCATCACAACCGAACCGATCGTTATCTACGATCTACAATTAAACACTGGAGGAGAGTAGAAAGAACAAAATTGATATGAAAATCCTATTGGAGCCTTGAAGTTTTTCCCCAGCGCGACCGAGAGAGAGGTAGAGAGAGTGGAAAAATTATTAGTTCCTGCATGCAATGGTTCTTTGTAGGATGTTTGACATCAAGTGCAAGTTTGTTGTAAACATCTCTCAAGGTCAGTAAAAGGTAAAAAAAAAAAAATCAAGTTCAGTCTTCATTTGCATGCTGGACTGTTGCCACCCCCCCGCCCTTCACTCTGTTCATCGAACATGTGGTCCAACCAAGACCATGTTGCTGATGATGATGATGATGATGGCATCTGTGGGCAAGATATCTCTTTTTATCTTCGGATTTTCTGGCTACGAAGTCTCAGAGTTTTGATGAAGGGTGCAATTAAAGTCAGGAGGTATTTGTTTTGTTGTTTCTCTTTGTTTTCCTGGGTGTCTCTTATAGTGTGTCTTGTTCAATGTTATTAGTTTTGATTTGAGAAGATGAATTGCAGTTGATTGACGGGTGATTGTTTGTGACAAGTTGTAGGGTTCTTGTTGCGTCTTGGCATGGGTTGTGTGTTGCTAAATAGGTATTAGTTCGTGTTACATATATTGTGGGGGTCTTTGTACGGAGGCGAGTAAGTAAATCGAAAGAAATACTGTGAATCATAAGCAATGACAACAGTGCCAATAGTTCATCTCAGTTATTCTGGACACCAACCTCGGAGCAAAAAGACTTAGTTTCAAAACTAGCACTGTGCGAATAGCACCATAAGGGTATTCATAGCCCCTTTAGCACTAATGAATTATAAAAAAAAATTCCATTGTCGGAATTCATTCGATTGGGGTCCTGTCTATAAGGATGGCATTTGCATTTGACACGCAGAAGGATTATTTAACATCAAGAACATGCATACAGTCGTTCCATCTAAATTTTTCTTCCAAATGAGAGTATGCATTATGCCTAGCTTGCCGCTGTGTTGAACTGCCACCTGCTGCCCACCCCGGACCCGCTTTCGCCTATGGGGACGCCTTCCTGTTTTTTTTTTATTTCTCCTGCCTTTGACTTAGACCTGCTCGATCTCTTTACTTTTTAAAATTTCCACACTTGGTTCCACCTCCAGCACTCTCAAAAAAAGTTCCTTTTGCATCACCTTGAGTGGAATTCCAATACTGACAGATTGGGCTCTTCACTTTCCCCATGCCAAGTTAGGAGCTACCTAATGTAATGTGCTGTCTCTTGCTCCATCTTCTTCTTGTCTCTTTTCTTCAACATTCACGGGCATTTTTGTACCTACGTCAGCTTTCCTCTCGAAGATTTTTTTTTCCTAGTTTCTCCATCTCAGCCCGGGTCCGCACGTACCAGAGATATCACATCCCAGGTGACAATACCCAGTGATTATGCTCGGCTGGTGCAGGCCAAGTTCTCCATCTTTAGACAGAGATCCTTCCATGCTACTGCGATCTAGTCACTGGGACTAATACGCAATTTTTCTATTACATGTGTATTAAATGAGAGTTCCACGCACTGGCGTCTCTCATGAGCTCACGAGAAAGAAGTTACGCACAGACATCACTAGGCGAGTGGAACATAAGTGGGATTTAGACCACTCAGGACGTTGGGGGATAAAATTCACTCTGAGCACCCCTACGCTCGTTGTCGAAGATATGTATATTTCTAGGAGTGATCTCTAACTCCTGCCACTGCGAGAACAGCAGGTTTCGATACTGTTTGGTAGGCACTTACTACTGCTCTTCTCTGTTTCAGTCTTTTTTCAACTTTTTTTGTCTGAGTGCGTCGATACTGTTTGGCAGGCACTTACAACTACTCACCTCTGTTTCAGTCTTTTTTCAACTTTTTCTGTCTGAGTGCGTCGATTCATATCCTCAGAGGGAGATAGAGTTCGTGATCGACATCAAAAGTTTCGCTTCAAGTCTGACTTTTGGTGTTAAAATTTGAGCACATTTCTAGGTGCTTCAGCGCTTCCTTAGAAAGTCACAGTAACTATCTCGGTCTTCTCTGATTCCAGGCTTAGACATCTATTAGCTCTATTCTGACTTCCAACAAAAAAATACCTTTCAATCCCGAACAGAAATTCATGACTGTAAACTCCAAGATGGTCATAGGTAATTAATAGATATTTTCCAAAGCTTATATCGGACATGCGTCCATGCGATACCATAAACGGAACTCAACAGATGGGAAAAGATATCGAGTGAGAATCTTATGGAAAATTGTAATAAAATTTCATGAAAAGCAATAAAAATGGTTGTCGAATGCTAATCCATATGAACCAACTGAAGATCATTTGCGATCACTACCTTCGAGGCTAGATAAGCAAATTAGTTAAGAAACTTGTTGATATGTTCCCGGTGGGCATTTACACGCTCTTGCCATTAATTATGCGCGCATTTGAACTTAAAGTACGTCCAGAGGCGGGAGGGAAAAGATACCCTTAAGCGGGAAAACACATTGACACCAAAGTCATTCATCTTCGGCTCATTATCGAAGCTTAGGAATTTGTCGGGGCCTCTCTTAAATGAAATTTGATTGATGGAGATTCTCTTCACTGAGAGTGTGTTGTCTAATGATGTCTATTTAATCTGAGGGCACCCTTCAATGCCTAGTTGATCTTGCTGCTGTCAACAATGTATCTGATCTAATTAAATTGTCAAAACAAAAGTGCGGGCATCCGCCCCACTCTTTCAATGTAAAGAGGGGGGGGAGGCAACATGTCAAAATTTAAGTTCAATCTATGGTCTCTTTCTAGGTTAAATTCATGTTTTGCAATGAAGGTCTTTCGAATAAAATACGTGTACATTTTATGCATCTGCCATTCATTTTTCTTTTTTTTTTGAAAATTGACTACGATGACGACTTACGAGTCAATCCCGTTACGGACGATTGCAATTTCGATAAAAATCGAGAACTTTGTGTGGGGCCACCGGAACGATCTTCAACATTAGAAATGAGGATCGACGTCGATTTATGTTCATGATTGGACTCCCTTACATGCCGATCAGTATGTCGTCAGCATTGGCACAGTTGCACATATGTGTTTTACACAAACAAACTGTAAATAGTTGCAGAAAAAAAAAACAGAAAAAACAGAAAAATTCTAAATCGTAGATCACTGATCGACATTTTGTGTTTCGGACCGGGGCGCAGATCGAAGTTTTAGAGCAATTTTGGGGAGTGTCGAGTCTTTTTTTTTTTTTTTTTTCGTTTTTGGCGGTTTTTTTCGGGCGAGATGATGTCAAGTTTCAGCGATATAAGTACAAAAATGTTTTTTTTCTTTTTGATTAAATGGATCATCAATCGGGAATGTTTGGAGCAACAACTGAACTAGGTCAGGGATTCTCGGTTCTATTTAGATTTGCTACGAGGTTTGACTTTTCCCAATGTGCATGCGAAAGTGCTTAGGATGTCGTTACCCTCTGGTGATTCTTGAACAAAATCAGTTAGAGAATGGGTGTAGATTTGTTGATCAGTTAATTAATTGATTGAAAACGTTAGCAGATCGACGATCATCAAGTGATTTGGTTTACCCAGATATTGTTTGTTTATTTTTGGAGCTGACGTTGAACTGGTATTAGTCAATCTGTGGAGGACTGACCCAATTCATTGTTGTGATTATGTGGAAATGAAATTGAGCTGGAAACTGTAGTGGAAGTATGATCAACACTATTCTCCTTAGCTTGAGACAGTACATCTAACGAAAGAAATCGATATGTTGTTAAATTTTGCGGTCAACAACAACAAACGATACGCGTATAGGGGCAAAGTATGCCACAATTGGCAAGCGTTGGATGCTACTAACATCAATATTTGCTTTATCGTTGAGATCGTCGATAAAAGTAGTTTCCAGGAGAAGCAGTCTTCTTTTGGATAGAACACGATAGGTACAAAGAAAGTGGAAGATTGATACTTCATCCTCCTGCTATCTGCAGCTTTTGTGGAAATCATTAGGAGAGAGGGCTAGTCAGCAAGTGAATCTATAGGACAGTGTCCCGTGAGAACACCGATTACGGAGCTGATTTGCGTTCATTTAAGCATAACCAGGTTGAGTAAGTGTTTGCGATAGGCATACCTAGGAAGGTTGAAGAGCTGATTGCATCTCGTATGATACGACCTTCACTCGGATCTCTACGGATCCATTGTGTGAAACATGCAATGTCCAGTCGGAAAGAGAAGATGTTACGTGGGTAGCCAGCCTTAGGAAAAGGGGATCTGGCTCTGGCTCATAACAAAGACTGGAGGCTTATCTAGGGCATAGCACATACTGAAGTGTTGATTCTCTGGCAATAAGCTAAGGGTAGTGCCTACTCTGGCAAGCTCGCTGGCATATTCCAGGAATGTCTCTGTAGTCAGGCCTTAGATCGGGTGAATTTTGAAGCCATCTCAGTGAGAGATGAGCGGCGGCGAAATAGGAAGGCACGATACCAGGACAGGGCCATTATTTCCACCCGAAATACGCTACGATGATCTGGAAGACGGAATGGGATTTCAAATTCACCTCGTTTGGAGCCGTTTCGTTTTTAGAAATGAGGCCCTCAGTGGCATTATAACTTCACTCTTCATGGGTGGAAGTTATGGTCTGTAAGTTCCAATTAAATCTGAGTTTAGGTAGCGTATAGTCGGTGTTATTGGGCATAGAATCAAAAATAGAGGAGAGACCAGTTCGGTACCTATGTATACCACTGAGGCTTTAAGGCTGCACTGGCAATCAAAGGTTAGGTTAGGTTGAAGTGGCTGCCAGTTGAATGCCAGCACACTTAGACCAGTGATACCACATGGAACTGGGGAGATCTTAGCTTCTGATGAAGCGAAGGAGGTTTCTGACATCTGTGTTTACCAGTTGCTAAAGTAGAAATCTCCTAAGTGGAGCCTTCTTTTTCGGGAGAGAGCTGGGCAGTTAAAAAGAAGATGGGGAATAGTTTCCTCCTCCTCTTCGTCCATGCAGCTTCTCCAAAAATCATTTGAATGGACGCTAAGCCTTGTTGCAAGCTTGCCTATTAGACAGTGCCCTGTAATGACACCTATTACGGATCTGATATGCGATCTGTTGAGAGAAATCATCTGTTTATCGAAAATTTCTAGGAGGTAGTGGTACTTAACGCATGGCTGATGCATATATGTACATGCCGATCTTTGCATTTTCTCCTTAAAGATTGTGGTCCACCAATCGCCTAAGAAGTAGGAGACCTCATCAAACTTCGAGTACGTAACTCGAGGGTCTTCTAACTGGAGAGCCTTGTCCACCAATCATTATTATTGGCCTGACAACGAACCAGAGTGTGATACAAGTATGTATACCCCAGCTCTTGGTTCAAAAAAGTATCGATGGTCCCAAAAGAAACTTCACAATCTCTTCTCTGTTGCTTCCCTGTTGCTTCTTCCATCGGTCTTCCCCAATAATAATTAGTCAACATTTTTAAATTACATGGGAAAATAGTTTGTTCAACATTTGTGACACTATAGTCGAAAATTGTCCCCCCGTGACCAGATGTGATTACACATGCCCTTACATATTGCGTACATCTTCTCGCCACAAGTCATCCGACTACAACGGACAACGTACTGAGGTGTCAGTATTCTAATAAATAAAAAAAAAAAAAGTCCAAAAAGGTTACCAGCATGCTGCGGATGTTCTTATCACGTACAGCATCATCCCCCCTACCCCCTCCCTGCGCAGTGTTTAACTCATTTTTACGAGCGCGTCTCTATAAAAGGCATTTCGTTGTGCCCCAAAACAAATCTCATTCATGGGGATTTCATCTATTTTTAATTAGTGTGAACCAATATAGCAAACACTATCAAGTGATAAAGAAGCTTAATAGAACAGAAAAACAAACAAAGAAGAAGAAGAAGGAAGATACAGATACAAACGACAATAGTTTATGAATGAATTCAGCCTGGTGATCATCTAGACTGGACACCATGATGCTCTTAATCAGGTAAGTTAGGCCATATCTCTCAAAAATTTATTGTCTTCATTTAAGTCGCCCATTAAGTCATCATCATAAATTAATTACCCGCCCTATGCATCGATGGGTACACCCCCAAAAAAAAGAATTTTTTTTTAATTTGTGTGTGCTCCCATTCAATTGGTTTTAATTGAACGAAAATTCGTTGCTAAATTTTTGTATCTTTTGAGGGGAAATACAAGTACTCGTTGCGATGCGCGGATCTATTTGAAAGCCATCTAAAGCTGTGTTTAATAGCCATAAACTGTATACATAGTTAAATTTAGGCTATGACTGATGAGATGGGGACAGCTTGGTGGCGTGTGATGGCGCCATTGGCAAAATATGTTTTAAAAAAACGAAAAATCGGTTCGAGTATGGTTTCAAAAATGTGATTTAGGTTTACGACTTAAAATCACAAAATTAACACATTCTCTCACTTGGTTTTATGGACTTTTAAGATCAATTTTATCTGGGTTATGAGTAAATCCTGTGGCGCAAGACAACTTGATGTCAAATTAAAGTTTATGACGGACAAAGTTGGACGAAGAATTTGTAAATTTCGCTGTGAAATGATTTTGGAGGTGTTTTGAGAGACTATCTGATGACGTCGAAGGAGTTAAATTTGAGGTTACGTTAGGTAAGGTGGCGCTTAGAGCAGAGTGTAGGTGCCAGATACCACGTAAAATACCGCACTATTGACATCGGGAGTCGAGGACATCTTTTGCAGATTTCAGAGTTCGTCCATCGCGAACAGGTCACCAATGATCTTGTGCAGAGAGCAAATATGAATTTAGTCCCACGGTGGAAGAAGCCGCTTTAGTAAATCCCCTATTGTGTATGAAATTCAGACAAGAATGATCAAGGTTGATAGAAGCCCGAAGGCACCTATTCCATTTATCTCTAAAGCAGGTCGGTTTCCACCATGCGGCTAGTCACCAACCAAATCAACTCCCAAGGTCGCATAGCCATGCTGTTTCTGTTGGAAATTGTTGACACAAAAGCAACTTTATGTGGCGAGCGATCGCCTAGGACTGATCATTTTCACGGACGACTTTAGATACCCGCCGCACGACAAAGATTCGAACGTTAGTCTACTTCGGCGGTCGCGATTTTAGTCACCTGCGGTCTTGTCGAATTTCTATTTACGCGAAACCGTGTAAACCCAGCATTACCCACTTGACAGAGACCAGACAAGACCTGCGTCTTAAAAAATCTTTCGCGCCGAAGGCTAGGTTACACACGAGTGCCATTGCATTCCCCTCTTTAAGAGACTTAGGTAAGGAGGGTGCGCAATGGCTCCTTTTTTTCCCAAAAATGGGGGAAGATTGTGCCAATTACATGGTCCTTGTCACTTTGGAAAAGTCTTTGCTAGGTTAGGTTAGGTTTAGTTAAAGCGGCTGCCAGCTGTTGCCAGCACACTTAGACCAGTGATAGGTCCATTGCGATACCACATGGATCTGGAGGGATCTTCTTACCTATTCGCTGGACCAACTGGAACTTCTTACGAAGCTAAAGAGGTTTCTGACATTTGTGTTTTTCAGATCGCCAAGGTTAGGTTAGAAATGTGGGCCGGCGAAGAGGAGATCGTCTGCCTCCACCCATAGGAAAAAATCTTATCCTTAAACGCTATCCGCATAAAAAGTGAGCTAGTAACGACATACTGCGTCAGAGATACAAACCATCCTGCGGATTTAATAAAGCTGTTCAGCCTCTACAAAGGTCTTCTTCCGTGGAAGCGCAGGGTATTATGATCCGTAATCACGCCTTCAAGGGTGGAGAGGGATTTTCTATACTTTTGTATAAGTCTGGCCATAACTTCCTTGTGATGGCACAAGTGTCTAATGAGGACCATCTGTTATCTCTTTGAGCTTTGTTCCCTGCTTCGAGCTTCAATGAGCAAAGCGGGATATTCGCCGCGAAGTCGGCTTGTTCGAGCCTTTTCTAGCCAATTCGTCAGCATTCAAATTCCCTGGTATGCCTTTTCAGATTCAGATCACCTAAGTCGTGAAAGTAGTGATTCAAACGGGTTTCAGAGCTGTGAAGATCCTTAACTTCATTTGGATTATTGAGGACCTCCGAGTCTAACTCTGGCTACCGGCACATTAGATCTTTTATAGGTCGTAGTTCAAAGCAAAGCCGCCTTTTCTTTTACCATAAACAGATGAGTAAATGATGCATAAACGACCTCGCTCCTCGCCATCCATTAGTCTTCCACCCCATCCATAGACCATATGTCAATTACTGACAAATTGCGAATTTGAAATTCTTCTTCAATTTCAAGTTCCACTCTGACTCATTTGTTTCGCCGAAATTCGAAGCACAAAAAAAGTGAAAGAACACAACGCCCCCCAAACGTGGCACATGCTGCCCTCGAACACTGACAGTGTTCTCCTCAGAGCAAATTGTTCAAATTAAATTAAAATACATCTTTGTGTATCATTAAGCTTTAGATAGTTAGTAATGATTGGAAGATCGACTCAAAAAAAAAGAAGTGACGACGTAGTAATCTCGTCGAGAAGAAAATTGTTACTTAATCCAGCTAGAGCGTGCGGCTGATAAGACCGTGTGCCGATCATCGGAAGAGCTGTCAGTGTGGAAGCCACACATGATCGTCATCGAAGTGAAAACACACATAAGAAGGGATGAAAACAAACAGCAATCAGAACGAGAATCGTTTTTTTTTTTTTTTCTGTGAGAAATGGGCCACCGGCGACCTAGATACACTTTATGTGGTGGGCTGGGCTGGTGACTGTGATATGTTCGGAGCAAACTATTGGAGTATCATCATCGTTTTTCTTTCGTCACTTTGGTGTGCGTGGAATCCGCACTTAAAAAATCCGTTGCTTTCGGCTTTTGTATGCGTACAACAGTTTTTTTTTTTTTTTTTTCGTGTTTTTATCGAGTTGCGAGTGGCACTGCTAAGTATCTGACGAAAGCTCTGGGAGTTCCGATTAATATTTGAAACTATGTGTGTGTGCACTTGGATTGGAATGATGCATGTGGGACACACTCTACAAAGTCGGATAGTAATTATGTTTGGATTGCCGCTTTGTCAGGAACATGTGTATGTTTTGGTTGTTGGATGTTCTGATTTAGATTGTAAGCAGTCGAGGTCGAGATGAGTCGGTTGTTACAGAAACACCGTCTGTGTGGTGTTGTAACATATTTAACAACCGGCTTAAATCAGAAAGGCTTCCATCTTTGGTCCTTCGCTTCGTCGTTGACCGGTCTGTCTGGGAAAAGAGACTCGAAAATCCTCTTGGCTGTGGCACTGTTGTTCAATCTTTCCATCTGGTCGTCGTTTCTGGACATTAGCCTCCGTACTTACTTACAGTCCGGGGTGGACCTGGTCCTTAACCAACGAGCGTCTACAGCCAGCTAGCTGCCTCCAGTTTCGCACGCTAAGTTGGTTGAGGTTCCGTTCAAATTGCGTGCGCCACCTAAGCCGCGGTTTTCCTCTACTGCGCTGTCCCTCGGGGGCGGATTCGAAGATTTTTCGAGCCGGAGCATTGGTGTCCATCCGCTCTACATGACTCAGCTACCTCAGCCATTGGATCTTCATTCTTCTCGTTAAGTCGATGTCGCTGTTTAGCCCCTACAGTTCGCCGTAGTCCCCGTACACGGGATCAAATATTCGACGAAGACATTCTTGTTCAAAAGTCTCCAATCTTTGCTCTGCTTTCCTGCTTATCTCATTGTCCAGACCCATTTGTTTCGCCAAAAGTGAGTCTTCGTCGAGTTGACTCCGAGGTAGATAACTACCTCAAAATTGTAGCTATCAAAAGTGACACTTTGTTCTAGGCGATGGACATGTATTCAAGACCAACTCGTTTCGTTTGTTCATCAATTGCCGTGAAAGCCTGTAAAGCCTGGGATCGACTGATGATGTCAATGCCGTGTGCGCACTTCATCAGTCTTTCGTGTTTACCCTACCTACTCCAGCATATTTTGGCTCGCTAATGTTAGGCATGACCCTTGCCAATGCTGCGGTTGCAGGTGTTGTTTGAAAGTGTGTCTTCCATCTAAGACGACGCCAAGGTACTTTATTTCCGACTTGACTTTAGGCATGACTTTCCTATTGCTGATGAGTAGTACTTCGGTCTTTTCCTCTACAAATTGTGGCCCATGGATATCAGCTAATCTCGAACCAGCCTGATGGCTTCATTGTAGCCGTGTTCCAACACTTCCACCACGCCTATCACCAAGATAGCTACGAGCTATGGGATCTTCAGTTTTATTACAGTCGTCGTACAGAATAGTGGACCTAGTGCAGAGCCTTGGGGTCTTCGATGTCGTACAGCACTGAAAGGTAGTCTATCCACCCTTTTGGCGGGGAAGGGAAAGCATGTGGGATATTTCTCCAATTTGCGGTGTTGAAGGCGTTTTTCATGTCCAGTACACACTGGTTACATCGTGCTCCTTTAATGGCTTTTTTTGCCTCAACAATAGCGTCATTAGTAGAACCCTCCTTCCGGAAACCGTATTGGTCTGATGCATGATGTCGAACATATGTATGTTCATTAAAATCTGTACGATGCAGGGTAGTAGGACAGAAGCTTTCAGAGCAATGCAATGGTTTTCTGTCTCCAAAATCTGTTTTCAAACTTCACTTCCCGTATGACTAACGCCACTAGCACGGATGACGTAATGTTTTCAACGTCAAAACAAACTTCCCTCATTCTGCAACTTCTCTCATTACAGTCTAGCACCAGATACACATGTGATTTCACTTTTTGATCGTTTCTAATTGTCATAGCACTTTGGTTTGAAATTTGAAATCCATACTCTTTGGGGCAACATTGTCTATTTCATACACCACAAGCCTTCATCCCTTGAAGCGTTAAAACCAAATTATAAATTCCACAAACGGCTCGTAAGTCAATTACGTAATTTTTGCTTCCATGGAGACCACGACAAGATCGGGTATTTTGGTCATGGTCTCAACAGCTGAGTGTGACACTTGCCACACTCCATCCACACAACGTCTAGTTCCTGCTGCTGCACCCTTTCCGTCTCTTCTTTCTTGTGATCGTTTGATTTGTGGTTTTGATGATTAACCAAAATGGAAATTCAATATCTCGGAAAAGTCCCTTTTTTACAGTTGAAAGTTGGAGGGGTTTGCTGGTTTGCTTTCCTATTTCCCTCTACAATTTGCATTTTTATTCACCTCTCGCCTCAAGGAGAAAAGGGTCATTGATGTGAGATGTGATAACGAAGGCAAACACATCCATCGGGATGGCGATGGCGAATTGAAAAATCATCATCTCCATCGTTTCCCTGTTGAAATTAATTTATGGGTTTGCCTTTGCCGGGATCTAATTGAATTATGAGATTTTTGGTCGTATCTCTTGGAAGAATCACCAACTCTTTGCATCTCTCACAGTGTTTGTGATTCATGGAGCACGTGGAGCATAAAAGAGAACAATTTACGCTCTTCGTTTTGGCATTCAATTGAATCAATTGGTGGGGGGATGACGAGAGGAATCTTTGAATTTTACTGCTTTGGTCAAATTGATAATTGCTCTGGTGAACTTCTGCTGACTTCACGCGAACTATTAGGGCCGGCATAATGATTTTTTTTTTGTTTTAATGTCCCGCTTAATGGAGTGTTTATTGTTATTTTTAGTAAAAATGTCAAAAAAGTAATGTTCTTGGGTTCCACGCTTGGTCGTGGAAGTATCATCAAATGATGACGCGATGTAAGTTGAAAGTGCTGCCATCTGTAGTGAGAAGTAAGCTGTTTTAGGAGTTGCTATAGTAGCAAATGGTCGAATTGATTCCTTCGAAGTGCCTTATGTTCACAGACAGATCCAAGACAATCGCAGGAACGTAGGTGAAACCAGAAGTTTTCCCATTTTTCAAGCGGACTTCCATGCGATTGAAAGATGCGGACAAGACATTGCGGGCGAGACATTGAAATCAGTCCAAAACTGGTGAGGGAATGTCTTAGTAGGATCCTTCTTCTTGCTCTATTCCACCCAAATCTCCTTCATCTTTCCCGATTGAGGGCTAGATATTTCTTCTGCTGCTTCTGCCAATACTATCGATCTCCACGTTGTTTATGGCCTCCCAGCTCGCCGTGAATCTCTAGGATTTCATTCGAAGGCCTGTTTCGTAATGTTGGCATTTGGCTTCTTCAGTGTGTTGCTCTCCCCTACAGGCGTCTGCCTCGAAGAAGATGCGGTAGTCGGTATGCATTAATTTGGTCTTTTTGTCATGGATCCTATGGGCAGCCCTCTTAACCTACATGATAGGCCTGAACAACAGAGTCACCCTATACTGGGTATCATACAAAGCCACGAAGGATTAGAGGGAAACGAAGCGGTCGACGAAGTACCGAGGAAAGGTTTGCAGACCGCTTCAAGGACCGGAAGCCTTCTGCGGGCTGGGACGCCACGAAACAAGGGAACTTTTGAGAAAGGAAGAGGAAAACGAAAGAGCCAAGCACATCGAGATTCTAGGGAACTATACCCGGAGAAGGTTAGAACCGGGTCCCTGTAGACTCAGAGACAGAGACAGAGACAGACACAGACACAGAGGCAGAGGCAGAGGCTGAGATAGAGACAGGGACAGGGACAGGGACAGGGACAGGGACAGGGACAGGGACAGGGACAGGGACAGGGACAGGGACAGGGACAGGGACAGGGACAGGGACAGGGACAGAGACTGAGATTGAGACTGAGACTAAGACTGAGACTGAGACTGAGACTGAGACTGAGACTGAGACTGAGACTGAGACTGAGACTGAGACTGAGACTGAGACTGAGACTGAGACTGAGACTGAGACTGAGACTGACTGCAGATTTAGCTGCAGATTGTGTAGAGATGCTGATGCACTTTCTCTCTAGAAAATCTGGGGGCATAAAATCTTCTATGAGTCACTTCTAACATGAACCAGGGTGTGCTTCGAATACTTCGCATCAAGTCCATCAGTGGAACTTGCACCAACAGTCTGTTTAGGGAGTAGTTCATGGAGTTCATGTCTACCCTATTGGCCTTTACGTTCATCGTGCAATGTCTTGTCTGTACATCTGTCCAGCTTTTTGTTCTTCCTTCATTCAATGGCCATATGCTCTATTAAACACTTGATCTGCGACTGCCCACGCCTCAGCAGAACAACCCTAAGCAACCGGGAACAACTCGGGGTGGTTTAGGATTTCACACACGTATTCATAGGAATTCTCCAACAATGGATCCATGAAGATTCGATTTTGCCACACCTTTGGCCTAACCTAACCTATGTTGGCCTCGTCTCTAAATATTTGGTCAAAACATAAAGTGAAAACTGGTGTAAGCTTGAGGAAAAAAAAAAAAAAAAAACGAAGATAAACATTCTCCACGCTGATAAGTGCTGCGCTAAACGTTTTCAAGCTCACGCACCACCGATATCTGCAAAACACTCTCCCGCTTGACATGAGTAATCGCACAAGTTCATCTTTCTCTCTCTTTGTCCACACTTTTATTACTAACTTCGTTCTTCTCTTCTTTCTTTTTCAGAACATTTCTGATCATTTTCGCATTTTACACAATGACAACGTGTGCTGAGCTGTCAACTATTGAGAGAATCAAGGTAAGTACGATGGATGCTGGAACAGAGGTACCTACACGTGCGACAATTGGAGACTGTCGCAATTGGGGGGGAAGTGGTATAGCGACCTCTTATCACAACCAGTCGGTACTTCTCTCATCTCTCTCTACAAGGGGAGATGTTGAAATTTGTTTAAATTTGTTCAAGTTGTTTGGCCAACAAAGTGCCTACACTACACACATTGTGTAGGACCTAACAGGGGACAAAAAAAAAAAAAAAGATAAAGGGTGCAAGTATGACTGGACTAATTGTACCGAGTAGCTCAGAGAATACACTGAGAGACAAATATTTGAAGGGAGTGCAATTGTTTGTACAAGATACCCAAAAAAAAAGTTGAGCAACTACTTTGTTGAGTACAAAATTTATGATACTCCAGCCTCATATCTTCCGCTATCTCGTTTATCTTGATTGCCTAATTAGTTTGTTTACTGGGGGAGCAATCTATGTATCTATGTACACCCCATCTTGCGTTTGCCTAAACATTTTAATTGTTTTTTTCAACAGTTTTCGGCCTAACACGAGGGTGTGTGTTCTATAACCTAGATTCAGATCATTTAATGCCGCAAGGAGGCAATGCGTCGTCCGCAAATCACATTCGGTCAAAGCTCACTCGAATCTAATGAACTAAGAAGTAATTACCAAATACTGCACCTTCAAGTCCCAGTCCCGATCGCACTTTTCAGTGTCGACCTTATTCCAGTTGAGCATTGAGGCTTGACCAAACCGGGCGAATGTGGAAAAGGGATTACAAGTATTCAAACGAAAAAGCGAATTTTAATAATAAGCGGCTTTACGCTTCATTGGCCTTCGGGGGTGAGGTTTAGGAATTTGATTCGCCACGTATCTAACATGAAATCTATTACTTTTCGTTGTAGAAACATCAAGAATGGTTACGGCAACGAGGTCTGATGAAACCACAAACTTTGAGAAAATCTTCTTCAATTGATGATCTTTGGAAGGTTAAAGAACCAACGAGACCGGTATGGCACAAGACAAACAATGCGGCTGATGATCCGCGAAAGAATGATGTGTATCCAGATAGTGAAACAACAACGATTACTGTCACTACTTCTCAAATTCCCACGACGACTACTCCATTTCCGGTTACAACAGCAACAACAAGCACAACAAGTACCACAGATCCACCATCAACTACTTCGACGACGACAATGACAACAAGAAGTAGACCCACCACTCCGATTCCGATGACATCAACATCAACATCAACAACAACAACAACAACAACAGAATCAACAACAAATGTAAACATTCCAACACCTACATCATCGGAGGAACCCCCACAGACAACAACAACCCTTAGACCAAAACCAAAACCTAAGCCGTATCCCCGTTGGAGCACATGGAGTCAGTGGAGTGCATGTTCACGCACCTGTGGCGGTGGGGTGATGTGGCAACAGAGAAAGTGTATTTCCAAGTGAGTTTGGCCACCCAGTGGCACACCCTGTCAGCAGGTAATTGGTTTTATGGGCCACTCGCATGGGCACTGTTTTAACAGGTGTCACTCGACATGCATTGAAATTGCATATAATACGGCACTTGGTGCTTAGCCCAATTTTGGATAGTGAGTGTGTACAGACGTGTATATCTGTGGACAGTAATGGCCCACCAGCCTTCCCCTTTCCCCTTTCATTCTCAAGACGTCTGCAGAGTTTGATTTGTCAGAATGTTATCGGCTTCAATGGATTTTCATTGTCAGTTGCTTGATAGGTAAGCAATGGGTGTCCCCTCCAACGATTTTGTCAGAAACTGTAGAGATGAGGAAGGGGAAGATCTAGGAATCCACCTTCTATGCACTTATCCTGCTCTAGATAGGACTGAGAAGGAAGAGCCTGGGGGAGTAGGAGTCTTCTACAAAGGCCTCAGCGACCTAGCCAACCTACAAAATAAAAAGCTTAAGTAGTTCTGCACATAATCTTGAGAAGAAAGGGGTTGACACCGATACGACTTCCCTGGTGCTGGTAATCCGGTGCGTCATGTGGTATCACAATGGTCTATTCGCAGGCTCCTGCACTGTATTGTGTTGTCGCTCCTGGCACTGTTTCTTCCTTATGCTTTCGACATAGTGTCGCTGAAAGCGTTCCAACCATCTTTCTCTTCCAGCATGTGTCCATCTTCTTCATTCTTCTCTCTGTGTCTTCGCTGATTCCTATTCACCATAGCCAAGGAGGGTTGTGGTCTCAGCCAAATCTGTGGAGTGGTGATAGAGCCTAAAGCATCCATGGCCTGTTAGTAGCTGCGTCAGATAGAAGTTCAATCGATGTTGGGGATAACTCTGTGTGTCTATTTTTTTCTACTTTTGTCCCGCCAATATTAGGCATGACCCTTGCCAATACAGCAGTTGCAGGTGTTGTTTGAAAGTGTGTCTTCCATCTAAGACGACACCAAGGTACTTTATTTCCGACTTGACTTTGGGCATGACTTTCCTATTGCTAATGAGTAGTACTTCGGTCTTTTCCTCTGCAAATTGTGGCCCATGGATATCAGCTAATCTCGAACCAGACTGATACAGTCGTGTTCCAACACTTTCACCACGCCTACCACCACGATAGCTACGAGCTACAGAATAGTGGACCTAGTGCAGAGCCTTGAGGTACACCATCGTCTCGTTATACTGCTTCATTCTGTCTTCGCTGTCGTACAGCAGCTTTCCATTTTGAAGGTAGTCGGTCCTAATTTTGTCTAGGTACTCCGGCACCCTTATGGCGGTGAAGGCGTGCAGGTGTTGAAGGCGTTTTTCATGTCCAGTACACACTTCTGTTTACATCGCGTTCCTTTAATGGCTTTCTTTGCTGTTCTGACGCCCTCATCGGTGGCGTCATTAGTCGAACCCTCCTTCCGCAAACCGTATTAGTCTGATGCACGATGTTGAACATTTGTATGTTCATAAAAGTCTGTACGACGCAGGGGTAGTAGGACAAGCATATGTTGTAGACGTCTGCTAATGGCAGCCTTCAGAGCAATGCCTGGGGGATGTCATCGGCGCCGGATGGTTTTCTGTATGACGAGGGTAATTGCTTGCCTCCTAATCGTGCTCCCTCTCTCGATTTGCTCTGCTAATGCATGTTGTAGTAGAAATAGGTCTGCCACCGCGTTTTCTAATGTAGCCACAGCTATTGAATTCCGCATAACACCATGTCAGCCATTAACATCATACAACTCCTCATGCAACACTCCTTTAAGTGTCAACCACATACGCAGCACCTTGTGACGACTGTGAGGCCACACTCATGTCATCTTCTCAGTAGTTCCTAAAATCATAAATTCCACGCTTAATTTTGTTAATTTCAATGCGTCGACACGATCGCTTGCCTACACAGCAATGAGTTGAGTTATGCTCTTCTCCTCTCCGTTCATTGCACCCCCCTCTCTGACCACTATGCGCCTAATTGCATGACGAATTGTGTCGAATTGGATGCGAGGCCGATAGTAATTAACAACTAACGATGGCGCCCCCAAATCACTTTGCAAATTGCTGCCACTAGTATGTCATCGAGACGGATGAGTCAAGACTTTCAGATCTTATATTTTATTTCAGGCGCCCGACAACTGGCAAACGCTACATCAGCAACGATTGCATCGGTATCTATCGGCGATATCATCTCTGCAATGAGCAAGTGAGTTGCAAACCAAACGATGACAACAGTTAACACGATTTCTAATTAAATTGTATCTTCAATCTTAATTTAGACGTGTCCTTCTACAGACGATGATTTCCGTCAGCAGCAATGCTCTGGTTTCAATGACGTCGACTTCCAGGGAAGCAAATACACGTGGGAGCCGTATATCAAAGGTGAGTGAGGTTTCATGTCACAGTGTCCATCAAGAGGGCTTTCAAGAACCATTCTCTCGTTTTGAACTTGTAGATGACGCTGAATGTGAGTTGAACTGCAAACCATTGGGAATGAAATATTTCGCTACGCTGAACAACACTGTTGTAGATGGCACTGCGTGCTTCCGTCCGGCTGAGTACTATCGGTCAAACTACAGTGGACGTGCGATATGCGTTGGTGGCATTTGCAAGGTAAGAAGCAGCACACGTTTATTTTCTTTGGCACGGAGGAGTGTATGATTGATGATTACGTCATTGATAGGGTCTTAGCCTGGTGAAAACCGCACTAATTAATGTGCGCTCTCTGTGTCTGGGTTTGGGTCTTTTGTGTGCGCAATCATTTTTGGATCAGAACAAGAAGTTTTGTGGGAAAAGATAGATAGTTTGATGCGTGTCGATGAGATCTCCGGAAGAAAAGCCAATTACAGAGGATCTTTGTGTGTGTTTGACGAAAAGACCTATGACCTCTGCTCGGGTTCGGTGTGTGTGTGTGTGAAAAAGGTTCTAAAGTTCTCATTTCTTCAATTTTCCTTTGATAGAGTCAATTACCTTTCTAACGAGATCGAAATAACTGAGAGAAAAGTTGTCTTTCAATGCATCGACGACGGATGGATTTGATGAATTAAGAGGTCGAACTTTGTTGAAATAGGTCAACGAGACCTCAACTGTGGAATCATAATCAATAATGCGTTAGTATCTTACAAAGAAACTGGGCTTAACCACAGTCTTGGAACGAAATGATGATTTGAAGGGACAATTGCATATATGGACCATGGAAATGTTGTTCTGGTTCAGGAGAACGAGACCAAGGACTTGGAGATACATCCCGAGAGTACCACCATAAGGGTATTCATGAGCCCTTGAGTGCTAGTTACTTGATTATGGTATTATACAGAGAGAGAGAGAGAGAGAGAGGGAGATATATATAGAGAGAGAGAGAGAGTGCGAGAGGGAGACACAGAGAGGGGGAGCTGGTCTTATGCAGAAGGAAAGAGAGAGGGATAGCGAGAGAAATAGAGAAACATAGAGAGAGATGGTCTTATACTGAGAGAGAGAGACAAATAGAGAGAAAGAGGTCACTTCGAGCGAAAAATTCTTCGAAGGTACTTAATCGTTTCCATTTGCGTTGATGAGATCCTGATGGCACAACAGCGACGTCGGCCTAGTAGAACAACTGCGCATTGAACGTAAGAGATGACTTAACATATATAGCGAGTAGACAGCAAGACAAACTAATCCAGAGGCACAATACAGTAGAGGAAGACCTCGCCTTAGGCAATGCGCACAAGTAGAAGAAGACTTCAACCAACTTGAAGTGCGCAACTGAAGAGGCTTACTGATTGAGACCCGTATTCACGCTGAATAGTAGCGTCATCTTAGTGAGTAAGTCTCATGGGAGTTGGCATAATCGTCCCAACAAAACGAACCAAATTGAAGTGTTTGAAGAGATAAACTTGTGTCAAGCAGGTAGGTAGGTTGTAGGGGAGGCTGCACTTATGTACAGACTAACTTGGATCTTAATGGATCCATTGTGTTCCCTAAAGTGGTGTAGGATACCAAAAATAGATGGAACAGATAAAAATTTTTATAAGTTGGCCTCTCTTAACCAACCCGAGTTCCGTAGGAATTGTAGGATGGCTTGCTTGACAGTTCTCCAAGATGTCTTCCTGCTCCTGCATAGGCTTTGGCATTCGCATAGGAGGTGGAAAGTGTCCTCCTCAGCGTCTGCATAGTTCCGTTGAGCTCAAACGCATTCGCTTTAGGTTGTGCCAAGAAAGTTTAAATAAGTTTCCACAAGCAATCTGTCTGAATTCCTCTGATCCTTACCCTCGATCGATGCTTCTCTAATTTGTCTTAACATACCTCACTTACATATCGACATCTGTTCGGGCAGCAAAGTAGCTAGAAGCGCCATCAGAAGCCCTGTAAGCCTCTCCTAGATACAGAGACAGGATCCATTTGACGTCTAATAATCCGAAGGAATTCGATAAAGTGGCCCAAATCTGTTGTGAAAGAGTCCACGACACAGGCAAGGCTACAGTCCGGGGTGCACCTGGGCCTTAACCAACAAGCGTCTCCAGCCAGCTCGATCTTTAGTTAGCTGCCTCCAGTTTCGCACGCTAAGTTGGTTGAAGCGAGGTTAATTGTACCAATAAACACGCACTTAGACTCGGGTTAACGAAGAGAAACAACTGTGAGGAGGAGGAGGTAAACATAGAACACTTCCTTTGCTACTGCCATGCAATCCATGGAATTCGTTTCCCGATTTCAACGCCCCACATGTTGGGCACAACGGATCCAATTTATTTTCCAAAACCAAAACGATTTTCAAAAATTCCA
This sequence comes from Criorhina ranunculi, assembly GCA_951813785.1. Taxonomy (NCBI): domain Eukaryota; kingdom Metazoa; phylum Arthropoda; class Insecta; order Diptera; family Syrphidae; genus Criorhina; species Criorhina ranunculi. Next base: position 62,244,805 of record OX638384.1, on the reverse strand, counting down.
ACTCAATTCACTTGAGATTGTATCTCAAAAATAATTGCTGGCATACTTTTAGGCTGTTTTGATGAAAAAACAAAGAAAAAACTCACTCAATCATGATGGGCAGGCACTCAATGCCATGACATTCCTCCAAAACGATCACGATCCATTTGACCTCGTATGTGAATGAATTAAGTTACTTCCGAGCACCCACCACAACCCTCACACACTTGTACGATACATTGGGTACACGTGCATGGATACAAATCAAAGTAACAACTGATAGTTTGCAGGCAAACAGTTTGAACCAGGAAGTTCTATTAGCCCTCTCCAACTTAATTGATTAAAGATGCGTGCCATGCACAAAGTTGGATGAATTGGAAAGATCTCTTTTGATCCAAAAACTAAGCCGTTCTAAAAATAAACTAGACTTCAATCTGATTATGCAACACACAGTGACAGACAGTTAAACCAGCAAATCATGTCAAGCACTACTCTGTGGTCTGTCGAACTGTCATCGAATGGAAGATTATTTAGCGAAAAAAAAAGCGAAATGTCACCCGAATAAGTCGAACTAAATCCCACAGACACAGGGCGGTTCATATTTCACGTATGGGCCAATGCGCCTTCCTCACCGCAATCACCCCAGTCAGACACCACACATTGGGGTCGGATCAGTGAATTGGTCGCGAGATAGTTTAATGCGGCGCGGCTACCCTTTGGGCAATTTGATCCTTCTTCGACATAACTGATGTGAGTGTTTGCCTTTGCACTGGTGATCTGTTCCCAATTTACCTCAATTTTGATCGAGTGGCGGTAATTACTTAATTGCTGTGGTCGTGCAGTTGCACTTGCGACCGGCAGCAGAAACTGAATCAAATGGATTGTTCGGTTCGGTTTGGATTTGGATTGCTGCTGCTTGAATGCTTCACGCATTTCAAGGAAGTTACTCTATTGTAACGCACACATTTTGTGGTTCGCGGTAAGCGATCCAGAGTGACGAACGATGACGGCTGCGGTATTGTGTAATTAATTAATCAAGCATAATGTGATGACTCCGCTGATATCCTACATCTGCGCATCGCTGTCTTCATCCACATGGAATGGAACAATAAAATCTGGAACATCTTTACACGGATCGTGCGGCGGCGGCGGGCTCGTGTCGGGCCTAAGTTAATTATGAAAGTGATTTCACTGCGTCGTCGTTGTCGTGCCATCACTTGAATGATGAGTTGTTATGATCGTTGCGACAATTGATGAGGTGACAATTTAATTTAAAGCGATACGATCGTCGGAAGGGTGTAAAAGGTTGTGCGTAATTGATCGGAGGGCAATTGAGTGTGTGTTTGTGTTTTTTTTTTTTTACGACGCTCCATCAAGCTGGGTGATAAATTGAGACCCAATTGACAGTAGATTGTCACCAATTGATGGCGAATTCATAATTTATGCTTATGGCATAATGATGACCCGATTGATGTGATGCCTAAAGCGCGCAGTTGTATTTTGTGTCAAAGAAGATTATAGAGATCCATGGCAACCTTTCAAGCAACAACCGGTCATAGTATGGATCAGAAAGCCCCCGGAACTTGGTTGACAAATGGTGATTTTATGAAAGTTGACAGTTGGCAAAGCAAAAAGGCTTGGACATAACCTTTGCTTTTTGTTGGCACTTTATGGTGTTCGATCTTAGGATAGAGTTGCAGGCGTTGTGTCATGGCGTTTACTCCGTGGTCATACCAACTGATCCTGTCTGTTTGATCGACGTTTCACTATGAAGACTTCCTCGGATGCGGGTACAACTCGCTTTGTTACTCCCACTGACATTCATCTCATGTCGCTTTGTTGTAGCTTGTCCTACATTGCGAACCGTTTCGAACTAAAAGGTTCATTTCATGGATCAAGTCGTACCGAGTTGATAGCGGGCATAAAGTCCTATTGTAGCCACTTCAGAGGGGTCCCTCTATGCAGGTCTCTCTTGGACCGATTATCTTGATTTTTTTCAATTTTTCATGCCGATCTCGTCACTGAGGACTCTGATCTTGGGGTTCATGCCGAAGCCTAATATGGTTAAGGTGAAGTTCTTAAATTTCAAATCAAATATCATCCCCAACAGGAAGACTTGAATAGTTTCTCATTCTCCATCTGGTGTCGGAAATATTAACTTCTACCGTGGGCGACTCCCACCACTTCTCAGAGTCTGCTCCATAAGCAACGATGAGATCAAAGAAAGAGCCACCTCTGGACTTGACTTTGTTAAACGGTGATCAAACGGAGTTCCTCTCCTTAAGTATGCTAGCTCCATCATGTTGTCCATGCCATGAAGCAGTCTAATATAGGTTCATTCGCTTTACGCGGACACCTTAGCCTGACCCCCTGATCGTCTGAAACTAATCTAAGGACTGTAACCCCTGGAATAACGTCACGATATTAATGACTGGTAACAATTTTGTCCAAAAGTATATCTAGAGCGGGCTTTAGTGGGTCAGAGAAGCAACAAATTACGTGCTCTGTCTTTGAAAGACTATTCCTGAATCCGTTTTCTTTTAGCGCATTCCAAGGTTGAAAAAATATCCGTCGCAAGATTAAATTTTTTGACTCTTGGCTGGGACCCAAGTCGTACTGGCTTCCATTTCAGATTGAATCTTGTGTTTGTTGTGACGCTTCAGGATACACCCGAACGCCTGTAAGAAATCAGTGGCATTCTTGTTGTAAGAAATGTCCTAACGACAGACTTCACTTTTGCCAAGTATCGCTTGGGTGACTCTACAGCCCGAGTGTCCTCTCTTTGCTCGTATCAGATGGTGCATCTTCACTGCTGTTATAGTAAGCTCCTTATCATAGAATAGACTTGCATCCTTGATACATACATAGATGCACCCACCTCTTTCGATATCACAACCAAAACTCCACCTTTTCTCATAATCTCCTCCAAATTAGCGCGCATCTCTGTTCTCCTTTCGCCAATCTGTTGCAAAAATTAATTCAATTTGAGTCCTCCGCATTCTCAAGCCGAACTGCGCACACACACCCACACACACATACACAATTACCTTCGAAGAGTGAATTACGGCCAAAGATAGGAAGTTCACTTGGGCGTACTCCCGCACTAAAGTATACCCCATGTGACATTCACACTGACATTCGGTGCGTGTGTGTGGGATTCACCTCTTTTATCGGGAAGAATAAATAAGATGTTACTCCGGTGTAGCCAGACATTTCAGAAGTTTCGCGATAGGACGTACAAGTTTATTAGCTAGGTGAATGTGTCACCTGGAATGATTGTGACTGGAATGCTGGAATCATATAAAAAAAAAACAAATCGACTGCTCCAAGTAAAGTCAAAGAAAAACATTGATGAACGCATCTTCAGAGTTAGTTACGCAACATTGATCCTAATAGACAACTTTTTATGGTCGGGACTTCCTTCTCAGATTTCATGGCATTCCTTGCTTGACATTCCATATCATAGTCTCCCTCCTCCATATGACTTAACCGACATAAAATTGCTTCTCTATTCCATTTTTGCAACATGAAATCATTTTTTTTCGAGTTTAATGCAAAACATGTGTTCACGGGGCTGTATGGCGCGCCATACTTAATCGAACTTTTTTTATACATAACTGAGCAGTGAAATAAAACATCTCAATAGGAGTTTTATCTGCAATTGTGTGCGTTATGTAGGTCTCCCTAGTTCAAATACAAAACGCAGCATTTCTCACCCCCGAAATGAAATGAAAACAAACGTAAATGCGACCAACAAAATTTATTTGTTAACATCCGAGATACCACACTACGACAACAAAAAACGAAACATCATCATCGTATACAGCATATCCACCTCTCTAGCTCTAGACTCCAGATAGTTGTGCTCTAGCCTTTAGAATACGATGTTTGCTTAAGCATACAGGGGGATACCGTACCGATACATACAATCAACGTTCGTAACAAAACCAAACCGTCCATTGGGACCATCCACCAGTCTGAGGCAAAGTCTTCACCAAGTCGAATCGATCGGTTTGTTTTTTTTTTGGTTTTTTCTTCCCCGAGAGTGAGTGGTGGAATCAGTACACAGTTGGGTGTTGTTGAGTTGGTCCGGTCGATTGGCGATAGAATTTTTGGAATTTGCATTTTCGATTTGCAATTTATTGCGGTTGTGCGTCCGACCAATAGTGCGCGCATCAATTTCTCGGGCGGATATCATCAAAATTGTTTCTCTTCATCTCTAAGTATATCGAGTGCGGTGCTAATTGATTTATTAGAGAGAGAAGTTGTGTGCGTGAACTAAGTAAAATAAAACACAAGGCATAAGCAATTAGTGTTGAAGATTGAAGATCGTGAACGGATCGAATAATAGTTGACAATTTTCTTGATCAAGTGTGAGCGGGTGTTTTTTTTTTTTATTCAGGAAGTGGACTTGTAGTGTTAGATAGATTAAGAAACATTTTTTATGAGATAAATCCTTGAGTCGATTGGTTTTGTCCATTCTGACTAGAAACCATCATTTTCTCTCTTAACGACAGTTTGCACAACTTCGATATAGGTGACCGGTTTCGATTTCTAAAATGCTGTCCAGCATCCAAATCTCTTAGAGAAGCAGAGATGTTGTTGAAAGGGGATGGTGGTCATGTTGTTGTGGTTATCACCATAGTTTGTCACACTAAATGTTCCAAGTTCAACTCCAGGGCCCCTAGACTGTATTCCGTTGGCAATTTGAAATGCAAAATGCTTTCGAACGATCCGAACTTTAAAATCAAAATACAGGGCCCCTACTCTGTATTGCGATTCTAGAGTTCGTATCGTTCGAATGCAGACATTTTGTATGGATTTTATGAATTGCATTTCAAATTGCCCTTTCGAACGATCCAAACTTTAGAATCGCAACACAGAGTAGGGGCTCAGAGTCGGGCAAGGCCTCTATGTTAAGAAAGTCGATGAATTGCGAAAAAGCCGATGTCAACTGGCAGTAGGATGAGTTGATCGTACTGATGTCAGGAAGTTTAAAAAAAAAATCTGTGAATTATAAAGCTATGAAAAAAAATTCTTCCCATTTATCTTGGACACCAACCTTGAAGCAAAGACTGAGACCTAATACCACCTGAGTTTCAAAAACTACTACACCAACTCTCACGTTTTGTGGATCGTATTCATAACCCCTTGGGTGCGATTGAATTATGAAAAAAAAGAGGTACTCAGTATCCGACCTGTTAAACTTTGAAAATACGAGTATTCTAGTCAACTCTGGGGATCAGCAAAAGTTCGAAAACTTTTACATGTTCAAATGCAATTTCTAAGAGAAACCTTAGTTGCTGATGTAGAATTCACTCGTATTTAATGGTTTAAGGTGCTCCTTCTAGCTTTAAACTACATTACATTGTAGTTCCTTCGGTTATAACTGAGGATTTTGTGAAAACTACAGCGAGACTTTCAAATTGATCTACTACAATCGATGATTCCTTATATCCCGACTTTACTTTCCTATTCAATCGTGCAACATCCTAGACATTCCTCAAAAAACACTCCAATCTACCGATGCAAACCAGACTCGAATCGTGTCTGACCTAATTGTTTTTCCTCTTAGCCAATTAGTCTACGCATCATTTACAAATTTATAAGCCCCCAGACGACACCCTACCTAACAACTTGATAACATGTCATAATTTATATATACCCAACAAAAATTGCTTAAATTGTTTTCTCTTGAATCAAAGCATTTGCATGAGACTTATCTTATCTTTTGCAATAAACACCACAAAAAACCATATCAACATTCTTTAGCGGCATCATAAACATGCTTGCCACGATAAGAGCGTGCGGATCAGTGCAAATATACATTCTTTTCCTCTAAAAGCACAAACTATTAATGAACTTCATCTGGAATAATAATATATATTAAGACGAGAGCCATAGCAAGGTTCAAATATTTATTTTTAAAGATTATTTCATAGGCAACGGTATCTTTCGAACAAACAAACACGGTAATGAAAATAAATTGCATTTTTAGAGGTTTTTTTTCTGCTATAAGAGTGAATGTGCCCTCATCACTTTCCTGGACTCGACACTGATCAAACGATTAAATGAAACATTGCCAACACCATATGTGTTGTTCGCAAAATCCTTTGAAGTTATGAGGTTTTTTTTTTTTTTTTGATTCATAATTTTTGGGATTTTTATGAGGACCGCCTTGCCTTCCATATTTATTTAAATGAATATCCATTGATGTGAATAGAAAACAAGATGTTTTACGATTATTTAATTGGTCGGAGCGTTTCAAATATCATGTCTCATGTATAGTGGTTGAGCGGAAGTAGCATCACACCGACAAATGGCGGATGACTTTTCAAGGCGAAAAAATTCGAAGAAATCCGTTTAGTAATTTATGATTTTGTAGATAAAGCGTTCTTTTTTGATATTTATCTGAGAATAATTAAGATTTTTACGAGTTTTTATGGATATTTAATTGATGCTACACCTGGAGGTTGTAAGAATCTATGACTGCGACAATTTAGTGGGTCATAAAACTGGTCACACGCAGTGATCTTTATTTGTTTGGAAACAACAAATTTGCATTTATTAGTTTCGTTAGTTGTTTTAGTAAAAGAACTACGTCTCTGTCTGCCTTAGGGATGGGAGGGAGAATAAAATTTCATGAAAAAATGCATGTCCTTGCTGGCTAATGTAGCTATTTCTCTGAAGTTTGTCATCGCTTACACACAAACCAATAAGCCAAGGCGACCACCAAGATACTGGCGAAGTGAAAATGTAAGCTGCGAGTCCGGGGGAAAACGGCAGGAAATGCCGCTAAATAGAGCGGGATGAAGATTGAGAGGTAGAGAGAGATAGAGAGAAATAGAAGAGAGATAGATAGAAAGAGAGGAAAGAGCCACAAACCCGACAACGTCATGGAGAACAATCTCATGGACGTAAGGTTTTTTTTTATAATTCACTTGTGCTAAAGGAGTTATGAATACCCTTTGATGCTATTCACACAGCGCTAGTGATGGTGTAGTGATTTTGAAACTCAGGTGGTATTAGGTTTCAATCTTTGCTCTGAGGGTGGTGTCCAGAATGACTGGGGAGAATTATTGGAACTGTTGCGATTGCTTACAATTCACAGGTTAGGCTGGAGAGATGACTGCGCATAAAAGCCTCATTCGGACGTCAAAGGATCCATTGTGTTTCCCAGAGTGGAAGTCCTTGAAGTTAAAAAACAAAGGGAAAGTCCAGATCATTGAAAAAGTTTCCTCCGTGGGCTGTCTTTCTATTTCTCTGGAGGACATTGTCCATTCACATAGAAGGTGCATAGATTCGTTGTACTCAAGTGCAGTTTAGCCAGCTGGTTCACTAGCAAGTTGTAGTAATGTAATGCAGAGCATCCTTGAAGTGGGAACTTTTTGGAATTTCAAGGTGATGCTCGAAGAATTTTTCTCTCGAAGCAGCCAAGAGCACCCTTATGCATTTTTGCTAAAGTCCATGTTACTGCGCCGTAGAGCAGGACTGTGTGTAATATAGGGTCACTTTTTGTTGTTCGAGAAAGGTCTTTGCTAGTCAATTGCCTTCTTAGCCGAAAGAAGCAGCGATTGTCAAGAGTTATTTTTCGTTTGATCTCAGCGGAGCCTAGGTAGGTAATTAGAAGTGGTTAAAACTGGTGAATCTGCCAGAGACACAAGTAGCGCGGATGCGCCGTCTTGATACCCCAACTCACGTAACCAGGATGTTGATGGGCGTAGCTTAGAGTGTATTTTTCATATCCATCCTGTGGAGTTGAGAATTTGAGCGGAGCCTAAGTAGATAAATTCCCTAACTACCTCAAAGTTATATCTGTCGAGGGAGATGTTCTGTCCGAAACGTCGGTGTTGAGTGTCTTTTCTTGTTGACAGCGTCTTGCCCTCATTTATCGTTAAACCCATCTTCACTGCTTCCGTCCCAACGCTTTCTTTCGATAATGTCACTATCATCGGCATATGCGAGTAATTGGACGTACTTTGAAAGATTGTGCCTCTTGTGTGTGAGTGCGTGATTGTGCGTGAGTTTTGAACTATTCTTTCAAGAATGATGTTAAAAAAATCGCATGACAGCGCATCGCCATGTCTAAATCCTTTTTGAACATCAAAGGTTTCGGTGAGTTCTTTACCGACCTTGATGGAGCAGCAAGCATTCTCCATCGTCAGGGATGGCAGGGATGGCAGGGATGCCAAAACTAGACATTCCTCTGTATAGCTCGTCTCTATAGATGCGGCATTATAATCGATGAATAGATGGTGTGTATCGATTTGGAGCTAGCTCCTGAGTTTTTTCCAAGATCTGCCGTAGTGTGAATATTTGGTCGATGGTGGACCTAAAGCCACACTGATATAAGACTTCTTTAATCGCCAATTTGTCTGTCCGTAAGGGGATCCTTCTTACCAAGATAAAAAACAATAAGTGTTGTCCGAGGACACCGTACGCACAGTTCGACTTCGAGAACAGGGGCCAAATCGTCGGAATGATCGTTTATACGTAATAACGCTCATTTTTACGTGACGAGTTATACGATCACGGAAGAGACGATTTGGCTCCAGATTGATAGAACACAAGAGTTTCGTTACGTTTGTCCGAGATTCCGTACGTACGTATGAATGCTCTTGAGATACATCAAAATATTTAGAGTGGACTAGGACAAATGAAAGAAAGAAGTTCTCTGTATATTCATCCCCTCGAATGGTACAATTAACCATATTCTTTACAAGAAGTGGATGTGAATTCTATTTTTTTTACATAAAAAATGTACTTTTGCTTGAGAAAGGTTTAGTATAAATGTGAATTATTAATAAAAATGTGCTTTTTGTTAATCAACCTCTGCTACATGTCTAATTATCTGCTAATTTGCTCAGAACTACATTTTTATAACGTGGTCTTCCCACCAATATCCTTTCGAAATTAATTTAAAAAAAAAAAACCAAAGTTGGCAACTTCCTCACTAGATACACCCAAAAATTTCAATTACCTAATTTTTTTTTTTCCCACCACCATAAGCGCTTTAACCTCAAATTTAACTTACTAACTCACAAAAAAAAAGTTCGTACTTTAAGCAAACATTACTCGTTTCTTACGTCACACTCACCGCGAGATCGCGTTTCAATCGCGCTTCAATCGAATTTCAAACTTTCAATTGACTAGTGACACTAATTGAACAATAATTGGACTTTTAAATGATTAAGAGTATTCTTTGTATTTTCAATTTCATTTCCAAAAAAAAAAAAAAAAAAAAATAGATACAATCCACAAACAAACAAGCTTCTGAATTGAATTTGCAAAGTAAATTGAAAATTTGTGTAACACTCGTATTCTTTTCTTTTGTTTGCCTATATATCTTCGTTAAGTAAATAAAGGGGGAAGCAAAAAAAAAAAAAAAAATGGAGCATTCAATTTTGACCATATGAAGTCATCAGAATGGAATTTCAGACTCGAACCTTATTTCAAATGATTCTAGGAAGTGTACGAAGATCACTAGAGTGATTACGTATAAAAAAGCCATAAAAAATGCGAATGGGACCCCACATGTGACTCTCCAAACAAAATGAACCAAAATCAATTCCAGCAATTGGATCTAAGAAGCATGATAATTTGTCAAAATTATATTCTTCACGATTGAAGGTGATCATCATCATCATCATAGTCATCATCATAAAGGGTTTGATAAAATCACATGGTCTTGGTCGTAATGATTATGTGCCCAAAAGAGAAGCGATTTTCCACTTTGCCATTTGACGAGTGTTCCACTTTTGTTCGGTCGAAATCGATCATCATGACCATAAATTCCGATGAAAATAAATTAAATAAACATCGCGTCGAAACCAAATAGAGTCTCCGGAGAGATTAATATCAATTAGCTTTGCTACACAAACGAATTGTCATCTGTATTTGGAAAGATCTTAAGTGATCAACCACCGTATGGATGTTAAATATAATTTGCATGCAAATAGTCGTGTTTCCAAATGACATTTTGGTTCGTAGTCCCAATAAGAAAGCAATAAAGTTTCACACGAAAGTAGAAGCAATCGTTAGCGCCTTCTGATAACAGATTTGCTTTTACTACGAATCTATCTGTCGAAAGAGTGTGGGGGCAGGCATATATAGATATAAATTGCTTAATTATTTGAAACGATCGAGAGCTGGAAAATAGATCAAGCGATCGAAAGTAAAAACGGGTGATAATGGACTCGGTATACAGGTGGTGTATCTGCTTAAACGTTCATTGCTCAGGAAATGATCGATTACTATACTTTGCACAGTTTTATGATTGTTTAGAATCTCATCTGATTGAGTGAAGTGAAAATGTATCTTTTTGAGTAAATAAACTTGGAGGATGCTTACAGATGAGATTTTGCAGATATTTTTGAGATTTTTTTGAAATTCTTTTCAGCAAATATTTACAAAGTAGGAGCTCGGGTGGAGAGATTTGTTACCTCAAGCAGTCAAACACTTGTGGAGGAGTGGTTGGGTTTTATTTATTTTTTTTTTATTCAAAAATTTAAAGAAACAATGAAATAAGTAAATCATTTGTTATTTGGTGTTTAGAGATGGTTTTGCAGACTGGAAGCTGGTGTGCTAATTGAAAAAGTATGCAAGGTCTGCCGATACTTATTACTAAGTGAACACAGGAACAGTGGTGGTAGCAGATGCACATCGTTGCCTTAAACTCAGCCCCGCTCGACCGATACACCAAAGAAATGGCTATTTTCGACTGATCCGTAGGTCTAACACGAACCAGTGTTGTGGGGAATGTGTCCTAGTGTCTTTCAGGCAGAACTACATGCTTGATTCTGGCAATAAGGGAATAACCATCAATATATTCAGGGATAGTCAAGCAGCGTTCAAGGCACTGAGTTCCCATTACTGTGACTTGAAGGCCGTTTTAGGCTATTTCAATAGGCTCTCCAGGGAAATAGCTCTGGTGGATACCTGGACACAGAGGCATTGTAGGAAACTTGTCAGAAAAGGCCTTCTGCGGCATCCCTACCTCCGCGCACGAGTCTGGACAACTGGGAAAAACGAAACTTTTGATCCTATTGGACCAACATCCAGGGACTTAGGCAGGCTAAAATGGCCATCAACGATATCAGAAGGCTTGCCGGCTTCCTCACCGGCCAGTGAAGCCTCAGATATCACTTACAAAAACTAAATGTAGTTTAGGAATCTGAATGTCGACTCTGCTTAGAGGAAGACGAATTAGCGGAGCACATGCTATGTGAGTGTGTGGCTGTCTGTAGAGTCAGGAAACGTTTGCACCACAAGGAATTCCTAATACCGGATGACGTTCGTTTTTACTGCCTCGACTGGAGATATCCTCAACTTGGATCCCCTTGTCTAACCGGCTCCAGGCACAATAGATCTTTCAGATCGCAGTGTCAAATGCTTAGAACCAGTGTGTGTTTCTAATGAATCGCATCAAGTCCATCAGCGAAACCTGCACAAGCTCACCCAGTAGCTAAGGCGACGGAAAGCGCAAATGTTTGATGGTCACAACACTTGCAGTAGGTAAGGTTAGGTTTGCGAGCTGATAGGTTCATGTGGACCCATTGTGATACCCATAGAAGTTTCTCACCGTGGTAGTTGTGTCTTGGTTCTAACCATCCGGACGTCCTTGTGAATTTGAACAGGTCTGACGGTGATCGTAGAACCGCCACCTCTATCTACCTACCTACCTACCTACCTGACGGTAATCCACCCGATAGCTCGTCTATGTGATTGAAGAACAATTTGCTCAGGGTTCTGTTTCTCAGTTGGCAGAGGGTTGGACAGTGACAGAGGAGGTGGGCCTCTTCATCACCGCATCCTCTGCGGATGTCGGATCATCGTCCAGACGTAGTTTCTTCATGTGATACCTGAGCATGTTGTGGCCAGTTAGCACTCCTATCAGCATTGACCTACAGTAGTCTAGGGAGTTTATGTCGCCTAGCTTATTGGTTGTGGAGTCGATCGAACAATGTCTTGTCTGTAAACCTGTCAAGCTTCTTAGGGGATGAAACACATCATTCTTCTTCCACAACACAATAGGTGTGTGCCTAGCGCCCTACGAATTCAAACATCCAACTTCTGGAAGAAGGACCAAAAAAAAAAAACTCACGCTGGTGCATATGTACCGTTAGATAGGCGAAGCTGATGACATATCGCCATATACCCTGACTTTCACCTTAACTTTCAAACACTCCTTCCATCGAGAGAATGTTTGGGACGGAGAAAGGCTCGTTAAATCCTCAAAAATTGTATAAAGTGTTAAGTTTCGGAGCTGGCTGGCTGGAGACGCTTGTTGTCTGAGGCCCAGGTCCTCGGACTGCAGCGCCACCTTACGTAAGTTAGGTTTGGGAACCTACTCAGGAGAACATGGACTTTTAAACCAAGTGACAGTGACAGTTGTTCGCATTGCCATATAATCAAAGCTGTCTCATCCACAGTAGGTACTAAGCACCGATGAGCTTAGAGTCTCATGCTAGTGGGTCCCGGGGCATTGAGGCGTCATCGATGGTAATGAAAAGGCCGATGAACTCCTTCAGAGGTACTTAACCACAAGTAGCGTGCACTTCGACTTCTGAAAACTTGCTAATGAGAGATGGGTAGAAGTGGTTGAAACTGGTGAACCTGCCAGAGACACAAGGAGCGCGGATGAGCCGTTTTGATACGCAATGAGAGATGGAGTGCAAAGAAAATGTGGCCACAGATCAGCAAAATAAAATAAACTCTCAGGCTCAGTAGTGAGTAGTCTATCCAACCTTTTTGGTGATATAAACGCGGCGCACTTCCTCTGCCACCGTCCACGCTACAGCAGAACCCCCAGCCATCCGGGAGATTTGTCAAAGTCGATTCTACATAGGAATTCCACAACAGGAAACACATGAAGCTCCGAGTGAGGCGCCGGGCTACCTCACGCTACCACCCCCTTTAACCCCACCTAATCCTGTCTTTAGAGCAGATATGATACTAAAACAGGTTCCAGTGCGACAAGTGTCATACACACCCCGAGGATATCACCTTCTCTCTTCAAATCTTCACATGAAATTTCCCTCTAATGCATTCATGTGTCCACCTTTCGCGGTAAATTTTGCATTGTCCCCACATATTCACACCTAATTCCCATTTGCATTGGTTATTTATGACGCATATTATGCATTCGTTTTGCATATCAAACTTTATCCATCAACCGGAAAGCCGAAAGCTTAGCAAACGCCGCCACTCACAAGTGCACCGTTGATTTATTTATTGATCCTCTCGGTGGGGTGCTGAGCTGACTCTTCATGGTGCGCACAGCATGTTGCACACTGACAGGTGGAACATTGGCTACCAAAAAAAAACCGATTTCAATGACATCAACTGTTGACAGCTCACAAATGACTCAACTGATAGAATTTGACACAAATTAATCGGGGAAAAAACGCACATTGCAACGCGACTGTATATCGATTTCTATTTGTTGTTCGCTTTTCTTCAGAAAGAGGGGCGTCTAACTAGACGTGCAAATGCAAACGCAAAGAAGCAACGCGGTGACAAATCAACGCTGATTGTGGCCCATATTCCGAGAGACGGAGAGAGAGAGAAGCACTTTATATCGTTGATGTGCATTTGCATTTATACTCTCGTGAAACTGTTTTCAATGCATTTTTCGTTTTTTTGTTTGTTTTTGTATTGCACGTGTTTATTGATTTAATGTGCGCGCCTCGTTTGTTGGCAATTTGTTAGAATAATAATCGTAAATCGGTTTTACGAGATGTGTATGTGTGTGGATTGTTAATTGCATAAGAGTATGCAGTTGGAAGGAGGATAATCGGATGTAAAATCCGATCCAGAGCACTTCCTTTTCATATCAAAAGCAATGGCCAATCAGCCTCTAAGGTACAAAAGTAGACAATTTCGGTTCTTTTCAAGTCAAATACAATCCATTAGGTAATCTTCAGTGAGCCCTAGCAGAAATTACCTCCAATCATGAGGTTGCATTCTAAGCCACAACCGTTTATCTTATCTGTGAAACAATCTTTAGCATATAAAACTGCGGTAGCTTTATGCAGTCTTGCATCCGTATCCATAATTTTCATCTCTCTCTTCCTTAAGCCATGCTCTCTGTAAACACTGTACATTGGCTTAACCTCACGAAAGTGAGAACTCAAAAGATTCTTTTTGACTTTATCTAAACATGTTTATCTTCTACAAAAAGATACTTCCTGCATCTATACTACAACGCACGGTGTGATGTGTGTTTCTTTTTACAAATATGTACCTTGTATCTGTCAAATTGTTACAATTACACCACACATGCTGAGTGCATTACTGTTATCGTTCGCAGCATGTAACCTGCAGATTTTCTTGTTGTTAGCTCAAGGTTATAGGTGATTTCCTTTCGTGCAACAGAGAGAGAGAGAGTGAGAGGTTAACTTTAATCGAATTTAAATTACACGCTCGCATTTATAGAAATAAAAATAAGTGACTCGCATCGCAAGTCCCGACGACGAAAATGAAAATTTATTGTGCCATCGAGTTGAGATTTTAAAAAATTGTGCGAGTGAATTGATTTTTAATTTGTTGGACAATTACGTGGACCGTATGTGTACTTGAGTTGAAGATGATTGGATTAATGAATAAAGTGATTGCGGTGCTGCTGGTAAGGGGTCGAAGGTTAAGAGATCGTTTAGTAAAAAAATAAATAACCATAAAATTTTTTTTAAACTTTCAGGCAATACATAGCAGTGGAGTTATAACTGGACTCTCAGCCAATAGTGGGACTGTTAGCTGCGGAGGATTGATTTGCCGATCGATAACAGGAATTTTTACGAGAAATCCACTGCCGGAGGATGCATATGTTCATGTGGCTTCGATACCAGCGGGAGCTTCCAATATATCCATCACCGAGTTGAAGAATAGCATAAATTTGTTGGGTAAGCTTGTCTGTCATCTCTTAGAACGCAAGTTCTTATTGTCTCCCTTTAGTGCTACGAACCACGGATCAGAAGTGTCTCTTCAATGGAGATAATACTGAGTCCCCAAATGGAGCTTATGACGCTGCTGGAGCGGTGTTTGACTATCGGCGTATCGATGGCTTGCAGGATGGCGAGGGAGTCACAGAGTGGATCACATGTACTGGTCCTATTCGAGAAATGTTGGAACTTATGGTGAGTTTCGACTTATGGTCTTGCCTTCCATGTCATCATCTCTCGTTGCAGGTTTATTCGCGTGATGTCAATCCGGGCATCAAGTACGAATATCTCCTTCCAATCGGCTCTGACTCTGAGGAAAATGAAGTTTCTGTCGAGAGTGACATGAATCTCAAATCGGGCAATGAAGACGCTAGCCTTGGTCGTCCTGTACGTAAACGAAAATTTAATTGGAAGGTTGTCAGCTTCAGTCCGTGTAGCAAGTCTTGTGGCGGCGGTACTCAAACTCCAGTCATCCGTTGTGTTCGTGAGAATCCAACGCGATACTTTTCACAACGTCGCTGCAGTCATTCTGAAAAACCCGTTCTCAACGAGAACCTTCTTCGCTGCAACACCCAACCGTGCCCAGCTTTCTGGAGGTTGGACGAATGGGGCGAGTGTAAGTGCCAGCAAGGCGAAGGAACCCGAGAGCGGGAGGTCAGCTGCGTTCAAGAGTTGGCCAGTGGCATTGTAATCCAAGTAAACAACGTGGCCTGCCTCGAAGAAGAACCACCAACAAAGAAATCCTGTGACTGCCCAAAGGTGAACAGGCGGCGAAACCATCATCGCCATCGAAACTTCAACGGACGGTTGCAACACTCGATTGCCGGAAATGCCACTGCTGCTAACCATCGACGTGTGATTCCCGAAAAAGCAGGAAGCTGGCTTGTGTCCGAATGGAATAACTACTGTTCATCAGCATGCGGACCGGGCGTGGAATACCGTTCGATCTTCTGCGATCGATCTAAACCAAACACAGATAGATGTGACCTGAGATTCACTCCAGATACGACGAGACCATGCGAAAAGGATGTTGAGTGTGTGACAGGTGATTGGTTCACCGGACCTTGGTCCAACTGCAGTGGAAGTTGTTTCAATTTAACCAAGACAAGGCAGGTGCTTTGCATCCTCAACCAATTAATAGTGGACGACGAAGATTGCAAGACCGATGACAGACCAGAATCAGCGCTAAAGTGTCGATGGAATGATGTCGAGTATTGTACCCCAAGATGGCACTATTCAATTTGGACCGAGGTAAGCAACAACATTTCAAAGAAATCCACATTTAGAGAGCAAATATTCGTGTCGTTTCAGTGCACAAAGAGTTGCGACGGAGGAACTCAAAGACGCAACGTAAAATGTCTCGAATTCGACGAAGCCGAAAACACACTCAAAGAGTCTACAAAGTGTCGTTACTCAAAACGAGAGCCGATATACCGCAGTTGTAATTCAAACAAGTGCAGTGGTAAGTTTTGAAAAATCCATCCTCTCAATGAATAGAATTGACCAAATGATTACTTTACGACGAAGAGAAAAAGTTAACTCAGCTTGTGTCAATTGAAGAGAACGGATTTGATGGGTTCCACAGTTCATTTTTCTAATTTTTTGGTAATTTTTCAGAACCTCGAGTGGATCTTATACAGAACGACATTGCACCAACGTGCGTCGATGAATTCAACGACTGCCATCTGGCGGTTAAGGCCAAGCTTTGTAGCTACGAATACTACCAACAGAACTGTTGCTATTCCTGCGGAGCAGAGCCAGCTTAATCGGTACAGATGCGATAGGAATATTTTTTTTTTTTTTTAATTTAATTTAAAGTTATTTCCAGTGGAGTAAGAGAAGAAAACAAATGAAGAGTGTTTCGTTTTTTTTTTCAAAATTCTACACACAGAAATAGAATTTCTCTTAATTTAACGACTTTTCGAATCGAACTACAATGAAACACTCTTTCGATCAAAAAAAGAGCGCCAGTGATCAAACACTGATTTCTCTTTTTTTCTTCTCTTACCAGAAAATTAAGAGAAATCATAATATATTTATTAAAGTTGCACTATAAGCTAAACATTTTTAAATGTAAAAAATATATATATGCTTAAGTATTATGTAAGAGAATGTGTTATCTATAAATTTTTAAGAGATATAAGTTTGTTTTTTTCTATTTTTTTTTCATTTGTATTATTTTATTTGCACTTTACTTATCGACGATGTTTTTAGATTTAAGTAAAAATTTAGTCAATTAATAAGTTACACGCTTGGTGTCACTCGAAATGTCCTAACCCCTTGGGTTGAATCCCACTGCACCATGTGAATGTGAACTCATAGTCTATCCATAAGTAATGAAATGTCCTTGTTTGAGAGAGAGATTCCTCTTATTAACAAAAATATTAACAGTTTTTTTTTACCAATTCACTGGAGGATGGTTTTAATTATTTTCTTTTCTTTGTCAAAAAGTCCTTGGAAACTTTATTTCCTGTTGACCTATAGTACTTAGTTTCTGTTTTGAAATTCATAGTTGTGTCTGTTTGTCTGGTGTTGAGGGCGTTTTCTGTTTACCTAGAGTCATCAGTGAATATCTAATTTTGAGGCTATAAAAGGCGTCGGCCGATGAGCGAGTCATTCAAAATCAATACCGCGTTCGTAATGGCATTTTGGGAGCCGGGAAAAACGTCAAAAGTTGCACCAATTCTCAATCCGAACCAGAAGCAGTTTCTGGAGGATGAAATTCGGTATAGGGACAAACTGGACGTGTTGGCGAAGAAGGATGGCAGTTTATCGGATATGTACGTGCGTCAGGAGGAGAACATAGATGATCCCAAACTGCTGGATAAACATGATTCGTTCTATCAGACCACGGAGAGTCTGCTGGTTTTGTTTCAAGTCATGGGTGTTATGCCGATTCATCGAAATCCACCAGTGGCTGGCATGCCACGGACAGGGTTTTCCTGGACTTCGAAACAATTCTTCTGGGCTTTGTTCATCTACTCACTGGAGACGATAATTGTTGTGCTGGTCCTGAAGGCGAGGGTGAATCAGTTTATTCATAACTCGAATAAACGTTTCGATGAGGCTATTTACAATGTGATTTTCATAAGCTTGCTGTTTACGCATTTCCTCTTGCCACTGGCATCGTGGCGACATGGACCGCAGGTGGCGATATTCAAGAATATGTGGACAAATTATCAATTGAAGTTCTTAAAAGTGACCGGAACAGCGATTGTGTTTCCAAATTTATACCCTCTCACGTGGGCATTGTGCATTTTCTCGTGGGCGCTGAGTATTGCTATAAACTTGTCGCAATACTATTTGCAACCGGACTTTGAATTGTGGTACACGGTGGCTTATTATCCCATAATTGCGATGCTTAATTGTTTTTGTAGTTTATGGTAAAGTGCCTAAAATCGATTGTCCATAGGTGGACCTTAAACGTTTTTCTCTTCAAGGTATATCAATTGCAATGCGTTTGGAACTGCTAGCAAGGCTCTGGCTGATTTCCTTCAAGAAACTCTACAAACCGAGAAACCGTCTCAGAAGCTAACCGAATACCGACATCTTTGGGTCGATCTCAGTCATATGATGCAACAACTTGGTATGTAAACCTCAATCTTACTTATTTTTCGTCTCCTTTGGATGTTTCATGTCGTTTAGGTCGTGCCTACTCAAACATGTACGGAATCTACTGTCTGGTCATCTTTTTCACCACAATTATCGCGACGTATGGTTCCTTTAGTGAAATCATTGACCACGGCGCTACATACAAAGAAGTTGGACTCTTTGTAATCGTTTTTTACTGCATGGGTTTGCTCTATATCATTTGTAATGAAGCCCATCATGCATCGTTGAGGGTCGGTTTGGATTTTCAAACAAAACTCTTGAATGTCAATCTAACAGCTGTCGATGCGGCAACACAAAAGGAAGTTGAGATGTTCTTGGTAGCCATTGCGAAAAATCCTCCAATTATGAATTTGGATGGTTATGCGAATATAAATCGTGAATTGATAACTTCGGTAAGTCCATGTTTGTCCTTTATTCCAATTTAAGTTCAACGAAAACTTTATTTTTTACAGAATGTCTCATTTATGGCGACTTATTTGGTTGTGTTGCTGCAATTTAAGATAACAGAACAACGTGGACTGCGAATGCAGCAAGGGTAAAGGGAGACATCTACCGATTCAAAACGTGAAAGTGACATCTATGATGTATTCACTTTGCATTCTTTGCATGGGTTTAAAAATATGATAGAAACCAATAAAATATAATTAGCAAATGTCTTTACCTTTTCTAGTAGTTCCACTTAAAGGTGGTGGTCTTAGAAACGTGCTAAACGAACACAGTACTCAGTAGGTGGCGGTAGAAGCAAATAGAAGAGAAAAGGTTTTGTTTTGTTCTAAAATGGTTCAGATATACGCTTTGCTGTCAATCTTTTTACAGTTGATCAGAAATAATAAACAACTTTAATAAAATCAGTGAAAAACAAATAAATTTCCATTTCCTATGCGTATACTTAACAAAAATCGAAAGTTAAGAGCAAATATTGTGCTCAACAATGTTGAAGAGAGACTACAAAATGTTTCAAACTAAATACCTTGTATACATCGTGTGATACATTCCAATCACATCGTACTATCTTCACTGTCAACTGAGCGAGAGTGAGAACAAGAAAACTCTTTGCAAATTTATTAGCATACGGCGAATTCATAGCTCAGCTTCTCTTCGTATAACACTTTATGATTTGTATTGCATAGAATTGTGGAAGTTGCTAGTGGAAACATAAGAGAGCCGACATAGACATAACCACTAGCACAGTCAGATTGAGAGAATTTGGGTGTTGGTCTGCTATGGCTGTTGGTATCTCTGACAGACTATACCATACCTACACTAAACTTCAGAAAAGACTGCTCCATAAGCTCCATAAAAAAGTAACGAAATACTCAAAGATGAACTGCGGGGTCAGTCTAAGATCTTCTCAGAAGCCCTAAACACATCTAACTCCTACAGACTTCTTAATTCCTGCAGCGAAATAAGCGTAAGTCAACCCTTCACAGACCCATTCGGAAGAAGTTAACATTTCACTGCTTTGTGGGTAGCTAAGTAGCGATCAAGGCACTAGACAGCGCAACTAGAGAAATCATGACTTGTTACAACTTTCGACAAGCCCTGAACGTGATTTGCGAAATCGACGAAATCAATCTCTGCTGGGTTGCCAATCATACCGACGACGAAGGAAATCAGAGAGCATACGAACTGGCTAAGAAAGGATCAACTTAAGCTCAGAAAGTACTAGTCCTATTGGTAAAGTAAAAAAGTCCATTAACTCCATTGTGAGATAATCCATCAATGCCGCCGGGGTTTCCAGAAGCGATTGTGTTATATCTCATAGCCTATGGCCACAATCAAATAGAAGAAGACGCAAGGAGGATCACAACAGGT
This sequence comes from Criorhina ranunculi, assembly GCA_951813785.1. Lineage (NCBI taxonomy): Eukaryota > Metazoa > Arthropoda > Insecta > Diptera > Syrphidae > Criorhina > Criorhina ranunculi. The sequence goes on along the minus strand of OX638384.1, from coordinate 62,224,460 downwards.
CCCTTTATAAGCACCATTAAGGTAAACATCCCTTCTAACTCAACATAATCGAAATAAGGACGGATCTTGTCTCCTTAAGGATGGAAAAATGCTTTCAACAATTCAAAATGTAAATAAAGGATCGAAATATTTGTTTTTTCTTTGTGAAAAGCGCATTTTTACTTGTATAAGGATCGAAATATAGATCGTTCAATATATATTCATGAAATGAAATGACTACATTCAATTAAACAAAAGATTCACTCACCGGAAGTCGTTTACTAGTCTTTTCAACGATGTTCATGTCACAAAAAAAAAAAGAAAAAAACCCTCGCGAACATTTCCCGGAAGTGGAGACATTAAATTTAGTTTACATTTTCACTAGAAATACAAAAAGGGACGGCACTAGCTCGGATCTGCGAAATTACACCGGAAACACAAAAGGGGGCTAGCTCGGATTTTAGAAATTAAAGAATAAATTTACTTTACACATGCATTCGCAACACAAAAAAAGATTAATAAGACCGATTACCGCGGATTTTAAATATCAAAAACTAAATTTCTTCAACACTTACACCAGAAACACATAAAGGGACAAGATAGCTGATATGACCGATTAGCTCAAATATTGCACCACAAATACGAAAATGGCCGCCATTGGAAGCTAGAAATTTAATCACATTTTACACGCTTTCGAAGCTTTATTTCAACAGAAAAAGATCTGCAAACGAAAAAAGAAATTGGAGATCACTTAGGGAACATAAAAAAACAAACAAACGCAAGGATTCGGACACTTTTTAACACAATTTTCACTTTTCCAATTTTTTCACTTTTCACTTTTTAAACCATTGATACTGAGCCGGATGTTGAACTTGTAATGCATATGAGTAGGACAGCTGCAACAAAGCAACAAGGTGCGCAAGGTCAAAGCTGAGAAATCTCTCGCCCAAAATGGCTGAGGTCAATGATCTACTTTCCTTTTCCGTCTCTTATGAGATTGCATATGCAGTTTGGGAAGCTCACCAGAGATTTTGGATGACATGGTCAACATACAGGAAATAAAGTTTCCAAAGACTTCTGGCAATATGGCCGCTAATACCGATTAGCTCGAGTATTTGAAATTTTAGTTGCACAAGAAACACAAACGGCTGACATGATCGATCTTATCGCTCGAATCTTGAAAGTTATCAATAAATTTACTTCACACTTGCACCAGCATCACAAAAAACACACGAACTTGAAAAAGGACAAGATGGCCGATATGACCGATGAGTTCGAATATTTAAAATAAAACTTGCATCACAAATATGAAAATGTATAAAATGGCCGCCATCGGAAGCTAGAAATTCAATCACATTTTACACGCTTTCGAAGCCTTATTTCAATACAAAGAGACAGGCAAACGAGAAAAGAAATTGGGGATCACTAACAGGATACACAAAAACAAACGTACGCATGGATTACAGAACTTTTTAGCACACATTTCACTTTTCCAATTTTTCCACTTTTCCATTTTTTCACTTTTTAAACCACTCACATTAAAAGTTGCACTGATACTGAGGCGGTTATTGAACTTATTATGCGTATAAGTAGGACAGCTGCAACAAGTGCGCAAGGTCAAGGCTGGGAAATCTTTCGCCCAAAATGGCTGAGGTCAATGATCTACTTTCCCTTTCCGCCTCTTATAGGATTGCATTTGCGGTTTGGAAAGCTCTTCAGACATGAGGAGATGACGTGGTCAGCATTATTAACGTACACATAATCAAAAAATATATTTGAAATATTTTATTAGTTTTTATGTGAAATATGATGTTTATTGTAGATAGTTGCATTCAGTTATATAACCAGAAAAAAAGTCAAGACAATATTTTCATCGAAATTGAATCAAAACCTTGACTTGTTCTTTGGCACTTGTTCTTTGGTTGGCTTTATGATTTTGATGTAATAGTGTTGCCACATACAAAAATTAAAAAAACTTACTAAAACACTGGCAAGAGTTTAAAAGTGGTTCCATTTTCTGTCTTTCTGATTCTGATCGCAAAAATTTGTTTATCTGACTTCAAAATAGGAAATTTATATTCCGTGCAAACTGATTACAGTAATGGACAGATGGAATAGTTAGTCTTAATTGGGGATACAGTGGAATCTGTTTACTACGACTTGGCTTATAAAGACTAACCGCTTTTAGCGACGTGACACAACAACATGTTAGGTTTACATAAAATAGAGAAGTTAAGATTTTCAGTTCGTTTTATACGTCGTCCGGTTAGAATGTCGCGTCAGTCCCTTGATCATCGCTATATCTGGATTCTACTGTATTTATAATATTTGGCGCGACAGGCCACAGAAAGCTCATGTTTTACGTGTTATATTTCGTGAACGAATGAAAGGGGCCTATAGTTTCATTGCCAACGCTGATTTGCCATTGCAGATTTGTCATTAACTGCGAAGAGACGGTGTCTCGAAAAACTTTTTGGTTGTTTTCTTGTGTCTTCTTGCTTAGCAGTCAAACGCAGTAACCACTAAGCCACGGCGATCACTATTGGAGATATTTGGTTAAACGAATTCACTTTCTATACTCCGTTAAAGATTATTTTCTTTTTCAGTCGAAAACTGTTAGAAAACGCTCACAACAAATCCCTTCTTCTTGTATCTAAACGAAAAATCATACAAATCAACTGAAAAACACACCAAATTTGAGATTTCTTACGTGCTACACCAAACAGACGAAAAAATGGCTTCAGTTCATATAATACTTTACTGCACTTTTTGACTGCGTACGTGTTCGTTTTTTTAATTATTCAAATCTTTGATTTTCGATGGAAATATAGCTGGAAACTTATTCTAACACTTACTCTTATGTATTAAATGACTAAATAAATGCAATTATAGTCATATTTCGCAGTAAAATTGGTAAAATATTAAAGTTTTTGTAATTATACGTAAAGTGATTTGTTGGCCATGTCATTTTGAAATCTCTGAAGCGCTTTCCAAACTGCATATGCAATCTCATACAAGACGGAAAGGGAAAGTACAATAGATCATTGATCTCAGCCATTTTGGGCGAAAGATTTCCCAGCCTTGACCTTGCGCACTTGTTGCTTTGTTGCAGCTGTCCTACTCATATGCATTACAAGTTCAATAGCCGGCTCAGTATCGGTGCAAATTTTAAAGTGAGTGGTTTAAAAAGTGAAAAAAGTGAAAAAGTGGAAAAATTGGAACAGTGAAATGTGTGCTAAAAAGTGCTCGAATCCTTGAATTTGTTGGTTTTTGTGTGTCCTATTAGCGATCTCCAACTTCTTTTCGTGTTTGCCTATCTTTTTATCTTGAAATAAGGCTTTGAAAAGGTGTAAAAGGTAAATGAAGTTCTAACATCCATGGTAGCCATTTTCTCCCTTTTTGTTTCAAGCGTAGTGTAATTTATTGAAACCGAGCTCGGTCATATCGGCCATTGTGGTCCTTTTTGTGGTTCGAGAATAGCGAGATGAATTATTACCACTATCATGCACGAGGCTAGTAAAAGATTTCTGGTGTGTGAATCTTTTGTTAAATTGCATGTCGTTGTTATATTTCATAAATTTTCGATCGTTTGTTTGCATCTTGAGGTTTTGAAACCACTTTTTCGGAGAGAAATTGCATGTTTGGTGCATTTTCATTTGGGGTTCCTCAGTGATTTGAATGATTTTTCCATTTGAAAACTTAAGATACAGTAAAAGAGTTAAACACATCTTAAGATATTTTAGGAAATCATTTGAATCCCGAAATACTTTGTATTTTATTAAAAAAAATTAAATCTTTTGCATCAAATTCAAAATAAATGTACGAATTTGCATTGGTTCCATGATAATAATAAACTTGTCATCATCGTCCTTAAGATCCAATGTGCCAATATCCAAATTTATCTTCAAGCGGTGCAATTGCTCCGTACGAAGTTTATTCAATTGTAACCTCTCGCCGCCACGTTTGATTCTGTTGGACACAGGGACATATTCAGAAGAAAACTCTGTTGCAAACAAAGGTTTCTTGGCCAATTGAAGGCGAACTTTCGGTTGTGACTTTGAAAATTTCGAGATAATCTCGTATTCGTTGTGTTCTGGATCTGGTTGGAACTCCATTCGACGGGTTTCAGCTAGCCATTGATTCCCATCGAGTGTGGTCTCCTGAATATCGTCGATGTCAAGATCTCGAAGAACGTCTTTTAAATAGAAGGTTACCGGCTTAGAATATTCAGGATCTTCGTCCTTCTCAAGAATATGTTCAAAGCGAATAAGAATTTCATTTTCATGCCATGGCTCGAAGGTCATCAGATTGATATTTTGCGGCAGCGACAAGGTTAACCCTGAGAACTGTGGAAGAGAAAAAAGTTACACCTAGCCCTGATGTATTATGAAGGAGTTCTTCTTACGATATTTGTGAAGTTCTCCCTCCACTCGCTGTAGGGAAATTGTGCTGCATCATTGAAGAACTTCCAGGTCGGTAGCAATTTTTGTAGTTGAGTGAATCTTTCTCGAGCTCTGACGGTGGGGGATACCTTACTTTGTGAGGAATCAACGAAGAGGTAATGTTTTCCACGCGCAACTAGACCAAGTCCATAGGCTGTCTCATTCAGAGATTCTTCAACTCCAAAGGCATCGTCATGCAGTAGCCTTCGATGGACCATAAGTTCGAGGGAACCATCAGATAAGCTTGCTCCTCCTTGAGCTCGGTCTACTAGAATAGACATTCGAGCTTCATCGTCCTCCAGAGCAATCTTCGTTGTTATCGGATAATAGTTGCCGGACACTTCTTCCAGAAGTTTAACATTCCATGTGTCCCTATGATTACGTTTCCTCTTAATCATCTCCCGGCCATTCGAATCGGTATAAAAGATACCATCAGACTTGATGTCAGAGTTGAAACGGGTTATGACTTCCTTGCCTATGCCATCCTCAATAGGAATGGGACCCACAAGCCACTCGAACTCGGCAAATTTTTCCTTACTGTACACTCTCACCACCTGTGTGATCCACTCGTTGAAGACCTGGTGCACTTCTTCTACGAGAGCTCCATAGACGACTTTAATTTGAGGACCTGGCGTTATAACGCGAACAGTATTATTGGCGGGTCGGAAAATGTATGCGCCCGATGAGCGATTGCGGAACTCATAGTTGTTACCGATCGCAGCTTCATAATAGAGGAACTCTTGAGAGATTTGTCGACTCACTCCGTCAGATTCAACAGCTGTGAGGTATCCATTTGTGTCGAATGTGAGCGATATGAACTCATTTCCAATCGTGGTCATACTGGATCGTTTCACCATTTTAACGTTTGGCTCGAGCGGCAGTTGGTCTGTTGGCGTTTTGGTTATGTAGTAAGATTTGTAACCCAGTGGAGGCAGTTCACTGGCCAGGAACACTAGTTCATTCTTTGCGTTTGAGTGTCTGAATTTCAGGGCGCTGATGGCATCTGGAACAGGGACAATCTGAGATTCAACTGAGACATCTGTTGGGAAAGAAAAATTAAAGTAAATTCTTAAATTGGTCTCACAATCGGCTTACTTCTGTAATCCGTTACTGTGTAACTCTCTCCAGTGACAGGCACTCTGATATACTCAAAAGTTGAGTGTGACAGTGGGTTATACAGCGTAAGAATGAAGCCATCACTCTTCTCTGAAACATCACAGCTACTTATGTTCAGTAGATTACAGTTTCGGAACTCGAATTTGTAGTGTCGCTTCTTCTGGTCCTTGGCGTTTGGCGGGGCATCCTCGCCAGTAGTTATCCTATTCAACACTTCCTTAGTGATTACCTCACAAGCCCTTATGCCAACACTCATTCTCTTTGCATAGTCAAAGGCGACCTTTTGCTTCTCCGTACCAGTGACAGCGTCATGATGCTGCATGATACCCATGGTTTCTCTCATGAAAGACAGATGATGTTCTATTGCTCCCAACTTGCTTGGCGACAAAGCAGTCAACTGCTTGCAAACTTGAAGGAAATGGTTGCCCACCCGTTCGTAGCGCTTCAGGGTCGGCCGCGAGGTGAAGTAACCGGTCCAGTATGCATGGGGATCCGAGGCATATGGGAAAAAATCATCGTCCTTCGTAGGCCAAGTTATGCCAGCATTGTGGAGAGCCTTCAGATAACATGACGGTGTTGAGTAGATAAGATTGATGTCCGATCCGTTTGCTTGGCGTTCATTACCATATCTAACGAGAAATTGATTAACAACACATTCGACTGATAGTTGACAGAAAAATCAATGTTAGAGGGTGCATGCATTCGTCTTCACTCACTTAATTAACTTATCGAGATTCTTGTACCATGAATTTGCGTTCTGGTAATGGAAGTCTTCACCCATAGTTATCAAGACGTTGTCGGTCCGATAACTTTCTACCATAAGTTCAAGAAATTTAAAGAACTCATCCACCTAAAACGGGAGAGAGAGAGAGAGAGGAAGATAAGCACACTTTTCAGATCTGGCTTGCATTGCACCCGCTAAAACTGAGAATTCTTGTTCTGAGGAGGCCCACCTAATGAGCTTTTGCATGTTCTTGAAGTAAACATTCGCATCTTGGAAGGTGAAATCCCCACCCATAGTTAGCATTATGTTCTTGGACCGATAGGATCTCCGCTGCAGGTTGATAAACTCGAAGAACTCATCCACCTAAGTTTAATCTTAGACCTTAAAACTTTGGCACTTATATACTCAGATACTTACCCTGCGCTTAACATTGTTGTCGGGGCTGTGTTTGCCATCGATAATCGGTTCATCAGCACAGAGAATATCAAAACAAAAGCCTGGTGGAGGCTGATAAAGATTATAGAGGGCTCCGGTGAACAGATGCGCCGCCTCACCTGTAAAAGTGTGTAATATTTGTTGGCGAACGAAAGTGACGCATCGATCTTACCCAAATTTGAACTAGCTCTCCAAATCATTTCGGCTTTCTGATCCATCAAACGATTTGTCTTATCCTGATAGTCCAATCGGCCAAAGAATAGCCCGTCAAATCCCATCTGAGCGAACAGTGAAGCCATTTCACGTGAGTGCCCGAACGGATCAATTTGCCAACCAATTCGAGGACGACCACACTCGCCAAAGGTGTCGTTAAGGAGTCTAAACAATGAATTAAGTATCTGAGTACAATGAATGGCCTTCTCACCTTAATCCCCATGAGAATTGATCAATGATACTCTGATAATGAGTTGTAGCCTCATCGTTCATACTCCAAGCGCCACCAATAAACTCCAAGCGTCCTTCGTTAACAAGCTGTTTGACTTGATTCTGCAGCTTAGGTGTCTGTTCTCCCCACCATTTGAAGAAGAACGCTGACTCAACATAGATGAATCTATAAAAGATAGATAAAACAAGGAATTCATTTAGACCAAATGGAAATGCGTGTACCTCTTCTCGGGATCTCTGAGTAACTCCTGCACAACAGAATCAAGGATGTATTGAACTCCAGCCTTTTGAATCAGAGTTTGACTGCCATAATAATACTGATCGACGGTCTTCAGCCAGCCGACATCATCATGGCTGTGTGCTACCAAGTGGACATTCAACATGTTGGGCTTTGTCGGATGACAACTCTGAAAAGAAGTTTTTTTTTAACAGTAGGTCATGACAATTTAATTCAAGATGCAACGTTGTTGACGTCAAACAAAAACAAAACAAAAGGTCAGCAACCGCACACGCGGAAACATGGCTTTGCTTCAAGAGATAATAAAACTAACATTCCAAGACGAATGTCATCCTTATCATGAATTAATCAGTCGGTTTCGTGGCAATGGCAACACAAAAACCTGCTCAACTGTTTGACCCCAACTCACCTCGTAGCCGCATTTATTTCCTAAATATCCAGATGTGCTCCTCAGTTCATCCTTAGGTCGAGCTGTGACACATAAGATAAACGCCAGCCAAATTAAATGTCCACTTTTCCACTTCATTTGGACTCACAAATTGTATGTATCTACACGTAAAATAAAACACTAGCTTTAAGGTAGGGAACGTCTGCCCTATTCGAGAACGAAATTCAAACTGAAATACGAAGCTAAAATTCCCGGCTTATTTTAACTGCTGCGCTGTGAGCTGGCTGCTGCTACAACTTAAGAGGTATGTGCTCGTATATAAGATTTATCAGTGAATTACTTCTCTCGTGTGGGACAGAACGAGGGCTATCAGTTGATTTTGTTTACATAGGCTACTTTGGTTGTCCGACCGCACTTCTCCGTAAACATCATTAGAGTGTTCTCGGTGTAGTTAATGCGTTGCGTTGGACAAAGTGGCGACGACTAATGGTTGACGTGAGATTATCCATAAATTGCAGTCACAATCGGATGAGTGGTGGTCAGTGGTCAGTCTCAGTGCTTGGAGAGATTTCGCTTGTTGTTCTGGTTTCGAATTTAAATACGAGTAAAAGCAATCGTGCTCGCTTTGGTAATCAATGCACGTTGGAAAAGAAATTTTCAAGCTTAAGTTTGAAACTAAAATTCAAACGAAGAAGAACATTTTGCATTCCTAAAGAGATTTAAACTCTGAAACACGTATCAAACTGTTTCAAACCTGTCACTGGATAGGATAAGACGTGGTCTGCTAATCTTTATAATCCGTATTTTGAAAAAGATAATCGATATCGATGTTATCTGACATTAGACATGTTATTTTGTTCCTTGTGACACCTTTCTTGATGCATGCCGTCAAAGATTGTTCAGAAAACAGTCTTAAGAATCAGAAATTGTCATTTGCTTCAGCAGGTAGGTGGTCTTCTTTTGAGTCGACGTCTTCTTGTGTCTGTGTGTGAAAAGGATTTTTCGTCGTTATCTAAGGATCTTGATGTTTGTATGCCTTCTTCCTTGATTATCCTTAGAATTCTACTGAAAACAAGTAGAAACTGGCGAAGCGTGGATGAGGTGGTTAGAGATGTTGCAGGAGATAAAGAGAACGATGCTTCAGTTCTGTTTTTGCGACAGTTTCAGCGGAGCTGCACATATTTACAGACGCGAGTGAGTTGGCGTCTGTCATTTTAGCGTTCATCTTCGGTAAAACCAAGTGTGCTCCACTGAAACTTACATCTATTCCACGTCTTGAGCTGCAGTCAGCGGTCCTGGGAACATAGCTTCGGAAAATTATAATATGCAGCCATGATGTGACGTCAGAACGTGTCGGTATGTGTAGTTACTCCAAGACGGTTTTGGCCTGCATGAAGCTGACAGCTTTCACCTTCGAAGGCAGTCTCTAAGGAACATTTCAATGGTGAGAGGCTGCTACTGAAATCAGATGAAATGTTTATATCCATTCGCAAGAAAAATCTTGCGACTCTGCTCGAGATACTTTTTTTTCTGTCGGGGTGTTGGAAAACTACACTGGAGTACTCAGACACAAAAACAGGTCCACTGTACTATCAGCAGGTACAACCTTTTTACTGTGTTTTTACTTCGTCTTTCTAAGAAAGTCGAGTAAGGGCATCTGCCACCTGATACGAGCAAAGGCAGGACAATCACATAGGAAATGTTCTGCAGTGCCGTCGCCTTCTCCACAAGCGTCACAGACAGTGATGTCACTTAAACCTAACACGTTGAGAGGATTGGCAAAGGAGAAGTGTCACCAAAAAGTTATCTGCAGTCTTTTCTGCTGAGAGACAGCAAGAATGTCGCGGACTTCTTACAGACGTCGGGAAGGATCTGTTTAGTCTGCCTGCATCCTGAAGAGTTATGCCACCTACAGTGGTGTGGTGCTAGAAACCCAACCATCGATAGAAGCCCTAACCGAACATGCGGGCAAATTTAACGTGAGTTCAGGACCGGAGAAGTTCTCCTCTGAACCTTTTTTGGCAAGCTCTCCGGAGAACTTGTGTCCAGGCACCCAGAAAAGTCTTAGCAAATTCAGTCTTCCAACCAAATTCAAACTAGACTTGCATTCTCGAACTATTTTGGATCTAGTAAGAGGATTGAGCCGTGGTCGCCGGGGCTTAGTAGTAAGTGCGTTGGACTGCTAAGCGAGAGACAAAGGTTCGATTCCCAAAAACCATCAAAGGTTTTCTTCGTGGCACCACCTCTTCGCAGGCATGACAAACCTGCTTCTCAATTCGCCGTTCGGAGTCGGCATTAAAATTGTAGGTCCCTTCCATTCGTGCGAAGAATATAACACGCACAACGTGAATGGTTGTGAGAAGCTAGGCCTTGACTCTCTATGAGCTATCGTGCTAAAAATAAAAAAGAGGATTGAGCAAAGCCTTAAGCGCTGCCTGACTGTCGCTACAGTTGTCTCGAGGTACACTTCCCAAGCTCATGTATTATTAGCCTTGTGAAACTACTCTAAAGGAACATCAGTAGATTCAATATCAACCGTCTGCGTCAGGTGGGAGAAAATCAAGTGTGTTATCAATGGGTAAGGATGGTGTCTTCCCGGTCTTTATTGAAAATGACTTCGATTATATACTTCTCGCTCTGGCACCCTTGATGAAGTCCATCGTACATGTCTTGTATCATTCAAGATCCGTCTTTGGTATTTTTTGAGCATTCTTTTCGAAACTCGGTGAAAAAGATGATGTGCAGGTGTTTCAAGGCGTCGCCTGTGCATCCACAAGTTCTGTTTATTGATGTTCTCATAAATTTACGGAATTTCTTGTGATGAAATCGACTGATATCAAATAAGCACAACATAAGATTCGAAAGCCCGTAATAAATAACGAACTACATGTGGGGGGTTTTTCAAATCTTTTCGAGATAACCAGTCGATATATGTAAGACTTTCTTAACTTTAACGGACGCAATAAATCTTGTTGTATGACCCAACACCTTCTTGATAATTGTAATAATTAAAGAAAAGGAAAACAATATCGTGGTTGATTAGTGGCTAGTGTGTTGGCTGCTTAGCAAGCTGACACAAGCAGCTTGACAAATCCTCGAGAATACATGTAACCAGTCATAAAAAAGCTCCTTAATCCGTTGTATGAAGACGGCAATAAAAACTTTCAGTCCCTTCCATTCGCAAGCTGGATTAATTAATTAGCTTCAGTGTATCTGATTCTTTGTCAAATCTTATCACAACGTTCTAAAATCTTTATCAGTTCGTAGCTCCCTTCAATTAGTTTCAATCAATTCGCTAATAATCTTGATAGTCATAACCGCCGATGACGAGTCAGCATGTAAATATACAAAATGTGACTAATTCATAGAACTCTCATCGTTGGTAAGCAATCAATTTTTTGCTTAAAGTTTTCCTCCCCCATTACCTCTTCAGAATTAACTTATCTCTTATAATTCTGAAGAAATCTATCTTCGATCTTTCAAAAGTACCACATACTCGTACGATAACAATACTTTCAAGGCGCGCACACCCCGTTTGAACTAAACGTTTCTAAAATGTGTGCAATGAGCAATTTTTTTTTCGCCTTTTTATCGGAGGGTTCCAAGCGAATGGAGTCCAGTTGTTAAATAGAATCAGACGCGAATACACAAGACTTTGAAATTGTGGAGCACCACAAGAAGCAAGAAATAGTAAAAAAAAAAAAAAAAAAACAATAAAACTGTGATAATGGCACGATGGGTGCTCACACCCTTTGCCCTGCTTATGTGTGTGATAATATTTGCTGTTCAAATTGAACACACTGAAGCAGTTTGTGGATACAAGGTAACTTAACGCTGAAGTGGGATTGGGATAGATTAGGTTGTTTCACAAGTGTTTTGGTTTTCGTTAGAGCACGTCGTTTAGGTAAGTTCTAAGTGGTTCCGCATTCTATCTATGTCCATCTATTTCTACAGCAATGGAGTGCTTGTTGCATAAGTATGCAGCTTTTGACAAGTCTACTCTTAGCTCAAGTCTGTCTTAATGGTCACCATACCGTATTTCTTTCTTGCAAACCAACTTCTTTTGAAGAAGGGTTTGTTAAAAACCCACTAATTTTGTTTTTTCCACCCTTCGAGGGGGACTGCATGAGACCATTCCCTGGAATGATGTTTTCAGTTCTCCAGACCAATCGGTCTTATATCCTAAAAAGCTTGTTCTTCAAAATGGAGGTTCGGTCTTTCTTTTGGGGGTCTGGAGCATTATTGATCATTCGCTCGATGTGACCCCAGCCAGTGTAGTCGATGGGTTTTGGCTTTTTGGATAACATCCACATCTTAACTGAAGGTGGCGCTACAGTCCGGGGTGGACGTGGGCATCAACCAACAAGCGTCTCCAGCCAGCTCGATTTTTAGCTAGCTGCATCCAGTTTCGCACGCTAAGTTGGTTGAGGTGCGTCCACATCCACATCTGGGACCTAATATTCAACGAAAATGTTCAATCTCAGCCCTCCTTACCGTCCAGCACTCGATACCATATAGCCGAACTCGGTATTTCGTTGAGCATGCGTCATTTCATCTTCTGAGTTAGAAGCTTCGAACCGAAGTACCAGCAATTTCCTAAAGTAAGTCTTCATCGAATATCCTCTAAAGTGTCATCCTTAGAGTCCGAGGTACTCATTTCCGTTTCGTTTTCATTTTTTTTTTTCTTGAACCTTGAAACTGTAGGCCAACACCCATTGGTATCATTGATTTATGGAATAGATCTCATCAGCACATTGCTATAGGTCCCCTCCGTTCTATATTATTATCAATTAATTAGTCTATCTTATCTTGATATTGATCCAATTAAAACTATACAACAGGCATGTCCCGCAGCACCAGCGAATAAGATAAACGTTCACCTAGTTCCACATTCCCATGATGATGTTGGTTGGCTGAAGACTGTTGACCAATACTACTATGGCAGTAGAACTGGCATTCAAAGAGCTGGAGTGCAATATATTTTGGACTCAGTGGTAGCAGAACTGCAAAAGAACACCGCTAGGAGGTAAACAATCGTTTTTTTTTTGTTTCACACCTTGAATTTCATTTCGTTTGCAGATTCATTTATGTGGAATCAGCTTTCTTTTTCAAATGGTGGAGTGAACAAACAGCTGATACGCAAAAGCAGGTCAAAAAGTTGGTCGATGATGGACGGCTTGAGTTTGCAGGCGGTGCATGGAGCATGAATGATGAGGCAGCGGTGCACTATCACAGTGTTATTGATCAGTTTACGATTGGACTGAAGTGAGGGTTTCGAAAAACTGTGCCTTGAAGAGCTTCTCAAACGTTATTTGTTTTTAGAAAGCTTGCGGATACCTTTGGTGTGTGTGGCCGTCCTCGCGTTGGTTGGCAAATCGATCCATTTGGTCATTCGAGAGAAATGGCGTCAATATTTGCTCAGATGGGCTTCGATGGAGAGTTCTTTGCTCGCATGGATTGGGTAGAGAAGGGGTTAAGACTGAGAAATGTAACAGCTGAGATGGTCTGGAAGGCAAGTGGAAGCTTGGGTATGACACAAACATCTGACAAAGCCTCAAGTTGAGGACTAATTTTATCTGCATCTGCAGGTGAAAGTGCGGAATTGTTTACAGGACTCCTGTACAATCATTACTCGGCACCACCTGGCTTTTGCTTTGACACCCTGTGTCAGGATGATCCAATAATTGATGGAAGGAGCACAGAAAACAATGTCAACAGTAGGGTGGATACATTCCTCAGCTATATCCAAAACATGACGGTGTTCTACAGGACGAATAACTTGCTGGTTCCTATGGGAGATGACTTCAACTATCAGAGCGCCGAAATGAATTTCAAGAACATGGACAAATTGATAAAGTAAGCAAGACCTTGGCACCTCTTTGCATACTCACATTTGTTTCTTCGTAGGTACGTCAACGAACGACAGGTATACGGTTCGAAAGTAAATGTATTTTACTCCACGCCATCGTGCTACCTCAAATCACTGTATGAAGACTTGGTAACCTGGCCCAACAAAACCGAAGATTTTTTCCCATACTCCACTGATTGGCATACGTACTGGACTGGTTACTACAGCTCCCGCCCTACCCAGAAGCGATTTGAGCGCGAAGGAAACCATTTTCTTCAAGTCTGCAAACAACTGACCAGCTTGGCAAACCTAGTTGGCACGGGTCCCAAATCGAACTTGGATGAACTTCGTGAAGTCATGGGTATCATGCAGCATCATGACGCTATCACTGGCACCGAGAAGCAACACGTAGCCTATAATTATGATCAACTTCTTACGGGAGCCCTTACGAGTTGTGAGGTCAACACGAAGCAGTCACTGCAAAAGTTGACCAATCTTACTCGTGGAGAGTTCGAGAGTTGTCGACTGTTGAATATAAGTGTGTGTGCTATTCCAGCGAAGACTGGAGCCTTCGTAGTGACATTGTTCAACCCTCTTGGGCAGGAGTCAGTACAATTTGTAAGAGTTCCAGTTATTCAGACTACTTATGTTGTCACGGACAAGACGGGGAAAACTATTCCATCTCAGTTGGTAGCTGTGCCTGAGCCGGTTCTGAAACTGCCTTATCGACAGAGTGACGCTACACATGAGCTTGTGTTCGAGGCTAAAGTCAAGAAACTTGAGTCATTCTATGTACGACGAAATCCAACTCCTAAAGTTGCTATTCGAAAGATTCCCACTTGGTTCCAACGTTCTAGGGGCATTCAAAGAGCTTCACCTGCTTACACCATTATTGAGAGTGACGGTCCGACACCACGAGCAACCTATACCATTGTGGAAAATGCTGTAAGTGATTGTGATTCCACAATCAAATAAATGCTCACCATTGTGTATATTTTCAGAACGTCCGTTTGAACTTCAGTTCCACGGGACATCTTATTGGGGTGCAGATGAACGGCGTCAATCAAGAGGTCCGTCAAGACTTTTACTACTACCGTGGAGCTCGTGGTAACAACGCAGAGTTCAAGAATCGCTCATCTGGAGCGTATATCTTCCGACCAAATGGCAGTGAGATTCTTGTTGGATCTCAAGTCCAATTGACCGTGATCCGTGGTAACCTTGTGCAAGAAGTTCATCAGAAATTCAACGACTGGATTAGTCAAGTCATTAGGATCTACAATGGCGTTAATCAGGTCGAGTTTGAATGGTTGGTTGGACCAATTCCCATTTCGGATGGATTTGGCAAAGAGGTTATAACGCGGTTCTCGAGCCCTATAAATTCAAAGGGCGTGTTCTTTACTGACTCCAATGGACGAGAGATGCTGAAGAGAGTTCGCAACCAGCGAGAATACTTCACGGCTAATCTAACGGAGAAGATTTCGGGAAACTATTACCCCATTACGGCCAAAATTGCAATCGAGGATGGCAATAGCCGCATCGCTGTACTCAATGATCGTGCTCAAGGTGGATCAAGTGTGAACAATGGGTCTGTGGAACTCATGCTACACCGCAGGTTGTTGAATGATGATGCCTTTGGAGTTGGAGAAGCTCTCAATGAGACTGCCTTCGGCCAGGGATTGATTGCAAGAGGCAAGTACTACCTCGTTGCCAGTTCTATTAAACAGAAGTTCACACCAGCGGAACGACGAATGCAACTCGAGATTCTCCTACCATTCTGGAAGTTCTTCAGCTTAAACGGCACAGACAGCAACATCAAGCCACCAGCCCTTCCAACGTTCAACTCACTGCCATCAAGCATCCACCTGTTAACCCTTGAACCGTGGTCAGACACCGAAATCCTCCTTCGTCTTGAGAACTTCTTAGATGCCTCGGAGGGCATGAATATAACGTTCAACATTCGTGCAATTTTCGATGAGCTCGGTGGTTCGAAGATTTCCGAAACAACTCTCGATGGTTCAATGGCTCTTGGAGACATGAAGCGATTCAAGTTCTTCCAGTTTGGCAGTGTCGTCAAGAAAGACACATACATCAAGTCCCAGCACACTCCACTAAACGCAGCGAAGAAGGACAAAGATGCGCTGTTCAATGTAACCTTCCAGCCGATGCAAATCAGGACCTTCATCATCAAAAAATGAAAACGAACCAGGCGTAGCCATTGTAAGGAAAGTAAATGTTTATCTTAATTTAACAAATCTAACGGTTTTTCATATGAATAAAAATATGATACTTTGAGCAGTTGAAAGCCCTTCTAAAGGACCTTGTGTAAAAGCTAAGGCAACTTGGTTTCTTTGTCTAAATGTCTATTGAGCTAAAAATCTGCATCCCATCCGGACATCTCATCAGGCGGAATCTCTGGGTCAACGGGGAACTTGTCGAAGTAGCTTGTGTCTGTTGGATGGCAAACAGGTCGAACAAATGGCGGGATGAGCAGTTGGCTTGCCAAACCATCCCAATCGAAGCCAAGGAACCATCTAAAGATCATAAAATTAAACTGGATTCTTGGAACTGGTAATGACTTGACTCACTTGTGCTTCTTAATATCCTGTATTCCCCCTTTCTGGTAGCCGAGGCGTTCGGCTGGCACATCACGACAGAGTTTCTTTATTAATTGTATTGCTGAGCGGGACATATGCTTGGGAAAGTCAATCATATCGATGCCCTTTAGAATGATATTGTAGGTCTTCATCGGGTCGTTGGCTGTAAATGGCGGTCTAAGACAGAAAACTATGAAAACACGTCTATGTAAGAGAAAGTCTTTACTTACGTTCCATTAAGAAGCTCGTGAATGAGAATTCCTAAAGCCCAATAGTCTACCGCTCTATCGTGACCCTTATTTAGAATGATTTCAGGTGCTACATACTCCGGAGTGCCACAGAAGGTCCATGTCTTGCTGCTGCTTCCAATGTACTTCGCAAAACCGAAGTCAACCTGCAAGAAATACTTTCGTGAGCCATGGTTTTCGTGTGACAATATCGACAGCCTACCAGCTTGACATAGCCCTTCTCGTCGAGCATCAAATTCTCTGGCTTCAGGTCTCGATAAATGATGCCTCTTGCGTGTAGGTACTCAAAGGCCTGCAGAACACACCCAATGATGAATTGTGTGGCATTTTCATCGAAGCTTCCACGGTCTCGGAGCATGGTCCAAACTTCTCCACCCATACAGGCTTCAAGAAGCATGTAAAGGTATTTGGAATCCCGAAATGTGCGATATAAGCGGCAAATAAATGGCGTATTGCAGGTAAGCATAATGGTTCGTTCACTGAATACGTGCTCTTCTTGACGGGTATCGAGTATGTGCTTCTTTTTAAGGCATTTTAGGGCGAACGTCTCGACGCAGTTTTCACGATAGGCTTTGACAAGTTCGACTCTACCGAATCCGCCTATTCCCAGAGTTGCCACTACCTCCATATCACTTAGTTTCATGTCTGGGAATTCTGTAATAACAAGGGGAAATGTTAAAAAAATTGTCGTTCTAAGAAGGGGTGTCCCAACAAACCTGACTTCACATTTGCTCCGAAGATTTCCTTGGTCTGTTCGTATTTCATCGACAGAACGCGATTCTCATCACCATAGTTCTTCTCCTTGAGTTCACAAAGGTCCCCAATGAGATGGGTAAAAGAATCTCTGTCCAACGTAAGGCATTCGACTCCAGGTGCCAGAGCGATGATGTTCGCCGTCCGTTTGTCTTCATTGATTAGAGCCTGCTCTCCGAAGTAGTCACCCCTTTGCAACGTGCGTATTTCTTTTTCTTCGTTTAGTGGCCCGATTTTTTGTGTCACCTGTACACAGCCCTGACTGATGAGGAAGAATGTATCACCACTAGCTCCTTGGCGTATAATGTAGGTTCCAGCTGGGTAGAACTCCTGAGAGAAAACATTGCGTTAGATGTGGACAAGGACAAGCTTAATTCGGCTACTTACCACTTCCAGAACATCGGCAATTTTGGCAAGAACATCGCCGCTGAGATTCTTGAGTAAAGGCACTGATTTCAAGAAGTTCACACTGTCTTCGATTCTTTGCATTCCGGTGCGCATCATAATTTGCTGGAAGACTCGTCGATCCAGGACCCAGACTCTTGCCTTTGAGAGAACTCGGATCGAAGCCGTCCTGGTGCAATTGTAGAGTATTGCTAGCTCTCCAAAGGCTTTTCCCGGGCCCATGACACCCAACACCTTGCCGGCCTTTACAACCTCGAACTCTCCCTCCGCTGAGACATATAAATGGGCACCAGCTTCACCCTCCCTTATCACATATTCGCCTTGGGCAACCTCGAGATTATACATAGATTCGACCAGTTCTCGGACTTGAGACGAATCTATGTTCTTGAGAAAGTCGTTGTCCATTATGGCATCTTTGATGAGTTGTTTGGATCTGAAAAGGAAAACACAAATGGTCTTCAAAGGGTGCCGGGTTGTGGGCTTCTTAGGACTTTACCTGAAATCCTTGTCGAATTTCGGAATAGGAACATTTATTGATTGTTGGATACTCGTTGAATCACAGCTCTCGCCAGATACACCCTGCTTCTTGAGCACTGGTGCTATGTTTGCCTTACCCGCCACCATGGGCTTAATTTTATCTTCAGCAACCAGTGCACAGGTTGCATGGGTGATCTGGCCGACAGAGACTGCTGGATCGCCATTAGTAATTGTTGCTTTTTTGTCTACGGCTTCTGGAGAGCACCTATCATTGGTGCTAGTCACTTCAGCGCATTGTTGCTGGCGAGTGGTTTGAACGCTTTGCAGAAGATCATCGTTTTTGATTGGTAAATGATTCGTGGTCTGCTGGAGGACGCTCTGAAACACACAGAAAAACAGGTCAGTTTCGAAATAAGACAACTCAATCGTGCTAATTGGTGAGGGGATGTGTGGGTTGGCTTATGAAAGCCAATAAATTTGTCTTCTTTACGCGTGTTTTGTTAATTAGAATGAACAGGTTTGTTGGAGAAGCGTTGTCTGGCTGAAGACTAAATGACGTTTATAACTTGTTCTCGGCACGGCCTCTCTTATTACGACGAAAGAATTAGGGTTCCTTTTGTCAAAGACTGGAAAATCAATCAACTCATTTGCCAATTAGTAGGACCGATAGAGTGTTCAAAGCGGATTGTACCGGTTTTATTTTCGATCGTTTCAATTGCACACACCTCCAGACACAAACCGATCAACAAATAATTGAAACTATTCCACGGCCTCACTCAGATCGTGCTTATCTAAGTGATTGAGCAAACAAACCGCGAGAACAAAAGCCAAAAATAACCGATGTCGACTCACCTTCAACTTATGAATCTCTCGTCTGAGTTTCATAATTTCTGAGTCCCGACATTTCAGCACGTCCTTCAGTGACACGATCTCTCCCTGGAGGTACTTGATTTTCACATCGCGGTCGTCCATGTTTGATTTTAGTTCTTGGTCCATGGGCTTTCTCGCTTTGGGCGGTGACTTAGGTGACGATCCTTGTGGTGGAGAGTCTGTATCGTCATAACCCTTCTGTGATGCAGAAGATGATGTAATAGAGATTTTCGATGAATTTCGAATGATCATAGAAGTTTTGCGTATCTAAATAAATTGAGAACAGTGTCATTGGAAGGACGAGTGGACATAAAGCACTTACCTGGTCGATGACATTCGAGTCCTGTAAGATTTTCGAAGTCTTTCGGATGAGATTTGATGGTGATGATGCAATTGGTCCTAGGATACCAGATTCTTGGAAATATTTTTGTGCGGCGTTAAAGCTCTCGTCGTCCTTTTTCACATGGGTTGGGCTCAGCGGAAGAGGACATTTCAGTTGTGTGGGTTTCGTTGGTGACCGAAGATCCGTGGAGTTTTCGGAATCAGAAGTTGAACCGGATTCGAATTCTTCACTTCTTTTGAGTAGTCTTCTGCGCTGTTGAAGACTTCGACTGGTTAAAGGCGTGAGGGTTCTATCATCCCTCACCTTTCGTACGTCCTTTGGTGAGTGTTTCGGTGAGATTTTCACCAAAATATCCGGATGCACTGCAACATCCAAAACCGTGAATTGTCCAATATTGGGGGATGACGACCGCTTGGGATGCTTAATTTCAACTTTTCCACTACGTGTTGTTATCGTCTGAACCGTACTGTATCGTACACCCAGGTTGTCCTTGGTAGGATTTTTGTTTTCGTCGGTGAATATAAAGTCAGTGTCGGGATGAGAATACGATTGGAATAATCGCTTTACTTTGCGCTGATCTTTGCTGCCACAAGTCGGGGAAGAGATTCTCGGTACACGTTCGCTGTGCAACTGCTGTTGACTACAACTAATGTCGACGGGGCTGCTCGAGCTCGTGACAATTTCCATTGAGAGCTGTGGCCCCCCATCAACACTGCTATCATGCGACAAACCAGTTGTTGACGTATTCGTGTTAGGTGTAGAAACCGTAGACGAAGTCGACTGGCTGTAGTTGTGACAAAGCTTTGAATTGGTTACATCTATACCATCCGTCAGTGGGGTGAGTGGTAGGTGCAGACCCACACTGGCAGGCGATGGGGGACTACAACTACATTTGGCGAAAAGACTACCACATGTGTGACTCTTGCGGAACTTGGAACGAAAATTCGTGGCTCGTTTCGCACCAATCGTACTTATAGCAGGACCTACACTACCAAAGTCCTTCTCGTCCCTTTCATTGGCATCGTCATAATCGTTATCTGTCTTCTCGGTCTGTCGACGATCGATTTGGGCTTTTACCAAATGTTCTCCTTTGGGTTGCGTGCAACTGAACCCCTCGCTGTTAGCCCTAACCAGACCGTGTGGTGTCAAGGGGTGTACCTCACTTTTTGGCGATTTTTGCATCTGTATTGGAGTCGTTTCCATTTGGCCGAATACCTTTTGAAACGTCTGTATTTTACTCGTTGTTTTGATTATGATTCCATCACTCTGCGGCTGTATGTGTTGAGCTGCTAGCAGAGGGCGACAAAAGAAGAACAAGATTGAACTAAACAATTATCATATCAGTGAAGATGAGATCGTGAAGTGGGATCGTGGAAAGCATCCATGTTTGTTTGTTTTGATACACATTATTAATTTGTGTTGGCGCTTTTAACGTAAACGCGGATCCAATAAAACTAAATTTTTTTTTTCTCAACTCATTCATATACAGTTTCTGGGAGAATGGTGCAGAAAGAGTCAGAAATAGACGAAAATAGAGAAAAGTTTCCCTTCTTGAGTCTTGTGATAAACGTGCTAATGTGTATTTCTCACGCGATAGTTTACCCTTACCTTGATTAATCGTTCGAAATCAATTGATTTGTATTGAAGAGACCGAAAAATATGTGGCCTTTCCCT
Source organism: Criorhina ranunculi (assembly GCA_951813785.1). NCBI lineage: Eukaryota > Metazoa > Arthropoda > Insecta > Diptera > Syrphidae > Criorhina > Criorhina ranunculi. The sequence continues at coordinate 62,203,482 of OX638384.1, read as the reverse complement.
GACCACTTCAAGGACATTGGCATTAAGGGTAAATGGATAGGTAAATGACTACCAGATGGGACGGGTGAATGGGTGATAAATTTTTGGGGGAAAAGTTCATGCAGGTCAGTGGTTGCTTTGTATAGGGTTATGATGGGTTAACCAGGGATGATTTGTGTCAAAATATATTTCATTACTAAAATAAGGGCAGTGTTTATGCTTATAGAGTTTGTAGTCGGCGTGAATTTGGTTGGTCTTCAAGCTGATTGGTCTTTTGTTTGTGTCTCTGTATGATTCTTTGAAGTGTGTATAGTTTATCAGGGCCATGAAAAAATTATTAATGGAAGTTTAAGTCATTAGACAAGAAGCTAAATAAGCACAATAAAGACAAGAAATAAAAGTATTCCACTTTATTTGATGTGTATAGTGTGTTACCCTATTGTTTACATTTTGAATATTAAAAAGTATCATCACATTTACAAATCATACATGGCTTCACTTTAACACCTATTGAGTGCTTAGGCTCACTGCTCTCTCAAGACTCTGAACTACCTCCTCCAAAACTGTTGAGCACTGATTCTTGCTCTCTGGGAATTTATCAATTTTACCCATGAAGAAACTTATCTAACTTCTGCTAAAGCAAAGAATGGAAATGAATCCAAATGACTTCAAAAGAATGGAAATGAATGGAAAAGACTTCAAATGAATGAAATTGAATGGGAATGGCAATTGAATGCAAAAGAATGGAAATGAATGGAAAAGACTTCAAATGATTGCAAATGAATGGGAATGGCAATTGAATGCAAGAGAATGGAAATGAATCCAAAAGACTTCAAATGAATGCAAATGAAAGAGAATGGCAATGGCAATGGAAATGAATGCAAAAAACGTCAAATGAATGAAAATGAATGCAAATGAATAACAATTTTTGATTTGATTCATTGACTGCTCATTCAATCACTTCAAAATTATTCACATAAAATCAATTGGGTGCATTCAATGAATGCATTCTTTTACAGCTCTGGTTGGTAGAACAAGATCGATCGCAAATTGTTTGTTTGAGTGCAAGAAGTTTGAAAGCTTGTATTGTTGGTCAATAACTCTCCTTTGCTGAATGAGTTTAAAAGTGAGTTTTCAAGTGGATAGTTGCTCTGATTTGCTCTCAATTTTTCGTCGTTTAGCAATATTGTAGATGAAATCGGATCGATCTCTCTAATTAAATGTTTAGCCTATTTTTAGGCAACAAATTAACGTTGGGGGCATTATTGTACATTTTCAAAAATCTCCCTTCGAGTTTCATCAGAACTTAATAAACTGAACGTAATTCCCCCGAATCGCAGATATAGAATATGATTGCTTCACTTATCTGTGTGATTATCTATTCTCTTGTTATCAATGAAGATGACTAGGTGCTTTATTACTTACAGTTGGAACGCTTAGTAAATAAATAAGCATTTCGTGCAAACTATGACCTAGTAAATAAATTTAACTGACCCATTGCCCTTGTAACTGGGTTTTTGTTTACTTTTTCTATAAGCACTGCCAACGAACTTGTACAAACTAAAAGTGAATTCAAATTTTAGGCGGGACAATTTACTCAACCGAAAGCATAAATCTTCCGTGGAATGCTAGTGGCCCACGCAATCTGCCACAGAGAACCATCACGCTGCCCGGGGCAATTGTTCACTTTTATTGTGGACTCATCTAATTGTATGAGTCTCGCGTTTAAAGGCTGTACGATGGTTTAGTTTGTATATGGTAGTGTATCTTATCAAATTCAATTAGGAAATATTTATTAGCGCTGTGCATAAACTCATAAAAACCGCAGCGCAGACAATGTCAGAGAGTGTGTTTTTCTTGTGTTGAATGTCAAAACTGTGTGTCATAATGTACACATGGTTTTGACATTTGTGGGGGCTGTGCAGTTTTTTTTTTTGAAAATATTTAAAGAGCGTGTGACAGCCGACTGTTAGGCAGGTGCCTGGCACGTGCTTGAGGTTTGATAATTGTGTTTTTTTTTTGTTGGTGAAGAAGAATAAAATCGATTAATCGATTCATTTAGTATGAGATTTGATTGGTGTTAATGGCCATCACGATTCGGAACTGTGAGGTCATACAAATTAGGGGCTGATTAAGTGGATTGTTGTGTGGGTAGGTCAATGCCCATGATCTGTTTTGTAGACTTATCTTTCAGTTCCACTTAAGGGCTTGTTAGTTATTTTCTCATTTTTAAGGCACTACTGTCATAAAATGTAAGTCATCGGTCATTAACCTTGTTTTATCGGTATCTAACTAGAGTAATGATTGTGTCATTGTTTGAAGAGTATACTCACATTTAATGAGTCATCTGAACGGAGCGTACTCCACAGTTTCTTTTCACTCTTGTAAATGCACGTATATTTGTTAACGATAATCTTAATAATCATTCTGAATCTCAATCTTTCAAATCATCATGCAACCAGACACAATAATCACACTTAATTGGGAGCAATTATTCATGCCATATTTCTAAGACACTTCTGACAGTCTGATATTTTTCTTCATTCTCAGTCACAAAGTCCAATGTAATTAGCATTACTTAAGCGCTTTTCATTTCCAATTCTTCATGTCATTTATGCAGATATACTCAGTAAGTCCTTTACCTATGTCGAGACACATGTATGCCCCATCATCATACGAATATAAAGCACTTTTGATGTACGTCAGTTTTTAGTTTGAATTTCAAATATCTTGTATTATTATTTAAATGCATTCACCTTTACCGTCAATGTTATTCAACACAAGGCTTATGTGTTAATTTTATTAGCTCTCGCATCTAAAGTAGCAAACAAATCCTGGAGTCTGCGGTCGCAACGAAAACATTGAAAAAGCGAAGCAAACATCCTGTGGTTAAAAATAGTCACAATTTTAACCCTCGTTTGCCTCACAAACAGATAAGACAAAATCCACGATCTGTAGATATTCGACTTTTTTTTTTGTATTTTTTTTACGAAGCTATGATATTTTTGGGATATTCCTTTGTATTTTTGTTGACTGTCAACAACAAATAACAACCTTTTCCAGGGTTGAATTCGTTTTGAATGTGATTTTAATTTGAAAGCCCTAGAATGGAGTATGTTTAGAGTAATTTTGTTACACTTGTCAGCTGTTTTCGAGTGCTTTCTGCATTAGATAACGCAGCTCCAAATAGGTTAGGATTGCTCAGATAAAGAGATAATGATAAGCGAAAGTGGAAAGTAAACAGTTGGAAGGTGAAAACGGTTGGCTGGTGATTTCTTGCCAATTGGGAGTTTGAAATTCTACAATGAATAAGAGTTTAATTAAAAAGGTATGAAGGTTGTTTTGAAATTTTCAAAAAAAAATACCGCGATAGTGACACTCCCATTTTTGATTAGAAATTGTGTGAACTATGGTTTTTGTTGATACACTTGTAATACGCATTTGTGATTCTTATCACTTATATAAGAAGCGAGATTGTGGATATTTTTCTAATTCTGCCACTGGTCAACAGTGTTTGACCTCGCCATCACTATCAAAAACGTCTTTTGAAATGTTCAAGGTTCCACAAACCTTGACCTCTTTGTTATCGATTTCAAAATAAACGTGGTAAACATTTCAAAGAAAACTTGGGTGTTTGTCATGCAATTTAGACATTCCAAAAGGTGTGAGAAGTATGAGGTCGTTAAAGTTAAATCAAGTTTGTCAAGCACATCATCTGTCAAATTAATTAAATTTGTTTATTTTCTAACTGACGAGAGAATATAAAATAAAATACGTTCTTCGTGAATCAACCCTTTTTACAATCGTCTTTATTCCACGAAATTTGTATGTACTGGGGTGGAAGACGACTTTTACCACTTAATTTCTTGCCTTGACATTATCGCAAGTGATTTTTCTATTTTACTTGACATTGCATTGACAGGCAGTGTATAAGAATTATCATGTTTGTTTTGAAGTTCTTTGTTTTTTACCCTCGGATAGCTAACCTAACAATAGCTGACAGCTAAGAATGTTGTGCAGTCTGGCCTGGGGCTTAGGTGAATTACCTTGTCATGAAGATTTTACAAATTGGATATATTTGGCGGAAAGTTGTGTATCTAGGAATAAAACAGTAGAATGAGTCTTTCTTTAGGAGAGTAAATACATATGCTGTAGTATAATAATTTGGTTGAGCGTTTAGAAGTTAAAGAATGTTTATGTATTCGGATGGTTCTGTCCTATATTTCTATTGGAAGTATCAGATGGGGATAGATCTGTCTTATTTTGACCTTCAATCCTTTCTCTCACAACTAATCGAAAGCTTGAGTGATGTCAAGAAAAACTCTCGCGCAGACCTCTTTTTGTTCAAGAGCCTGCTCAATTTTATCTATTATTGGCCACTGTATCTGGCCATTGTTGTGAGCCAGGGTAGAGCGACGGAGGCAACTTTGGTGTAGGTGACCAAGACAGCGGCACGCTTGTCGTTGCTCGGCACAGCTCGTCGGACGGGGGTAGTTCTTGTCAACCTCACCTTGTACCACCTACTCAGCAAACAAAATCTCGGATGGCCAGCCCACCCTACGTGTCTTGAGACACAACCTGCCCTAGTTCCCATGGCCGGTATTGCAGAAGATAGCCCCTTAAAGACCTTCCGATTTATATTAAGCGTTTTGAACGTTCAAGTAGCGTATTGCTTGACGACATTTTCATGGGAAAATTTGAAACTTTTTATGATGAAAAAACCTTTTCTGAATTGAATTTCACACGGATTAAGTGTAATAAAGGCAGACAAACTCGTTAGATATGGAACAACTATACCCATGGTTCAAAAAAATGCACCCTGGGCACTCAAACTCAAGCTGGATGCTATCGAAAAAACAAATTCTAGGTGGATAAGTGGTATAACGTGTCTAGCCAGAAAGCAGATTTGACCACGACTGGATCTAAATCGGTCTAAAAATACAATTTTTCTCAACAGATCCCAAATCAGATCCGTAATAGGTGTCATCACGGGACACTGTCTAATAAGCAAGCATGCAACAGGGCTTCGCATATATTAGGAGGAGAAAACCATTTCCCACCTTATTTGTAACTGCCCAGATCTCTCTCGCAAAAGAAGACTTCATTTAGGGGAATTCTGTATGCACAGACTACAAGACGCCTTACTTAGAATTTGATAGGCCATTCTCAACGTGTATTCACAATAGCTGTCCAGCAAGTTGCAATGAAGGCACTACTACGGGATGATATTACATTTTTCATCGACTACCAGGCGGCAATAAGAACAATTTCTGCCAAAGAAGTAAAATCGAAGCTTGTCAGTCACTGTCGCGAAGAGGTACGAGTTCTTGACAGGCAGCACAATAAAAGACTTTGCTGGGTCTCTGGCCACAAAGGGGTGTCTGGAAACAGCTGATAAGCTGGCAAGAGAAGGATTTTCATTAGACCCCGACTAAGCTGATACCACCGCTAAAATTCCACCCTGTAACCACAAACAGGAGATTGGGAGCAAGATTCAAAAGACTGCAAATGATAGATGGAATGCGCTCAGTTCCTGTGTCATAACTAGGAATCTATGGTCATTCGACAATAAACAGAAAACTGATAGAATCCTGCAAATGGACAAAAAAATTCCTTATCTTCTCTAATAGGAATCGGTCAATTGCGAAAAAAGCTGACGTCAACTCTACTGTATAGGCATAATACATCGTACTAATGCCATCGGGATGTTCGAAAGAAACACTGTGAATTATAAGCAATGGCAACAGAACCAATAATTCTTCCCAGTCATTCTGGACACCACCCTCGGAGCAAGAAGACTGAAACCTAATACCACCTGAGTTTCCAAATCACTACACCAACACTAGCGCTGTATGAATAGCATTATAAGGGTATTCATAACCCCTTAAGCGCTAGTGAATTATAAGAAAAAAAAAATTCACCTGGCATAACATGCTTAACTATCATGCAAGAAGACTGGGATTGAACACGGATGACCTATGCAGGGGATGTGGAGACGAAGAAGTAGATGAGGACACTCTACACTTTCTTTGCCACTGGGAACACACTTCTTTCAGGATCTAGAAGAACTGTCCGACAAGTCTGTGGTCGACATACATAGATTTATCTGCGCCTCGGACTAGCTCGATAGAACAAAGGCTTATGGTTCCCAGTAAGGGGAGCTGAATCCCCTAGGGTACCAACTTGGATCTATATTGACCTAAGTGTGACGGTGAAAGGACTTCCTTTCCATCAACCCTATTACCTAACCTAGGGAAAATCTACTTCAACGACTTCATTGGTCGAAGTGTGCGGACAACAGCTGGAAGCCACTTAAACCTAACCTAGGTCTAATGAATAGAAAATATGTATAGAGGCGCCTGTCGAACCGGAACTTCTTTTACAAAATTAACACTATGTGTGGTGTCTACATTTTAGTTTGAAGGCCTTCACACCCCTTAGTTGTCGTCACAAGATGGTGAAAATGTAAAAATTTGCCGACTTTCATGATCAAATGAAAAGAATCGTAAACGTTCAAAAGTTACTAATGTCTTCATTTTCGGTTTTTTTATTGAGAAAATATTAACGATCGCTTTCAACAGCAGACAAATGTACAAAGTTCAGCGTAGATTCTTTTTTTTCACTTTAATTTTATTTTGGATCATCAATAAGTCTTCTTAATACGTATCGCTTGACTTTCAAATCTTCCGCTATAAATCCTTGAGCGGGGAGGCTATCAAAAAAGTTCGTTTTCCACTCTTTTTTTTTGTTTTTTTTTTGTGTGTAACCTATCACATTTTTGCATATTTTTGCTTCTTTGATAAGGCATGGGATAAGGTAATAAATAATTTCTTTACAGCTATTTATAAATTTCCGGTTTTTCTTTTTTTTTCTATTCTGCTCTATTTATAGAAGTTTCAGCTTTTTATTGCATCATTCTGAGATTAGATATTAGATCATTTCTTTGATATGTTTCGAATATTCTGTATCAGGCTTAGAATGATATACCTAGGTCTGAAATGCTTTCGATTGAAGATTTATTTCGGTTTTTTTTCTTTTTGTGATCATTTATAAGCCCGCCAAATGGTACGCATGCCATTGTGACGTATCACCAAGAATTGTTTGTTTTATTTTCATTGTCAATCAGTTTTCAAAACTGACTGACATTTTTATTGTATTTTTGTTAAGAGTTGTTCGTTTTTGTTTCTTCGAATTTTTGAATGGTCGTTGAGTGTTTTAGGTTTTAAGCTCATTTAAGTTAAATTGAATTTTTTTTTGTTAAAATTATTTATGTGGCGTCTATGAGTAACGCGGTTTTTTTTTTTTGTTGAAAAAATGATCGATAATGTGGCAAGATAAATTAGAATACTTTGGACATTTTATGTCTTAATTTTTGAAGAACAAAAAAAAAAATCTCACTTTTGTTGGCGTGAAAAAAGAAATTGTGTTGGAGGGGGAGTAGAATTAATTATCCATTTCCTGACGAACTTCAATAATTTGCCGCTTTATTTATAAATCATTCATCTCTGCATTTTTGTTTTTTTTATGATGTTCTTGTTATATTTTAAAAAATTTTCTATTTTGAAATTGTCATCTTTTTTTATTACACACGGTTGGATGCGGGCGCGGGTGTTTATTTAGTCCTACAGATTTTTTCTTCAATGTCGCGTGTGTGATCTCTTGTGACCTAGAGAATATGTAAAACAGAGACGAATGGAAGCTATTAATTTTGGTGATGTTTTGGAAAACATATTTAGCATATTATTACATCTTTCGAGTTGAATATTGATTTTAGAAAAAAATAAGTTCAACCGCTTTTAGCTCTTTTTGTTGAATTTCACGAACGAACTTGAACAGCACGATCCTTATCTAGCTGTCTGCAGTTTTGTTGAGGTCACCCTTCACCATTGGAGGTGACCTAGTCCTTCGTTGTACATGTATCTTTTTAAATAAGTCAGTCAGCTTGTATAGTTTGCTGTTAAATCTTCACTTCTAGCAATTGTCAACGCAGATAGGACAATAAATCGAACGTAGAACTTTGATTCAGTGGTTCGTGCGTTGGACTGTTAATTGAATTGATATAGGTTCGAGTCTGAGAAAAAAACCACATATTTTTCGAGGCACCACTTCTCGGCAGGCAATAACAAACCTCCGAGGTTGGCAATAGAACTGAATGTCCCTTCCATAACACACAACACATGAATGAAGATTTCAAGTGATTTTTCATGTGATCTTGGTAAAGTCCAGTACAGTGATGATGAGGATTTTATATAGACCACATTAACAGCGATTGGTGAGTGTGATTCTTGATTGAATCTCCACTTTACCTCAAAGTTATATCTGTCCATCTGTTTGAAACGTTCGGTGTTGTGTTTCGCTATTCGAAGATGACAGTGCGTTGACCAGTTCTAAACCTCTGGTGGTATTGTATCATAGATACCGGTTGTGTCTTTTCGACCTGAACAGAGTCCTCCATTGACATTCTACTAATATTATAAAAGTGAAACGTTGTCCGTTTGTTTGTTCCTCTGTAACTTGAAAACCACGAAACCAATCAACTTCAAATTTTGCATACAGAGTGGCTGTACTTCGGGTCACAGTATAGGCCACTTTTGGTTATTAAAGTGTAACTTCGCAAATTATAGGTGGGTGAAGCCCAGAAGCGAAAGAGATTTTTAAAAATATTAAAGCTTGATAGTTCAAAGTTTATCTCTATTCACACCCTATGCGGCCTTGAATTCGATAAATAGATGATGAGTGTCGATCTGGATCGTGCCGTTTTGGCTACATGAGACCAAAGCCCGTTCGCAATTCAGGAATTGGATGGAAATGACTATGCATTTTCGCCTCCTTAGTGAAATGAAACTATTAATTCTGAAGCACTAAATAACCTTAAAAAACTTTGTTTTCATATTTATCTAGCTATAGTTGTTTTTTTCGTAAGATAAAGTCACTTACTACATTCACTGAGTCACAGTGAAGCCCTGAACTTTTGTCACTCAAATTATCGCTCAGCATACCTACGTATTTTGACAGTCTTCCAAAAAGAAAAAAAAAACAATAAATAAATTTACACTTTAGGAACTTTTCTCCTTATTTATCACGCACGAGTGACGATCGTGTCTTCATATGTTTATCTACCCCTTTTATTAAAAGCGTCTAAGTAAACAAACGTTAGTTATGTTAACAAACGTTGACTTCACATAAAAAAAAACTTAACATAAATTATCACGCCTGTGTGTGTAAGTAGTCTATTTAAGGCTCGATCACATAAGTGTCCTAAATCACACAGTAAGACTTCCAACTTATGTTGCTTTTTAATCTCCATTTTTGTCGTCCAACTTATATATATTTTTGTTTTTTAATTTTAATTATGGTAATCGCGTAGACGTAATGGAATAATAATAGGAGAGTGGATAAAAACATCGATAATTGATATTAATTATGATCATTCGAGACTAAAAAAAAATATATATATTTAATCGTGTGAATGAAAGTCAAAAAAAAAAAAAACCAGTGTAGGTGGCTCCGTCACGATGAGTAAACACTGCGTATAAGGGGTAAAATTTAGTTGAAAATTCCATTGACATATGTAAATTGTGGGAGTTTTATCAATTATTTAGGGATTATAAGGTAAACCCCCTTATGGGGTGCGATAGCAGTGAGAATTCAAGGCCAAAATTCATTGATAACTATTCAGTGGTATCTATTTTTATTCTCTCCCTCGGCTTTGTTGAAAAATTGATGAGTAATGTGAGTGACGACATGACAACATAAATATGCGGCATTTAAGACTTCTCCAAATGTGTCCTTCATTGACGTATAAAAAAATAAAACTTTTACTTATGACGCAGGTATAGAAAACAGAGCCACCTTGGCTATCGTCCAATTATACACTGAGAGCTGTTCGTTTCTACGCCAATTGAAAATATTGGAAAACAATTTCCATAATATATTCACTTAGGACCATAACAGCGACTAAAAATTAGTGCTAATTACCGCATCTATTCAATAACAGAACTCAGCTTCGGAGCCTTCTCGAATGCACCCACTAATTGCTGTTTACTTAAATTGATTTCTCACCTAGAAGGTGAGAGATATCTTTTCTTTTGTTTGAGGATGTATTTCACAAGATCATTGCTTCTTATTGTTTGTGGGGGTGATCTGTTTTATTTGCATGGCGTAAGCGGCAAATATCTGGGCTTAAGGAAGGTTTTAAGTCTGCCAGAGAGAAAGTAAATAACGCCGAACGAGATCTTGAATACGTATAATGCATGACGAACTTGAAAATTACACACAAATACAAACCTATGAGTATATACGAAAAGCTTTTGGAATTTTGTTTGCTTTTTTAAGTAATTACGGAGGATATTTACTGATGACATGGAAGATAAAGATAATTAAATCGGATGCATAAAGTAAATGTATGCTTAGTTTACAAGGTCGTTTATGAGTTGTAGGAGGCGGAATTATTAAATTTTGGAGCAAAAAAAAAAACAACTAAGAATGAAGGTACACTTTTAGTGTTTTGTAGGTCTCGCGGTCAAGTAAAGAGCATTTCCCTTTAATCAAACACCAATGACAGCCGCTAATTACGTTTTTCTACGGCCCCCAAGAGAACAAAGTACTCAAACATTGTGTCCTGACCTACCAATGAATCATTTTTCAAAACAGAAACAACTGAGGAAAAAACTACGTTAAGGGTTCCACTGTCATTAACCTAATCTTGAGCTATTCTGAAGCAAACAATTTACACATTAATAAACCATCTAATGTTTACTAATTTGGTTGTGCGCCGAAAAAAAAAATATATATATATATTTTTCCAAGCACACAGACACAATTTATGATTATTATAACGTGAGTCTTCTTGAGGCACTAACTAACTACTATCTAGCTACTGATTATTCATCTTTATTTGTGGGATATACGAAGTCTGGGTTTTTTTTTTGAAAAAAAAAAATTCTTATAACTTTCAACTGGTGTGTCAGAAGTTTGATTGCCAAATTATTCGGTCTACAAACATTTTGCACTTTAAAAGTGTAGAAATAGAATTTATTTCTTGTTTAGCTCTGATTGGTATGATAATATACATACAAGCCACGTTTTTGCGACATCTATCGCAAGGCAATAAAATAGGTAATATAAATTTCAAACTGATGGTATAAAGAAATCAAGTTTTTTGTTGTTGTTGCCGTAAATACATATGTCAATACTTGCGCGGTGCGCAGTAGAGAGATTTTGGTTATTAACTATTCGAATTATGTTGTTTGAACATTTAATAGAAACATACTTAACACTTTGAAATTTGAATAGATTCAGGATTCATTGCTAATCAGCTAGATGCAGACGAAGTTTACATAGCTTACTTAAGCGTGGTCAAAATGTTTACTTATGAAGGGTAAGCTTATAAGCGCACGTTTTCTGAGACGTAAGCAAATTCTTTGAATCTAGTTAAGGGGAAATATAATCGACTTCCTTTTTGTAGATTTCTGTAAGAGGTTCGACAGGGACCTATAGCTTTAGTACTCTTTTCCCAGGCTGAGCTGATAATTTTAGAGTCCTTCGGCACTCCATTTAGAACGCAATTATTGCCAACTCGCTCAGATAATTCTTCAATTTCGTTGTTGATTTTTGAAGACTTCTGTTAGGGGTTCGTAGATTAGACGTCTAATTTGTTTTCCAGCTCTGTAAACGCAGTCAGCTGTCGTATATGTATTGTATATGTATTTTAAAAACTCGGACAGAAGGGTATAGCTTTTGTAAGCTGAGCTGATGATCCTTTCCGCAACGACATTACTGACAAATTTAGCACACTCTTCGTTGCCATTTCTAGACCCTGTCTTGCACACTAGAGTCCAAATAAGTGCATTTATTCCCTCACCTTTTCAAACAAACCATAGCCTTAGTTTAAGGGGCGCAACAAGTGTCATAATTTATAACAGATCTTGACAATTTTTGCTTGCTTTTTGTACTAATTTGTTTGTGTCCCCCTTCTCTTCTCTACAGTGGACCATTACAGCATAATTTGTAGAAGAAAAGTCACTGCAGTTTGTGGTTAGTGTTTGTAGTGATCGGTTGTTTTGCTCGCAGTGAAGTGAAGTTAGAAATGTGTGTACTGGTGTATTGAAGATGTATATTTAAACAACAAACTACAGGGAACGAGAAAACAACATACTCAGCATTTGGAGAGAAGACTGCTGCAGTCAAAGGTTAGTGGATAATAATTGTTTTTTAAATAGAATATATTCGTAAACCTTTTGCCATATTTTTTATTTGAATGAAAAGCATTATAAAACCGACAGGGTATCATTAATTTAACAGCTGTTGGCTGTTATAAAAGTATAATAGAGGGACGTTTACTAAGTATTATTTACGAGCCAGTTTGGTTTTTTAACGATCATAGATCATCGTTATTCGTTGGTTCGCAATAAAACGACGGAAAGTTCAAATTTAATTCAGATTTTGTGCTGACACTTTGGATTTCAATTGTTTGTTTGTCTGTGCACTTTTAATAGAAGGTTTTATTGTGTTACTGTTTCTTGGGTCTGCATGGACAATTTTCAACTGGCTTCGTACCTACCCCAATCTCTTGTGATTTTTCAAGTCAGAATAACCTATCAATGTTGTCAAGAAGTCTGAATTTCTAGGTGTTAAACACCTACAGGTCTAACCTGTAGTTAATCAAAGAAAATCATGAGTTGTAAGCTGATTTACACTCATAATTATGTTACTCAATTAAAAGTTAAGAAATTATTTTATTTCTTTAAAAACTTTAATCAAAATTGATCGGTTCTAAAGTAAAAAGTTACACAAGCTGTGAGCTAAATCGCAATATAGTCAGCGTTACATCAGAATAATCGCGTGTGAAATACTTCGATAGCATCTCTTGAGAAAACCATAAGTGGTATGATTAAATTGGTTTAAGATATCAACATCATTTCACCCATTTATTCCTCATAATTAAACACATTAACTCAATCTTCTTTATCGTTAATCTAAAATGATCAATTTTACACTTTGCCAATGCACTCGTGTTACTTAATCGTATGCAAGTTTCATGAAATGTCAATTTCATTGTTGTCATGAGAAAATAAATAAACTTTGCAACTATCTACAAAAAAACACACCCCTTTTGGCTTGCTCACCTGCAACTTCCATGACGTTTTCTGTTTTTGATTATGTTACATATATCTTCAGCAAAAAAATAAGAGTCCTTTTTTTTCTAATCGCACTTAAAAACTAAGCAACACTGTAGGCACTAATTAAAAATTCTCTAACAATCGAGATTAAATTGCGGATATGTTTTTGAATTACTTTTTTTTTCGTTGATAAAAAAAACAAAAGAAATAGATAATCTTCGTTAAATAGTTGAGGATTTGACTAATTGTTTCTTTTTGCCACCGCCGCGATATGCTTTGATTCGAATCAAGTAACTATCACCGTCGTCCTTGCAGTGCACAGTAGACACCTTCACATGGGAATACTCGACGGGCTTATCGCCGGCACCTTCTATTTGAATTGTACGCCTGCGGGAGTACAAGATCAGTTGCTTGTTAACACGATCAACACGTTCCTCAATAATCACCACATTCAAGTCATGCATGACCACCAGCAATATACAGTCGCGGTATGAAGATTTCCCAAAACAAAATTTGGCAAAAATCTCCCAAAACTTAACTCAAAACGCAAAACAATTCGATTCGATAATTCCTCCCTCAATCAAAGGTGTGCCGGGTCAGTGTATAAATAAATCACTGTCAACACTCACACAAATTAGCAGGCGTCAAATACGTCTTCACCGTAAAACAAAAAAGCGAACGAAATTGTGGGTCACTCTCGCGGCACTGTAGACAAAAGGTAGACGATGCTAGTCACGCACAAACTTTATTATTCTGGCCAAAAAAAAAATGGTTGGTATATCTTGTTTTGACCACGAGCGAACTACGGAAAGATACAACTCCGACGAGGTGGTGCATCTGAATGACGCTTAACTACTTGTTCTCACCACCACCATGCTACCCTTAAGCCAAGTGCCGACGATTTGCACTGTGGTGAAGTAACATGTACACGACACTATCTTTAGAAGGCGACAGGTTATGCGGTACTACGAAAGCGTCTGCCTCATTAGCCGTCTGTTGTGGAACTGATCTATGCCGGCGTCGTATACAGCGCTTATCGTTCGAAAAGCTCAAGTTTCCTTGTCAGAGCACACAGACTCACATGTCAGACTCGTATGGGCTAGTCTAAGAGCACTGACTGTACACCCCTACGTGTGAGCTTTGTGAAACTATTTCTTCTATTTGGGGGATGCCCTCAGTTTCTACAGCTCTTTGGGGGTGGTGCGGTGGTTTATTGTTGTTCATTCTCCCGTGTGAATGAAAAAGCTCGGTGGCTGTTTGCCAGCACTAGTGCCTGTGGGACCAGGGCCCTTTGTTTACATGTTTTCCCCTTCTGTAAATTGATTAACGCCTGTCACCAGTTAGTAACGAATGCATTCGGTTACAGGGAATTCATCTGAATTTATGGTGGGTAATAGAAATTTCGAACGTCTATTGTGGGCGGGTGGCAAATTCTCAGAACAATATCTGAGTTATTTTGACGTTGTTGGGAAGGGAGTTTTTTTTTTTTTGATTTCTCTGTTTGTAATTGGATAAAGTTATTATTGGATTTGTTGGAAGTTAAGGTTCGAAATACTGGATTGATAAAAATGGAAACTTTAACGAGGTCGTTTTTTATTTTAGTCTCTCGGGTTGATTGTTTTAAACTCTTTTGTTTGTTTTAAATTGTAGCAAGGAAAATGAAATGATGATAGGTTGACTAGGTTAAACTGATATCTATTTATAGAAATCTGTTCTCAAGAGTGTGGTATGATGGGTATTAAAAAAGAATCAATGAGGTTGACCTGTATCAAAAATTGTTTCCATATTTCCATACGTACATATTTGAATTAGATTCTTGTCTGTGAGTGATATATAAACAAAATTAGAATATGTATTCACGATTTAAGTTGTTTTGCCGTGCTTAATGAATTCATGAAGCAAATATTTCAATGATTTACGAAAATAGTAAGAATGTTGATGCGAAATGACATCAGTTGCTGAAAGTAGTTGACTTCACTTAACCAGTCTTAAATGGACTCAAACCTCCAGCGTTGTTTTTTTACAAAGACTTGGTATTAGAGTGTTTTGTCAGATTTCTTTCTTCCAAAGCATATCTATGAATTGTAAAAAATTATGATATTTCTTTGCTGTCGGTTAAAAGCATTTCGCTTTCTCGTTTTGGCCTTGAAATCTTACTCCCGACACAGCTGAAGAAGTCGGCAAAACATGATGACTTATGACACTCGTAAAGTTCTCATCCTTCATTCCCATGTTCAGTACAGCATGCATGTCGTATTATCTCACGGTTGACCGTTTTCTTTCGGCTATCAACTTAAACCCCACTCTTCTCCTTTTTCTACAACAATATACCGTCGATCTGTACGTGTAAACTTTTCGGTCTTGACCTTGAAAGTGTATTTATTAAAGCAGTTTGCGCCTAGGGGTATGTGACGATAAATCAATGTTTCACTTTTCGTTATGCTCTGATCTCTTAAAAGTTAGTTATATCAATGGTCATCAAAACTTAAACCTAGACTCAACTCTTTCGTTGGAAAATGTTATCTAATTCAAAACCTAATGCACTTATCCCATTTTCAAAAAAAAAACTTACCTTGTTTCACTTGTAATTATTCCAACCGAATCCGCCTAAGAAATTAGGTCAATATTATTCCAAATTAATTCAGTAAACGTTAATGAAACCGACTCTGCAATACACATGACCGGAAAATCGTTATTTCCTCACTTAAAGCAGAAGCCACGTTGCAACGTTCTTAAGAAAACTAAAAAAAACCTTAGCCACTTCATTTGGAAAAACCCATGCGCAGCACAAAAAATTTGCATATGCACGACAACATTTCAAATCCCAGCAAAAAATATCAAACAACCATTTGAAAACATCGAACTATTTATTGCAATTCTAATCACCGTCAGGGGCGCGGACAAAAATACATTTGAAATTCGCGCACGAAAAAGAAAACAAATCCATTCGACCTGCCAACGACCCAAGTCGAACAAGAAGGGCCGGACTGACAAACGGTAGCGTTCTCAGTAGAGAAAAAACTTGCAATACAGCAGAAGGCATTGATTTACAGCGTCAGTCTGTACACAGTCAATGGGTAAAAAGGTGTCAACGGATTTTGGCCTGTGGAGCACTACCAATGGCTAAAATTAGATCACAGGAAGGCAATCGGAGCTGACCTAAACTATAATCAGTGCATGGCGTGTGGTTATATTAGATTAGGACAGACCATGGGAGGAAGGAGAAGAAAATCCACATTAAGTTGACAAATGCAGTGTTTACCTAAAAATATCGAAAGAACGAAACCTATATTCGATGCTAGTTCGCGCACTCGGTGTATGTCGAAACTCTTTCAATTCAATTTGCTATGCAGAAAATAAATAGAAAAAAAAAAAAAAAACTGAAACCCGGTCAAGCGTATAGCAACCCTTTAAAGGGGGAGCCAAACTCTTGTGCTTCCATCTAAACATAGCTTTCATGGCTTCAACGACTCTTTTAAGCAACTGACTGCAAAATAGTTTTTAGTCACGCAAGGACTCGACGGATTGGAATAAACGAGTTTCTATTTTGTTTCTTTTTTTTCTGTACTCGTTTCGGTTCTATCCACCTAGTTTAGGACGTTTACGGTGTCCCAAGTTGAAATTCGTTCTGGTAAATTGGCACTGAATTGAATGAATTTCTGGAATTCGAACGATACTAAGAAAATAATATCGGACATGTCCTTGGGTTGACGTATGCTGGTGACCTTCATTCGTGTTTTGCACGGGCGATGGGCAATTTGGGGTGGGATTTATAATTCACATGGCGCGGAATGGTATTTGGTTTTTTTTTTTTTGGGTTTTGAATAAACTGCTGAAGGGGTATGTATTTCCTTTGTGTTTCGAAGGAAACGAGGACAGTTTAGACACTGTAATGTGGCAATAACGAACAGGAAGCATTTTGTTACAAAAGCTGACAGGTGGGAGAGGGTAGTATTGTATTAAATGTGTTTTTGTTTTTTGCGGTTATTGTAGTCCTTCTTAGATATTTACATGCACTCTTTTCGATGTGAGTCCTTACTTAAGAGTTGAAATTATCTACATCTTTTACTTCTCAAACAATTTCTTTTCTCAAAACACGTGTCAGCTGGCAACTTTACTCCATTAAAATGCAAAAAAATGGCTGTTTTTAGCACCATGATGCTAAAAAGTGCACCCACATGTTTCTAATGGTTGCCACTATCCATCTGTAGTCGGAAGCGATGGCTCGATAAAACACCAAATTCTGATGTGGAAGCTTCCACCCAACTATCGGTTTAAGCTAAAAACAACGTGTCTACAAATTAATGCATCGTTCGTATGCGACTCGTGATTTTCAAATTCAAACGAAAACAAACGACCAGTCATGGCTGAGTTATAAAATCTGAATGTTGCTGAATACGTCATATATTTTCGGGTAGAGTAGCACTGACAATCTTATTTTATTTGTTTGTTACGGGTGACGTTTTTGAAGCTCATCGTAAAGTAAGACCAATGACAATTGTGGTCTTGCTAATTGACACAAAGAAGGTGAGGGACAGCAGAACTACATTTTTGTAGGGTTGTCTGATCGAAAAATTTAGTTGGAACATTTGAAATCTTTAGCACAGTGAACTGCTTGCTAATTTTTCCGATATTTTGATGAAGTAGCGGATAGTTGAAGAATGAATGAATGGTTTCTTTGTAGAGTAATAAAACTTACGATTTTGCTTTCATGTGACTTTGATGCCTTAAAACCAGTAATGGATCGGACGTGACCTCCTTTGATAGCTCGGGACTATGAATAATTCATGTCATGGTTATGTGTGTCCATGACGAGGGGAGAGTAACATTTTTGTACAATTCATGAAATGACCTTTGAGAAGCCTACCAGAGAAGTTTGTTCAAGAAAATGGTATTGTGGGTGTCCGGTTTCTTGTTGCAGTCGGATGTGGTCAATCGATCTTAATCTTTTTACATAGACATAAATCAATTAACAACTAGTTTTTGTGAGTGGAGTGAAAATTGTCAACACTCTCTATTGTGAATCATCGAACCAGTTGCTTGTTTGTTCTAAAAGACTTTTAAAAAAACTTCTCTGGCTGAGCTGTTAAATTGTATTTATGATGTTCAAATCTTTTGTCTGAGGTCGTAGTTGTTTTTTTTTTTTGGAATGTTGCGCAATAAAAATTGCTTCTTTCTCTTATCGTGCGATAAAATAAAAATAAATAAAAACAAATATTTTCAATTAACTTATCTATAATGCATGTAAAATTAGATATTCAAATACATTTGAATTATGACTATAAAAATTCGTGTACAAAATTCTTAGCTTCTAACGTGGCTTCGATGTTGACTTGATTCTCTTTAGCTCGGCTGCATATGATGAAGTAGTTGTAAGTGGACATCAGCTCCAATGAATGCGTGTAAAAGAGAAAACAAAATCATTAATTTTCACTTGAAAGTAAATTTCAAATATTTGTTTTAAAAGAAAAATCAATATGTATTTTTACACCTTGAACTACAACTAAATAAAACTAAATGCATTTAACTATTAGTTTGAATTTCTTTCACTTTTATTTTTATCAAGAAAAATTGTATTGAATTTTTTTGAAATACTCATTATTCATTCTTCTTTGTATTTATAATATTTATAATTATTGTAATTATAATTTCATTCCATTTTTAATAACTAGTTTTTTTTGTTTTGTTTTGAAGTTACTACTAAACTTATTTTTTGTTTTATTAAGTAAATTACAAATTACACTTCATTTAAATCATGTAATTGATGATTTTGTTTACTCATACATACATACTTCCATATATTTTTATTCTTTAAAAAAAGTCTTTGTGCTGTTTTCATTATATTTAAATTTCATATACATATATAATTTTTTTGTAATTGTCTATTTTTTGTTTTCTTTTAAAATTGTATGTAAGTAGTTTGTTTTTGTTTTTTTCTTCTTGTAATGCTAGACGATTTATTTCTATTCACAAATTTTTTTTATTTAATTTATTTACCTAAAATTTGGGTTTTAGTTTATAATAGTTGGTTTCGCTAATGTTGTCAAAGTTTGTTTTTTTCAATATTAGCGGGTTAAGTGTGAATTCGAATTTTATTCTCTTAAAATTAACTGTTTTCTATGCTTAGTCTAATCGAATGGAAAAAACGTATTTATAATATGTATATATCTATATGTCTTTTAAAAATGTTTTTTTTTTCTTATCTTAATCAACTGTATTTGATGTTTTGTAAGTGATTGAATGAAAAAAAATGAATTTCGTAGAAGAAAGAGGCATCATTTATTATTATTTTTACATTTAATTTAAATGTTATTGTGTGATGTTCTGTAAAAAATCGTTTTAAAAATAATTGATAATAATGTAATAATTAGAATTATATTATTTATTTTGGTAATTGTAGTATATTTATTTTTATTTTATTTTTTCAAGTTTCTACAAATATTTCTTTCAACCTGTAGAGATTTGTCTTTCTTATATCTTACGTTACTGTTGAGTGTTTTTCATTTTTCTCAAAAATTTATTGTGTTTCTTATAATGAAAATTCTTTGAAACATTGTTTAAGTAATTATTTAATAGGTTATCTATTTGCAGTCGGTTTTTGTTTTTATTTTCCTAGTTTTCAAGTTTTATTTTTATATATATTTTTTTTTAATTGTTTATTTTTTCTTTGTAGTACATTACTTTGGTTTTATTTTTTTATTGACAATGTTGTGCTGAATTTAGCGTAAAAAATTAACTTAATTTAAACTAATCCTTAAAGGTTACTGGTTTATTTGTATTTTGTTTGCTTGTAAAAATCTGTGAGTGATTGAATGAATCTATTTTAGTGAATTTCGAAATATTTTTGTTTTTTTTTTCGCTTTAATGATACATATCAAATCGCTTGGCTATATGCTTCTACTTGGTTTTTAAACTGCGAACTGTGGAAGCCTTCCGAAGAAACAATTAACTAAATCTATAGCGTGGAATTTTTTTTTTAGTTCCGAGAACAAGATTGAATTTTTTTTTTTAATATAATTATTTTCTTGCAAAAATGTTGACAAAGAAAAAAAGATTAAAAGTAATAATAATTTCTAAACTAATTTTCCTATAGTAAAACTAAAGCGTTTTTGTAAGTTAGGCTTTGCGCGATAGAGTTTCTATGGAGGTGAATTAAGAATGTACTTTGTTATTCCACTTCCAGAGAGATAATATTTTTTTTTTCTTCGCGTTTAGTATTCCTTATAAAAACTGTTTTCAAAAATTGCGTCAATTATTCAATCTGCTTATACTTAATAAACCTTGAAATACATAATTTTTGTTAAAAAAAAAATTAATTTAAATTAATATTTATGAAGAGAAAGTTTATGATATCTTACTTACCGGCAGTGATGCAATATGTATGCTGTGAATCATAATTTTCATCATCTGAAACATGAGTTTGGTTTGCCAGTAATCAGTATTTTAAAAGTTGGAATTCTCGGCAGTCGCATAGCTAAGAAATAAGATTCTATGTTGATCCAATGAGATTGGCATTCAAGTAGATTGCTGAATCTGAACCGGAAACATAGCTGATTCATGTATTCTCGAGGAAGTTTCTTAGAAAAGGATTTTGAAATCATTTGATGAATGAAACAAATTTCATTCGAAACCAATTATCGTTTTGCTGTGAACAGAATCTACACTGAACAGATAGGATTACCTATCACGCATCAGAAGATGGATCGTAGAGGGTATCACAAAAGATGAACTAGAAAGCAACGAATTTCAACTAGTAGACTTAAAATTATATAGCCAGGCGCTTGAAACAGTTACCATACTTTCCTGTGGTACCCAAATAAATATATTTCTTGCTGCAATAAATTGTATTTCATTTGATAAAAATTATGATTCACACTACAAAATGTGATGAACCATGCAATAAAAAATGTAAAAAAAGGAGGTTTGTGATTGACGGTGACATCATGCAGTAAAAGAAGTTAAAAATTTAATAAAAAAAAAAGAATTTCATATTAAATGACCAATCGGAATAGAGAAGATGTATAAAGATTTAAGGATTCGACTACATGCGTTCATAATAATATGGAAAGACAATGTGCAAAATGTTGAGAAGGAAAAACAAAACAAAATTAAATTTGAAAGTGTATGTACTTTTTTTTTTTAAGGAAATGCATATCTTGCCGTATTCGTTTTTAAAAATGGAGAACTATATATATTTTTTTAAGTAACAAAATGCATTTCAAACAAATTATTGTAGAAAAAAGTGCAAGTGATAGTTATTAAATGTAGACGTAAAAAAAAGTATTATTGTAAATATATATATTTTTGTTGGTCTTTGATTTTGTATATATTTTTTGTATACATACTTTAAGAAATCCGTTTTCGTAATAGGTGCTGGGTAGGATTTTCTTTGTATTCAATGCGTCGCTTACTAAAAAATAACTTTTATAATGGACGTTGACAAACTGTGCAACATCAGAATTTTATCGTAAAAACATTTTCTTATTTTTTTATTATTTTATTTTGCTTAAAACAATTATCTTTTTATGGTTATTTACGGCTTTGAATATATATATATATATATACTTGTTCTCATATAAATAACCCATTGCACTATATGGGGATTTTATTAAAAATAAATTAGGATTTCAAGGGAAACAAGAGGGATTTATGGCCATTTTAAGTTGTGAAAAACTATTAATGAAAAATCATAAAAAAATGTAATGCTACTGAGTTCTGTTTTTTTTTATGAGTGAACAGAGGTGAGAAAATTGAAAGAAATGAAAAAATAAATATAAATGAAATATTGTCTTTAAGTACCTGGGTAGCTCTCTACCGATTTCATGTAACGTGAACGATTTCCGTATTATCAAAATGATTGTGTGAATGTATATTTCTTTAATACAACAATGAATTTGCACTACAAATGAAACATAAAAATGACTTTTGTGAACTCTTTACGAAAAGAGGCTGAACACTTTTGAGCTTGCGAAAGAAAAATCACAATTAATGTCGAATTTTATATATCAAGCTTTGATTAAAAAAAAAAAAAAACGCCCAATTAATAAAACTAGGCGAAGACCATTTGGAAGGAGCAATGAGTTTGACTTGAATTGGTCGGCTTCAAGAGAGCCAAGTCTTCAATCGATTCCCATCGTGTAATACATAATGTGAGTCTTTTGAAGCTCTTAGAGCACTCAAATCAAATTGCAAAACTGCCTTACTCTTCAAAGCTCAATTATTAGGACGCACACAATCCTTCAATAACTTTCGTTTGTGTAAAGATATGAATAAAATGCTAAGTTTTCCAGCCTCCTGACATTAAGTTTGAAAAAAAATCAAATTATTAAAAAGATTAACATCCCACTCCATAGAAAATCAACAATCGTGCCCAAAATAGCCCTTATAAGTGTATATTGCTAGAATGCAATTTTTAAAAATTTAGTTTTTAATAGAAAAGTGAAGAAGATTTTTTTATACGAATAACTTTGTATTTCTAAATTTAAATTTATTCATTTATTTTTTTTTATTTTATTTTATTATTCAACCAACAAACAAAATAAATTATATTTTACAGAATACCTACCACGAATTGTATGTTGGTTGAATGCAATGCAAACAAAATTTTCTCTGCCCTTGTGTATAACACAAAGACGAAATTTAATTTAAATTTAATCATTCATTAATCAATTCAATTTAAATTTGGTTTTGCTACTAAACTCACTTTCAACTAACAGTTGAATTTAATTAAATATTTTCTCAGTTAATTTGTGGTTTAATAAAAATTAATTTTGACCCCAATGTACCTATATATTAAATTTTATTAATTTTTATTTCTTTTGTTTTAAACGATATTGTTTTATATTTTTCTCTTTTTATATTTTCTTTTTTTTATCTTTAAAATATATATCACAGTCATGCTGCTGATAATAGTATTGGTTTTAATTTTTGATTTAAATTAAATTTAAAAAATATAAAATAATCATTTCTTTTCGTCATTATTTAAATAGGATTTAATTTGAAAGTTTTGCTTTAAAGGAAACTAAGAAAAAAATGAAAAAAAAAGAAGAAACAATTTCGGTAAAAATAAAATACGTTTTATTTTCTCGTACTTCAATTTCGTTTTTTTTTTGTTTACTTTAAATTTCGAATAAAAATTACAATAGTTTTTTGTTTTTTTTTTTTAAATAACTATTTAAGTAGGGGGAGAGAAGATTTTCATTTTTAAAAACGTGTTTATATTTATACATAATTTTTTATTAATATTAATAATTATTATTAATTTTGTTTTATGTAACTAGATGAGGAAAAGTGTACGAATTTTTCAGTTTTTTTTTTGTTTTTCATTTAAAGTTTTATTAAATGTATTGCCTTTTTTACCATTATATATGCTATGAATTTAAATAGTTATATTAAATTTAATGATTAATGATATTTTGTTTTTTATTTAATGCAAATATTTTTTGTTTGCTATAATACTCTCGCTAAGGATAAAAGAGAATTGTATTTATTTCCCCGGAGATCACCAGTTAAATAAAAACAATTATCTTTTAGTAATGTCTTTGCGATTTATGTACTCTTATTTATTTAGAATTATGGCTTTTTCGTTTTTCATATATAAGAAAAATGTTTTCTTTTCGAAAAAATTAAGAAAATTTTAAATCAAAAAATTAGTTACTATATTTTTATTTAAATTTGATTTACCTATGTTGTTGTGAATTTTGTTTACTTATTTATTTACTGACTTAATGAATGTTTATCTTCTTTGTTTTTTTTTTGATGGGGTTAGGTGTGAGATGTGATCATGGGGAGGGAGGGGAGGCTATGTGTGTTTTGGAACTATATTTAATATTTTCTTTCTTCTAATACTCACTTTTACACTTTTAATTTATCGTTTTTGGCGAAAAACAAAAAGGAAACTGATATTTAAAATAATATAGATAGAAGTGAACTACTATAGTACAAAGGAGAATTTGAAAAAAAAAAAAAAAGTCATTCTAAACGGTTCACAATGGTCTTTCTGTGCTATCATGTATGGGTTTGAGATTTTCATTTGTTTGGCTGTTGATAATATATTTTTTATATTCAAAGAAAATTCTGATTTATCTATCGCACAAGATTTACAATGAATAGACAAATAGGCTGTAACTGAAAAATATAAATTCTTTGATTGTGTGTGAAGTTTTATTTTTCATTCGATTTTTAGAATTTTTTTTTGGTTTATTATGTTTGGTGTAGGGATTTTTTTTTTTAAGTTTAAATATTTAGCTTTATTTTTAGTATTTATTTTGGGGGATAAATGTGTTTGTTGCGTGTCTCGTTATATTAAATACTAAAAATGCTGTTTGTTGGTGATTAGAGGATCTCTTGCTGGACATGTTGTGGTGAATATATTTACATGTTTAAATAATTAATTCAACTGAAATAATAGTATCAAAAAATAGTAGTAAACTATTCACCACGAACAAAATTCCAGGAATAAATCGAATAACCATTACTTATCGAAATTGTATCAACACGCAGATATTATTGCTCGCAACCAATTTTTTCTGTCGCTTTCATGCCATTTTTTTGGTTTTTTGTTTTCTTCAATTATTCCACTATTTTCATTTTTCTTTTACCTATTATAGTTACCTATTTCGTTAACATTCTTTCATTTAAGATCTATCGAGTTAAATTATGTTACAAAATGTTTTACTCCTTACGTTTCCATTTACTTGGGTTATTTCTATTGGTTTTGTAGTTTAGTTTAGAAAGTGAGATTAAGTTTTTGTATTATTATAAGTGATTTTTATTTTTATTTGATGTGAAGTATTGTTTTTGGAAAGTGTTTTTTTCTGTTACCTGTTTTATCACGTTAAGTGTAGTTTTGTAGCGTTTTTGGTAATTTTTTTTACTAGCTTCTACTATTACTTGGAATTTTATTTATTATTTATTGTAAAAAATTAAAACGGCAGTTATGTTAATTCGCGGAAACCTTTATCCGAAAATATGTTTCAAAAGAGAGAAAAAAAAAATGTTATTGGCTCTTTATGTTTTGCTGGATGTTCGTAAGGATAGAATGAACCGGAAAGAAACGGCCTGCTGTTAGGAATTTTAAACTCTTATTTAAAATGAAATATGGCTCTTTTCAAATTAATCTATCCGTGAACTAAAATGTTTAATCTTTGTTTCTTCTCTGATATTCCAAAAGAAGATTGTCCACACTTTTGAATTCAAACGCTCTCGGCTGCAGTTTATTTTTGCTGCAGCATACCTCTTTAGAGTTATTACAAGCAAATTTTTCAAATCCAAACAGAGGTAGTGAAATTAAGTCGAGTTTCAAATGAAATTTTCGAAGAGCAATTTTCAAAATTGAATACATATTTTGAGCCGGTATTCATCGAAATTTCGAAAGTATAAAGACGCCTAAGAAAGCGAGTGCGAGTATATACACATATATTTCTTTTATTCCTAATTTGATACCTAAACTTTTTCGGGTTGTTATTTAAGTTTAACTATGTACACGTTTTTTTCTTCTTTTTATTAGCTATCGTCCTTCTATTCTTTTTAACTTTTCACTTAGTGTTCAAAAGCGGTTTGCTTTTATGTTTGTTCTTTAAAATAAGGATTGTATTATTATTTTTTTTTTTTGTATATTTTTCTGAATTTTTTTTTCGATTTTTTTGCGATTTTTTTTTTTTATTTTTTTGTATTTTTTGTGAATTAATAGAAAATATCTTTTTCGGTACAAAATGAAAATAGTGTGAGTGTATTGTAATTTGTGTTCTCCGTGTTGATTTTTTTTGTCTGATTATTATATTTTTTAGAGGTTTGTCTTTTGTTTATTTATACCTTTTTGTTTAAATTAATTTAATTATTTTTTTGTTAAATTTTTGCTGTTGAAAAATTTCATTTTTTTTTGTTTGTTTTTCATTTAATAAGTTTCGATATTAATTTAATAATTAACAAATTGATTTTATGATAAAACCAATAACAATAACCTCTCTCATATGGCTACGAGACAATAATATGTGGTGCTGAAAGTAATACAGCTATTGTGGCTAATATTGTGAACATTGTGAATATGATAAGGCACAGTCTGTCAACGACCATAGCTGCGAATTTCCAATCATTGGCAATGTCATTGTCCTCGTCTTCTTTACGGAGCTGTTGTTGATTTTTGTTTTTATATTTTTATTATTTATAGTTTATAGTGATTTATACAAAAAAAGAAAAGGAGAAAGAAAAAAAACAAAATCGATTTTTTGATAATATTTCTCTGAAAGAATTGTTTTTTCTAAATAATTAGTTACTAATGAAAGAGATTTTGGGAGAATGTCATGCACAAATTTTTATATTTTACACCTAAGTTTAAGAGTTTAAGAACGCTTGAATAAAAATAAGCACTTCTTTGGAGATAGGTTGAAAACATTCAGAGAAAAAAAACTAAATGTGTATTACTTGCGGTCACAAACTTTAAATAAAATTCATGTCGGTTTAAGGAATCTATTTTGTATCTGTAATGGCAAACGAATAAACTTACCTGATCTGTTATGAAACGGATCTCTTTCAGAATCAACCCTAGTTCATATTCCGTTGAGGATTTCATACATGTGTGATGCGTTACGGCGTCCGGCATTCGTGTACTGCCGATTGGTCCGATGCTACCGTCATCACCTTGACTGCAAAGTCTCCATATAAATTGCTGAATTTTTCCATTTATTTTAAATGAATTATCCTTACCCGTATACAGTTCTATAAAATGCAGTATTATGTGGCAGTGTTCCCCCTGGAGTCATTGGTCTGCAATTATGCCGAAAATCATCATCGATATCCAGCACATTTGCGAGTAACGATTTTGAGGATCTAAAACAGAGGATTTATAGAAAATTATTTAAATCTATTGCAAATATGGTTTACCTCTCTTTGAGTTCCACATCGGAAAGT
This sequence comes from Criorhina ranunculi, assembly GCA_951813785.1. Taxonomy (NCBI): domain Eukaryota; kingdom Metazoa; phylum Arthropoda; class Insecta; order Diptera; family Syrphidae; genus Criorhina; species Criorhina ranunculi. The sequence continues at coordinate 62,176,474 of OX638384.1, read as the reverse complement.
ATTTGGTGTTTCCTTTCGGATGATGTATCAGAACACGGTGTTGGTGGAAAAGTTTTCAATGATAATTCCCTACCGGGTCGAGTCATTCGTAGAAGCCATGGTAGCCAGTATAAAAATATGATGCGTATCTGTATAGTGAATATTTAATTAGAACAGAAGTAATATTCGAAAAGTAATTTATCAAATCTATTTGGACGAGAGGAATCATTGAAATATGTACGTGCAAAGGGTCAATGTCTGGGTTGGTACTAGTTTTCTAGGCCAACGACGGGATGAGATCATCCATTATTTCTTTTAGGAAATGGAAGATAAATCATGCGAATTTGTAAAGTTAGACTGCTCCATCTTAGAATCATAGATGAAAACTGAGTGTCCTTAGGTCATGAATATTTTCCACAGGAAGAATGAGTTATATATTGCTTTTCATTTGATATGCTTTTGGCATACAAATTTTTCGCTTAATGTTTAGGTAGACGATTTATTTTAATGGTTGTAGTTGCTGATTTTATTGATAGATTGCAGACATCCTATGTACATCGTGTATTGATTTGTTTGAGTAAAATATGTTTTGAAAGTCCTTTTGAAACTTTTCAACATATTCTACACAAGTTGGGCAAAAATTCAAGTCAAACAAACTTCATGGTTGAAAATCAATTTTTTTTAATGTAATCACCTCCCTTGTCAGCAGTCCTTGGAATTGATAAATGGCTACCCCGTCGCAGGAGTACTTTTCTAATAATTTTTCAAACTGTCAAAACCACACAGAAAAATAATTTAATTCACCGAAATACATCGAACGAACCTGCAACAGTTGCACCATTGTTTTAGCACAGGGAGCCAAAATTCCTCTTCCACCGTGCACAATTGACATAAATCAATCTTTTTTTCCACTACGATTCCCTCATGCTCCATTTCTCTCGTTTGAACCCGCCGCCGCCCGTTGCCGCTCAACATATTGCATTTTTCACACTTATTCTGACCCATTTATCAACGACAATTGCAATGAGACGAAGGTACATACAAACTCACAAAAGACATTCACGTACGTACGCTGTCGGTCTCTCTTTCTTTGGGCAAATAAATTCCAGAAGGAGGACATTTGGTTTTTATCTGTCAACAAATTGAGATTAATAGTATTCTATTGAATTGATCCCGTTTTGTATGTCTCTTATTGGTCGGTCTCCAAATTCGAATGGAAATATTAATTTTTAAAATAAAAATCCATGCGGAGTAATTTTTTTTTTTTTGCTTTTTAGTAAATTGATATCCTTTTTGCATGGATTTTGGTATCACATCAACATATCCTTTATTATTATTCTACGGTGAGGTAGAGCGCCGGTATCAATTCGATTTCGAATTGAATGGGAAACAAGCAGCTAATCCATTAGATCACATTCATGCATGTACGAGTTCATGTGCATGTTAACTGATTTGATCCTTATGAATAAAGGATTGCATTTCATTTTTTTCTGTCTTTTCGTTCGGATGGAAGGGACCAGATTATCCAATTACTGCTTCTGTTGCGGTATTTTTCTCATATTAGATTTCTAATATAAAATGATAGGGATTTTGTATACACAATAGATGCGTCCTTGTTTGGTTGTAGTGTTGTTATATGCAGGAAAGAAAACTTGTCTCGGTTCTTTGCATTCGCATCGATTTCTGGAAAGGACGATGACGATGGATTTAAGCGATATGGATATGGATGCTGTATGTGTGTATATTTGTTTGCCAATTGATCCCTCATATGGAGAATACAGAACGCTCACATTTCACAGATAATATTATGCACGCACATATCCTGAAGCGGAAGGAATGGTGCAATCGCTTGAAGTGATGTAGTTCTTGTTATATCACTGGAGGAACTCCACCAATACCTGGTTTAATGCATCGCCATCGTCCTTACGTGGAGAGCTCGCATAACGTCGGGGTATTTCTCTGTTTGCTTTTGCTGATGTGGCTGTCAGTTGATGGTGGATGGCGATGCCTGGTGCGATTGTGTCCTGGAGTCAATTGTGAATTTTAAGCGTAAATGTTTTTACGGGGTCAAAGGACTTTTGTTTGTTTGGTTGCGTTGGGTGGGTGTAAGCAATTTGAATAGTAGTTGTATTTCGGTAACGATAATAATCACTGAAATGAATTTACACTTTGAGGTTTTAGTAGATTAATTCGCTTTTAACTGTACGAGGATTAAATTGTTTAGTCTCAATGGGAGGGAAGATTTTTTACCATTTTGGTTGACAAAGACAAAGACAATAGTGGGAGCCCTTAACCACTCTTCTTCATTCTTAAACACGCTGCTCAATTCACTTTTGGTCCACAATTAAATTTGGGTGACAGCAAAGCTAGAAATTTCAAATCATTTTGCTAGAGTTATGCTTGACCAAGCTCATTCAATTTTTGTGAGCCTCCTCTTTCAATTGGGGGGTGCCGACTTTTGCATGTCGGTATACATAAAATTCTTTTCAATAAAATCTTCACCAACAACGGCATTCATCTGTTGAAAAGGTCAAACAGCCATAACCAGACCAAAATGCCACTTCCGAAACAACTTAAATTTTCAATTATTTTCCGGTTGCATAATTCACATTCAATGATTTCCCCTACACCAGTGAACGTGTTTATTTTATATTCGATTTCCCCTTCAAGCCCTGATCCCCATCGATAGCAGTTAATATCATAACAAATAATTAAAAGGGATTTACTGTGCGGAAAAAAAAACGAAAATGAAAAATCGAGGACGAAAACTTACCCATTTGGACATTTCATGAGTATTAGCGTTTCGATGATGATAATTTAATATTAATATCGTTGACACAACGGATGACGCTACCATAAACATTATGCAATTGAAATATGTACCTGCATACAAAAAGAATTCAAAAGTTAATATAAAACCACAAATAGTATCTGGAATTCATTCATATTTTACCTAAAAGTGGAACAGCATCGGATGTCGCGGGCATCGTTTCTGCTACCATATTAAGGAAGACAGTAAGTGAGAGAAGAATTGTTACACCTGTGGGCGGAAAAAACAAAATTTCAACATTAATTACATATTTATCCTGCAACACACTTGAAAGTGCATTGAAACTGGGTCACAGGCAATTAGCAAGTTAGCAGAACTGAGCTGTGAGTCAAGGTTCATACCTATTTGGCTAATGTAGTATCAAAATCGGAATTGGAGCAATTACTCGAATAATTTCAACCTCGGGGGTTGGTAAATGCATGCCACTGGAAATATCGGTAGTGGTACAGGGAGGTCTGTCTTTTTTTCCCCTTTCTGTGGATAAACTTGAGAGGGTATTGCCTGAGTTGGTAAAATTGTGTGGCGAAACAGTTGACATCTTACATAAATATTTACTTAGGTATTGGATAAACCTGCTTTGTATAAACGCTTTAAGTTAGTGCTTTAGCAATTAAGAGGTTTAAGGATGATTTTGTTGTAAGTTCTACTTTATTCATAAGTAGATCATGCATGTTGGTTGACATTGCAAAGGATTTCAACCTTGCGGTCATATGAAATTTGTAGGTTCGAAAGTTTTCGGTTCAAATACCAATACCAACGGAAAGCTTTTTTGAACAGACACTAATAAAACAAATTAAATGTATCTTTAAACTCATAACTCACAAGTCGGTAGCTATTATTTTAAAATGTTCCCTGGTATTTTCATCCCATCCACTACAAATGAAAAAGAAAACACCGCGCCCAATTTGATTTCAGTTTAAAAATGCATCGCGAAACCCTTATGCGCTACATGCCTCCAGGCTCCAGTACAGCTCGTGAATTTTATTATCCTTGCTCGTGCCAAATGCATTGGCATTTCACGAAAGTAAGAAAACATTTCGCATTTTTGATGTGCAGCAACGGCACATTTTCCTCCCTTTATTTGTTTATTCTATTTTCGACAATTTTGTTACCTTCCACTCTGTCGAACGATGTTAGATGATGGGCGAAGCAACAAAAATAAAAGGACCAAACCAGGAATTTGTGCTTTTGGAATGTGCTCAATATGTTCGTGCTGATTGTATGAGAAGTGCAAATATTGACAAGTTTTCCCCTTCAAAAAATTTGCCGCAAAGGAGATGATGTCCTTCGCCTTCTGCTCAGTTGGTGGTAAATTATTAAAGAGCACTTCTCGCAGCACAAGGACTAAAGTGTGCTGCAAGGATGCCTGCAATTCTGTGTTTATTTAAGTTTAAATGCAATTTTAAATTGTTCACCAGAGGTATAATTGTCATGGAGTCATCATGTATCCTTTCAAGTAATTAAGTGTAAAAGCAAAAATAATTGCGCTGTGTCTTTCTTCATAAAAATATTTTTGCTGTTGACTCAGCTGCAGGATGGTGATCAAATTTATCGATGAAATGCATCAGCACAAAATGTTAAACCAAAAACTGTGTGAAACTCGCGTCCTCCATAAAGCTATGTGTGTGTAGCATCATCACTTTTGCCTCTCAACTGCTGCATTCAATTGGTTGCAGGAATGCAATTGCCAATTTAAATTGCTTAAGTACCTCATATATTTAACTTGGTGGGGGTAAATAGGATCATCGATGAAAGGACTTGTTTTTTTTTTCTTCTACTTTCGTATTATGAAATGAATTTCAGAAATGGATCTGTGTGCGCAAATAGTAAAAAAAATGCTCTTTTTCTTCATCTCTTCCTATCGGAGTCATGGTTTGTCTTCGAGGGATAAAACTTTTTGGGTAAAACTCTTTCAAATGTAACTTTCAAGTTTCAATAAAACCAAACGAAAGCAATCTAAACCAACTTATTTGTTAAAAGTGGATAACTTTAGGAAGAAGATACTCTTAAAGTTTGTTCTCAACTGCAACGAGTTCAATTAGCAATTGGACGAGGGATAATAAAATGCTTTTGTGTGATGAGATAATGCATATTTACAAACCTAATGATAATTTCTCTCCCGAATCTGGAGGCAGTGTGAATCCCAGCAATGCCATTGATGCAATTAGAACACACGGAATAATTAAATTAAAAAAATAATATAACGTTCGTCGACGAATAATGATGGCGAAAGTAATATCGATATACGGCTCCGGGCAGCAATTATAGTAGATTTCGTTACGTTTGCCAGGTACACCTGTGAAAGAAAATGAAAAATTTTAATGTTATTAGTTTAAAATTTTAAAACAAAATTCTCATTATCTATCTCCCACTGGAGCATGACAAAAATCAGATACAGCTCGCTTTAACAGGCTTCGAAATTTGGAGTTTTTGGGTATCGAAATGAAACTTTTGGAACCAATTTACAATACAAACGTGCAGGTGTGGAGGTAATCGTTACCATTTTTGCTAGATAGACTGTAAACAGACAGACAAATTGGTTTAAATAAAGTCTTCAGTTTAGAATATATCCTGGAAGTCCTTTAGCCAAGTTGAAATGCAAGTTTGATTGAAAGGAATGTTGAATAGTTTTTTTTTGCAAAGTTCCGGCTTATTATTATTATTTTCTACCGGTTTGGCACGATTTTATGCATTTTAAAGCTACGCTCTCATAGCCCGCACATAATTGCTAATTACACAAGTTCGTATAAACCAAATTTGAACTCCGCAGAAAAGTTCTGAATAAAGCGCAGTGAATAAAATTAAATTAATGAAACTTTTTTGGTGCGATGAAAAAGTTTTCCTAAGTTTCGAACGAATTTTATTTTTGCATCGCTTCTACCCTGCGGTGCTTGTGCAAGGCTCCGTCTCTTGCAAGTGAACCTAATAAAGCTGAAATGTTCATGTCTTTAAACGACTTTCGACAAACAACAAACATTACTTCCACGATGTAGTGTGGTCGTCGCAAAACATACCAACCGCCATTTCACACTCTATGCGTTTAACTTAGTCTTAGCTTATATAAGTTGGGTACCACTTTGGTGTTTGTATGTGTGTGTAAAGGCAGCGAAAAGTCCACAAGAATCTGTAATTCCTTTGTCTTAAAATACCAATGTACACAATGTGGGTGGGGGACAAGAAACACTTTATGGAACTTGAGTGCTTCTAAATGGGACGTTCTAGTGAACTTAAGAGACGATTCTGGACTGCAAGTGACTTTAAATTTAGATTTTTAGGCTAAACGAAGTATGCAATGCAATTAATAGGAAGAATGCAACTCCCCGAATATCTTGTTCTGAACAGCTGTTCTAAGTTCTAAGTCATATACTCCTTTCTTTCTGTTTGCGCCAGCTGTCTAGTCATCGCACAATCCACTCGTGTATGTTGGGCTGTTTAGAAATTGAAGTTGGAAAGAGGATGGGTGGTTTCTTAAATATGCAAAGAAACACTGCGGGAGGTCTTAAGCAGATGCTGCATTCTGTTGGTGAGTGGTGGACATGTTTTTTTCTCGTCTGTATTCTCATTTTCATAATTAGAATTTCGTTTTAAGGACACACAATAAGGTGCATAGTCTACCCAATCCGAAGTAGGTTTGTCATGAAGAACAATTTAATTAAATCACGAAAAGCTGAAGATTTAGCTGACTTGCATGCAAATGCTGACGACATTTTTCTTTCGTTTTTCCAATGAAACATAGAAATCGATTTATTTGTGACAAAGGAGAGAAATTGTCCTTTTATTTGGGGTGTAGGCGGAGATCTTGCAAATGCAAATCCTGTTGACAAAAGGATTTGAGAGAAGTTCTTCGTCATAGTGATTCCGAAAATAGCAGTGGAATAAGTGAATTTGTGAGAATTTGAACATATTCATGAGGGGGGTACACATATAGAGAGCAACGACGAAGTCAGGTGCATTCATGTGACTGATAGTTCTTATAGGGCGGCGGTGCCTAAGGATAGATGACAGAAAAAGGGATTGGAATTCTATAGTATGTATACCCTTTCGAGTGGCACTAATTTGACTGAACGATTGTTTGTAATTTTCATCAATAGACAGACGGAGAGCAAAAGGGAACTTTTTGAATTGGAAACTGAGGATAAGAGGAATCAGATGTTTTACTTTTTTTTGTAGAATTTTCGACAGATTCTCATTTCCATAGTTAGTTTAAGAGATATAAGAAAAGTTTGTCTAACTTTTGAATCGGGGTTGCATTACATGTGACAGATTGGTGGAGTTATCTGGATTCTTCTTCATTGAACTTCAATAAGGCCAATGACATATATTTAAATATTTTCGCGATTGTTGGACCGATGAGGATCGTGGTATTAACAGTATCCAGTCTAGTATTTTGTCATTAATTCATTCAAATGGCACTTCGAAATAATAGCACGCCCCTCATCATCAACGAGTGATTCAAAAATTTCCAATAAAATCTTTATCCATGTCACGACCGACCCACTTGGCTGAGTAATAAATTGGCCATATGAGAGCGAAAATTGCACGATAAGTGATCCTTCTCGAATGCACCCTATCCAAGCCATGCACTCTCACAGTCACATACATAACTTTCCATTAAGTCTCAATCCCAAACAGGAAAGTGGAAAACCCACCATTCACCAAACATCGTATATCGTACTTGTTGCAATTTCGAACAAATTAATTTTTATGAACCCCAGCGCAGTGGGATTAAGAAAAAAAAAAAAAAAAAAAACAGGATACATACCCAGCAGCTCCCATTCACCATTGAGCACGTAACTACTGATATCTCCTCCGGTCTCATCTTGCAATTGTAAATCCAGCTACACATCCCGATAGATGTACAAGATATGGCATACAACGAAAATGACATAAAAAAGGGAGACGATAAAAATAAAGGATAATATTATACTCGTCCGCCAACGTATAGGCAAAGTTCAAACCTGAAAGCCATCATAGGTCCAGCTGCCGAATTTCATTTCGCATCGTTGGTCATCGAACGGAAACCATGTTATGTCGATTTTGCATGTCGATTTGAATATGCCAGGCGGCACATACAGACACGATCCGTTGCTGCGAACAACAACATTCGTTTGATATGTCCCATCGAAACCTTCGTCCGCACTATTATACATCAGGACATCCGGTTTCCATATCCGATGTGGTGGTATACGTAAATCCTTCACACCGCCATAGTCTGATGTGTTCCATCTAAGATTCATATCGTTCCATTCCTATTTGGTTCGTTTGTACGCCCCCGCATCAGCGTCAGATCATACACATTGTATATATTTTTGGTTGTGTCGTCGTGTGTTTGCATATGTTCACACAGGAGGTTTGAAGGGTTGAAGAACGATGTGTTTTTTGTTCGTGTTTTATCGTTCGTTGATTTCCATATTCGATGATGTTTGAGGTTGTTGTGTTTTTTGTTGTCGTTGTGATAAATGATGAAATGGAAATACACACGGGAGAGATGCAAATATTAAAAAGAGGGAGAAATATCAAATAAAAAAGGCATATTCCTGGATAAAGGGATGCTAAAAAAAGGATAACTGGGTATGTTTATTATTTCATGTCCATGATTTATTAATTTTCTGTTGCTGTGTGAGTTTTTTGAAGGTTTTCTCATATTTTTCGTTCGCTTGACATTCGCTACTGCCTGCTTTAACTAGGATATTTTTGGTTTATATCTTTTTGAGGGTTATGCAGTGGGGAATTGTGGTTTACATATTAGGAGGGGGGATGTGAGCGGTTTAGGGGACAGTGACACTTACCAGTTTTAGCCAGACATTTGTGACGAGCAATTGGTTTTTTTCATCCTGCAAAAAAAAGGAAACAAAGTGAGGGAGAGAGCGATTACATTTTAATAGGAAAACTTGATAGCATACGCAATTGAATATGCGTTCTATCAGTTTGATTATAAATAACAATATGACTCGGGAGAATAGGAAGCTTTTGCGGTTTGAAATTATTATTTAGATGAGAAAAAAATATTACGTATGTATACGACATGGTAAAATAAATTTTTTGTAAAATTAAAAAAAAATTCCACTTCAATACGAGTGGGTTATAAAGAACACTCAACTTGAGTTGTGTTCATTCAATCGACTTATTTATTCAAGGAAAGTGTTTCTCAAGATGTGACGATGTATGGGTGGTTGAAATAACATCAACCACAAGCGATAAATGACACAAGGATGACTTATTTTAAGCTCCACATAAAGGATAAACTATATAAAAATTTAACTTCATTCATAACCTACATTTGCAAGGACTATATGTAGGTTCATATGTATGAATATTCACCACATGAATCATTGAAATGCAAACTGGGATAAAAAAAAAAAAATTAATTCCAACATCACAAGAAAGGAGAGGAAAAACCATTCCAACCAACTGCGGAACTGACCTAATTTCCCTAACGGAAAAGTCGTCTAATACTTGCATAGAAGGGTGAAAGGATACTTCTTCATTTCATGATGAGAGTGAGCGAGATACCGACGTCATATAGGAAATGAAGAGAGCCCACAAAAATTATATCCGCATTACAGAGTCGATTGCGGATTTTTTACGACCCTAGATGACTATACTGAAGTGGATGTTACTACAATCATGCATGTGTGCAGATAATGTCCTTGATATTTGCTTTTTTTTTTTTGGCAGGCGTTTTGTACATTTTTCCCCAAATTTATAAGATTATAGTACTTGGTGAGGAGGATTATAGCCTTTGAATCGGGTTTTTAATACGAACACTTGAAAGTAAATGGGAAGTAAATATTTTGAGAGTACTAATCCTGAAATTGACATCGTAAAGAACAGAGTTTGTAGGAATAAGCAAATAAAAAATACATTTAAGAGAATCTGCATTTAGTAACTCAACCGAAAATAGTTTCTAAATTATCTAGAGAATGGTGTATTCTATAAAAGATAACAACTCTACCATCGAAAGTATTGCTTCAGACAACTTCTCAATAAAGTGACACATCAAACAGTTTGTCTCCTGACAAAGCTGTCAGCAACAGCACTGCTACCCTTAACATCCAACATTCTACTCGGGACAAATTTAATATTTCACTTTGGTGCTCTATTAAATCACTTCAGCCATCCCTAGCAAGGGTAGTCTAACCAGATTATGTCAAATCTATCAATTTGCCGCTAACTGCATCACGAAGCTAAAAAGCCAAAACGCCAACGGCTGTCTGTTCAATAAACGACAAATTGTGTTTGCTTGGATGCTGCATTGATTAAAAGTGCTTAATGGAGAATGGGACATGACACCCGTTTTATAGCTGCTGTTGCAGAGCCATCAATACACACATGAAGCTGTTTTCGGGCGAAAAAAAAGAACAATTTTGTTGGCAACATCTTGTGTCACACAAAATAGGAAAATGGCACAACAAAAAAGTGGAGGCAGAGTCAACAAAATGTCCTTGGCGTTATACATATATAAATATTCGTATATAATGATGATCCATGCCTAAGGTGCTTCGTCACTCTTAATGCGTCTCAAAAGTCTCATCAACAGGGCGTCAGTTTGGCGACAAATTGCAATATTTATGAAATTCATATGCAAATTTCCACGTAGCAAGAGATCTAAAAAAGGAGCAAGGTGGCACATAAGAAACGTAAACGAATGAAAGGCGAATGAATTTTAAATAAACGAAACTGAGCGGATTACGACCTCTACTGTCTGTCATCTTCCCAGGGTTCATGACTGAGTTCATGGAACTCTACCACACATCTATCGATACTAATTTCCAAGTCTAATTTCATTTACCCCATAGCGTGTTGCTTGAAAATTCTACAACTCATCCTGCACATTCACACACATACACACCGAGAAATGTAGAGATCCTTTCCTCTAGGGAATGCAGTTTTGAATATTTTGAAAGAGCCAGGAAGTCAGCCCTTCCCCGTTTGGCTCATAAATCCATCCACCTCAGACAAACTACAGTTTATAATATGCCGTGTGCCGTGTGCATTGAAAATCCACTGATCCACGGCATGTTGGAAGAACCCCCTTAAGATTCATTTATCACAGAAACTTTAAGTTAAATTAAACCCTATCGCATGTTAGCGGGAAATTTAAATGAGTTTTAGGATGGCAAAGGACTTGGGTAGTTCGGGTTATGACTTTGTAGTTTGTGTGTTGTATGATGCTTCGATGTTCTGTTCAGTTTAACTCGTTATGTTCGCTTAGTTTTATCGAATTCAATTTCTCCATTCTGTCATATCTTTTCAGATGGCTGCCACAAACATAAAATTGGTTTCTCTAGTCTTAGCAAAGTTACATTAAGGAAAATATGGTGAGGTATTGCCATTTGAAGTCAATGAATTCTAGAGCAATAGCAATCAGTAAATGGATTCGGCAAATTAATATGTAATGGCAAGGATGTCAATTTCAATACAGAAATGTGCTTTCATGTAAAATGCTTAAGAACTTATGTGATTTTTACAATCCTATCTACCAGAAGGTATGGGACTTGAAGGTGCATTTATAGAACGTCTACCGGATCACCTGTCTGTCATTTAAATTGTACGGTTTTAGAAAAAGAAAACCATACAATCACCTTCTATCTCCACTTTTCATAAGCGAGAAGGTCTTCCTTGTTTTCTTCATGGAAAAAAGGCATAAATATGTATAAAACTTGTTTTATAGATTAACAGGCATAAACAGTCGTCCGTCCTAATGAATATGAACAAGTACCAACTTACACACGTGTTCACTCACTCTTATCTGTTTCCCAACCCACGAAGCTAGTCATATTCGCAAACAGTTGACACTGTATCCCTGGAATCGCTGCTCGTTTCACTCTCTACTGTGCCCTCTGCTCCCTTTAATTTTCTTCCTAGTCATCATCGCCATGGACTCAAACATCTCTGAGGGTAGGTAGAATGCAAATAGATTGACATTATCTATTTGTCGGTGTGGCTTGTATGTACACATACGATGCAGTCTCCCTCTTCTTCTTATTCATCCCGATTCTGTGGCACAGTCTCATGTGTGTCGTCTTCTTCACGTTGTGTCGCGGTGTAGCAGGTTTAACAAGAACATGAGGTGAATCTTTCGGTGAAGATATAATTAAAATATCCTCCAACAGAGTATATACGTGTGCGGGTTATTTTCCACCCATTTCGTACTTCCGTTCAAGTGTTCCATGGTAACTCTTGCAACAGTTGGATGCTGCACAGTACGGGTGGTGGTGTGCTTTGCAATAAAATGAAACCCCTACTCCTCAATAGCTCCCTAACGGACGACGACGTAAGGAATTGCTTTTAATTTGTGAATGTCAATGACCTTCTTCCCGTTCTCCGCTCCGAATGAGGCACAGGGGACCCGGTTTGCTTGCGACTGACTATTCAACTCCCATTCGTCGCGTGGGCGTTGAACAGGGGTGTGAAATTGATACTCGTGTGAAAATGCTGTTAAATTTTCAGGCGCGTATTTCCTTTTTTCTTTACCGACGATGTGAAACTTTTCCGGAAAAGTTGCAAAAAAGTTGGATGAGAAGTTGAGTATTTAGTGTGTGGTTGTTGGAGCAAGAAAGGATTTAAGAAAATTTCTAAATGGTTGAAGGGTTTTTCTTTGAAAGTGGGGAAACATTTTTGTTTCGTAATGAAATTAAATTAGAGGAAAACTTGCAATTTTTTTCGAATTGACAGGTTGCCGCCCTAGCGAAGAGAATGAAATCGCTAACTATAGCAAGTACAAGGAACTGAAAGTGAACACAAGTTGCGGAATTAGTATTTTATTAGAGAAGTACATTTGTCCATGTACAGTACAATTCATGTTGCTAACATAGATTCTGCAAAAGGTTGCTCCTCATGCAAATGAAATTGTGTGCTTCCAACAATGCAAAGGACTTTTTCAACATCATAATGTCATGGACGCCTTGCAGAATGATTTAATTGCCTCAAATAGGAGACTTAACATCAACGAATGCCAGGCTAACCTTGACATGAAATGCTCCACCTACGGTTTAAGGATAATGTCGCCAGTTTATTTTTGTTTGTGTGCAAAGTCAAAACTGCAAAGAATGTATGCCACTTGCGTTTATGAACCTACTCAAGACAAGACCTTTTGAAATCTCACAATAAGCACCTCTTTACTCAATAACATGCACTTATTCCTAATTTTCAACGTTATGCGCGATAAAATCCTTGATTTCACCACTCGTATACACAGCTTAACCTCCTTGCCAAACGTAACATCTCATGACATAATCCTCCTCCAACCAAGATGGCAACGATGAACATCGTCTGTCTTCATGTGTTATTGTTGTACCCTGTGGAAAAGCCAAATTGTCTTGCTCATTTTACCAGTCAAGGATTCCAGCAGCTAAAAGCTACCAAGGTATGACACAACGACGCCCAACGTGACTTATTAAAATGAATTTCCTTAACAATTATAACGGTGCAACCCAAGGAGCTACTTCTCTGGATAAATCTACATCCGCTCTAGGGATGCATTCACCATTGTTTTGCTCTAAACGGAAAGATTAGTCACTTCTGTGCTCGTCTCTAGCTCTCTCTGTGTGTCTGAATATGCAAGAGAAAGGGATCTTCATGGCGGCGGCGATTAACTTGGGTGCATTCAATTTTGTGCAGTTCCAGTTGTGCATGGGGGTATGAGAAGATGGAAGGAAGGAAGGAAATATTTCATTCCTTTGGGAAGAAAATTGAAAATTAAAATTTGATGCACTTTTTGTTGCTGAAGAATGGCATTTGGTTCTGAGGAGTACCGGAGCAACAAGCACCAAAAGTAGAATCAAAGGCATTAGCCGAAGGATCAAAAGATTTCATGGAATAGGGTTGAGAGTAAAGGAATCTATTTTGTTAACAAATCCCTGAAAGTAGCTCTTCGTGTGTGTGACAAAACCCAAAGGACTGTGCGCTAAGTAAATTTACATCCCTACCATTCCTTCCATCCTGCCCATCCCGTATAATCCAGAGAGAGATTCTACTGACACCAAATTGCTATGTAGGTTATGTTGGGTATCCTCTTTGTCGCAACAGCACTAATATACCCTCTCTTCCACTGAATATGACCCAGTTCTCGCCTAGTCACAAACACACTAACATATCAGTGAATCCTCCACTCGCTACGTTGTCCCCTGGGAAATACCCTCTGTGTGGTGCGCATTCACTGTGCGAGTGTGTTATTTACATTTGAACCCTTTTATTGCGATAGTAAGGTTCGGAATCCTGTAAATATACACTAGCAATGGAAGATGTGACGTGAGAACTGGGTAAATGGGATATGCATGCAAATTCTGGTGAGCATCCTGACCCGCCAGAGCGGGCAATAGATCTTCCATATAAGAAGTATAAACACATGCTCTCACACACACACCGTCACATCCATTGAATGCACTTTTATGAGAAGTTGCACAAGGAAAATGGATTCCCCAGTGATTCTGTTTACACTCTTCAATAGAGTGTTGATGCAAAGGTGTGTTGGTGTTTTCAGGACGAGAAAGTGAACCCAGTGACTGATAATTTTCTCTTTCAATGCAAATTTCAGTCACCCAACAACGAATACAGACTGCCAATAGCTAGCTGAAGAAGCAAATAGACCAGTACAGAGTTATCCTGATTTTATGGGTCACAACGGGGTGCATGCTGGCATGTGCAGTGATGGTTAAATTATCGTAATATTCAATGAGGGTTGTTTACACATGGGAATGGAAGAGTGGGACATATCCTTTTTATGGGACAGTTAACTTAAGAGTGTGACCCAACTTGGGTTGAAATGTGTGCTCAGATTTGCAGAGCTAAAAGCGAAAGTTTCATCGCATTTCGGGGGAAGATTTGCGATTCTGTTTGTGGCGAAACAACTGCTATCCGTTTTTTTTCTACACCATCAACTCTAAGACCATAAGTACGTAGAATTTGGCATCAACTTCAAAAAGTTTTTTAAGCTCCAACTCTACATATGCATGAGGATAAAGGTTGGGTTGAAAGCCACATATTTGTGTGTTACTATGCGGTAAAAGTATACAAAGCTGGACATTCCAGCAAACAAATTGCTGGGGATGCATTTTGGGCTAACGACCAGCAAAAATTCTCATTTTCATAAGCACGAATGTGGCATAGGCACTGAACTATTTGGTTTGTGTGCATTCTTAGTCCTCTTTCCCTTGTTTGCAAATCTGTTGGCAGCATCTTTTTCTCCCTAAGCCGAGTTAATGCATATTTTTCAACATCGGCAACGAAACAGAAATCACTGGCATGTACAAGTGCCTTTCTTATTTTTATTTTAATTTAATTTTGCCTCAAAAAAGAAGACATCCAACGATGAGAGAGAAAAAATCTCAAATTCCAATTACTCTGCAATTTTTTATCTCCTCGTCGTACATACATATGTCTGTAGTAGTTCTCTAGTTCGTGAAATGTTTATCTTTGCGTCCTTTCGTTCGTTGGCTGGTTCGTGTTTTTCTTTTGAACGAAAGTGGATATGGCAAATAAATTAGAAGATCCTTCTCGTGTAGTTAAGTGCAACAGAGTAAGGAGAAATGTGAAGTGGAAATGATGATATGATGATGGTTAAGATGAGTGTAAGATTGAATGAAATAGGAGTACTTTGCTTCACTCTATAGAGCTCGGGGAGCTGAGAATTATGTGTTCTGTGTGCATGTGAATAAAGATTGCTTTTGGCTTCTTGACTGACTTTGTGTTATCACAGTATACAGCTACTGTTTTAATTGTCCAGTGAAAGTTATTTCTTACTTTGACTGTGGGACTTTAAAATATGTTCTTTTCCTTCAGCTTAAAGCAGATTAAAGATGAAATCGAATCCTCCTTGTGTCACTATTTACACAAGTCTCTTTAACATTTTCAATTTATTATTCATCACGATGTCAATGACTGATGGCGCTCATAAAGAGCATACTCAAAATAAAAGGAAAAAAAGCTCCCAACGATTAAGTTTTCAATGGACCCAATAAACCCGGAAAGTATCCGTCTAAGTATCCTTCTTACCCAAGACCCTTTATCGACCAGCCCACCCCGTCGTAATATAATTAAAACTATAAACCTCATGCCCTGCATAAATCCCAAATGTTAAGGAAAAAATGCCAGAAATTCCTCATCCTTTTCAATGTTGTTTTGTGCAGACAGATAAAAAAACAAAAAAAAAACCCTTCGAAGGACTTAACGTCAACAGCCAGTCGAACGAACTTGTCATTTATCTTTTTGTCTTTTCTCTCTCTCTCTCTCACTCTGTCTTTCTCTGATTTCAATGTTTGAACAAAAGCTGAGTTGATGAAGGCGCGGCTCCCAAGATTGACGGTTCTTAAATAAACTTCAACCCTACCACCAGAGATTCACTTGTTAGAGTAGCCTTGCGATGGGACAAGGAAGTCCTTTAATGAGTTTCTCCTCAATCTAATATTCTTTGTCGGCTTTGCTTTCCTATATCTTCGACTACAGTTATCTATATTTTCTCTGTTGAAGTTAAAGATTCTTTTTAATCGACTCTTGTCTGCACTGTCGTATTAACGCTAGTGAAGAGTTATTATTTCAAGTTTCCGGGTGTTCGGAACCAGGAAATGAAATAGGAATTTATTATTCTTGCAATCGGTTGCACTCGTCTTCTGGTCGAGGATTAAAGTTTGATTAATCGGTTTTCAATTTATACTTACGACATCTATTATCTGCATTAGTGTTAATCCAAAACTTAATTGTAAGGGATCCGATTCATTAAGTACCGGTCGTTCGAGAGTGTTATATGGATCTAATAGATCGTGTAAGAGTTTCTTTTCATGATATCCTGCTATACAAACTGCAATGAGAATAAAAAGTTAATTTGGAATTAGTTAAATATTCAAAGTTCAAGGTTATTTATTTAAAACAAATAAATTATCCCATATTGACAGGTAGGGGATAACTTAAAATTTAAAACTGGCAATATTTTTGTATTTCTTTTTTGAAAATATGTTGGCAACCATCAACTGTCAAATCAATTTCATTCTGCTTTCAAGTTTTGAACGGCAAGAAACATTTTCAATTCCCTTCTCCTGTGACACCACATTGAAAAGACATCTTTAGACTTCAACTTGCCTGGCAGCAGGTGGAACACTCATTCCAACAATGGAGGCCAATCGAATAAGGGCGAAAGAGTGAGGGAAGATTTAGAGGTTTACAGAATGTGAAAGGCATTTAGACTTTCAGCATGGGTTGTGTTTGCCTTCATCTCTGCGTTCTCTGTTTTTTTTTTTTACATTTCAATTTGATTTATGTCAATTTTCTCTATGCAAGCACACTATCACAGAACCATATACACCATTGATTTCCAGCTGCAAAATCCTTCGTGTCCTCAATATGTTCCAACGCGCTGTAAAATTTGTTCGAAACGGAAGCATTGCTGTTGATTTGCGGGTTTTTACTTGTGTTCTGTGCTTCGCATTTCAACACTTCCACTGACCTGTTTTGTTGGCAAATCTTTCAACATCATGCCACTAACACATTGAAAGAACTCTTCCAAGAAGAACAAGGAAGTGATGAATGGTCAACCGTGCCAGAATGAGAGAAGCGGCCTAATGACAGATTCTGTTTAAAGGTGCATTTACTTTCTGCCATGCAAATGAAATGAAGATAATGGTGGAATGTTCCTTGTTGGGAACAAGGATCGTTCTCGACCTGGAAAATTTACGACCATTGCAGGGTGCAATTTATTATTTCATTTATTCCCTTTTCGAAAGTGGTTTCGGGAAATGTTATCCCCACTTGAAAGTGCGAAGAAATACAAAAAGAATGTCCGATTAAAATTATTGCCCTTTTCGAGTTTCAGACAACGGTAGGGTAGCCAGAAATAATTTTCGAAAAAAAGCACTGGTCTCCACCGTTTTGTGGTTGACCTTAGGGGCGAAACAGTTTGTAGAATGAATTGCATTTCAGTGGGGCAAAGAAGTTAAAAAAAAAAAAACTTAAATTGCCTGACCCAGCTCGGAGAGGTTGTTGCGGTCCTGCGGTCATATTTTATAGTTCAAGAGGTTGATGGTAGTTTTTTTGTAAACGGTAGGAACTCCACGAAGAATTATTGATGCTGGAAATCATTAAAAAACTGCTGGTTACTTGAATAGAAGAGTGATAGAGTCCGAGTTTAGTTTTGTACTTTTAATTTCTTGTTTTGCTTTTTTAAATTCTAACGTATCACATCGAACGAGAATTTCAACCCTTAGATATTGTCCAAAAATGATTTTCATTCCAAAATGTTTGTAAATGAAATCGTCTAACACATTTAATTGCACAAAATATTCCAACGTCGTATTAATGTTCAAACAAGCTCTGTATATTGTCACGACAGATCAAATTTAAGGTTTTCCTCAAAAAAGATGTATAAAAACTGTCTGCAAAGTTCTCGGTTTCAGAACCAAAATATATTACGCTCTTAACACAAATACACAGGCATATCCACTCCGCTTGTGTAATCACTTTCTGTCTTTCTATTGTTGCAATTAAATCCTTTCCTCTTAAATCTTCCCATCACATCCTACTTATTTAAAAAGCCCCACACTATATCTATGTGTTTGTGTATTGCTCAGTTTGGTATCATCCTCTTCCACCTTAATTAACTTGACAATTTAAATTCCAAATTATTTTACCAAGCTCCTAAAGAAAACATCCTTTTACGTAAAATAAAGGAGTAGTCCTCACACACATGGATTCAGGAAAGAGAAGGAAATTCTCTGCACTCTAGATAAACAAAGTTTTTTTTTTGGTATGTGTTTTGTTTTTTGTTGTGCTTGTTGTTGTTGTTGTTGTCATCTACAAGAGATACTTTCGTTAACCACAAAGTTCCCTGCACATTCCCCCCCTTTTATCATAGTGGCACTTGATCCTGTACTAAATAAGGACATAAGAACATGCTCGCCATTCTGAACGCAAACATGTTGATAATCTAAAACGGAATCCACTGTCATCCCTCTGGTTTATCCTTTCTGGTGTAACATACAGTGGGTGGTTAAACTGCATCTTCTACCTCCAAGTCATGACGAGAGAGAGAGAAAAAAAAAGTGCAACATCACTGCTTGTTCATTTATAAAATCGTAATCGATTTTTCACTGTACCACCACTCCCCATCCCCTTCTCGTAAAGAGGATAAACAATTTTCACAATGGAGCGCACAATAATTTTCACCGTGGAAAAGGATAACTCCTCGGCTTGTTGTTGTTGGCATTTGTTGTATCACGTGTGTGTTATGTACCCTCCTTACCTTCGAAGTTTTTCATTGTCTTAGAATAAAAAAAGAAAAAAAATCGACAAGAAGAAACAGAAACGGAAAAGAAAATGGGGAAAGAATGTTGCCACTGCTTGGGTTCTTTGGTCTCCTTGGGGAAATTTATTTTTCACCTTAGCACCGTTTACTTTAACTTACTTCGTACAATTATTTTACCCTTATAATCGTTTGGAGAGATATATTGAAGTATTTTTTTTTTGTTTACTTAGTTTACTTAGTGATTGCGGGTGGGCTGTGAATGGGCGGAAACAGCTTCGATAGGGTGGTGTAATAAATTTTAATGAAGAAATTCACTAAGCTATTATATGTGCGGTTTTCAATAGGAAATTGTTTAGGGCTGGAAACAGTGGGAGGTTTATGTATTCTATTCAGTTTTTGATCTGTAATGAGTTTCATGTCGATTGTCGTATACAATTTTGGGGACGATTTATAGAGGTGGTAAATAATGAAATCACAATTAAGATGTTTTGATGTGATATGGTAGTTTTAAAGGAAATTGGCTAGAGATTAAAAAGTAATTTGAGAGTAACAACAAATTTACAGATCCTGCTAAAGTATGCTTTAGCGTAGAGCAACAACGAGCCAATTTTTCATTCATCATTTAGTGTTTTATTGCTGCAAAAAAATATAACTAAATTCATCATAGATCCTTTTCAAACTGCATCATTACAATATGCATAAATGTATGAATTTCCAGGATTAAAAGCAACTCAACGATAATTCTGTGTGCATTAGTACATATAAGCCCACCATTAACGACCACTCGTGATTACTTTTTCGTCTCTTTTCCATTTCAGTCTATGGTGAGCTTTGTCATATTTCATCACTAAAACGTTGCTTTCCCATCAACTCTCCCTCGCTGTCTGGTGCTTATAATCCATCACATGCAAAAACTGTTGTTACAAATTAAAATTAAAATGTGTACCCATGGCCTGAAAGTGTTATTTTTAGATCTCTCTAAAATTTTAGCTCGTCCTTCGCTTGAAATATTTCTCCCTCCTGAAAATATTGCAACAAGCAACGTGCTTGATATCCCATGAGACATGGGTGAAAGGATATTTAACACCCGTTACCCTGACCGCCGCCGTGCCGCCAAGTACATACTTTAAAATAATAGCCGCGATCTACAAATGAAGTGCAGGGGTGGGTTTTTTTTTTTTTTCTGTGTGCTACGTGCTCTCTTGTGCTTCTCAATTTTTACAATTAATATCCATTGAGACTGTCCATGATGGCCAGCGGGTTGGGGAGTTGAAAGGACCCACACATGTCGATAGAACGCAAATGAGTGCGCGGTCGAATGAGCATCGGTAGAATGCCAGTTACCCCACCACCAAAGTGCCGAGCCTAAAATAAACGTAAAATGAACACCGCTGACCTACTCGCGAACCCACTGGCCTGGTCTGCTGTCGGTGGCGGTGATGGTGGATGGTTCAATTTACAGTGACCACAGCTGAGGATAATTTAGTTAGGATAGAAGGAAAAAGTGTTTGAAAAAGCGGGTTACAACCCTTGTAAAATTAAGCAAATCAAAAACTGTAAAAAAAAAAAATAGAATGTAAAAATTACACACCAGTACACTTTTAGCCCTAAGGATTAACATAGATTCTCGTCCTTCCCTGGAAACAATGAAATTCGTTATCCTGAATGTTAAAAGTTTCGTCCTGCATGTGCATTTTGCATACCGACCATCCCGAGAAAAAGCGAAAAAAAAGAAAGGAAAAACGCTTGAATCCAGCGCAAAGAAGGAGATATGCAGGGTGTTGCAAAAATCAATAATAATGCTTTTAATTCAACTCCAGTCTGTTTGATTTCGCCTTTTTTTTTTTTTCTTTCTTTGTGGAGGGAGTGTAATTTGTGTGTGTCTGCGGGGGTGATGTGGCTTTCCCATCCTTCCGTTTAAGCGTGTTTTTTGTTCTTGTTTTTCATCAGCAGCCCATGGAACAGATGCTGTTTCCAAATTTAGACTCAATAGCTTTCGAGAAGAGTCGGCTTATGGGGGTGGGTGAGCGAATTTGAAAGACTTCCTGGAATGAGGAGTGAAATGGATGGAGGTTTTTCACAAAGTAATTGGAACGTTTATTTGTTTTTTTCTTTTTTGCTCCTTTTTGCTTTGGATGCATCCGTTTAAAGTGGTGTTTCGCAATAAAAGCACACAAACTGAGCTATTTTCGAATCGAATTGCAATTTGCTTTAAAAGGGGATTTTTGCCTTGTGGTTGATGGCATGTTGTTGGCTACCAAAGAAAAACATTGGAGTGTTTATTGGCGTAATATGGATTTTTATTTGATTGCGAAAACGCAATAAATCAGCCTTTTTTTTTAATTACTAACTTTTGTTCAGACACTGTTGGATTTACAATACTTGGGCATAGTTATAGAATACAATATGTAGTTCTATTTCTTCTTTTCTTGCTTAAAACATTTAGAAACTACCCTGAGAAAGAGAAATTAAATATGAATTTCTTCTCATTTTTTTACACTCAAAGCTAATGACAGACTCTCCTTGACAAGTACCCTCAGCCTGTTTAAGCACTTCAAAAAGAAATGAATTATCCAATTGCAGATGGACACTTCCTTGAGTCTCATTATAATCCTGAACCTGTCTCAGTGTACACTCATCACGTCAACCAAGCCATTGTCCTCTGTAGTGTATGTGTGTAGTATTATTGTAATACTTGCTATATAAACATAAACACATTCTCATATGCATCCACTTGACTGCATAAACAGTCAGCACAAATGACAGTTAGCCCTCAGGCTATGCTAAATCCATGTTGAGGCAGAGGGTATAGTGCTCCCAGCTAAGCCATTGACTTCGTCCTTCCAACCTGTGGAGCTGTGCTTATTATGCGAACATTTGCATTTGTATTCGATTCTGTTGGTGAATGCAATGCAATGAATCGCAACATGTTGCCAGCGTTCATTCACAACATTTGGTCACACATGTCTCAAGAAGTTACCGGAAAAAGTTTAAAATTAAAAAAAAAATGTCTTGATTTTTACCACCACAAAAGCAAAATAGAAATTAGGGGCGCAACATTTGTCACGTAAGTGGTTTACCGAAAACAAATTTTTAAACCGTCATATGCTGCCCGACTGACGCCACACTTCCTTTATGAGCACAACGTGCACTCGAGTATCACATAAATCATTAATCTCTGGAAACTCTATAGAGTGAGTTCCGAAAATATTTTCTCTTTTATTTATTTTACTTTAACTTCTTTTACGCGCCTCATAAAAGGAGCAGAAAAATCCCGACAACAACGACAAAAAAATCATTCGAAAGCAATGAAAAACGTGAGCTCCTGGGCTGTATGTATGTGTGTGTACACTAGTGTTTTCTGAAGTTCGATTCATGGTTGCGATATGGGGGTCTATTGAAGTTGGTCTGAATAACACCCAGAGACTAAATGAAAGTCATCCTAGGAAAAGTACTATGCTGCCAAACCCATGTCCTTGCCCGATGTCTTCAATTTAGTTCGTGATAATTTGAGAAGTCACTGGATAAAGTTTTCTGGTCGATTGATTTTGGGCGTTGGGTGGATTGCTTTCTGTCGATAAATTATTAGAATCTGAAGGAGGGGCGTTTGACATTACCAACGCTAACCGACGTTTATTTCTGCTCCCTGTTACTCATAGATTTGCAAGAATAATCCCAGAGAAGATGTAATAGAAAGTTTGACTTTCTTTTTCAAGGACCTCGTGGCAGCGATGTCAATGTGGATGTGGGGGTGAGAACAATTGTTTGTTTCACTGATTTTCTAATCTTCCATTGAAGAACATGTTTGTGTCAAATGGATGTTATTTGTTTGTTTTGTCATCTATCCACTTGCTATCAACGAAGACAATCTGTTATCGTCGAAGTAATATTTGGTCGTTTTTTTTTTTGTCAAGAAAGCTCCGGAGATCGAAAAGTAACAACAATAAAAGACCTAATATCGAACAAAACCCATCCGTATTTGATTCCGTTGACTCATGTATGACAGGTCCTTTACATTTTTCCAATGATGGCCATAAACTATTTCCATTCCGGAAGCACGTATTCACACTCAGAGTGGGTCCTAGTGACATTTTTGAACCGAAATGAAATTTTAAAATCGCACGTTTAAGGAAGAAATAAAGCAATAGCGACGAAATAAAGAAGCGAGAATGGAGGAAAAAACAAATAAACGGTAGAGTAGTCCGCCCCATTATCCTACTTTGCATAGGATAATGATTCAAGAAAATTTCAACCATAAACCTTTCACGGAAAAGAACCGAAAAAATAACCAACATTACCATCGCCAGCATCTCCCTTCATTTTTTCAGCTCATTCATCCACCCTACGTAGGTATATGTATATGAATATCAGAGGGTGACAACAAGCCTGAGATGTGGAAATGTAAAATCTCCAAAAAAAAAAAAGGAAAGTAGAGAACAGATACATTTCGCCTGCTCGAATCGGACACATATAATCCCCAAGAGTGTGCATATTTTTCTTTCACAAACACATCACGTCCAATTGAGGTTTTCCCCCGAAAAGGACAAGCCAGGCGAAGGAGTCGCAGAGGTGCAAAAGGAAACGAAAAATTCTCTAGTATGGGCTACTTGGGATTTCCTTTGACGTCCTCGTTGTCGTTGTTGGATGCCTACATGATATCATGGTAGCAATGTCCCCTCTTTGTTTGGTGTGGTTGCTGCTCTGTAATTATTCGGGACTGCGGGTATTCGGTACGTGATGGTTGTTGGTGAGAGTTTTATTGTATCAGGTGTTATTTGTCTACAGCTGAACAGAAAGAATGAGAATTGGTTGCGGACCTGGTCATGTTCCAAGACTGCAGTAATACAAAATTAGGCTTTTCACCCCCAGAGGTGAATATTTTCTACTTTCCCTCGACCCCCTAAGGATGCTTAATTATTCGATAAAGAAAGTGGTCAATTAAAAAATTTACATCCCCCTGAGGATGAACTGAATGGAACAATCAACATTCAAGTTGAGAGGCAATTTGAAAACAGACAGTGAAACAGGGATGAAACTTTTAATTTTGTTTACTATTAATCTAACGAATTGAATGCGATGCGATCGGTGGGATGGGGATATAATTATTCCGTATCTAGATGGAATCAGAGGTGCAACTAAATTGTTTTCCTTAAATAAAAAAGGGATGCAGGATCTTGTTGAATTGTCAAGTTATCTTTAAGAAAAACTGAATAGGGAAATGATAAGCCAATTTGTCTTTATTGGTTTAATAACAATCTTTTTTAAAATGCATTTTGCTTAATGAAGGAGCAAGAAGGAGTGCATTTTAAATTAAATTTGTTAAGAATGTAAAGTACAAAATTAAATTGTAAACTTCCTTTATAAAGAACGTCTCTGTCAATTGTGCCTCTAACTAAGTTACATATACAACAAAAAGGACGAGCCAACAAAAATTAAAAAAAGAAGAGCTTCCTTCTGCAATATGTTCTGGTGAATAAACTCACAAGTGGCTTTTCGCCTTATTGTGTCCCGGCGTCGTCGTCTTCGTCGTTGTCATAGGACCCTTAGGCAAACGTTGTAAACATCCCGGCTCTCCATTGTACACTCGACATACAACTCCCAAAGGCAAGAAATGCATTTAGAAAAAAATTTAAAAAAAATAAAATAGACGACGTGCGACGTTTTTTCAATTGCAAAGTACTAATTGTTGTTGAGTCTTTTTCACTGGAAAAGTACGTACATATGTATATACTTTGTACTGGAATTGCATCTATTACAGCAGATTATTATTTTTTTTTCCTTCTGCAATTATGTAGAGGGTGTTAATTTAATTCGCTTCCATTCAAAAGGAAAAATTGGCTCGCTTCCAACAGCTGCAGCAACAAAATTTCTGCCGCGTACTTTGTTCATGTGTGTATTTTCTGTTAAAGGATTAGCATTAAATTTTTTCCTTTTTTTTTTAAAAGCATTTAAGCAGCATGTAGGAGGATAGTTTTTCTTGGCACGTTAGGAAATAAATTTCGTTGAAAGAACAACCACCGCGAGGAATAAAAGGATTAAAATTTGCAGAAAGAGGTGATTGAAAATGCTACAGCAGGGATTAAAGTTTTTAGGTGTCACTTGATGAATGATTACAATTGGTTATGCAGGTTATTTTTATAAGGAACTGAGTAAGTGAACTCACGTATAAGTGAACTCACGTCTCAGATGTTTTAAGGTACCTATTTTCGTATTGAATTCGAGCATGAAAAATATTTTTAAGGAAAAAAAAAACGCATACGCACCACTAAGACTGATTAATTGCATGGCAGAGCTCCTAATTTGGTGCCGAGAAATAGGAGGATTAAGAAAATCAGTGCTGAGGGAGCGATTAAATGGAAATTGGGGTGCCTACTTTGGGAAAGCCTTTCTGGAAATTAAAAGTCTTATGTAACTTAATGATGAGGTTTATAAAGAAATGCAGTGGAAATTTAAGGACAGGATTACTGCTTCTCTTCTACTTCGTCTAGCTGAAATCTTATAATGTAGTTGAAACGAAATTTTATACTCACATTTAGCAGATAAATTCAAGTAGATTAATAAAAATATCCATGAGTATTTATTAAGTCCGTAAATCCCTCGCTGTATCCGTACTAGTGGCGGCAGTGTTGTTGTAGCAGCTAAGGCAACAACTCTTATCGCAGATACTGAAGCCGGAATTAGACATTTGCTCCAGGATCTTCGAGGCGATGATACACATACCGTTGACGCTGATGCTGATGCTGCTGTTGCTACTCGAGATGAAGATGGCGTTGAGACTGTTGTTATTGTTGTAGATTGTGTTGCTTGTGTTATTGTGGTTGCTGTGATTGTAGGTGAATTGTGCGTGACTTTTCGTCGTCGTCGCGTTCGACGTTTACGTTCGTGCAGTCTTTCGTTTGAACAACAACTCACCCAATCGCCAACTGTTAGACTATGTCCCGCCGCTCCACTGTGTTCTCTTTTTTGAATATAGTATTTGTTATCGCTGTCGTTGTATGTTGAATTGTATCCCTCGCTGCTCCTTATTGGAATTTGTTGCTGCTGTTGTTCTTGTTGATTGTTTTCTACTACACTATGTTTACTATTACAAATACGGTTGTTATTATTATTGCTATTACTTAATACTGTGGTATTGTGCAAATGCTTATTGTTGCTGTTGTTGTTGTTTTTGCTAATACAACTATGGCTAGTGTTGCTGCTACTTCTACTGCTATTTCTGTTACTACTCCTACTGCTCTTGAGCAGTTCAGTTGGGTAGGTTTTTCTTCGCTTTGTGTAGTCACTGTAGTTATTGATGTTTTTAAAGTTGCTGTCATTGAAATTGTTGTTATTACTACTGCTGTTGGTTGCTGTTGTTGAGTATCTTGCTAAATTGGAAGTGGAAGTTGTTGCTGGGGTGTTGTAACTTATATTACTGCTTTTGCTGTTAATTGAAAATTTAAATAGTGCATCGTCATCGTCGGGCAACACCATATTTTCATGTGTATGTGTTGAGGTGTTAGTTATGACATGAACTACTAAATTTTTGTAGCGATATGGTTTTAACTTTGTTTTTTTTTTTCTTGCACAACAGTTTTGTGCTGAGTTTTGAGGATAAATCCGTTCGCACAAGCGACTCTATATGCATGTATCACCAAGGCATCTTGGATGTGCGAGTTATTTGGCGTGTTTCGATCAAGAAGCAGAGGTTTTTCCTTGTTTTTTTTTTGTTTCTTTTTTAGTACTATCCGGTTGTCAAGTATGAATTATTTGCTAAAACTTGTGCATAATTGACTGGAGATAGTGAAGTTCATCCTAGGGATCAGTAAAATCTCTGAGAATAACTAACGCCATTTTTTTGTTATCAATAAATTTTTGTCAGTAAATTTCCTTCATTCGATTTGCTGACAGATTACGCCTTATTCTGAAAAGAAAAATTTGCAAATTAATACAAGTTAAATAGAATTCTAAAAATAAATATATTTCTACTATATAGCCGATCCTCTCACTAGCTGATTGAATGACTGACTCTAGGAAACTTATTTCTTATGAACAAAAGTTCTTCACGTCACGAATTAATATACCCATACATTATATCTTTTAATTAAATTTACTGGCTTTCCCTTAGATCTGTTCTCCAAATCCTCACATTCATTCGAAAATTGCATGCTTATCCTACTTCCGAGCCATCAATATATTACACCAAAATCCCATCACTTAGCACTTCATGTTCGCCACATTAATCCCTCGATTTATTTTCGTTTCATTTGGGGCATTTCATTTTATTCTCATTCTTCATTGTTCTTCGCTTTCATTTAAAATGAACAGCGAACATGCAATGCTCTGGTCATTTGTTGGTGCTTTAACAGTTCTAATTACTTTATCCATTATCCTAGTGCTTGTTCGACTGCATACTCAATTAGAATATGTAAATTTTTCCTTTCATTATTTGAAGCTTGCGATAAGGAACATTTCGTCCTTTCTTTGCAATAAACTACGTTGCATTGTAAAATATGCAATGAAGTTGGAATTGATTAAGAAATAAAATATCTGTACATAGTTGAGAGGATAATGGAAAAATACCGATAATTTGATAACTCGAATTGGTTAGTTGGAGAAAAGTTTCCTTCTTTATACTTTCGCAAGTCCTTTTGTTAATTTCTTGAACTCATTTTGCCAATTGAAGGGATTTAGAAATTTATTCACCGCTCATGGTTCATGCTTTCAAAATCAACAAAAAAGAATTTGCAAATGGGACTTGGATATCTATAAGATTTGTTTTTTCCCACCCTTATTCTAACTCATCCTTTCCCTATATACGTGTGTATGTACATTGTAGTTGCCTTGTTTGACAATTTTTTTTTTCTTTTCTTTTTTTAGAGCTCACTTAACGTAACTAAAGGGCAATACCAAGCAGAAAAGGCGTCAATCAGAAGCAGTAGTAGTAGCATAGCAGGTAAGTAGAGGGTGAATTTTTGGGAATTTAGCTAAATGTGATTTGGGAAAACATGAAGAAGAAACAGAAAAAGATTTTCGCGATTTTTCTCTCTCTCTGTTCTTCCTCATTCTCTGTCTGTATTCTCATTCGTTTTGCCTTCATTTTTTATGAAATGTTTTGATCGTTAGGTATATTAAATTGAATCACATTCCCTCCCTCATAGAGAGAGTATGTGGTTGGGGAATAGTGATGGTCTTGTGGAAAGTGGGTTAATTTCGAGTGATAAAAATAACGTATCCGAAAAAATTAAGTTATGAATAAATAATAACGAGGAAGGAACGAGCAAATAAAGTAATTTCACAAATAACCAAAATAATCAGTACTCGGTGGTGATCATTTGTTTTTAATGTTATTGCCAAGCCCCGAATGGTATTGTTTATAAATTTTAAATATTTTAAGTGCTTGTTTTATTTCGGAAGAGAATCGGTTTGAGGTGGACAATATCACAAGGAAAGGAGGTGTGAATTTATAGACTTTTGAAGATTTTTATTGAATTAACTTTTGATAAGGATTAGGACTAGGTTTTGATCGTTTCCCATTCTTCTTTTTTAAACGTTCAAAAAACAAAAGTTGGTACATAGTTTTCTTTTGGCATTGAGAAGGTAGCAAGATAAAACTTTTAAAAGCTGTCTACGAAAAGGTTTTCACTTTCTTTGAGCACAATTAAAGTAACGTGTATCTTTATGACTTAAAGATACCGCCAACTGCTGCTCTTCATCAGAAAGAATTTTTTTTTCTGGGTTTTCAAAGAATTTTGTATCACTTTGAGTCCTTTAAGAGAACTCCTGTCAGATACACGCATGAATTGACACAATCCCATGACAAAAATTATAATTCTTTTCCATCGCAATTCCAACCTCACATTCCGCTAGAAAGACATAAACGAAGCAGAGGAAACCAAAGAATATGAAAACGCAACAGAAATCATTGAAACAAATTAGATCTAAGGAAAGGAAGCGTGAGAATATAGAGAAATTCGAATAAAGTGAGAAAGAAAGGAAAGCAAAAAAAAATGCACAAAAAATATATAAAAAGGAAAGAAATCATTATCCCTGAATTAATTTCACCCACTAACCTCATTTCATCCCGTGGGACCGCTGCTGCTGCAGCAATAAAACAAAATAACACCCATACTAGTACATGTGTACGTAATGTATAAACGAAATGATGAAAACGAAATCTTATAGGCATATAAACTGGCACACACACCGCGGTATGTAGTGTGTGCGAGTTTCACTCGCTCGCCAGGAGATGAATGAAATAAATAATGAGAGGAGCGCAAAAAGGCTGGCAAAAAGGATACACTCATGGTGTGTTACTTCAGAAAAAAAAAATTATACGATTGCTCGAGCTGCGCTACTGCTCCACATTACTTGCGCGCCAAACATGAGCATTTTCCATTCATTCATCCCCAGGACTTGATTGTCAGCCTGCTCTATGTGTATGTATGTGTACACACAGTGCTAGTAATATTTCAAAAAACAACTCTCTAGGGTGGTGGCTGCGCTGCTGGATGCTGCCTGCTGCCTGCTGCTCACCCACTCTCAATCGTGAACCCTGTATTGTGCTGACAGTAATAAAGAAGAACGATGTAAGGCAGTCGTACACACAAATACTTTGATAGAAAAAAAACCCACACATGTGCGTTTTTGTCTGTATTCAAATATTCCCAATGTTAGATAACGAGGCACGAAGAACGATATGATTTTTCGCAACAACAACAAAAAGAATGTTTTGTGAGCGAGTCGAGTCGAGTTGAGTTGTGTGGATAGACACTTTGGATTTAATGGAATGGAATGCATGTTGAAATTCTGGCCATTGAAAAGGGTTCACTGGGCGAATCAATGGATGACCAAAGGATAGATGTGCTCTGTGGGGTGAAAGAAATGAAGATGGTCATCGCGCATCCCTTCCATCATCCATTATGTCCATTTAGCTAAGCAAAATATATTTATAACTTTCAGATAACACACACATTCAGAGGATCGAGTGAAAGCGGGAGTTGTTAGGAATGTCCTTGTGCGGTGCATCCGCTTCTCCTTAGATTTTCTGTCCACAAGCTCTACAATACACCCAATATAGTTTCTGTAACTCATTATGATCGAGAATGGACAATA
Organism: Criorhina ranunculi; assembly: GCA_951813785.1. Taxonomy (NCBI): domain Eukaryota; kingdom Metazoa; phylum Arthropoda; class Insecta; order Diptera; family Syrphidae; genus Criorhina; species Criorhina ranunculi. The sequence continues at coordinate 62,146,337 of OX638384.1, read as the reverse complement.
TTATTGATTGCAAGAGCAGAGGGGTTTATCGTTGTTTTCACTTTGTTGTAGATGTATGGGAGCTGATATGGAATGGATGGTCGATTGTGTCCAGTTTTAGGGCACACTGTGAGTGGGAACACGTCGATGGTTGGCTCAACACCATCGACAGCACCACGTTGCTGACATTTCGACAGGCTAGTGGTAAAATTGTTGTGCGTTAGGGTTGCTTTTCTCCGAGAGTCTTAAGGTTGTACTTTCATATCAGCTATGGGATTTCTTAATTGGTAATTTGAGGATGGAAACAAGAACGATTAAGAGCAAATACTTGGGAAATTAATTATATTTTGTGGGTGACAGGGTGGCGAGTGGATGTATTTCTGCATGCTATGTCTACGTGCGTTTCATTGGCATGACATGACCAAATTAAGGCAACAAGAGAGACAGTCTAATTGAATCTAAATAATCTATTTTGGGAATCATTTCATTCCACTGATACTTACAGAAAGCGTTTGCTTTTTACTAAAAAGTTTCCTCATCACCTGATCGAATGATGCAAGAAAATCTCAACAGTTGTACAAGACACTTTGTCAGTTAAAAAAAAAAAACATGTCATTAGCTTAAACGTTAGTTTATCTAAGCTTTTTCAAACAGATGTTTTACATCTTTTCTCCCATTTGACAAAATCCCACATGGTTCCAGATAAAATTCAATTACGTAAGCTTTCTCTTTCCACAGCAAAGGTGTAAATTCGTACTCCAACTACTATCCTTTTCATAAAACTATAAGGATTAGAGTCTATGAAAAATACCAAACAAATAGTTGCATTGAAACTACAATATATGTACATATATCGATTAATCCCATCGTGCCTCATCACCATCAATTAGATTTGACGTGCGCTCCCGTATGTACAGTCAGGAAACGAGAATTTGCCCTTCGTAGGGGGTTAACAACATTAACAGGGAAATCCAGAGACTGTGACCAGGGGGAATAATCCTCAACTCGTCGCTGTTAAAAAAAATATGTCAAACTAAAACTCCACTCTTTGTCTCCGCCAAACACAAAAGGATGTACATAGATATGTTTCGCAATTCCCGTTCTACGTGAGGCTTCTATTATTTTTCTAACCCGGTTAGCCATATAATGTTAAAAAATGTGAGTACAAACGATGCATGGGTGTGAAGCGATGAAGCTCTGTTTTTTTTTTTTGTCAAAGGTATCTGAACCAATTACGTATCCCTTCCGGGACTTTAACCTAATTTTTTTGACAGTCTCACCCTAGTTAGCCTCTTAAATACAAAACGAATGGAATTTTCACTGTTCACAGAGAAGAAAAATTAAGCTTCCGACAACCCTTGAAAATTCCCATCTCAACGTAAATTAATTAAAAACTATTACCATCACAGAAAACACCAAAAGAGAAAATCTCGTAGCGTAAAAGTAACACCGATAATTAGATCCGCTACTGCACAGAGTTCTCGCGCTACTTTGTGCTCTCTAGCTTCCTCAAAAGAAGGCTCTCGAAATGGTAACACTTTTCCGCTCCAAAACGTCAACTTTTCTTTTTCAAATGGAAATGGAAATTCTCTCGGTTCACAGTAAATGAAAAGAAAAAAAATGGCTTCTCCAAAGAAGGGCTTACACTCGAACTTCCCTCTAGGAAGCTCTATTGAAGGCAGGCACACCATCATCATCATCATCATCATCAACATCATCGTCATCAGTAGCAGAGTAGGGAAAGAACGATGGTGAAAGAGTTGAAAATTTAAATTTTTGCTCCAAATAGCTTGCAAGGACATTTCGTAGTTACGGTCTTACGCATAACCACATTCTAGAGGTTTTTCCCGACCGCCATTAAGTTGCCTACATATCGCCGCGCCACCATTCATGTTACTGTGTTCGAATGTCAGCATATTTTACGGTCATTACGCTTTAGATCCTTTTTTTTCGGTTGGAGGATGGATCGTACATATGGCTTTAGTAATGCATTCTCGCAAAACAGTCATAAAGGTCGTAAAGTTGTCAACGGAAAGGATAGTAGGTTGTGGGGAATTTTTCCGGATGCGGAAGCGGGTTGATGTCGATAGTTCAGTTTTATTGAAATTGGCTTTGCGGTCATATTTCGATTTTATTTTTATTTTGTTTTTTTTTTTTTTTGGTGTTGTATCCGAAGGCAAAGAACTGTTGCGGAAAATCAGTTTTTCTTCTTTGGGTTGGCAACTGCTGGTGGTTAGAAACCTTCAGCAGTTAAATTTAAGTTATGTCATTCCGAACAATAATCCAAGCGATTGTACGAGTTTTGAGGACCGAAATTAAGCAGCTAATAGATAAAATCAATGAATGAAAGACTGGAAATAGAATCCTTTTAAAAAAATTCTTCTCAATACCAAACTGTCTCGTATTGAACAGTGTACATTCATGATCATTTAAACGCAATGCTTAGGTCCAGTCGCTTTCTAGTGTTAGTGTGAAGTTGTAACAATATTGTTTCAGAAGGCAACAGTGAGTTAAATCTTTTTACCAAGATGAATGCTATGAGCTGTTTGTTGTGGCCCAGGTCCACCCCGGATTGTAGCGCCACCTTAAGTAAAAGTGCAGCTCTCCATGTATCGAAACGACGCAACCGCGATACTTGTGTTTCTGGTAGGACCTTGCCAGATAGCCACTATAATTTTTTTTTTTTACCATTTGCATTGGTCACTAGAAAAGTGTGCCAGTTGAGATTAGACCTAATGGTTTTAGGGGTTTTAACACGATTTAATTTGAGTTATCTAACTGAATAGCTACAGTTTCCAATGTCTTTAAAATCGCTTAAATTTTGCATCATAAGAATCGATAAATTGACTCCCCTTCTGCGTCCAAATCCGGCCCGCATTGTATGTGCCCAACCTCATTTTCATACTTTGATTGATTTCATGTGTCACCCATTCTGCTGCATGCAACAGCTTGCTGAGCTACCACGTTGATAGAAAACGTTATGAATGCAAAATAAAACGTGGATGCTGGAATGACTGAAGCTGACGAAGGGTGGAAACGGGCGACATCGTGATAACCGTGTCAAGATTTTCCGTGACAATGTGCAACCATTAAGCGGTGCCCATTTTCCTGGCAGTCGCATGAGTTCCACTATATTTTTTCAGTTCAGCATAATCATGACAAGAAGATATCAGAAATATCTCTAATTAGTGATGGGTTAGTGGTGGGTCGTTGAAATGCATTCGAAATTAATAGGAATGCCCAAACAAGTGTTTTGCAACACTCACAGCCGTTTACCTTGCTCCTTACACCTTCCCGTGATGTCTTTCGTTTATATGTTGTTTAAGCTTTTGTAGTCTCTCGAAAGCCTTTGAGATGTCCTCGTCGACGAGTGGGAGTGTACTTTTTTCATTTTTTTTGTGCAGACGTAGTCGTCTGTTGGCGTCGTCGTCCTACTACTCGTCGCCATCTTTAGGGAGGGAGACTCAAGGAGAAAGAGCGAACGGATGTGAGGGTGTTAATTGTAAAACATTTCTCGTCATTTTATTTTTTTGTTCCTCCTCTACATTTCAACATGTGGTTGTCGCATAATATAACAAAGGAAAATTTTGTATTCAACAAATGGCACGAATCCTAGAGGGAGGATGCTTTATTGTGGGTGGATGGATGGATGGATGAATGTCGCTTTTTGATTAAGTTTTGTAGGTGGGTGCGGCGGTGCATTGTTTTGTTAACCCGTGGGAGTCTGTAGCTTCTGAACCCTGGTATTGGGATCAATAAACTTTTAAAATGAATATCGAACAGAAGAGCAATGTTTTATGCGTTTTTAAATTATGAATAAATTAAAGGTTGATGTTGATGTGGCTTTAACAGCTTTAATGGTCTCTCAAATGATCGTATTGCATAAAGTTATTGCAACGAAAGTACAATGTGCAATTTCAAAATAAATGTTATTTCAGTCTGGTTCTTATGCCTGTAAATTCTGACAAGCTTTTCACTAAGAATCAAGAACTCTGCATAGGTTTCGATGTATGATACAATATGCTAGGCGCCATTAAGCGCGCCTATCTTTAAATTTAAATAAAACAAAGTGTGTGTGAGATATCATCGAAATTGTTTATTCGTTTGAAAGGCCTATCGATGCCATTATATAGGGAATATAACATCGTTCATATGACCACCGCGGCTTCTCTGGGTGGCGCGCATCCGAAATGTCCAATTTTCCATGACTCTGGCGCATAAATCAGGCTGAATTTGACCGATGCCATGGATTGGGCATGTTGGCTTTGAGGGCCGCTGTGGTTTGTGGCTTATTCGCATAGACCTGCGACTTCAGAAAACCCACCACGAAAAAGTCTAAAGGGGTCAAATCGCACGATCTCGGTGGCCAGTTCACATCACCTCCACGTGAGATGACCAGGCCCTCGAATCGCTCGTGTAGAATTACCAATGTGGCGTGAGCTGTGTGGCACGAAGCGCCGTCCTGTTGAAATCACATATCGTTGGTATCCATATCATCCAATTCAGGCCAATAGAAGTTGTTACTCATCGACCTTTAGGCCTGGCCAACGTCGTTCTCAAAGAAATATGGACCGATGACGCCGCCAGCCCAAAATCCACACCAAACAGTGGATTTTTCGGGATGTATTGGACGCCCTTGGATCTCATGTGGATTGGTATCGTCCCAAATTCGACAATTTTGTTTATTGACGTACCCATTCATCCAGAAACGAAGATGATTTTTCGATGAAAATTAGAGTCAGTTTCCAATAAAACAATTTTCTTATTTGCACGTGCTGTTGACTGGCAAAACAAACTGAATAAATGACAGCCGCTATCAACTGTCAAAGTTCGGAAATCCCTATTGGAAGATATATAGACATATCATAGACATATTTCTAGTTCAATTTGCACTATAAATGTTCACTCTTACTTCCCTGACGAAAAAGAAAACAAACAAAATCTCACTTTCATCTTTCCGTCGTCAAACACAATTCTCCTTGCCCTAATGTTTACTTATGGTTTCCGTCGTTGCTCAAAAACCTTAAAAATGCAATCACTCTTCCACTAAGAACTAATATTTAAAATTCAACGAAAACAAATTGCCCTCATCCTTTTCCCCAGATCCTGCTCTCCTACAACTTGACCTATATTCAATTTCCCATTGTGCGGATTTAAAAAAAATAACTTATGAAATGATAAAAGAAGAAGTGAATGAAAAATGAACGAATTTAATTTTCTCTCTTCACATATCCTTCGAAAGCATTCCCACAGGATAATAATACAGAAGATTGAGAGGAAAAACAATTTGTACCCCTTTCGCTGTGCATCGGTCGTCGCCGCAAGTTTTATTCCAAAAAATAGGAGGAGGAAAAGGGAAAACAATTTTCTGGCACCGCATTCATCCCAGCAGCACCTGGTGAAAGGATCTTCAAAGAAAGGCACCCCTCTGTGTTTGGCTGCACCACAAATACGTATTATATTATCCCTTATTTCTGCACTTTATTGTTGCACCATCAAATGACACAACGGATATGTAATAAGTTGTTCATAGTGGAAGTTCACTTCAATTTTCCGTTAAGACGGAAATAATTTCGAGGAAGAGTTGAAATGGAGAAAAAAAACACGCCAGCAAATCCTGTTAGGACAATTGAAACTTAACATTTGAGTTGCTTCGAAAGATTGAATGTGAACTTATCACTTCCGGTATATCATCCGTCTTGTTATTATCGTCCTTTGGCAAAGTCATTTGCCTTTTGGAATCCTTGCTAATTGGTTGGGTTTTCGAGTTTATCCTGTTATCTGTCATGAAACATTGGAAAATGCATTCAAGTGTTTGGTGCAAATGTCATGAAAGTGTTGACCTCAATTTTAAGGTTGACAGACTGTTTTTGTCGTTCGCGTGCTTTATGTGGGGTTATAATTGTATTTGTTGCCTAGTTAATTTATAGGACTAATGAAAGGACTTATCTGCGTAACCGGCTTCTTTTTCACGCTTCGTTCTTTGTTTTAAAATTTGATCAGTACGGGTGGAGCTTGTGGTGCCAGTGCATTTGTGAGGATATGCGGAAATAAATGGGTCAATGATGGTATCGCAGGGGCTATAATTAATGTTAAATACGTGTGGCATGGTCTCCATGGGTGTGGGGGGGAAAAGACAAAACTTTGCGTGTGAATAATTCACGGGATATGCGAAATTAATGAGATTCGAGCTATGTTTGTGTGTGTACATTTTGTTGATCGTAACTCATTATTTATCATTTTTGCTGGAAGGAAATCAATTTTAATCTCTCGATTAAAAGTGAAAAGCAAGCGACAGAATAAAAGCACGAGAAAACTCCTCTTTTCCTTTGTGGGAATATTAATATTTTCCTCTTGCGCTTCCTGCACTTCACTTTCTTGGCTAAAGAGTACTTGTCAAAGAGGATTACTACTTAATGTATGCTCTCTCACCTATGTCTACTTATCATCATTATGCTCATCATCACGTTGTCGTCAGAGTCCTGAGTGTATGTCTGTGTGGGGGAGAATCTTGATCCTTGACATCCTGTTTTGTTGTCATGTGCGGATGGGTTTTTTTCAATCTTTTACTTTTGGTGTTTAAAAAATAATGCCACCAACTGACTGAAAGGATACAACTCTTAAAAGGCTTAATTGTTTTTTTTTTTTTTTACATATCCTTTCTTGTGCCCGGTCAATGGAAAGTCAAGTTTGTCTCCCTCCTTTTCTCTCTTTCTTGCAATAACAGAATGTGCAATGCATCCATTAAATGTATTAAGTGCTTTTGTAGATTACAGCATCAAAAATTCGAATTGACAGTACTAATTAGTTGTACAAGTGTGTGTTAATAGTGTGAGTGCTTGGGACGGTAGACAAAGTTTTTAAACGTATCTCCATTAAGATAATGCATCGCTGTCAGAATTAATTTATGGACACACACACGTACACACTGCCTTTTTAAGGTAACTAAGTTAGAGGCTTATATAGGTTGGTTTGGAAGTTTGTAATGTTAACTTGTACTATTTAGGAATAAGTTTTTCAAAATCAATTACCCCTTCTGAAACTTGAAAAATTTCATGCACTTTGGCATTAGTTATACTCGTCTCTTAATGTGAGGCCTTCCTTTCCTTTCGTAGTAATTTCGAAATCGAATGGAACTGAAAATCAATCAAACAACTTTCAATTCGAAGCAACAAATTACAGCTTTTTTCCACAACTACATTCTCTAACTCTTAACACAATGTCTCAACCACAATGAATTACTTTTGCTAAGCAAACTGTTCACTAAAAAGTTTCCAACATCCTTTTCCACGATGCAACTCACGATAGTCGAAAAAGGACAAGCAAAGATGCACATCGCCTCACCTTACCAGATGACATTTTCCATTTAAACTTCAATCCAACAAAGATTGCTCCTAATTAATTGACTCTTGCCACCATTTACAAGAAGAGGGTGTAACAGACCAAAGCATTCATTAATTGCACGTGAACAAATACTTCCATTGCCAACTCTTTCATTTCACATCAGATCAACCGTAAAAATTAACTTTTCAGCAAGCTATCTCTCTTTTTTGTCGCCTTCCACCCGTCCGAAGAAGTGATTGTGAAAGACCGTGAGTGAAACAACCTTGCCCCAGAATTTGTGCGCGCTAGTCCAATGAATTATTTAACCAACTAATACTACTTAAAAGTGGACCGAGTTTGCACATTAATTTATAGGACACCTTTTACTGCATCGAAATGTCATCCCTTTTAACGTGGGTGGCTCTTCTGCAACCCCCGATGCATACTAAAGTCAGTCGCTTAATAATTTAGTCATTTCGAGAGATACGACTAAGTGAGGCCACTAATTACACTCTTAATTGGACCCTAGAGACAGTCACTTGTGTCACTACTTGCAAAAGGAACAAGAAGTGAATGTGATCGTGGTCCGGAGACAGGACGACCTTGTTAGAACGTCCAAAGTGTTTGTCATCAGGTGTGAAAAAAGCTGCGGTGGCCAAAAGTGCAACTATTCTCTTTTTGTGAGTTTTAAATGCATGTCCTTTTGTGTTTTCTTTCGTCCATTCAAGCATTAGTTCTTTCAGTGTAACCAACCTGGCCGTAAGCCAACGATTTCAAAAAAAAAATAAAAAATTCTATTGTATTTTCTGGTGCACCAAAAAGGATAAATGTTTCGGTTCAAATGGTCTGAAAAGAAGACTCTCCTCTGTTTTTGGTGTACAACATACAAGCTTTGGATTAAGTGTTTGTGAGGTTTTATAAGTATTTTCTTCTTTTTTTCCGACAGATTCTTGGTGTTTATTTATTCTGACACGAGTCTGGTGTCCATGGGAACTTGTTTGCTTAAAAAACAAAACAGCATTGCATATGAAAACAGGAAAATAGTAAAGTGTGGGATGCTATTTTTTGAGGGTCATTGAGTGGGAAAAAAAAACGTCCATCTACTGCAACTGAGTGCAGTTAAAGGTGGGCTCAACTTTTTATACTTTTTATGGCATGTGCCACGGCAATATGTGGGTTAATATGAGGATGTATTCAATAAATGATTCTGTGATGGAGGTGGACCGCATCGATGACTTTGAAGATGTGCAAGGATGTGCTCGTTGGTATTTTTTTTTTCGTGGAATAGTAGAGCGTATGTTTTTACGAATCTGCTTGTTTATACATTGTGAGTGTTTTGCTATAGTTTTATGCAAACTACATAGGTATGTTTACATTTTCGAGAAGGCTCTTGGCTCCTTTAAAATCGTAGTTTCGTAGAGCATATGTTGAAGACTGCACTTCTGTAATACATCATCGATGTCCAGACTCTGGTATCAAACCAGTCCAAATTCGGTTGCTAGTTTCGGGACAATTAAGGAATGCTTTTACATTCATAAAAGGGCGTGTCACACTAAAATGTTTGAAAGGGATTTAAGGGAGTTTCAATAACTAAAAGCAGGATTGTTGCAGTCAATATGCGATTACTGAAAGCATGTCTCAGCTTATTTCTGTCTCTTTAAGACTGTGTATCAATTGTAAATATGTAAAATATTTGCGAAGATATGGTAAAATTATCCTAGTTATTGGTTAAGGTATTAGGGAAGGATATTCTCACTCTATTGGCTCGTTGAACAATCGTAAATTTACACTAGCAGATTTACCACCTTTTTACGGCAAACACTCTTTCAATCAATTACGGTAACAGGCAAAATACCACAAAACCACCCAAACAGAAAAGGAGAATCAAAAAAGTCCTTAAAGTATTACCACCATTTATCTAGTTTTTTTTCCGAAAATTGTAGTCGCTATTCATTTTATTTTTGCACAAATGTGAAATCCTTAAAAAAGGGAACGAGAGAAAGAGAGAGAGACAAATAGATTCATGGAGAGGACACGACAGAGAGCTTCAATCAGTTATCCACATTTATCTCCTGTCAATCGCTTTAAATGTAGTTGTTAAACTTCGAACGCGGTAGAGTAAGCCACAGAGATAGAGAAAGAGAGAGAGAGAGCGACATAGAAACATTTCAAATGTGTGCGTGAGTTATCCCAGGATACTTACTCACTTGATTCATTCATTCACCCACTCACATTCTGCAATTTACTTCGTTGCGCTCTCCATAAATTTTCATGCTAGGGACAGAACTTGATGTCTTTCATTCGCATACGAGTATTTGCATTTCTGCGACTGTATTTGTATTGCGCGGGTACAAACAAACCAAAAAATGGCCCTTTACGATTATTGGAGCAAAAATTAATTGAAAATATTGGTCAATTAGGCTACAAATGTCCTGGAAGGACGATAGGCAAAGGATGCAAACGAAAAATTGTATTTCTTTTGCTGTCCTATACAAACACCCCACTAATTATTTTGAATGTTTTATTTTTTTCCGCCTTTCTTTGGTGTAATTTTAAAGGATTATAAGATGTAATGGTCAGCGTGCTGTCTTGTTATCATCAATTTTTTGAAATGATACTTCCTGTCTGTAGTAGTGTCTGTATGTAAGTTTGTATTTGTGACGGAATATCAACAAGAGAAAACAGAAAACTTTCTGCATTCGGACAAACTCTGTAATGGATATCAATTTTGTTGTTGCGTAGGCCTTCAATTCCAAACTTATTACCATACTGATGCAGGGCACTGTAATAAAACAGAAAAACAAACATCCATACATACATCAGCAGCGGTGTGTATAATGCACTCGGAAAACGAGGGTGTGTCCTTTTTAACCGAAGTGAAATAGGTCAAAAGCAGGTGTCGTACAGGGATACACACGCATACACATGCATTCGTGCATCTTTGCTTTTCATTATCATTTTGGGGGCAGCGGAGTGTAGTGCAAACAACACACACACACATTCAGAGCAACTGGTGGTTTAGGTTGGGTAGGCAAATGCCGTGTTCATTGTCATCAAAGGATTCATAAAAGTAGCTCATATTTATAAAGGCAGCATTAAAAAGAGATCCTTTTGGATGTTGTCGCCTGCTTGGGGGTGCCAATAAACAATGGTAGGCTAAATGAGGTTTTAAAACCACTTGCAGTGCACTGGAGATCGTAATGATGATGATGTGAGTGCCCCGTAACACTAAACAAAGCACAAATTCTTGCACATAGGGTAGTTTCTTATGCTTCGAATCGTACCTGCAGGATTTTCTATATTTATGTAGGTCAACCTTGTTCTTTCAAAAGAATTTTTTTGTATTTTGCCGCAAAGCTATTTGAAATATCGTTTTTCATTCAATTATTCAATTAGGAGAAAAGGCGATAGCCAGAGAGAGTGAGAGAGTGGCTAACCCTTTAAAATTTAAAATGCCAACATCAGGGAAGGGCGGTAAACTTTGTAATCTGTGTCAATCTTTATGCTTCACTGGTTGATTTGATGGTGCGTAAAAGATATTGCAACCAAAGAAGAACAAAGGCTTTAATTGACTGTTTGTGAGTGAATAAGCCTTGTAGCTATTGATTCTTGGGTGCAAATGGAGATGGGTTGCTGTACTATGCAGTTGGTAGCCCTAACAAAATAAATTTAAAGGAAACTCTAACACAATATTGATAAACAATTTTGGTGTAAAGAAAACATGAGTTAAGATTTGAGTTAGGTATACAGTCAGAAAGATAGGAATCGTTCTTGTGTTCTTGCTTTGAAAAACTCACTTAGAATTGAACAGTTTGAAGGGCTTCAGAAACAGAAGTCCAAGCATTTTCTATTCCATTAATTTTCAACATTTCCTCCTTAAAAAAAATTACTGATATTGGTAAATAGTTCTTTACTCATTGACAACCAAAAAGTCAAGTGAAAAGGTTAAAACAGGTCCGTATCTGAATTCCTTAAAGTGTCTTAAATATGCTTAAACTGACGTATAAAAGTTTCCTTATGCGCCGAAAGTTTTTACCAAAGAGCTTGAATTTTCTATTTCCAACTGTTCTTACTGTCATTTCATCTAATTGGAAGTCATTTCAAATTCCGCCCCCAATTCCTTCTGCCGAAAGGAGGCGAACAAAAATTTAAATGTTCAGAATTCTGATGACCTACACAGAATTTTAAGACACATTCGCTCAAACCCTTGTCATTTTTCAGTGCTCGATTTTTTTTTCTGTTTTCTCCTGGCATTCCGTAGGTTACCACCCGTCATCTAAAAAAAGAACAAAAACTAAAAAGAATATGAAGGGCCAAAGTCTTTCTTATTTTCTTAAAAAGAGAAGACATATTCACAGTCAGCCGTCTCATGAACCTTTAAGTCGTTTTCATACCTCATACCACCCACATCTCGGTTCATGAGAAGAGAGAAAAACGTGAAAACTTCCACACGAAAAAGGGATAACACAAGTGGAGTAGAACAAAAAAAAAAATAAGTAACAGTTTCTATTTTCAGTGTTAGATGTTCTTTCGTTCACATGACTTTATCCTGTCAGTATAACAGAACAGGGATATCATTGCGTTCTTTCCTGTGTGTGCTGCAAGCGATTGGATGGAGAAAAAAAACTGAGAGTTAACAGGACTGGGAGCGGGCTAGAGAGAGACTAAGATAACAAAGATGTGCGTGCGTTTGTAACTCAGCAATTGATAACCGTTCCATTGGAAGATGGGACGAAAGGATATTTTGGGGAGTAAAGTAGGTGTGCACAAGTAACACTAACACGACCACGAACGTCAAACAAACGAAACAGCGTGGGATGTTGCCCAAGGACATGGATGGTTTCTTTCTCTTCATATTTCTTTTCCATTTTTCTGTTATTCTTTCTCTTCTGCTTCTTCTCTGTTCTTCTGCTCCAGGTTGAGGGATAAATATGGTAAGTTTAAGGTTCTTCGGAAAATTAGAACAAAAGCACAAATTAGGACTGTTAAAAGTTAAGGACCAACTGGTTTCTAATTCTGTCATGATTCTCCGTGAAGGACTTGAAATTGGTTTTCACCTTTCATTTTGTCTCCATTCGTATACATTTTCAGTTATATTTTTCCTTGGAGTTCCATTTAGGCTCATCAATTTCTTCATTGCCTAAAATATAGGTTAATATTAACTAAATAATATCCTTTTTGATCCTTTTTCTTCCACGCTTCCAGTATTTGAAGAGATGACGAAAAAAAAAACATTTATTTCCAGTAGATTTTTGTTATCCCGGATGGAAAGCAGTGTGTATGTTGGTGTTTTTTTTTTTTTTCATCTGAAGGGAGTTGTGGGAACGACCATAGGGACGCAAGAAATTCACGTGCACACACGCACACACAGTACCATTCCCATTGGAATGAAGTTCTGAGTTAGAATTCTAATTTTTCTTCTTCTGCATCTAAACATTTGCACACTCAATATTGTGTATCTATGTTGGAGCGTTTGATAGTGTGGTTGGTTTCCAATTGACGAAAGCTAAAAGTCTGGAATTCTGGATGACTGGATATTGGATACTGGATGCTGTTGAGAATGATGATGGTCTCTCGATCCAGTTTTTGGAATCATATAAATGTGTGTGTGTGTGTGTGTATGGATAGATGTAGATTCCTGTGAACGCATTTACGCATGACCCATTTATTTTGTATCTCAGGAGTGAGAGTGGGATTCTTCTTTGGCGAGTTTTCCTTTTATTTGTTTGAAGCGATGACGGTGACGATGAAGGAGGATTGAACGACAAAGTTTATGTGGGGGAGGGGAAGGAGCTAGTTTTAGTAGGCACACAACACATTTTTTGAGAATTGTCTTTAAGAATGGAGAGATTTCTTTTTTTTTTTATTTAGCACTGCTGTAGGAGACAGGGATGAAAACGAGATTTTTTTTTTTGAATTAATTCTAGCAGTAGAGAACCCATTTTCATTTTATTTATGTTGTGAGGGAGTCTTATAGTTTGTTGTTAGAGGAACTATTTTAAACTTAGACACTTGAAGGTTATCGGGGAATCGTCTTTAAATTTGAGACTAAAAAAGGGACTTTGAGTGTATTTGGATCATCAAATCAGATTCATTAAGATTTCTTTTACTGGTGCGTATGTGGAACAAATAATGTGTATGGATTTTGGTTCATATTTTTACTCCCGATTGGAGAGGGATAGGTTTTAAGAAAAACTAAAAATGTTATCAATTTGTATATCTTTGCCATCAAATTGTTTAGTCTTTAGATTTAAAATAAATTCAAATAAAATGATAGCTGACAGTTACTGTCTGACAGAATGTAACACATTTCTCAGAGTCTGAAAGTTTTCAAAAAAAACTTTGTAAGTTCTTCGGAATTGAACATTTGTTTCTATATGTACGAGTGCTATTTTCGTAACATCGTCTTCCTTTCTATAACAACACAGCTGCTGAAAACTTTTCTCGAATCATAGCCTTTAACTTCCGTTAGGGTGGTTCCCATAAGATTGTTTTCGAATTTTCCAAATACCTAACAACAAAAAAAAGAGCAATTACCACTCCACTTGAAACCCGAAAAGAAGTGACAATTCCATTACCGAAATCCTTGTTGAAAAGTCATGCATTATTTGCAGCCCCAACTTACCCCGCGCGCAATGAAAAGTGCGAACTCAATATGAATACTAAATGAACCCACTTGGACACAAATCATGAAAACGATGACAAGCTGCGGTGTATGCCGTACAAGTTGGATGTAAATATTTATTTAAAATATTAAAAATATGTTTCCCTGTTGTTGTTTTTATTTATCAGGCTAGAGACAATATGTTCAGCAATGCTACGTGATATCGGTGCCATTTGTTTGACTGTCGTGATATGTACTTTAAAAAAAAAAAAAAGTTATGCAAAAGAAATAGAAGTGGTATTATGTTTGCTTTTGACAGTTTATTGTACTTGATTTGAAATTGAAACAGGCAGGTTAGGATTGATATGAACGTAGGTTACTTCATTTGATTTACCTAATTTTGTTGCCGAGTTATCTGAGGGATAAGCGAAGAGAGTACATTCAAGGGAAGTTTATGGGATTATTATGTCTATTGTAGCTAATAAATTGTCGAGTTTTTACAATAAAATGTGTCACTTAAAATTTGTCGATGTTTCAATCTCTATGCCTACTTAATGGCCTTAGAAATAAAACCAAAATTCACTTGAAATGCAGCTTACAGCTCAATCTTGATTCCGCCCAAAGACCTCCTCCCTTTGACATGTTCATAAGCTTAAAGTGATCTAAATTAATATTTCCCTTAAGCCTTTATATGCATGAAGTCAAACGGATTGTTAACTCATTGGCAAGTCTAAACAAGTTGGAATCTACTATCATCTAAATTGTCTGTCGCCGTCCCTAAGGGTTTCAGACGGTTCGGTCGACAGAAGAGTTATTGAAAACAATAGAACTTGGCTATTAGACTTTTTAGTTTAGTAATCAGAGTCTTAAATATTTTTATTAAACTGAATCGTTTTTGCTAAAAAAAACAGGCACTTTGAGTCAACTGATATTAGTTTGAAAGTGTACGTTAGTGCTGAAGTCTTTGCGTCTAGATTCAAGGACATTTTTTTGGTTCCCCAAATGTACACATATGCCCTCAAATTGTATGCAGGGAGACAATTGGTCATGCTAGATGACAAATATAGACTTGCCTATGGAGAAAAAGGTTTGTACCTTCTAGTAGGCAGTTGCTTCAGCCTAGTTCTAGCATGTGATGAGGTTGATTTTCATATGAGAGATTTTACTATTTCGAAATTCATTTGTGGACGACAATTGGTCAGAGTCGGCAGCTTCTGAATAGGAGTTCTATTTTTTTTTGGGAAAGAATATATTATATGATAAAAAGATACACTTTTTGCAAGCATACAAGTACATTTTTGTTTCCTAAATGTTATCGTTAAAGGCCTTATTCTAGATTGCAAGAACTTTTGTAGATCAAAGGAATATTTTGTAAGAGTTTCTATATTATTTCAAAAGCGGTTTTAAAGGAATGCTTTTTTAATGTCAGCTGGCAATCAAAATAAATTGAAAAAAACTAGTTTGTTATGTTGATGATAGGGGAAAAGAACTTACATTCGTTTAAAGGTCGTCCCATATCCAGTTCAATCGTTCTGACTTCAAAAAGCTGCGATATTCACAACGATATACAATTTACAAAAGGAAATACGAAAACGGTTCGCTAACTACGAAAACAATTTTTTTTTCTTTTAATTTTATTTGTTTCCCTCAAACCTCTTTTCCAAAGATTCAGGGAATACTTGTTGTATTATTATTTATTTTCTATATAATAGAAAATACCGATTTTGTTATGTTTATTTGAATTATGCTCACAATTTTCGAATATTTTATATACAATTTTTTTGAATTATTTTACAACTTTTATACATTGAACGACAGCGATGAAATCCACACTTCATTTTTTGTTATTTGTTAAGGTTTTTTTTTCAAAAATTTTCCGATTAACAAGATGACAAATGATATTTCGGTTGAAGAAGAAAACCAAATAAAATTCAAAAAAAAAAAATAAATAAAAATAAAGGAAAAGAAAAGAAAACTTTTCTTGACTCTAACACTTGTTAGCTCGTGCCACTTATGATTTTCTTCTCGGATACAAAGAATACACACTCATTTCGCAAGTTTTCTTTATTTTTGCTTTTCCCAACTTCGTCTTGGTATCCTTATTTTTTCTTTTCGGGCAAAATTTCACCTCATTCTCGCTTTCACTTTTTTTGAAATGTTAAAATCATTATAGACTTTAATCATCAATTTTGAAACAAAAAAAAAGTAGGTTATCTACATGATGGTTATCTTTTTGTTTTAAAAATTTTCCAACTCTCTGTTCACCATACCCATAGCACCTGTTATACTGTTTGTTGTCCTTGAAGAACAAACGGAAAATATTAAATTAAATAAAAATCTCACTGCAAAACATAAACCGAAAGAACTGTGATAAATTTTGGTAGAAAAAAAAATATATATAACTTGATTTTTATTAACGGTTTTATATTTTGCTGCTGGTTCTTTCAGCTACTGATGCTGTATACAAACGCACGCACGAAAACACACATACACACAGACAGGAAAACTTCAATTGCTGGTGGTTCCCGTAATTCTCTGCTTTCTTTGAGAGTAGATACCACAGGAAAGAATGGTAAAAGGAGAAACCTTCTAGTCCTGGGAAAATTTCAATTTTGAAGAAATTTTCCAACAGTTCGTCTACATTGGTTTTGATATCTCGTTTGAAAATGTTCACGTTTTCCACGAACTGCTTAAAAAATGTCATTGGTTTGCTCCTTTTTGGCCATTTTCAACTTGAGCGGGTCTCAAAGCTATGTTGGCGAAGGTTGTGATGGTGCAAATTTTACGGGACACCACTGTTGCTGGCTGCAATCAACATATGTGTGATAAAAAACCGATTTAAATTGTTATGCAGCAGAAAATTATGTAGAAGCACTTTGAGGCACTTTGCTGTGTGTTATACCTTTAAGTCGTGTGTTATAAAATACTTTCTTTTTTCTTGTTGTTAAAAACTTTCACTGTAATGTGTGTGTATATTATATTTAGAATTTTTCTCTTTTTTTTTTGTGAAGTATATGTATTTTATGATGATGGTGAAAATAGGAGGAAAAGGCAACAAACAGCACAACCCGAAACCGGAAAGCCAACTAGAGGCAGGCGAATTTGAAAAATTCCCAATTGCCTGAGATTTTGTTGGCCTGGCTAAAGCCAGATACGGGTACAAGAGCTGCTGGAGAGAGTGGAATGTTGTTTTGAGAGAAAGTTGCCAGCAGTGGAAAATTGAGCTTTTAAGGGAAATATTTTCTCATTATTTGTGAGGGATTTTGTATTGGTATGTGTATGTGTAGGCGATGTGATGCGTTGGCCTGTAGTAGACAATTTTGCACAGTCTTGATCTTGCATTCTTATTAATTTTCAGTAGAAAATTGGCTCCTAAGGAAATATAAGCTTGATGGACATTTTTGCCTTTGAATTCAATCAAAAAATCTGCCTTTTCAAACCATTTCACGTGTCCCTTTTTCTATTTCTGTCATTAGTTTTAACAAATTATTAATTTCGCTAGACTGGTTAACTTTTTCGAGTCTTTACTGTTGTAGGGCCAACTTCATTTAGTCAAAGCACAGTCTCTCTTCTCGCAACCATTTTAATTTCACGTCCTATCTCAACTTCTTTCCCTGTTTGTCGTTCCACTGGAAAGGTCTCCTGTTTACCTCACTATGGTTCTCCCAACTTTTGCTCTTAATTTGCATGCACTCATTTTTCTCACCCATCCATCAGGAACGTGGAAATTTCGGGAATTTCCACCCGATAAACAACTGTGCGTGCGCAGTACTCTCACAGGACATTCGAAAAATTTCCCGATTAGAATCTGAACGACAAAAACCCACACAGAAAAATTAGAACAGTAAAATTAACGAAAACACATGCACACGAAAATTTCGTTCAGATAGGCATAGGCAAGGCAGTTAGGCATTGAAAAATAATTCAAGAGAATCTGCTGAATTCTCAAGAGAAATTCAGCGCTTGTAAAAGTCATTAAAAGCTTATTTTTGAGCGGAAAAAGGATATATTACAATTTATTTCACATTGATATCAAGGAGCCTATAAGAGGTGGTGTTGGTTGGTGCGGTATGGTGGAATGAGAACAACGATAGGAAATTTCCATTTTTGATTATCAAATTAAATTTTTTTTCCTTGTGACTGTTTATTGTTAAGGGCCTTTGAATAAACTGGATATGGAGGAAGGAGGTTTTTGGAAAATTGGCTAATGTTGATGAATGCGGAAAACAAGGACACAGGACCTAAATTAAATTGAATTTTCAGGGCATATAACACAATTTCTGAGTGGTGTTCATATACCAGTTACTGTAACATCGTTAGGGGTGAACTGTTCTTAAGGCATAATTTTCAGAGTCAATTCATTACCTGGAGATTGGCCAGTTTGTATTCAGGTCTACAAGACCGATGCAGTTGCAGAGGTGCAACCATGCAGAGTGGTGTGTTTGTGGATGGGAATAATAAATAGGTTAGCGACGGTAATGGAGTTTGGTCGAGTTGCTTGGTTGAGACAGGTTAATGGGGAATTGCTTGTTTTTTTTTTTTTGGAATGGCAAAATGAGGACGAGAAGAGAAAGAAATTAAATTAAGAATTTTCATATTATGTACTTGCACTTTGTGCTTTTAGTTCATAGTGTCCCAAAGTATTTACTCCTGTAAAAGTTAGAGTAAACTTTAACATTAAATTATTTTCATAAATTTATCATTAACAAACGAGAAAATAACATTTAACCACTACGAAGAACACCGAAAAATAATTTTTGCACAGCAGGTAATCTCACTTTTAATCCGCACGGACTGAACAATGAATACCTAAAAACCGGTAGATGGCAGGGGGGGGGGGAAATAACCGAAATGCTTCCTTCCTCGCAATATTACATCACCTCACTAAACACTCTTCACATTGCTTCCTACATCATTTGTTTGGATTTACCCAACCGCATCCTGTGCTTGCATTACAGATTGCATCTTCCTGTCCCTTGAAAGTTTCGGAACTCATTATCAACGGAACAGAGCCAAACAGCAGTTGATATATGTTATAGTTGCTGTTATTGCGGACACCCTTCAAGAAGTATGTATACATTGCATATCTCCACTGTCCCTTTTTCCCTGTTGATGTTTACTACTTCTTACAATCACAAGAGTCCAAGCTGCAACTTCTTCCTTCGTTTCATTTTGAGACTTTTATTTTCCAAATTCCTGCACCAGAAACGGTATTATGTGTCCAATTCTCTCTTGGGTCATATTTTACTGCAATCAAAATAACCTCTTGGTTTTGTTTGTCATTTCTTTGTTTTTTTTCTTCTTATTTTCGTCTCTGCTCTTACCATTTTCTTGCATTGCTGGAACCACAAATTTGTCAGGGCAGTGTGGTTGTTCTCCAACATTCATTCATTCATGCATTCAACTACGTTCTGTGCGTCTTTTTGACGCTCATCGTGTTCATGACTTATGCTGAGCCAAATGTCGATTTTTCTTCACTTTGTCGGTGTCCCCTTTCTGTTCTCGTTTGTGCTCGGATGGAGTATACATATGTTGCACTACTTCAAAATGACAGCAAGGTGGAAGGCTCAATTGCAGTAGAACTTTTATTTGGATTTCTGTTTTTTTTGTTTTTTTTTTTTGTAAGGAGCACGAAACTAGGTCTTAGCCGTTATTGGCGTGACAAAAGGATCTTTTTTTTTCTGGTTTCAAAAATTTGTCACGTCGAAAGTTTGCATTTTGTATTGCGAATCGGATCCGCTTTGGCATTTTTCTTTACTATTTTCTTTTTATGGTATCCTGCTGTGAGAGAATGGGTGCCAGGAACATAAGCAATGCTTTCGGTTTTGATTTTTCTTACAGAAATATGGGTTCAGTTCACACATACATACAAATATAGATACATACTTCAACAAAAATCAGATACAAGATTGTAAAATCTATTTTCCCAGTGATGGAGAACCTATATAAACAGTTCAAGGAAGGACTCGATAGCACGATGAAAAATGCAGCAATTGTCGATTGCAGTAAGAGTATTCTTGAACGGGTTGTCAATAAACTAGCAGTGGTAACTTTACCACTCAAATTGAAAAGATATGCCATTGGGTGTAGAAGATTGAAGTTTGGATACAAAATCCTTTTCTGTTCTGAAATCGGTAAAATGAAGAAAAACTATGATTTATTTTTGACTGCATGATTTCCGTAGGCAGGGCTTGCAACTTATAACAAACCAAATGACATACACAACCTCCAGGAGAATCTTCCCTCATGAGGTTTTCTAAACAAAAATACATCAAGCTGTCCCCTTAAAAGGATAGACTCACTCTCCAACATGAGTCCCCATTATTTTGCACATGATTCAAATGGCTCTCTGCTATTGTCGAACAAAACAAAATTCATCATCCACCACAGCATCTCACCCACATCCAGCGCCGCCAACTTTTTATCACTGCCACTACAACATAAACCCCTCACTTTTTATCAACTTTGCTACAGGACTCTAACCCTCCCGAAAAGTATCAACGACATCAAAATGACTTCCATTTATTTTAGCTCATAGGAACGGAATTCCCTCCCTTGCAAAGTCCACATCATATCCTTATCGTTGCTTTGCCGTCGAAAATTAATGCATAGGGATCCTGAACAAGACTCCACCATCACACACACACACACAGAGTTATGAACGAAACTCCCACAACTATTAAATCTCCCCTTTAGCTTATATAACTTTACAACTCCAGACGCAATCAATCAAAACGAATAACTATAATTTCCAAAGAGCGGCGAGGTAGAAGCAGCACATAAAAACGAGAGCATAATAAAAAAAAAAAACTTTCTCAATCAAGTATAATTACATTATACATTACACATCCTTTACAAAACGGAAAACATTTGAAACTATAAGTCTATCAACAACAATCTATGAAACGCCTGCAAACAAATGTTAAAAAATCCACAGGGGCAGGGTACCTCGGCAACCATCCAAAAGAATTGGAAATTCCTCAGACAAAAAAATAAAACACTTCAAGGAGGTCCTTATTATGCCAAACATGAAACATGAATCCGTTTTCAATTCTCGTAATAAGCCGCATTACAAATTGTTTCCCATTTTCAATAACCAAAAGGAAGAAGGCACACAAATAAGGACATTTCAATCCCCCAAAGAGTATGTGTGTAGAACATTTCTTTTGCGGGGACCAACAAAGATTTAGTGGTGGAGAGATCCTGTCCCCTTGCAAATGCAAGTTAACCACCGAAAATGAAGCACTCAACGAAAAGTTTGTTCCTTGTTGGCAGACATCCAAGTGATGTCAACCCTCACTAGGAATGCATAGCCTAGTTTCAAAAGATTTCTTCTTTTTATTGGTCCCACCGCAGGATTGGAAGTTTGTTAGTTTGTGATGCACCCGCACAACAGCGGCGTGCTTTTGTTTGTGGAAATTTATTACTTGAAATTTCCACATCCTGCACACATGCATCGCTTGTCCTTGAAGGGATTCAATTATGTTTGGGGTATTATTTGTAAATATGTACATCTTCAAGGGGTTTAATTGTTTGTCGGATTGTATTATCCAAAAAGGCCTTCTGATTGCTGTATCACTGAGTAAATGTGTGATTACCAGATGGAAGATTATCCGGGTTGTGTTACGGCTGGATTGGATTGTAAGGAGCTTTGAATTTACTTGCATGATAAGTGATGTTAAAGTAAAGAAGTGGCAAATTCAGCTTTGTAAGTGGATTAACCGAGTCTTGGTCTTGGGCGGGGCTGGGTGGTTTTGGAATGGTAATGTTTGTTGAGTTAATATCAATAAGAATGGTCATTGGTCATACGAATGAGAATTGGCATCTGTGAAGATACCCTTTAGCTGTTTTTTACACTTCAACCGAAGAACATACAATTTACAAATCTTCATAATTTTGAGTGAAAACATTGGCACATTCCAATAAATAAGGGTTACCTTACTCATATAATATCGGCAAATAGTAACACAAGATTAAAGGTACTATCGTGTTGCCTAGCCCTTATTTTAACTCAATGTGAAGCAAAGACGATGCAAGGACCCTTGTCATTGCGAAAAAATTCAAAATTCTTTTGTGAGTTACATAGAAAAGTATGTCAAACTTTAAAAAGTAAGTAGCTCCTTCTTGTTTCCCTCTTCCTACCTGGTCGGGCGCACTTAAATTACAGTACGATCGTATAATTTAATTAAAACTGAGAAATTGCATCGGAAACTCACTCCAACTAAGGATAATAAACGATGAGGTGAAAGAATTCCAATTCGAGTCCATCCAAGTTTCATACTTTTTATCATTCACATTCCCCAGAGTGGCGGTAGTTTGTTTTTCGGTTCGAGTTATCGTGATCATTATCTCATCGTTGTCCGGAAGAGAGAACTCTTCATCCTGATTCTGAACAAGAGTATAACACAGTTTTGGGAATAGCTGACATGGCAGCGAAGCGATAGGCAGGAGTCTTAATAGGATTCTTTATTTTATATACATGCCATACATATATATTTCTATTTTTATACGAGTTCTTTTTTTTAAATTTAATTTATGAAACACAACGCATAAAACTATGAGCTAACAATATTTTTCTCTCCTTGCTTTTTGAGTTTTAGCCATGATGCAGGCGAATGGAAGAGAACATTGCAAGGATTCCTTGTATGAACATAGTTTGTTGCTTGCAAGTTCTATTAAGTCTTATTTTTCAGCATAAAAAGGAATGGACGGCAGAAATATAGGTATATAGTTCGTTTTACATGGAGTCTTGCTTGATGGTGATATTGGCTGCTTTCCCTTAGTGAAAGCGAATGAATTATAAAGTCTACGGTTGAATCAAAGTGAACTGAAATCCTCAGAAATGCACCTGGAGCTTTCTGGTTTCATTCAATATTTTCTCTGAAAATTCTTTTAGTCTTCGAAAACCGAGTTTGCTTGTATTTACTTTACCAAAGCGCACAACTGTCTTTTAATTGAATTTTCAGTCTGACTTTTCATACATTTTTTCCATCACACAATAGGTTATGCGATAAAGGGCATAATCACTTATAACAACGCGACTAAGTTGAATCAATTCTAAGTCATAAATGTGACCCAAAACATTGCAATCGGTCAATGATATTCCCATGCAAACGATTGTCGCTCCATTCGAATGCTTTTTTATATTCGATCAACTATCCCATCTACAAAGACTGAATAATAAGAGCTCATCCAACTACAACATATGGCAATACACAACCCAGTAAAGGAACAATTAACTTTGTCACATGCTTGTGGATCAACAAAAAAAAAAACAAAAACAAAAGCTGTTAAAGCAGTAACAGAACCAGAACTAAGCTATTCCACATCTCATCTAGCTTTCTGGTTAGTCACGTCATTAATATTGTATCATGGCTTCGAATGCCGATACAGGCCTCACGTCCGCATCCTAATTTCTCGTCGTGTACCTACCCCACAAATTGGACGACAGAATCTGTGCGGAAAAATTTCATCTCTATATCTTTTCAACTATACACCAGCAATTCTGATGAAATATAAATAGAAAACCGAAACCAAAACCAAGTCATGGCGAAACATTTACTAGGGTTGACCGAGAATAGTGACCTGGGTAACTCAGTGGGTTTGAAAATGCACTAACACAGTTTGCTAATGGCCTAGGGTTACCACATCAGCATTTTAGTAATTGTTTTCTTTTTGCACATGTATATTTTACGTATCACTAATCAAAAGTAGTATTTTTAGTTCCAGTTGCCCGGTTCTTTCTATATTTTTTCAAGATTTAAGAAGTTCTTCTTGAGTTGAAATAAAAAAGAGTCATTAGTTAAGGTGCATGGCCAACTCTAGTTCAAAAAGCCTAGAAACTTGTGCCATATCCAGACAGAGTTCAACGAATGATTTAATCCATAGAACCCGTACCGTGACAGCAAGAACCACAGCATTTAGCACGAGACACTGGCCAATTGGTCCACACGCTGCCAAGTTAGGCATTCCACATGAAAATGAAACGCTATTTCAATTTCTCTGTGACTGCCCTGCACTAGTTAAAGCCAGGCACCGCATACTTGGCAAACCCTTCTTTAAGGAATTATCAGAGATTTCTGAAATAAAATTCAGCAACATTATTCATTTTTGAACTCCATAGGATAGATTTGAAAAACTACACCTTATCATACCCATCGACACCCAGGTCACGTGAGTCGTGGTATCAAAACAGCGCAAACGCCACTTCTACCTACCTACCTTAGGTGCATGACTTTGTTTGTTGAAGCAATCAATTCCCAGTCAAAAGTGGATGTTTTTTCTTCGATTTCTAAGAATATGTGTAGCTTTCCTTTACTAAGAATAATCAACTTCATTTATTGAAATACATTATAATTGAGTCTGGCAACCCTATAACTAGGTGTATGCATTGGACATTGGCCAACAAGCAGCATGATGACAAAAACAAACGAACTTCACAAAAAGAAATAACCACATTAAATCTCCAAAAACATCATCCATACACTCACAGGATACCAGCTACCCTTGGTAGTGTTTATTACTCCCCTAGGCCAGTGCCGCCTAGTTGCTCTCTTTTCGTATTGTACCCGGTCAGGAATTCTCTCAGCAGCAAGTCAAATGGTGGCATGAAAAGCACTACTGCGACCGCCCTGGCGTATGTGGAACATTTATTATTTAGTCAATAGAGACAAAGTACGTGAATTGGTGCGGATGGCCACTGTTGTGTGTGCAAAATGCAGTAATATCCTGCTGTTGAAAGCGCTTGAGACAGACAGAAAAAGAGATAGAGATATAGACAGAGAAGAAAGGCAGACACATACAAACGGGAGGTATTTTAAAATTCCACAGCGATGGCAGTTTGCCGATACTGGTTTTATTTCAATTTGAAACCATGTTTCAGTATCACATTGAAATTTAATTTATTGAAATTTCCAATTTTGCAGTCGAGAGAAAGTTTCTCTCTGCTCTATGATCAGAAACACCTTCCATTCCAATCGAATACGGACGAATTGAAGTTTCACAAAAGAACTTATTCTGCAAGGGTTGTGGAAAAACTATTAACGAAACAATTCAGCGTTCATGTTGCACCAATTTGTGTTTAGGTAATCATGTTGCATTATAATTATCAATTGTGAAGCATGTGGTGGAGTAGCTCAACCGGCGAATGAAAGCGGGCCGTAATAGGAAATGAGTGGCTATTGTGGGAAAACTCTATTTAATAGGATTTTCATGAAGTCGACAGAGATACTATGTCAATATGTGAATTGAATTTATTCGCTATGCAAACAGTTGGGTTGTGGGTCATTATCGATACTAATTGCATAAGTATAAAATTAGTTTATAATATATTTAACGTTCATTTGTGATTTAATTTTGAGAATAATTAGCTTCGAAGTTGTACGGCGAATGTGCAGGTTTATCAAGGAAGATGCTGTATGATCGAAATCGGATTAATTTATTGTAGCTATTGCCAGTAGCTCGTGCCGAATTCGAAAAATTGTTTTTTTCTGGACCACTTTCGACCAGGCATTCGAGTTACATATGTAAAGGGTCTTCCAATAGGGACTTCCGAACTTTGACAGTTGATAGCGGCCATATTGTTGAAGCTACCTCTGCCAAATTGGCTGTCATTTATTCGGTCTGTTTTGCCAAATCACCATGGATGGATATAGAGTTCAACAACACGTGCAACGTGCTCGGTCAACGTTCCGCGCGCTTCGCCCATTCTACAGTCGCCATAATCGTCCTTCCGAGAGGACTATTCGCAGTGTGGTGGATAAATTTAAGTCCACTGGTTCAACACCCGTACGTCGACGAAACGCAAGATCTGCTGAGAACATCACCGCTGTCCGTGAGAGTGTGCAGGAGAATCTGAGGCAGTCGATTTCGCGTCGCTCACAAGAACCCGGCCTTTCGCCGACCACAACTTGGCGAATTTTGCATCGTGACTTGGGCCTGCACCCGTACAAAATTCAACTGATCCAGGAGCTGAAGGTAAACGACCATAGACAACGACGTGTGTCAGTTGGAGCAGTTGGAGACTGACCCTAATTTTCATCGAAAAATCATCTTCATTTCTGGATGAATGGGCACGTCAAGAAACAAAATTGTCAAATTTGGGACGATACCAATCCACATGAGATCCAAGAGCGTCCAATGCATCCCGAAAAAGTCACTGTTTGGTGTGGATTTTGGGCTGGCGGCGTCATCGGTCCATATTTCTTTGAGAACAACATTGGCCAGGCCTATAGGTCGATGAATACCAACTTCTTTTGGCCTGAATTGGAAGATATGGACACCAACGACATGTGGTTTCAACAGGACGGCACCACATTGGAAATTCTGCACGAGCGATTAGAGGGCATGGTCATCTCACGTGGAGGTGAGGCAAACTGGCCACCGAGATCGTGCGATTTGACCCCGTTAGACTTTTTCTTGTGGGGTTTTCTGAAGTCGTAGGTCTATGCGAATAAGCCACAAACCACAGCGGCCCTCAAAGCCAACATAACCCATGCCATCGGTAAAATTCAGCCTGATTTATGCGCCAGAGTTATGGAAAATTGGACATTTCGGATGCGCGCCACCCAGAGAAGCCGCGGTGGACATTTGAATGATGTTATATTCCATATATAATGGCATCGATAGGCCTTTCAAACGATGATATCTCACACACACTTTGTTTTATTTAAATTTAAAGATAGGAAGCGCTTAATAGATTGTATTGTATTGTATTGT
This sequence comes from Criorhina ranunculi, assembly GCA_951813785.1. NCBI lineage: Eukaryota > Metazoa > Arthropoda > Insecta > Diptera > Syrphidae > Criorhina > Criorhina ranunculi. Next base: position 62,119,714 of record OX638384.1, on the reverse strand, counting down.
TGTTGTTCGGGAGAGCTAAACAGCCCTTGGCACTGCGGTTTCTGATGAATCCTATTGTGCCTTCCCTAATGTTTCTAGATGAGTTGTTTCATTCCAGAAGATGTCAGGAAGTTAATGAACTTCACTGGATGGATGGCAGCAAGCTGTTCAGTAGAGACAAATTCGCTGGATAGTATTCATTTTCTGAGTTGAAAAAGAGCTGGGCATTCCGTTAGGATGTGAAGAGAGGTCTCCTCACTCTCGATGTAGGTGCTTGTTCAGGCGGCAATGACCGCTGAAAAGTCCGACAAGTGCTCTAAGGTTGCTCCTATCGAGATTCACAATGAATTTTGATTTTCTTTGTGACGGTACCGGGAATAACAGTTTTTGAACATGCTTGTCCTGGTGTGTTGAGCCAGACTTCTCTAGATTCTTGCATGCAAAGACTTTTTGCATGTCTCGCGAAGAGTGATTTGCTGACCCCGCAGAAGGGTTCGGGACCAAAGAGTTTTGTTGCCGCACCGTCTTTGGCCAGTGAGTCTGCCCTTTCGTTACCCGCAAATCCACTATGTGCAGGAATCCAGTGAAGAATGACCATATTGTTCCTAGCAAGGTCCGAAATAATTTTGCGGGTTTCTAGGACTAATTTGGATTTGATTACAGACGAGTCGAGTGCTTTTAGGGCAGCTTGACTGTCTGAAAAGATGAATATAATTTTCCCCATGATGCGAGAGGACTGATTTAGTCTCAGACATTGGTTGATGGCAAAGACCTCGGCTTGGAATATGGACGCGAATTCACCAAGGCTGACTGAGAAGTTCGTACCTGTTGATTCTCCAAAAATTCCGGAACCAGTTCCTGTTTCCATTTGGGATCCGTCCGTATACCAGACGAGGTCAGAAGGTGATATTTGGGGTTTATGGTTCTCCCAGTCCTCCCTTGAAGGGATAACTATTGAGAAATTCTTGTTGAAGCAGTATTCGGGTAGCATGTCGTCTGGAGGCATGCTGAAGATCGCATCTTGCTCCAGTGTTTCAAGCAAGGATAAGTGTCCTCCCCTGTGGGATTTCAGGTCAAGGTTGCTTGAGTGGAAGAGTCGATGAATGCCTAATTTAGCTTCCATAAGTGCAGCAGTTGGAGTTGTGCGAAGGCATCCTGACATGCAGGTTTCCACCAGGCGTTGGACACGTTCTAATTTCGTAACTGTGGTAGTTTCGTTAGCTTTTGTCCACCAGACAACGCTTGCGTATGTGATCATAGGTCTGACGATCAGTTTATATAGCCATAATATCATCTTGGGTTGTACTCCCCAGTTTTTCCCACAGATACGACGACAGGTCCATAGTGATATGGTAGCTCTGCTGATTATTCTTTCGATCTGTGGGTTCCAGGACATTCTGCTGTCCAGGATGATTCCCAGATATTTAGCTTCTTGTGAGAATGGGATAGTTTCGCCAAATAGAGAGGGGCGAGTGAGAAGATTGAGCTTTCTTCTATTTGAAAAAGGAACAATTACTGTCTTTTTAGGGTTTACAGAGAGGCCTTCACTAATACACCATCTCTGTACTTCGGATAGTGCGTATTGTAGCACTTCCGAAACGGTGCTTTCAAATTTACCTCTGACAATGATCGCTATGTCGTCCGCATAACCCACCGCCTCAATGCCCTGAGATTTCAGAGAGTGAAGTAGGCTGTTGACCACCAGAGACCAGAGAAGAGGTGAGAGGACTCCTCCTTGAGGACAGCCCCTAGTTGTAGGCGCCGAAATTTCCACATCGTCAATACTCGTTTGTATAATTCTCGAGTTCAGCATGGAAATAATCCATCTGCTGCTTAATAGATAGATATCCTTGCGTCTTGTGTTTGCCAATTCTTCTATTAAGCACGCTTTGTACATGTATTGTAAAATTACTGAGATCTCTTCGTTATATCGCCGCTATATATAAGGCACATAACCCAAGAGAATTCTCTTACAATTATGTGCGCTCTATTTACGTTTCAATTCACACCCTAGACTCCCAACCGAAGCGTGTGAAAAAATGAACCAAACGATCATTTTTGCACAGTTCTGTTTCTGGAGCCAGTCGTGTAAGATCCCTCTCTCGTGACACATAAATCGTTGTTAGCTTCTTGTTATCTATTGTACATATTTGCATTGTTCTATTTAAATAACAACTCAACTAAAAAAAAAAAACATCTCTGTGAGTGATAAGCCCTGCAAATAACTGCGTGACAATAGACTTAATTAATCTGTGAATCTTAAAAGTTGTCCCGACTCTTAAAATGAATGCTATCTTAAGTGTGGTTCTAATTATCTTTTTTAATTTTGTGTCATCAACTGTGAATTTAAAAAATCCCACCTTGATTGGTTGCCAGTTAAGTGATTTTGAGAATGAGCAACTCCAAGCTGCCACAGAACTGTATGCTCTTCACTGCAACATCACAGCTTTACAGAATGCAGTTTTTCTTCGATTTGGCCAGTTGACAGTGTTAGAAATCTCAGACAGCAAGATCTCTAGACTTCATGACTTTGCTCTTAATGGCCTGAAACGTCTAAAATCTCTTAATCTTGCGAGAAACAATATTTCAGTGGTAAAGTCTTGGTCCAATTCAGACTTGACAAGTGTCCTTTCACTTGACCTGCGCCGGAATGTAATCAAACATATTAATACCGAGAGCTTCAGACGATTTCCAAATCTTCAGAAACTTAACTTGGCTGTAAATCAAATCGAAAATATCCCCAATGGAGTACTTCGCAGTATGCCCCATCTGAAGTACATCAACATTGGAGCGAATTTTCTTAAGCAAATTGACTTTTACACATTTCGAGGACTACACAAACTTTCTACACTAGCCTTGCACTCTAATCAAATCGAGGATATTAACTCGCAGGCTTTTGACACAAATAACTACTTGAGATCGTTGAGATTGGAGGCAAATGATTTGACGGATCTGGAGTTTATGGCGCAGATGAATTTGGCACGATTGGTGCATTTAAACTTGAGTAACAATGCTATAAATAGCCTTGAGCGGTTGACCTTCGCCAAAGACTACCAACTGAAGAGCCTGGACGTGAGCTACAATCTGATTGAGGAGATTTACGTTGATACACTGTCTGGACTGGAATCGTTGGAGGTAAATATTTGGTTTGCTATTTTTAGACAGTTTAATCCGACATCAATCAGAGAGGTGATAATTCTGCTATAAATAGCCTTCACTGTGGTATGAGTGGCACTTCATTTTCCTTGATTTAGCACACTGTTAGCTTTTGTTTTGTTTAAAATTAACAAGGTCTGAGAGAATTTTAATTCAGAATCAACGTATGTTCTATGACGCATCCGTAAAACGTGTTTTAAAATCTCTATCAGCTGTTAAGCAGAACGGAGTTGTAAAAGTCGACTTAGATTGTGTTAGTCAAAACCTTTTAAACATTATATTCCATTGACGCCTTCACATAGTTAACATAAATCCCATGATGACTAGTCAAAATCTTTGCATTAAATTTCATTAAACCCTCTTACCATCATTGTGACTCCTTTTTAACTCCATTCGCATGAATTATACATGACAATCTCTTAACATAATTTTTTCTTTCGTAACAGATGCTAAATGCCAGTCATAACCAAATCCATACGATTGCCGCAAAGAGCTTCCTCGAGCTGACCAGTCTCACACATCTTGATATCTCCGCGAATAATTTAACCCATCTACCGGTGGACATTTTCAACGCAACCCATCACCTGCGCTTCATTAACGTGTCCAACAACTCAATCAAGGACCTAGATTCCAATCATTTCTATGAAATGGAAGAGCTCCAGCTGTTGGATCTCTCTATCAACCATCTACATCGGGATAACTTTATCGAAGGACTTTTGACGCACCACTCACCATCGCTTCAACTGGACCTGAGCAACAACATGTACAGTGTCCTCAATTTGTCGGCACTCTATGAATTTGCGAGAGTGGATTTGTCAGGTAATTTATGGGACTGCGAATGGCTAATCCAGGAGATGATTCAGAGTCCGTCTATGATTCGTTTCGGTCGAAATTACATGGTGAAGGATAAAGAGGATATTCTCCGTGTACCCGGTGTGGATTGCTATGATGAACAGACCAAAAGGAGTGTTATAGTACTGAGTGGTGGCTGGAATGTGGGCGAAACAGTCGAGGTCAGTGGTGAAGACTTTGTTTTTTGTTGTTTGTATCAGGTGTGCATGTTCGTAGTTTGTTGTTATAGAATCCGAAGGCTCCGAAGTCGATGGTTTTTTGGTCAAAGATGCGTTTGAATCGATTCGATGACAAAGAGGTTCTGATTTGGATACTTATCGTGGTGATAATTGGATTTGTTTCTGTGCGGACCGTACAGATCGTGCTGGCTCGATTGGTTCTTAAAGCAAAGGAACCCAATACGGAGAAAGAGCTAGAAAAGATGGAGATGGTGTCATATGTTGATGAAACGATGTCGATTGCTTCGGCTATGGAAGAAAGCGTTAAGAAATGCACGAAGCCCAAGACGTTAAAATAAAAAGCGTTATAGTGTAGAGAGTGGCTTAGATTCATTTTTATTTAAGGAAGTTTTATTATGTTTAAGCGTTTTTATATATGTTTTCAATAACATCCGCATACTTGTTTAAAACAATGTTTCGACGAAGCTTCAAAGTTGGACCTGGAAAGAATGAGATAAACAAAAGTGTGGATTATAATTAATGTAGTATGTGTTTTATCCCTCTCTGCCTAGTAAAATTTAATTGAAATGGAGCTCAGCCATAAATCACTCCGATATGCAACTCCCATTTGACATCAGAATTTACACATTCGTCTTGCGTTGCTACAGTGCACTTACTGATTGACATATGAATCAATTACCTAGGTCAATCTATTGACTCAACTACGAGCTGTTGACATGGCAATGACCCGGTTTTGCCAGACACCAACAAATCTCAGTAATTTCTCTTAAAAGCAAACACTTAAAGGAATTGGCACCAACCCCAGTGTATCCATAACAAATGAATGTTGTCGCACACTCAACTCACCCAGTTCTCCAGTTGGTATCGAGAAATCATGCGGTAAAATGACAAACTTCTGTACTTTCTGTGCGTTCGAGATGGCATTTGCATTCGCCCGATCGATGCCCTCTTGAATTGACTGCAACACTTTTGGACACGGTCCAGCATTGAGGATTTCCGCAAGTGAAACATATGGTAGTCCCAAGGACTTAATCCATTCAAGAGATTCAGGGTGTAAGGTGTCACTTGGTTTGCCGGTACTTTGATCAAAATCAGTCTGGAAAACGTTCATTTATAACAGAGTTAGGTATTTAGAAAAAAGGTTTACCTTGATTGTAATTAACATGATTAGAAACTTGCGCCTGTCTCCAATTAGCATTGTGTTGCTTAGAGCTGGCAATTCACTCTGTACGAGTAGTTCTATATGGGTTGGAGGGATATTCTCGCCACCAGATGTGACAATGAGCTCTTTTAAACGACCCGTGACATACAGAAAGTCTTTAGAATCAATATAGCCAATGTCACCTGAGTGCAGCCATCCATCTTCTAATAATGCTTCTTTAGTTTTATCTGGCTCGTGCAGATAGCCCATTAACACCAATCGACTGCGAAAGCAAATCTAAAAACAAAAACAATGTTCTAGTTAACATCGATAAATAAGTTGGATTCAAGGTCTTCTGCTTTTGATAGCGCACTTTCATTCGCAATTTATATGAACAGCTTTACCTCACCATGTCCTCTTTTGTCCATGTTAAAAAGTTTCAGCTCAACGCCAGGCATTGCTTTTCCACATGTTCTCAGATTCTCCATTGCAAAAGCTGCGGCTATAGCGCCACTGGATTCCGAAAGGCCATATACTTCAACTATCTTCAGGTCATAGCCTAGAAAGAATCTCTTCATTTCATCTGACGATGGTGCAGCGCCAGTAAGTAAAGTTTTGCACTGGCTTAATCCTAGAGCTATCCGTACGTTTTGAGTAATTTTGGATGCGAGCCAATAACCAAGGCTATTCATCGACTTACTCTCACCCTTAATAATTGATAGGTGATAGTTTTCCAGGGTTGACCGTGCCATCTGAAAAATCCATCGCGATATCCATGACATTTTCCGTTCGGCTGTTGAAATGTTCTCTTGCATTTTCTCGAAAATTCGGGGAACCCCAAAGAATCTTGTGGGCTGAGCTGTGGCTAGTGTCTTTATAAGAGTTGACTTAAGAGCATTCCGATCGGCAAAGTAAATGCACGCTCCCAGCCAGATTCCTATGAAAAAGTCAAATAATTGGCCGCCAACATGACTCATCGGCAGGTAACTAACGATCACTTCGTGGCCGTAGATGACATTTGACATACAATCGACCATAGTCTTCGTAGAAGAGATTACGTTGTCATGGGATAGCATCACGCCTTTTGGCATGCCAACTGTTCCGGACTGAAATATTTATATTTAATATTTTACTGTAGACTGTAGCCAGTGTAACGACAATAAGCTTACCGTGTAAATTAACGTAGCACATTCGTTTGCAAACACCTCTTTGAGTCTCTCCTCTACTTCCAGTTCCAATTCTATTTCACTTTCTCCTATTGCCTCTAACTGCTGCCAACTATAGTATCCTTCTTCAGAGTCTATAAAGTGATCAAATGGACCTTGTATTTGAATAATTGATTTGAGCTTTGGAAGACGATGTCTAATCGATCTGACTTTGGCCATTTGTATAGAGTCATCCACAACGCAGATTGTAGCATTGGAACTCTCCAGTATATAATAAATAACTTCTGCAGAGTTAGTTACATATATTCCGGCAGAAACACCGCCTATAAATATGGTCGCCATTTGGGTAATAAACCACTCGGGTCTAGTAAAAGCTAAGATTCCACACGAAGTTCTCGCTTGTAGTCCCAGTTTTATGAATCCCCTCGCAACTTGACGCGTTTTAGTCCAGTACTCCTGATAGGTGTATGTTGTCCAGCTCTTATCGTTATCTTGATACTTCAACGCTGGCCGATCTCCAAATTTTTTGACTGTCATTTCGAAAAGTTGAGGAGTCGTCATAGGCTGACTTTCACCATCTTGAACTCGAAGTTTCACAGGCTGATGGAGAGAAATACTTATATACGAAGAAGCTGGCTTGCAGTTTTTGACAATAGCGTCGGTCATTATAAACAGTGTAAGTGGAAGTACTGTTAAGTGTTATAGATGTCCAATCAATTGAGTTACGACAGGAAGTTGCTTATGAGTTCAAAAATTAACAATTTGCATTTACTGTACGTTTTTTTTTATTTATTTAAATTTTTTTTCGATTTTACACATGTGCTGATTCTTTTATAGCGATGCACTGCCTTTAATTCACTCCTGAGTGGGTGTACAAAATTACCAGATTGAGCAATAATATTGGGAGTTGATTTATATATATAAACTTTTCAATGTATGCGTTATTGATTTATAATTTATTTGCATCAAGAACAAAAACGGACTTTTTTTAAAAAGTTTTTAACAATATCTCTTCACGAAGGTCTACAACTGTCTGATGTTACACAGAATGCCTCAACTCATCTCTACAACTCCAAAATTTTAAAGGAAGTGATGACTCCCATGCGACGCATTGTAAACATCATTAACATCTTTTATTTCTTTATTTTTATTTCTAGACACTTCGTACCAAGTACAAGTAACCCCTGATAATGATTTTATTTTAATGAGATTTAATTTGATTGTCTTTTTTGTTTTTTAATTGTGGGCTTCAAGTCTTCACCTTAGACCTCATGAAATGTGACTGTCCTTAATATTGTGAGATAATTTTACTATTGCACTGAGGGTGATGGATCGTGTAGACCACAAGGTGATAACTTTCATGAATTTCTGGGTTATTAGTCCCTTCCGGAGTTGTGTGAACCAAGTACCGATAAGAGGCTGCTGCACCACAATTCTACGAATAGAACGAATGTTCTATTTTGAAATTCCCTAGTTGGTTGTGACATATACATACATATACACTCAGGGCATGAGCTGAACCTTCGTATCTAATGATGAATTTTTCTAATTCTTGTGAAATACGAGACTTGGAGGCTTCAAAACTTACTCTCAGGATTTTTTTTACTCTGAGTAGGCAGCAGAACAATTTTCCATTCTCTTTTCGACCAATCGCAATTGCATTGCTGTTTGCATCAATTTTTGTATTTATGCAGTTGGTTTGCCTTTACAGCAAGAAGAAGCATTTAAAATTAAAAACACACAATACCGATTCAAACGAGATAGAGTCTGAAGATCCTGCAGGTCTGCCTATTACAAATCCCCAACAAGTATCTCATTATTTTGTCCCCAGAACAAGTCATACATCGGTAACAAAAATGTGCAAAGTCGCTCGCTTCCAGTACGAAATACCAAAGTTTTAATCAGCGCATTAGATAGCATGGCATCGACAGGCAATTCATATACGTATTCATGTTCAACACCGTCAACAATTGAAAGAAGGGTATCACTCACCACCATTCAGCAGTTTAGCCAATATCTGTAGAATAGAAATGTAACAGATCATGCATAGGTATTTAAAACTCCAGTCTTACATACTCGTACATCAAATCGCAAGATAACGTATTCATACATAACATTTATCATGTTGTTTAAATAAAAATGCATAATGTATTAAAATTCTTCTTCAGAAGACTCGGTTGTATTTCTTGACTCGTCAAAAGTAAATATGGATGCAGTTGTAGGATCCTTGGCGGATCTTTAGCAACACACATGGATACATCAGGTGTCTTCATCAGTTTTGGTTTCTATTCCTGGACCCTCTGACCCTCCATCAACCTTCATTCGTCTCTCGCACCCCCTCCACACCTTTCCTTTAAAAAAAAAACATAAACCATAAATCCTAACCCACACATATAATACACAAAACATGCTTCTCATACCCAAAGCATACGTTATTACCGAAAACCGAAAGCAGAAATTTCACCAAAATTTTTCTAAAATACCAGGCCAACAGAAATTTCAGCAGGTATCCACGATTTTCAGTTTCAGCTGGGACACTCACTATTGGTTTTCGTCTGAGCTACTCAAGCACACTGAACACCTGAAAGTATACCACGATTTTCAATGTACCTCTCCTTTTCAAACTGTGTAACATGATTTTCAATGTGAGCAGGGACATTTACCATAGGTTTTTGCCTTAACTACTCAGGCAAAATGAACACCTGAGAGTATGCCCCGATTTTAAGTTTGTCCACTACTTTTCAAACTGTATAACACGATTTTCAGTTTGAACAGGGACACTAACCATAGGTTTTTGCCCGAGCTAGTCAAACAAACTTAAAATCGTGACATATTTTCAGGTGCTAATGTTGTATTGCATATCCAGACACCTACCAAGGGTTTTTGCCTGAGCTATTCGTGGACAGTGGGACCTGTTGCTGATTCTGGTGGCCTGGTAATTTCAGAAATTTTTTGGTGAAATTTTAGCTTTCAGTTTTCGGTGATGATGATAAATATCCAATATTTCGAGAGGGTTTTTTTTGCCAAAGGCGATTGATAGAAACTTATCTGGTATCCTAGGGTGTCTTGAAATGTTGCCCTGTAGCCGTTGGGGAAAGTTATAGCACAGACAAAGAACAGATATAGAACGCCAGTACTGTCTCGCTTTCTTGAACTTAGAATGATCATACTTACTAGCTAAAAATTTACTTCACTCATACACAACTAAGGATTGCGCACGTTCCGAAGTTTATGTGCGGGCTACAAATAACAGTGACAACGTACGTACAACGGAACAATGATGATGATACAATGAACAATACAGTAAATAACAAATTCGTTTTACTTTGCATGTAAATGTTTGAATAATATTAAGTGAATCCTTCGTGTTTTATTTACAAAAAAAAAAAGAAAGAGAACCAATATCGTTGTCTTCTTTTTCAATCATTATTTCTTAGACACTAACAAATCAAACAAAAAAAAACTAATTCACTAGGCTTAGTTCTTCTCCTTTCTAGGTGCACACTACAACTGCACATTGCACTTTAACTCACTCTATGGATATTAACTTATACAAAAGGTACATAAATGTCTTCGATTGCTTTCAGTTTTCTGTTTTTTTTTTTTTTTTTGGTTAACAACAAGATAATTATATAAATTCACAGTGTAAATAGTCTAAGTACGTATATTCTAGGGCTTACTAATTTTCCTAGACTTAAGTATTTCTTTTATATAAATTCCTCTGTTTCATTCAATTATAAATTGCTAATTCTTTTCCTTAATGCATACAACAAATAATAATAATAAACAAACAAAAAATAGGAAGATATTTAGGCTGAAATGTTTGTGTTGGGGAAGGGCACCTTATTTGGTTTAGTAGAGGACTTCAATGGTAGCTTCGTACATTTGGTTGACAACGTTACGTTTCACTTTGAGAGTTGGACCTGAAAGAATCAAAGAAATATTCTCTAAGGAAACTGTTCATAAAATTAAACACACACTGTGACACCCACCTAATTCGCCCGTTGGAATTGAAAAATCGTGAGGCAAGATGCTGAATTTTTGGACTTTTTGTGCGTTGGAAATCGAGAACTTATTGGCTCGCTTGATACCGTCTTCGATGGATTTATAGACCTTCGGACAGGGTCCAGCGTTAAGAATTTCTGACAGAGTTGTGTGCTCAACTCCAAGAGTCTTCATCCATTGTAAGGATTCGTGGGAAAGTTCGTCTAATGGTGCCCCCGTGTCTTTATCCATCTCAGTCTGTGAAAATACACAATAATTTGCAAAATTATCTGTGATAACAGTTTTTTTCCAGCAGACTAACCTTAATTGTAACCAAAATAGTCAGGTACTTCCTCTTCTCGCCAACCAGGAAGGCATTACTTATACCAGGCAATTCTTTCTTCACCAGATTTTCAATGTGAACTGGTGGGATATTTTCACCACCAGCCGTAATAATAATTTCCTTTGATCGGCCAGTTATGTACACATATCCCTTGTCATCAACGTAGCCAACATCACCCGAATGCAACCAGCCTTCGTCGTCTAATGCCTCATCTGTCTTTTCATTTTGATTTATGTATCCCATAAAGACGTGGCGACCTCGAATGCAAATCTAAGGGAAAACAAGTTAACCACGGTCATTCAGATCATTTGAATGATTTTTCTCATGCTCACCTCTCCATGACCTTTCTCGTCCTTGTTGATAATCTTAGTCTCACAACCACCCAATGTCTTGCCAATAGAATCCAAAAGAGTGCTTTCCGGCAAACACAGACTATGACAGCCTGCTGTCTCAGACATTCCAAATCCATCGAGAATTTTCAAATCCAAACTTAGGAAATACTTTTTGGTTTCAGGTGACATTGGTGCAGCTGCACTAACCAAGGTCATGCATCGGTCGAAGCCTAATGCCAGCTTAACTTTGGACATGATCAACGACTTGGCAATCTTGTAACGAATACCGCCAGAGCCCTTTCTATTGTATTTTTCAAAATTTAACATAAATCAATTCCTAACTACGTAAATTTGATTTACTCACCCTCCATCCTTATCCTCCAGATAATGTCTCAGAGTAACACCTTTAGCCCAACTGGCCAGCATTGTTTTAAAGCTGCCATTGGTCGAAGCCACCGCAACCATACGTTCTTGGAATTTCTCATACACACGCGGAACACCCATGAACCTGGTGGGGCGGGCATCTTGTAGCGACTTAACCAAGGTCCCCTTCAGAGCATCTTTGTCAGCAAAATATATTGTTCCAGCGATGGTTAGCATTACATAAATATCAACAGTTTGGGCAGCCACATGACTAAGAGGCAGATAGGAGACCAACACTTCACTGCCTAGTGTAATGTGATTCAGCGATTTGATAATCGTACGGCAATCGAAGGCTATGTTGTCGTGGTTCAACATAACACCCTTGGGCATACCAACTGTTCCGGACTGCAAAGGAAAAACAAAATAAACAAACAAATGAGTCAAAGATTGATAAGATGCTTGTTTGATTTTAAACTTACGGTGTAAACTAAGCAGCAGCATTCATTGATTCCGATATTTTCCAGGCGGGATTTATACTCCTCTTCGACATCTTCAACAGACAAACTTTCGATTTCTGACCACTGAAAAGTTAAAATTTATTTATTTAGAACTGACTTAGTCGAGCTATAAATACATATACATGTGTACGACATACAGTGGAGCCTCGATAACTTGAACTCCAAGGGAAACTATAAATTCAAAGAGTTTTCAAGAAAATTTTAAGGAAATGTGGAACAAGTTCAGAACTATCAAGGATTTCGAGTTATCGAGATTCCTCCGTAAATAAATGTTAGACACTAAGTTCAACCAATTTATCCACAGCGTTGAGGATGCTTTAAAGGTTTCTGTCAGAACCAGTAGGAGCAGGCCAAAACTTCAAACATGCATACAGAAAGCGAAACAGGAATGCACTATAAAACAACTAAGGCATTAGTTGACGAATTGCTTTACGTTGGGAAGAAGGTGTTTCTTTCGAGTAGTGATTAATTTCGATTAACTTCATTAGTACCAAAGCAGGATGCCCCGAACATTTTAGAAATTTGATTTAAAGTGAAATCTCAGAAAAGAGTTTTAACTCCAAGGATTCTAGTGTGTCATAAACTCATTAAAGCGGAACAACAACAAAATGATCATCACTAAAGCATATTCACCATTTCCTGAACCGGAAACAAAACAAACTCCATCATAAATTTCCTCTAACATTTTTCTGGAATTCCTTTTGTGGACTTGGTTTCTTTCCCATGACAAAACTGCAACTTGTATCCATTTTTGAAATTCTATTCCAATAAACTTACCCTATAGTATCCATCCTCCTTCTTCATGAAAGGCAAATACGGCTCCTGGATTTGTATGGCTGCCTTTAAATTCGGCAGCTTATCCCTTATCTGATGGATCTTCTCCATTTGCTTTGAATCATCCACCACAACAATGTTAGCTCTCGAATCCTCCAGCACATGCAGAACTGCTTCCGCAGAATTTGTCGTATAAATTCCAGCAATTATGCCACCGGCATGAATCGCACTCACTGCCGAATAGAACCACTCTGGACAATTGAACGCGAGCATACCCACCGAGTGGTGTGGTTCGAGACCCAGTTTAATAAATGCTTTTGCCAATTGGTGAACTTTTTCTTCATATTGCCTGCGAAAAATAACAAAAGCATCGGTAAGGACTGTCAAAGGAACAACGAAAAAGGCAAAATCTTACTTGTAGGTTACTGTGGCGTATTCCTTCTTTGGGGTTTTGTATTTTATGGCCGGGTGATCGCCGTAATTGTTTGCGGCACGCTTCAGCAAACTGGGGATGGAAATTGGCTCTTCGGCACCCAGTCCTTCCTTGGCAATTCGTAGTTTCACTGGTTGGGATGGATCTGAAGTTTTGTATACATCAGAGGGCTTAACCCAATTCGGGCCAACGCGTTCTGATGACATTGCTTACTATTTTCTGTGAGAGCAACTGCAAGGAGAGAACGAAACAAAAGTTTGGTAATTAGTACACGGTTCAGAGGTGAATAACTTTCATATAAGTCACAATTAAAAGTCAACCCTGATATAAGAATGCGATTACTGTTTTTATTTGTCAGCCAATATAACAACATATGTAAGTGCGAGCGTTGACCGAGAACTATACAGTATACATACATGTTCCAATGTCCAATACTTGTCGTGTGGGACTTTAAACTATCAGCTGGTGGCTTAGTGGCAAGCGACTCGTTTAGCAGATAAGTATAATTTCAAAAGTCACCTCATTTGTCAAAATTCGGCACACACCGTTTGAAGCTCCTCTTATTCACAGAAATTGATAACGACATGTTTATTAACTTTATGGGACTATAAACATATTTTCTTATACTGTGCTACACGTTATCAGTCAGCTACATACGGTAACTGCTAAGGCGTTGAATTGAAATCTATTTTAAATGAGAATCGCTTGCGCCAGTCTCTGAATGATGATAAACTCCATGACCTCTTAGTTGCGCACGACGAAACCATACAATGGGGGGCTGCACAAGACCATGTGACCTGAAGAGGTCTTCGATTTTTTTTTTTTAATTTATTTCCAGTTAGATCAGAGGTTTTTAATTTGGAAATTTTGAAATATTTTTGGCTGTAGATAATCTATCTGCTAATTAGGTATTAATCGAGGGCAAGATTGCTGCCATAAGAAGGTTTTCCTAAGTATTTCCCTAACTACGGTTGATTATTATTTTTTGTTAATCAGATAAAGATTAAATTATAAATGGGTTTTCTTGGAAGTTGTTCAGATTTATTTTACGCTGTTGTCAGAACGCTTGATAGAGATAAAACAAGATAGTCAATCGATTATTTGATAAGACAAATTTAATTATTTTTGTTTTTGTTTTTAGGGGTTAGTAGTGGATGATTTTACTCATTTGTCATCGTTACTCTTTATTTAAACTATTTCCAATCAATCGCTGCATTCTCTATGGAACTCAATGCAACAATTAAATAATAACTTTTTTTTTTATTTAACTAAACAAAAAGCACATGAACACCACAAGTAATGCAAGAAGACTAACAATTAGCAAATGCCTATGTAATAAATTTGCATACCTAGTCACCTCACTGTTAGAAAAATGTAAACATGAATGCCCTTAGCTGCGCATGGATGTATTGAGTCATAGCATTTTAACTCCACCGGGGCGTCGTTATGGGGATTCCTAGTAATGGTCTACATAAATACTACACTCACCACCAGACAAAGGACGAAGTTAAATAGAAACACAATTCGATGGCTGCTGCTGTTCATGTGGTAAGATTACTGGGAATGGGTAGTTACATACGGGTTCAATAAATCACTTCATAAAGCATTTTTGTCCCAAATCTGAGTATGTTTTGATTTCTTCATTGGGACCTGCATAACCGAATTGCTGTTATCTGTTACACTGCGACAGGAAGCGATTGTAAACAATCATGGGGTTCTCCTGCCAACGAACTCTGAGGGACAGAACGATTAATGCCGGCAATATTGCATTCGAAAACCAAACCCGATGCAAGGTTGCGTGGGAAATGCTCGTCGTTCAATTGCTTTTCTTGCTAGAAATTCATAGGTATGTTCCGTATTTTGCGGATTTGTTTACCATGCACGCGAACATATCTACTGCAAACTTTTCACAAGATTTTATTAGATAATGGATACCTACATATGCATCTATAAAAACATGTTCCAACCTATTCATATTCTGATAACGATGACCCCTAATGAACCATAGAAGAAAGTTGTAAATGTGCAACCGGTGAGAAAACAAATAAAACCAAAATCTATAAAATCTCTTAAGTAGATATGAAACTTTCTTTACCCATTTCACCAAGCTTGTTCTGTTAGTGGAAAGGACCATTCACTTCGTATGTAAGAGAGTGCGCAACGGAAGACACTCTTTTAATAAAGAGAAGAACGAAACATAAAAAGGAAAAGCAAATTAAAACAGAAAAGAAATTTTGCGGTGTGCACATGAGGCTATTTTGATGATCTTGCATTACATGCTGTATGTACATACATACAATAATCATTACTGTATACATAAACAGTTCGTTATGGCGCGCATAAGAAAACGAAAAGAGTAAATTGTACCGCTTTCACATTTAACACGATGTGAAGTAGATACATTACACACCATTTATCTGATTAGATGACAGAGATAAGGTTTATTTTCTAATAAAAAATACAAACCCCTTGCAAAGTAAATGCAAATATTAGATTTTTTTTTATCAAATAACACAACGCGCCAAATTTTCATATGAAAAAAAAATAGGGAACACGCCACAGACGCAGAAAACGTATGGCGAAGAGTGTTCTTCCCCTGTTACCGAATATAAACAGAAGATCGACGAACTCTTTCATGCAAAAATACAAGAAAAAAGAAAAAAATGTATGAGAAACAAAAAAAAAGAATAAAACAAATGACTGCGACCTCGTCATCACCGTCATATGGCACAGTTTCACATTCCAAGAGACCGTTCCTCCTACCTCTTGCCGCATTCTTCCTTAGCCAACACTTTACCCTCTTCTTCGTGATTTCAGTTAGTTGTCGGTCTCGGCATGTATTTGTTCCATCCCCTCAACTTTACCCATATTCGGTACAAGCCATGCCTGTTTTTTTTTATACCATCTGCTGCTTGTTGATGACTTTACCTCACAAAATAATGATAAAAACGAATAACGATATAAAAGCAACACCTGATTAAATCGAGAAGACTGAAGAAGAGAGAAGTAAACTAGATCACCGTCATGATTGGAATCATAAACAGAATCATTACACTGCGGTGCAAGAAGAGAAAACGCAAAACAGCACACACCTCCTCAGCACAGAGCACACACATTCGAGTTTGGTCCGAAAATAGTAGTTTTGGCCACAAACTGCTGTTGAGGACAGGAGACTACGTTACGTAGACGACGAAGTAACACGCACAATTTCCATAAGAAAACAAAAACAAAAAGCGATCGTATGATCGCTCCTCAAGAATTCTCTCTAGCACACGTCAGAGATTCCGATTTCGTTGCAAGAATAAGGGGTGAAGAACAACGGAAGAGAAGTAGGCGTACTCACGGCTAGCTAAGCACATGGATTCCGCGGCGGATATTAATGAATTTTAAAAGCTCGAATGCAGCAACTGTATTGTGTATATTTACCTACAAAGGACAACGATTTAATGACTTTCAACTCACTCACGACACCGAGAATGTTTAATTATTTTAATTTTTATTTAACAACGCTTCGAAGACGCTTATTTTTTTTTTTAAAGAACGCTACCGAAATCCGAAGCGGATAACACAAAAGCCCATCAATGACTGTCGATCTTTTGGCCGGGATTTCTTGAGTAAGTGTATGATGGACTGCGTTGAGTTAGTTGATAGTTGTGTGCTGGTTGCTGGTTGGTGTGAGGCAGACCGCATATGTTTGCGATTGCGACACTCTTCTTTTTCGCTTGCGCTTTCTCTGCTTCTCTCTTTCAATCGGTTCGGCGGCGTTCATTATCAGTAATTTTTGGAAGCGATCGTGACGCTCGATTTATCGGAAGAGAAGTTATGTGAGTTGTTTTTTTTTTTTTTGTTTCATATCAGTTTGATAGATAGCATTATCGTGTCCGGAGAAGTCTTTGACGTTAGGCACTTTTAATTGTAAGACTCTTGGACTTGAGATTGGTAGCTCTTCTGATACGAGCTAAGGATAGACTGTATCCTCGAATTATTATATTTTTTTGGGCATAAGTCAATGTGCGGAATATTCCCCACGATTTGAGGACCCTTTATCTTAAAGATAAGCACTAAATCAAAGATAAGGGAAATACAGAAATAAATGAGGGATATTTTCAAACAGAGACATATTTCATGAACGTTTACTTTCGATGAAAATAATTTCTCAAGGTTCTTCTGGTTTTTTTTTAATTACCTCTGATTGGTCGAAAGAAAACCCCTAAACTCTGGATATTTATGATCTTGTTGGACAATTTTCCCAATGACATTGGTTTGCAATCTTCATACCATACACAATGTGTTTACTTTTAATTTCTTGTTTATATCACATGAGCAGAGTATAACAAAACTGATAGAGGAGTATATCTTCAACAGGTGAGTGTCACACCACGCCACCCGTTTAGAAAAGTTAGACTTAGACCCGTGAAGTTTTCGCATGTGCTGTGGTTTGGCACTTTCAATGAATAATTTGAATTTATTAATGCAACCTGAACCGCTTGTTTGACAACGTACCTTGTTTCTTTTTTTTTCTTTCTCCGTGTTATCTTGTCAATTAAAATAAGCAGTGCATGTTGATGCATTGATGAGAATATATATTTACTTATATGTACGTAGGTGAAACTATTTATTGACAGTGATTTGTTTGACTGAAATAATTGTTTAAAATTAGTTTCGCAATTTGGGAACTCGTAAAAATTATTTTGTAGACCTTTGAATGACGTTTTATATTAAGCTATTCACACTGAGTTAGGGAAGTTCATGCGTGAACAGGTAGAGATCTACATATGTACATACCTAGTCATCCCGTATTGGGTTAACAGTTCAACATCACATAAAGTTCGTTTTGGGTTTGTTTTTTCACGCGATATGTACAAGCATATTGAAATATTTGTAACTCAACTTTACACAAAACATCTGAACTCTTTGGTGCATGTTTTCATTTCATGAAACGAAACAGTAGGTAGGTAGGTAGAAGTGGTTGAAACTGGTAAGCCTATCAGAGACACAAGTAGCGCTGATGCGCCGTTTTGATACCACAACTCCCGTGATGTGGATGTTGATGAGTATAGCTTAGAGTGTAGTTTTTTTATATCCATCCTGTGGAGTTGAGAAAATTGATCATGTTGCTGAATTTTATGTTAGAAATCTCAGAAAATCCCTTGGAAAAGGTTTTTTCGAGAGTGCACTGTCTGGCTCTGGCAAGTGCCGGACAGTCACAGAGAAAGTGGAATAACGTTTTCTTTTCATGTGAATTGTCGCAACTACGACAGTGAGGGTTGAACGGGATGCCTAACTTGGCAGCGTGTTGATCGATTGGCCAGTGGCCTCTTCTAATTGCTATGATTCTTGCTGTCTCGATGTGGTTTCTATTGATTAGGTCATTCGTTCTGTTTTTACACACACACAGGTTGCTAGACTTTTCTACCTAGAGTTGGCAATAGAGAGAAGTTCTTGAAAAAGTTGCCCTTGATGAGTCCCATCGGAGAGCAGCCCGACTCCGCAAGGGAGCCATCCAGGGCAGAACCACGTCTGGCTAACTCGTCGGCTCTCTAGTTCCCCTCTATGTTACTATGGCCGGGAACCCAGAGGAGAGTGATGTTAAACCGAGCGTTTGCCTGCGATATAGTTTCCTTACACTGTTCAACTTATTTAGAGGATGAAGTAAGAGAGTGCAGTGCTTTGATGATACCCTGGCTGTCAATAAAAATTCCTATGCTGTTAGAGGTAGTAGGGCTGATGACAGAGAGGTGATGCCGCGAAAAACACTTAGTTGTTTTGGAGAGACTGTCAGCTCGCTTAGCAGTCCAATGCACTTACCACTTAACCCTGGCGAGAACTTAATCTACTCTTAATCTACGAGTCTATTTATGCATTTAACTTAAATCTTTACTGTAAATTCTTCAATCATAGCATCGCAACACATTTCTAAAACTAAAACAACAAAGTCCAAAGCGAACCATTATAACAGCGCATGATGAAACCATAACCTTAAGTTGCCATGAACTAAAATATCTGCAATCTCGCATGCTACACAAACGTGATCATTAGATGTGTACCGAAAAAATGACAAAATCAATGCTTAGAATCAGAAGATCACCGCTTTCGTAGATAAGTCATATTTAAAAAAATAAAAATTGATAAAAAAAAATCTCAAAACAAACAACATAGTAAACAAAAATAAAACAAAATTTCCAAAAATAGCAAATTTTGAGCTGAAGTTTGACTTTAGCAAATTTGCGAAATGGAGGTTAACTGTGGCTATTAAATTTTGTTTGCAATAATTAAGGTCATTAAGTATTTATTCTAGAACGAGAAATGACGGTATTGACAGCAGATAAAAGGTACACTGCCACATGAATGCAATGAATTTCATTTGGTTGAGATAAATGCATTTTAAAAAATGTGGAGGAACCGGTTCAGCCACTATTCTAGGTGGATGTTGAGAGTCTAGATTCGATCTATAGAATAAGAATTTTTGGATGTACATATGTATGTAGATTGGGTAAGAAGGTAAAATTATCAAATTCACGACCTCAGCATTGGAAGTTTTAGAGGAAATTTTATTTTTTGATTCTGCCACGTGTCATATTCGAGCACTAAGCTGCATATTTGAGGACGGGAGTGAGTATCCATCGAATTTCAAGCTCGATTCTACCTATCTAGCAAAGAAAAGTAAAGGAAAGACGAGAAAAAAATGCATGCTTTTCGAGCAGGTCCATCCAGGTTCGGTTGGGAAAAAATTATTTTTTTGGGGTCTGCCACGTGCCACATCCAAAGCTGCTGAACCGTTGACCCCGTCCCTGCTCGGAAATTATAATTTTTTTTCTAGTATTTCCATTTTCTTTTCTTTCCTAGATGGGTAGAATCCAGCTTCAGATGGGTAGGACCCGCTCGCGTCCTAAGATATGCAGCCTGATTTGCTTTTGGAGCCTATGGACTCCAATAATATTTTGTATCTGCGTCTTTTGTCAAGCTCTCTAGAACAAAAGAACAACCTTGTCGAAAATAAATCACGCCTGAATAATTAGTTGTACCCATCTGAGCGCTCATATTTGGAATCATGGAATCATATTTCAACTTAACGAACTTGCAATTTGTTTCATTGTGTGAACTACTTCGTCTGTTTGTCTGTCTAATTTTCGGATATTAAAAAAATTGCACACAACTGACCTGCAGATATGTGAATGAATCAATTAAATTACAGTAAGAACACAATTTCTGGTCTTTTCATACCTTGACTTGTTGAGATAGAAGCATTTCTCAAGACCAGTAAATACGTGCTTTTAACAGTATCGAGTAAAACACAAGACCACTTTTTTAATCAAAATTTATGAAAACAAAAGTTAAATCAAAGGTGACAGTGCTTACGCTTTTTATCAAAGTCCAAGAACTTCCGCGTAAGTCGAACGATTTCTTATTTTGTATCAAGAGGAACTGCAAGCTTGAATAACGACAACCTATCAACAATGTGATTAACACAAAGATTAATAGTGATAAAACGATATCACAAAAACTTATCTCTTTTTTAAAAAAAAGAATGCTCTAATCTACTGCCCGCGTCTATACTTTAAAACGCTTTGGCATTTCAGAAAAACAAACTGAAAATCAGAAACACGTTCCAACTGATGATATCTACTCTACAATACTCGTAGGTCTTCAATCACAATCGATTAAAAGTAAGCTTTATGTTTGATTGTACACATAGATTAACACACAAAAACCGAAAATTGGTGACCAGAAACAGTAAATAGTCGTAATAATTACAATGACAGCAATTACTTTTGATTATTATTTCCAGAACATAAAAACAAATTAAGTTACATTAGATCCGTGTTTTAACGGCTAGCTATTTGGGATCTTTTGCTGTGATTTACACACCTTTATAGTCCCACTGTTAGACTTCTGAATTGAAGAAGTATGCATCTATAAACTTTGTCAGAGGTAGGCCGGCATATAGAGCATTAAAGGTTTGATTCTAAACTAATCTTGAAATGCAATGCATCTAAAAAAAAAATTAACGCCCGAATTATATAATATGACAGAGGTATATGCTCATGTCATTTATTTTATTTTCTTTAATTATCCACTTATGTAGATTAGATAATTTACTTGCGTGAGTGTGAAAAGAATAAATTGTTGTTACTGAGAGAGCAATGTACAATGTGATCACCTGAGAATTGTAACAGCATTTCAATTTAATTGAAGTATGAGGGGTTTTATCGCGTGATGGGTTTTTTTTTTTATATACCAGTTCTCCCTGAGATGAAACTTTTTTTTTTGTTATTTCGAATGCTGCAATGATTTCTCAAATGTGTTCACGATTGATTTATAATTATTATTATTATTATGTTCTCACCAAGAATATTGTGTAATTTAGATAATTGGAAAAATTGTCTATTAATTTTTAGAGCAATTTTGTTCTCGCATTTATGGATTTATGTAAACGAACTTCAAACAAGGACAGTACTGACACTTGGACTTTTAAAACACTAAAAAGTGAACAGAAGATAAAAACATTTTCTATTTAGCAAACAACCGTGATAAAAGTCGATTACCTAAAGGTCAGGTGTTCAGAGTCCCTACATTGTAAACACTACTTAAGTCTGAACTAGTATGAACGACCTTAAATAATGCCATTGGCAAAGAATACATGTTCCAGATTTTATTTAAATCTTCCGAAAACATTCACAATGTCGTTTAACTTCCAAAAGGTGATAGCTGGTCAGAGACGAAGTAAGACAGGTCTTAGCGAACAAATAAACTATATGCAGTCGAACAAGATACACCATTGTCAACTTTGGAGATTAACAAAAATGTTCATGTTCCACAGTACATTACCTACTGGTGCATCAACATGGCCTAAAGGTCAAACATGAAAAAACAAAAAAACACGTCTGTGACCGTTCAATTATATTCATAAACAGATAGAAAAATTAGGCAGTTGCAATTGCCTACAATGACATCCCATGTCAAAGTAAAGCTATTTCTCCTACTCAAAGGTTCGTACTAATTTCTGCAATATAAGAAATGATGAGAAAGTGAAGGATATCTTCAGCTGAGCCCTTACAAAAAAAACTCTTATATTGTACTCTGAAAATAGATTCCTATATATTTTGAAGACTGACATGGTGTGAGATTAGACACACTTTCTGTGAACAATTTATTACTCAATACATGTTACATATATCACATTCGCTACTATAAATTCTCGTTTAGAACCTTTAACCCCACAAGTTATGAAATCGCGCAAATTCCAGAAAATTATCTGAATTAGGTAATTGATTATGAAGAGGCGATAAAATTTCATACGCCAATAGGTACCTTGAAATAAAACTCCAATGCCGCTTCCGATTAAGTAAACCATTTGAAAATGTAAATTCACCTAAGAAGGTTCAATTAAAAATTCGATTAAAAAATGTTAGTGGATTTTCCGCAAATCGAAGTTGGATAATGTCCCGTGATTTCAAGTTTAATTGGATTGGGAAATTTTTACTTACTAATATCTATCGTTCGATGGGTAATTTTAAGACTACATTGCATAAATCACATATAGCATTTCCGTCAAAGAAATAATTGACCCTTGGATCTGAAAAGGTTATAACAAAACGCCTAAGTCAAGATAAGCTAAGAGAGTGTGTGACTTATCTTTTCTACTGATAAAAGACAAATGTCTTTTGAATATTTCTCACTTGTCCCGAGCACTGATTATTCAATTTTTTTTTTAGGTCTTGTAAAATGCATTTCAAGCTGTGTATTCTTATCTTTAAAAAAAACTCCAATTCCTTTCCAATTATAGCGTTAAATTTTATTTTTTGATTATCAGTAGTAGTTCCTAGTCCAAAGGTCTAGTTTTATTGATAATCAATTTTGTGTTCTTTATACCCTGTTGTCTCTTGCTCAATCTGGGGTGCATTCTGGAGTAAATATAGATTCCCTTCTTACATCAGCATTAGCAGCGTATCAACGACCGTGAATGTTAATGTGAGATTGCACTTATTTTGTACTGACGTGATATCGTGATAACCCCTAGGATCACAGATCGAAAGAAATACATATATTGCTGGCGATAGTGCTTTCTTTGTGGTACAATGCTAGAGGATGCTTTTCACGTCACGTAGGTTGTTTCATAGAGAAGTCAAAACAACCACAATGGACTATGTTTCCGAATATTTTTTTGAATTTTTGCTTTTAACGACATTTTTCTTTAAATAGAAAACAGTCATCAGTCTTCAATACGATTTGTTAAAGTGAGACTCAGCTTCTCTTCACTTATTTTAAGGAAGCAGGATCATCCATATTGAATTTTAAGACTTTAGTATCTTTTATAGCTCTGTGGTACGCGACTTATTCGTACCATAGTATAGTATATTCAGATGCCGCATCAGAAACAAACAAAAATCGCTTGTATGAAAGAAATAACGGAACAAAATAACCAGTATTTAGAAATTTCTGTATTTTTGAAATACTGGTTTTAACGGTGGTAAACGCGCCATCAGCTTTATTGGTTCATGTATACACTAAGAGAGAAGTGTGTGCACTAAAAACTTTATAGATTTCTTGTTTCAAATTCCACAACCAGGGTAGTTGCCGCAATGAGGAATATGTACTAGCTAAGTACACCTGTTGTACTTGGCATTTGATTAACTGTGTAGATGGCGGTGACTATGTATGGAAGAAATGAAAAGTTTGAATGAACAAATTACGAGAACTAGATACGAGATTTAAGAAACAGCCCCACAACCGGCCCCCTTTGCACAAGTACTAGCCGCTCCCGACGCTGCTTAAGAGGCCTCTGCCCAAAAAACGAACAAAAGCTGAAAATTGACGAAGCGGCATGCAAACTTTTGAGGCTCCCACAGAACCTTTGATTTACTGGGCTGACTGCATACAAGATTCTATAGGTATGCTCAATAATCATAAACACTTCCACCGTCCAGGTGTAATAAAGTGGTCCCTATAATATTTTTCCAACTTTATGGTTCATTTCCTTTGGGAATTTTAAGATTATTAAGTCCTTTTATCCACAATCAGTTCATAAAATTATTATTTGTCGCTGTAGTCGTCAAAAAAATAAATATCGTCAACACCTATCATTCAAAAATAAAAATAAAAAGAATCGAGGAAAGAGGAACTCAAAAGACAAACTAAAAGATAACAACGAGGCAAACTTCCGCACATAACTTCTACTTTAAACCTGGGAGAAGAGCAATTTTTTGACACGAACATTTTCTGACTGGAATCATTGGAAGTTATTTTATAGAAAAGTTAAGAATTAGTTTCTAGTCATGTTTATACTTTTCTGATTAAGGAGGAGGTCATGTCGGCAAATGTTTACCCAGCCAAGGATACATGAGAATAAGTTGATTGATCCATCAATGAAAACACACGCTTCCAAAAGTTACATTGAGCTACCCATCACCGATTTATCGACCAATCGATATGACTGCTATCTCATTAGAACGGGTGGGAATATGACGACACGACCAAGGACATTGGATAACAGGGAATTTCCTGTTATCTAATCCTTGATTGACTATCATCATCATTTGTAGGATTGAAATTAGTGCGGAGGGTAAAGGGAAAGGTGAACATAATATGTCGCTCATTGGGTCCTGTCGCGTGTAACAGCTCTCTGAGGTATAGCTCGCCCGGCAGTAATAAAAAAGAACTATAAGGTTCAGTACGTTTAAAAATAGAACAGATATAAGACAGCCTTAAGATACATATGTATTTCCGGGTGCGGCTGTAGTTGAAATATTCAACAGAGTAGAGTGGAGAGGCAACTCACAGCAAAGGTAGTACGCAAGGGAATAACTTATTTATGGGTGTCTCACCATCTCCATTCTGTAAAGGTGAAAGGACAAATCGGATTTCCGGATGTTCAGGGTCTACTATAACACTAATTGTGTCTTGGTGTCTGTTTTGATTTTGCAAAAAATGTACACATGACGACGAGTTAAATATAGAAAGGTAGAAGATGTCACATAAACCTTCTCCCCCTTACCAAACAAGTGGATTGGATTAAGTGCCTTAAATCAGATATCAAATAAATTAAATCTCTTGTCATAAAATCAAGGACTCGCTGCAGTAACTTCATGCTGCAGTTTATAACTTTAGATTGTCATAAAATTTTTGGAAGATTAATGGCCGTCGACTGGATTTAACAGACGAGGATTTAGTTGGTTTTACGATTTGTTTGGAATTCGATGACGGTAATGTTTATGTATTTTCTAATGCACATGAGGCATCCCTTCGTCATTGCACTCTTAAGAACTATGATTGATGGCTTAATAATAGTGAGGTTTACGATTGTTTTATTGAAGCTCAATCGTTATGTGCTTACCCCTTGAAGTGGCTTTACAATAAAATTCCCAGCGAATATGATGAGATCTTTGATGTTGTGTGCTTTGACGAGGTTACGAGATCAAATTGGTTTTCCTAGAATGGGTTCATAATTCTCCATGAAATAGCAATTGTTGAAGGTCCAACAAAACCAACAAGTTTTAGAACACAATCTATTCTGAATTTGTGACTTGTTCTTGCCCAAAAAGTAGACGAACTCAACTTTTGATTTGAATGCCGTCAAAGAACTTGAGTCAACAATTAATCTTCCAATTCATCTATCAATTTCTATACAAATTTAGGTGAGAATTTAATAGCACTTACCTTCAGCTTTTGTCGAGTACTTTTCTTCCATTTTATTTCCTACATCAGGTCCCATGATAGCTTTTAACAATTCTTGACTTTCAATGGTCCCTAGAAAGAAACAAATATTGATTGGTTAAGTTATGTTCACCATCATTCTAATTTTATTACTAAAGTTTATAAAAGGCACGCAGCAAACAGAGTAAACACATAACTAGGTGATACATCGTTAGCACCTCACTACTCCTTTGTTCCAAAACCATACTACAGTTTTTCTTGACAAATAATAAATCGTAAAAGAAACTTTTAGCAGAAAGAAAATCTTTTCTGTTCGCTTTTATTTATGCATCTCAGCATTTCGCTCTGGGAAATCAATCAAAACTACTCCAGTTAGAAACTGGGACAAACTTATCTCAAGACTTCCAATTCGACCTTCTTCTTCTTCTTCTTCAACTTTGCTTCCTCAAATATTGTTACATTATTCATTCATTATCACGTTGGATACGGAAAAATAACTTTCTCATCGAAAGGAATATCAATTAGGTTAATATTTACACAAGATGTCATTGAACCGGAGTATAAAAGTGTCGCACGTACGAACTTATTAGGATTATCTATAATTTGTCGAAGCTCACAATTGTTTTGACAACTAACGAATACTGCCAATTAATAGCTAACACTGTTGAGTGTTTTTTTGAAGACCAAACATGTGATGGGTAACGATTGTTTTTCTGGGAATTATTGAATAACTTTTCCCACACACTTTTTTTTTGTTGACTAAAATGTTGCGTGCTCTTTTGTCTTTTTATTAAATCCTTCGAAGGAGTCCTTTGTCACAAACATGTCAGTGAATTTGCTTTTTCTTTTTCTTATGTTTTCGCCTTCAGTCGGTGTTTTAAACGAAATCGAATAATATAATAAATCAGTGTATGAGTACGTACTCGTCGAAAACATTTAGAAGGGGGAGTTAAAGTAATCTTGAACTTTGAAAGACGCATAATTTTACGAAAAGTATTATTGTTGAACGATGGAAAACAAAACGTCTGTAAGGGATATTTTGTTGAAGCAATAACGTAACTCTCTACTTAAATGCAAAGAATGCTTTTGAAAGAGAAACCCAACAATGGAAGTGGTTAAGGAGGGGATCTCCTATAAGAAGTAAATGGATTACTTTATACATATATTTTAATCGATTGGACACGACTCAGTTCAAAACTCTTCGGATTTTAGAGATTAATTATGTTTTACTGTGCCTAATGACACATTTGATATTTTGAAAACCTCTTTCATGCTCAAAAGCACGGCCCAAAATGAAGAGCTAAATATTCTGAGATGTTCAAGTCGTCAGAAGCTTGTTTAGCTACTGAATGGTTCTTTCGCTTGTCTTAATCTGAGAACTTCTACCCTTAGATTGACCTACATAGAGTCTAATGACTATCACGTTCATTAATAGCTGAGACTCCATATGTTAATCAAATTCTCCCTTGTCCAAGTAATTTTTTTCCTGGAAAGTAATGATCCCCAGGAATGACTTCCATATTCCCTTAATGCTCATACAAGTTGTCTAGCTTTATCACAAACGCCTTTAAAGAAATCAAGGGTAAAAACAACCCAATGGTAGTTAGTTCTAACGAGGTCACTTGGAAATTGCTTTAGACAATTGCAATTGGCCTTCTGTTCAGTCATCACTCATGTTCCCACCATAAAACCAAATTACACTGAGTATGCTCCAGGGTCATATAGACATCGTGACGAGACAAACAATATCTTACATCGTACCTCTTCCAAGTGAAACAAAGGAGTGATATCATACACACCTTTTGGTACTCTCAACTGTCTAAAGCACTTATTTTGCATACACATTATCCTTAAAAGGATACGACTTGAAATCACAGTTGTTAAAGTTAAAAACGATTATATTTCCAGTGATGTCGCGAATGCATAGTACATTCGCCGACTCATATGCAAAAGTGAAAGCAATTCAAAAATGTTGAGAGCGGCACTCAAATGAATCGACGACAAAATACTAGTGAAAACTATGTTTCAACTTCAATTGTACGGCATTAACCCGAGAGGGGTTGTACGAGTCAAGGGTTTACAACTCACGAGACATGCTTTTAATCTTTTTTTTTTTGGCTTCTTTTCTGAGAACACATCAAAAACTTATCAGTGACTTTACGGTAGGGAAAATTCGTCTATTGTGCGTTGACAGAGGATGTTGCATGTGAACTGTTTTTTTTTTTTTTTGCAAGATTAAGGCAGATTGAATTGATGACATAGATTCATGACGTCTGGCATGGTCATGTACACAGTTTGTCATAAATTGAAGCAAAAGTGAAATGAATTGGAACAATGGACAAGAACCGGACGGGGAGTGGGTGCATTTTTCGTTTTACACATATTGAAAATGGAAAGAAAGCATTCACTTGGCAACTTTATTAAAAGGGTGTACGTGTGGAAAGAAATTGTTTCCAAGTTATTAAGTAAAAAAATCTTGAAGAGAAGGATGTATTTTTTTGGGAACAATGTGAAATTTTCAAGGGAAAAGTGAATAGTCCGAATTGTAATGTTTATGCATCCCTGACATTATTCGTGATTATTACTTAACAATCTCCTGAAGAATTTGACGAATAAAATCCTTAATAAATTGTAACAACTTTTGTAATAAAGTCAACTCCACTCGTGAACATCCTGCGACCATCAGCTGCACAAGTCACTCCAAAAATTTAAAAATTTTCCACTTATCATAAATTCCAAATGGTTACACCGAAAGGAAAACCAACTCAAAAAAAAAGGCAGCAAACAGTCACCAGTCATACTACCCAGACATGATTTTCTACTCTTCCTCTTGTGTTTTTCTATCCCACATTCTTCGATCTCTTGATTCCCAATGGGATTCCAATGAAAAGAATAAAAAAGAAAATATGAAAATCCCCTCATATGACCGCAGCGGATAATATTGTTTTAACCCGTTCCTAATCGTTTACTAATACAGTTTCGATAAAAAATCTCCATTATCCTATCGTAATGGCTAAGTCCCATAATTTGTGGCAGGACTTTCTGAGAAATTTGGCATTTAATTTCATATGATTCATGTGGGTTTTGTTTTGTTCCTGCCTTCGATTGGAATCACAAATATATGAAAATAAGGCACTTAATCCAATTAGGACACTGCGGCGTACAAATAAATCACATCAGTGTTTCAAATGGTTCTTGTGGATTAAAATTAAGATAAACTTTCAATCCTTTTTGTCTGTAAAAGTATGAAAATTCTCTGACATTTCAAATTTATTTTTGAATTATTTACCACAGAAATTGTTTTCAGGCAAGAAAAATACGAACATTAACATAAGCCAGGACGATATCATGACCTCATTGAATAAGAGGTGCCACCTCCTCCCCCCCCATTTATTTGGAAGAATATTAAACGAAATTACCAATATAAGAAGAGAAATCCCTTTTAATGGCCTCATAAGCCCAATGGGTTGTCTGCTATTATTGGACTACGAGTACTATATGGGGCGTCGGTAAAATGTGATGACTGCCACAGATGCAATCTGCAGTGGGAATTTCGTTTTAATCGTCTCTTAATGTTTATTGAATGCAGTCAACGTAGAAGGGCTTACATTGTCATACATGGCATAAGAGTGTAAATAGGATTAGCGACTAATAGATGAGCCTTTGAGATTGTCATTGTCCAAGTGGATAGCACTATAATTGATGTGGACACTTGAATAATCATAGTGTTCTCCATGCACTGAAATTTGGAATGAAATTTATTTAAAATACCACAAAAAGTCATATTCGAAACTACGGGAGAATTCAATAAGTCTTGCTTCAAGGAAGCCTTCATCAGCCTTCAGATAGAGTAGAATGTAGTATGTAAAGTTGGATCTGAGGTTCATGATTACACCAAAAAACATTCTGATTATGATTATTGGATGACGTACTACGACCTATTTCACAAATAAAATTGCTTTGAGCTGATTTTGCAGA
The DNA here is from genome assembly GCA_951813785.1 of Criorhina ranunculi. Lineage (NCBI taxonomy): Eukaryota > Metazoa > Arthropoda > Insecta > Diptera > Syrphidae > Criorhina > Criorhina ranunculi. Next base: position 62,089,862 of record OX638384.1, on the reverse strand, counting down.
TACCTCTACAACACTCTTCTTTTTCATGCACGATAAACCCTAACCAACATGTCACAAGTTGCTTTCTACCTAATGAATTAAATTCACATTTAATCCTTGTACTGTCAAGCGCTTTGTGAAAAATTGGATTCCAACATAATCCTTGTGCATTATGCAATTACCTAGCATCGAATTGATATATGAAATTTGCATCCCTTCAACCAAACGTTAACAGATAATCCAATTTAAAAATCGAACCACCAACATATAGAGGCAAAATCCAGCAATTACCATTATCCTGTCATTTTCCCATTGACATTTTTATAGCTTCACTTTGCATTTATCTTCGTGCGCACAGAAGAACGGAAATAAACTAGATACGCGCTATAAAACGCTAGAAAAACAATAGAAATCCCGTAAAAAAATGCATCTCATGCTTGTTGCTAGTGTGCTGTGATGCACACACATCCTTGTGCAACAATTGCGAACGCTCATCCAATGAAGCATTTTGTCCTTGTGAAAAAGGTATTTAGAATCAAGCATTGGAGGGTTGGCGGTTGCAAACAATAAGAAATGAAATGAACCGTTTTAGTTATATGCTCTACCCTTGTTTTTAATCATTACTGATGTTGATTCGTTTCCTGAGTCATTTAATCGATTAAATACGGGCCAAGGGTGGCTTGAACAGTCTATTGCATCAGTCTGATTTTAACTAATTGTGTATGCAGAATGCGATCTAGCTCAACGATTAGGTTAAAACACAATTATGCTTAGCAATCAGGACACTGTTGTCAGCCAACACCCACATTCTATAGAGTACCCTGTTTGGTATTCATAAAATGGGATGCAACGCATATGGTGATGGCGCGATGATGCTGATAGGGTGACATGTGATTATGATCACACCTTATTCCACACAAAGTAGAACGAAGGACATTCGTATAATAATGCTTTAACTTTGTCTTGGCTGGTCGTTTGTATTATTCCCACGAAGGTATTGTAAATTTGTGTTCACAGGGAAATGAGAAAACTTTCTTGTGGTTGGTTTTGTACAGGAACTAGACAGTGTGATCATTGGAGTGTTTGCATGGCGACGTGTTGTAAGGAAACTACGAATGATAACAGGTATGACAAAACCGGAAGAATATTGATACAATTTTGAATTGCGTTTTGTAAAATAAAATCAATTTAATGTGTTTAATCTATGAAAAGACCTTCAATCTTCATCTGTAAGTAGTGACAAATATTTGCATCATAAAACTTCTTCTTGCACATTTCTATACCAACTGAAATAATTTCAAGATCCTTATCTACTGCACTTATCCTCTTAAAACTTATAAACTTAATTCCATTCCACAATACCACAAGAAATCTCATCTAAGTCCACAATACTCCTGCTCATCGTGAATTGCAATAAAAGTTTCAAAAGTAAATTAAGTGCGGACACATGTTGCTGGCACATACATTTTTTTCCTTTCACACTCATCTCGCTCGCTTGTGTGCTTGGCGTTCTTTAAGAGCATTCGCTTGCTATTTTAAGCTTCATCAAAATGCTACCGTATGAATCGATGTAAATAAAATGGATATTCACGTTAATTCAAGCGATGATTAAACATCATTAATGCATTTCTTTATTTGTTTTGGGGATTTTCAGAGAATGAGTTTAATGACTTATTCTGAAAGATTTTCATGATATTTATAATGCTTACGGTTTACAAAGGCATTATCATCGTCTTTGGCTGTCATTCACGTGTGGTATTTGGTATTTTATGACAGTGAGAGATATGATTTACAATTTTCAGGATAATGGAAACATGACAATAAAGATTTCAATGTAAAAATGAAATTTGCCTGCTTAGCCTAACAAAAGACAGGGTTGCCATAATGTTATTTTTGAATGAAATTCTACCACTCTAATCGATTTCAAACGATGGATTGAAAAGGTTACTTCCATTAGGGCTTTTTTAAGCCCTACCCAAATCCTGGAAAAGACCAACGAGTTCCAAGACGATACTCACCATCTTTTCATCGACTTCAAAGCCGCATACGAAAGCATTCATCGCACCGAACTTTACAACGCGATGGCCGAATTGGGGATCCCGAGAAAACTGATCTGGTTGTGTCGCGCCACGCTAGAGAACTCACAATGCACCGTGCAGTTTGGGAACAGAACCCCCGAATTATTCCAAACATGCACCGGATTTCGGTAAGGAGACGCGCTGTCGTGTGACTTCTTTAATCTTGTGCTGGAGCAGATGCTGGGATACGCAGTAATAGAAGAACAAGCCAAACGAGTTGGTCTCACGATTAATGAGGATAAAAACAAGTACATGCTGTCTACCGATCCGTCGAACACCATCAAGGACAGAACTTAACAGCTGACAGCTATAACTTCGAGATAGTGAAGGAGTTTATCTACCTCGGGGCAAACATAAACTCCACAAATGACACCCTAGTGGAAATTCGACGAAGGATAACCTTAGGCAACCGCTGCTACTTCGGTTTGTCCAAACAACTAGGGTCCAAACTCCTAACTCGAAGGACCAAAATCATGCTCTACAAAACCCTGATCTTGCCAGTCCTTCTTTATGGAGCTGAATGCTGGATGATAAGTAAGACAGCGGATCAGATCTTGGGATCCTTCGAAAGAAAAATCCTACGTCGAATATTTGGTCCAGTCTGCGAGGAGGGCGAATGGAGGAGAAGATATAATCGCGAGCTCTTCGAGCTATACAAAGATGGGGATGTAGTCCGAAATGCAAAAATCCGTCGACTGCAATGGCTCGGCCACATCGAGCGAATGGACGAGAACGCCCCAGCTAAGAGGATCTTCGAATCCCAGCCACCGGGTTCACGAAGAAGAGGAAGACCGAACCTCCGGTTTAAAGATCAGGCAATCGCGGACGCCAGAAACCTTGGTGTAGTAAACTGGAAGCAGCGTGCCCGGGACCGTAAAGAATGGAAAGCGGCATTAGTTCAGGCTCAGACCCTCCAAGGGTCGCTGGCCTGATAAGTAAGCAAGTACTATCTAAAAGAAACAAATCAGTTGTTTTTTCTTATTAAATTGTTAAAAAATATTTAAAAAAAAAAAACTAGAGGCAACCCTATACATGGCAATTTCCTGCTTACATAAAAAACATTTCAAAAATTGGAAAAAAAGTACTTAAACAGGAAGAAAGGTAGACAAATAAGGCTGGGCTACTTTTTTTTTTATTAAAAATTTCGACAGATGAACGAACTAAATCAATAGATAGAGGATGACCGTGATTTACTTAAGAAACAGGATGTGACAGCCATGTAATTTAAGGGGAGTTTTTCAATTCATTCTAACAAGAGCATGGTCATCTATTGGTATACTGAAAGGAAATATTGAAAACAAATAACAACGAAGAAAACTCTGAAGAATTGTTAGAACACTTAGAAATATGAGGGGGAATGAGTGATGTTGAGTACTACTTGATACTTCAAGGTTTTTTTTTCTACTCTATAAGGCTATACTTCAAATATAATTCTGCTTCAATAGTTGTTAATAATTTTGATGACAAATTTCGTCATCCATCACTAATCTTTTTCAATAATTTTGTCCCATAAATTTTGTAAAACTCAAATTGCTTTCATACAAGTAGCTCTACTAAAATCATCTCGTGATAGCTTCAAAGGAATTTATTTATTATCCTTATGAGTCACATAACTCACTCACTCCCCGATTGGATAGATGACCACGCAAGTAAAATAGCTTCATGGCTCTATTTTATGTGCATTTTAACACACCATAAAAAAAAAGTGTCGTCATAAATTATTTTCCTCGAATTGAAGATAACACAAGACAGATGTGTAAAACGCATGTGGATCCTTTTTACATTTCATATCCTTACGACAATTATCTTTCCTAAATGGAATTTTCATTTTTTTCGTTTTAAACATTTCTTTAAAGTGACTTTAAAGTTGTCACAGCTATCTTCAAATAAGCTGTGATTCGATTAGGTTTATGAGCGGACACAAGCCGTTGTGATAATCCCCTAAAAAGAACACAATCTGTACGACTTTAATTAAAACCGAATTAAGGAATAAGAAAGTGTGGAAAAAGGATACAAAACATATCAATACTGAATGCATTGAAAATCCTTGACCCGGATTTTCCCAACCCGCTTTAAATGTTACACATGGAAAATGAAACAACCTCCGTAGAGGGATAGGAAAATCTTCGTTTCTTATCAATGTTTACCGTTTGAAGAATCTGAAAACATTCGACAATTCACATTATCCTTTCACAGGATTTTTTTCTTTATTCTTTCTAAGCAGCTGGAATCTCTTTCGTCGTTGTGAGGGTGGAATTTACAATGATCACATCGAGTAAAGAGGTCGAACAACCTCGGGCGTATGCGGAACTTTTTTTTTTTTTGATTACACATGCGAATTTTTCAGGATGTGTGGAAGTAAATAAGAAGCAAATGTGGTTGCATATCAAAGACTCACGATGGGATTCATACAAATTAAAAGGTTATTTCTGTTTTCTTGGTTAATCTATTGTGATTATTAAGAAAACTTCAGAAGAAGACATTTATCTTAAGTTGGAAATAGGAAGAGACAAACAGAAAACATTTCCGAGGAATTATGATGGGGCCATATGGTGAGGAACAAAGTTTTGAAATTTAGCACAGCCCATGAAACCAGAGTCGAGATAATGTAAAATGCTGATTTCGTAGGTTTTTATTCGATTTTAAAGAGAGCAAAGTCCGTGGAGTTTTATTGGTGTTGAATTTTATGGGATAATAAAAATGTTATTTGAACACGAGCGGTGTGAAAATAGTCCGGTTACTAATGGAGATGTTTATGTAAAGGCATGGTTTTTCAACTTAAAAAATAAGCAATGAAATGAGCATCAAATACATTTTAAAAAAAAATGTGTTAGCTGGAGTCTTAAAGCAAACAATTTGAACAAAAGAGGCGCCTCACCCGTCTCTAAATCTACTTAGTCGGTGTATCGATGATGATTTCCTGAAAATTTATTTACTAATTGTATCAATATGGAGCCCCACTCGTATCCCTTTGATACTATTTCTCCCTTATTCCTTAGCAACCCTTGATTGTCCTAATTGATTCGCATTTTCTGTGATTTACCATTGTCAGCGGTTCAACTCTTTTCATCGTACACACTTTGATTGTCTCCATAATGAATTTCACATTGTCACCGAATATTTTATTGATGAAGGACAGATCCTATTTACAAAAGGACCAAACACACAAAATCCATGACAACAATAAAGCGCTTTAGTATTCTCATCAATCTGCACATAACCAACGTGAACTCGATGCATACTTACAAATTCTGATTAATTGTGAAAATCCTATAAGGCAGCTCGTGCTAGAATTTTCTCCTGCAAATGGACCATAAACAAGGATTTCTGTATACCAAATGACGCAGTTGTGAATTGATTATGTAGAAAATTTGTGAAAAGAATTTTGTCACTGGGGTTTCAGAGTAAACAACATATCGTCTGGCGGTGCACTTTAAAGCAATTCCTCCCAGAATTATCGATTTGTATTGCACTTTGGACACATGGAGAATAACTTTACAGTGAAAAAGAAAATCAATCGCTAATGGATCCATATGCGCCGATTTACATGATCGATTGCGGTCTTTATTCAAAAGTAAACTGGCCGGTATCCATGTGTATGTAAAAAATGCACAAGTGGCATTTGTTGAACGAAGGCGTCAGTAGGTATTATATTCTATACCCCGCCGTCGTCGGGAAGGAAGAAAAAGACAGATTGATGGGAAAATTTTGAAATGTTTTTTGATTACTTTTGAAATCGATTCAATTATGAGATCAAATGAGATTGTATTGTTTTTCAAGGCTTTATAGAAACATTCTCCCTTAATGCTGAAGTCTAACATCATTCTATCACTTTTTACATCAATTTCTGCATTCTAAAAGCAATCTCAAATCCGGATCTTAGGAATTCGTATGTCACAATCGTTAACATTTTGAAATCATGAACATTTATTACACCCCGGAGATGACGAAACGGTCAGTGCGTGTTAACATTTTCATTTTCATCGATGACATTTATTTTTTTAATCGAAATCCATCCAAGAAAATAACTCAATTCACGGGTTTCCTTTCACAATCCATAAAACGAAACATTACCGACCGGAAAAGGACTTGAAAAATTCACACGACAGGCAACAATCAAATGTGAGACCAAAACCAGAACAATGTTTTACATGGCTACATGGGCATGTTAACAATGTTTAAGCATGATTTTACCACGAGGTAAATTTTATGTAAATCACTAAAACAGTTCGTTAACCTTTCATAATTCAGAGCATTTTTACTTGACATAATGGAAATAATGACCTTTCTCGAGGTTAGGCATTGAGCTGGGTATGACATTTTCACATTTTTTGCAACGTTTTTCTTTTTAGTTTCCGCACAATTTTAATACGGAAGGTGTGTCGCCATTATTCACATTAAGATGAAGCCGATCCATCCATCAACATCTTGGGGATATCCGTTGGGGTTGACAATCGCAGTGAATTGACGTCATTCATCTATTTAATTTCAGGAGATTTACCTAAATCAATTTTTCATTGCTAAGTAGAGAGAGGAAAAAAGAAAAGCCGCACATAAGCACATTATCAACACTCGTGGTGATTTGTCCTGGAAATCGTTTTGCTCACTTTTTTGTGGTATCCTAGGTTGTTGCGCGAATTTTTTTTTTGATTGTTCAAGGACTTTTCTGTGAGAATTTGAATAAGGACGTATTTGAAATAAATGTACAATCATATTTAAAACACTTTAAAACTTCTTTTCGCAAGAATTTAAAAGAAGGCCGACAGTACAATGGAATGTTGTTTTTGAAAATGTGTTTGCTCAGACAGTCCAATTTAATAATACAAAAATATGATGACATCTTCCGAATAAGCACAAGTTAAACCACAAAATTAGCAATTTCCAAAAGCGAATCGATATTTATTAGCGTTGTCATTGTCCAACCCTTAGTGAAAGTACCCCATTGACGGAGACAAAACACCGGCGAGATATTGCGATACAAAGACCAACAAATTCCTAGCAATTGGCCATGCCACTTGAACCAACCCCAAGAACATTACAAAATAACAACAACAGGGCTTGATTAGTTTCGTCTGGTAGCCACAAACACAAAATTGCACCAATTATATTCGTCTGAATGGGAGGCACTCTGGCCAAGGGACAGATAGCACAAAAGCAACAATTTCAGCGAAACAATCCGCCGTCCTCAACATTGGCCATCTCGAGAACGCTTTTTCTTTTATCTTTTTTTTTTCCTTTTTCTGTATTCTTTCATCTACCCTGCTTAGCATGATTACAATTATGGGCAATGTGTCTGGGATCTTTATTTGAATTAATTCACAATGGAACAATTCCTACTATGTTCAAAGGAATACCATTCCCGGGCCCTGGCGCCACCATGACTTTCACCCGAAACAAAGAGCTGTCCAGAAATCAATGGCCAAGTTAATGCTTGAACAAGTTATTACCTTTGAGGTACAGTAATGAAGCTAACCCGCCTTTGTCATCGGCCGATCTCATACCCCAGTAGGCACTCTACAGAATATGGGGTTGAAATTTATGGCAACCGAAAACCGCGAGCACAACAAATTTCGAAATTAATTGCTCAACCATAAGGTCATAAACTTTGAAGAGGTGTTGAGTTATTGCCATAGCTAGGCAGTCTGTTACAGAAGATCAAAATATGACATTCCGTTGCGCGTGAATTAAAATACCTTCCTCGGACTGTTTGGCGTGCAGGGGTGGATAAAAATAGAAATTTGATTGTTTTTTAATGGCCTGGCGATGCCATCAAGTGGCCGTGCGGCCACTTGGAAAACCGAAACAAGACTTTATGACTCAACGGATGAATTGGAAGGGGTTGAAGGTGACTGGAAGCCAATACAAAAAGTATCTGTGCTGTTGGCACATTTCATTTGATTGGAGAAGGGTGTGGAGTGTTGTCGCGACCGGTATGCTTAATAAATTGCCAAGTTTTAATTATGAAAATTTCTGGTACTTTGAAGGACACTGAGTTGACAATTCCTAGCATTTTTGTTAATGAGAAGTCTGTTTTCGACAGATATTTGCTCATGACATTCCTTTATGTTATTTTGATGTAATAAATGACACAAAGAGTTCAATTGGAATAAGACAGACTTGACAGACAGGCAAAATGGATTTCAATTTCAGGCACCTCCCGCTACCTCTACCTCCATGATCTAAACTAAGGAAAAACTGTTTCCAGTCGACTTTGGGCAGTTTGCTTCCACACGGTAAGGCCTGAAAATGATTTCGTTCCTCAAATGCCGCACTTAAGGGAGGGAGTAAACAAGGTAAACAAAGATTTTATATTTCCCGACTTGGAGAGAAACTAGTCATAACTTGTACTCCAACTTCAGCTCCAGTGCAGATAGTTCCGTTTTTTTTTTCTATGTAAAGCTGTCATATTTCATTCAAGACACACAAAACAAAATAAAAAACCGTGAAGCCTCTCGGCTTAATTGCTCATGCATTCACAGTGCAGAGGCAAACTGCAAGTCTTAGTTCAACGACCCCTTAATTAGAAGCAGACTCATTCATTCCTTTCAGCGCATTCATACTGAACCAACTCAAATTTGCACAAGACGTCATTTTTTTTCCTTATGAACAATTAAAATTTTATCCTTTCAGAGATTCTTCTAAAAATATACGCCCTTACCATTCATGCTTTCGACAGCCCACTTGTGTTTTTCTTTTCTTGTTTACCCTTCATGAAACTGTCCTCCTTGTGTATAAATATCATTCAAGGACTCACTAACCCACCACATAAAGTATCTTTGCTGGCTATAGATACGAGAACTCGTATTTTCCGCAGTTTGACAAAGCAAACAACATTCTCCTTGTCGGGAAATACTTTGGTAAACATTTGCTCCACACATTTATCCTAAGTCCTCGTCCTAGTTTCAACTCTGCCGTTGCACTGCTTGTTAATTACTTTTCGCTACTTTCAACGGCATTTCGTTTCATTGCATTTTCAGTCATTTCGCTCATTGCATCCGATCCGATCCGGACCAACTGGGTTGTCTTCTGATGGAAATGCAAACAAACACCATAAAACGGTTCTGAGCTTCCATCACATTAATTGCGGAATATTTTCCAGCGTCACAAAACTATGTTGCATCGACCTCATCAACATGACCACTCTCCAGTGGCATAGACAAATACACAGACAGACTTAAGTGTGGAATAGGATGGTGCTGACGTGTTTTTGCCGCAAAGTTTCTGAAGAGCGTGCTCTTATGTTAGTAGAAGGACCCATGGTATACTTTTTTCAATGGTTTTATTTATAAACGAGTGGTGATCCTTTGAAAAAAACTTCGCAAATGATACTTTTCGTCGAGAGTAGACGATGAGTGGAGAAGTTATGTCTGCAAAGAAGGATTTAACGGTTGGAGGTGAGTTGAAGCTGTTGACTGTTGGAGAAGGATTTAATGAGAACCTACATATACGTAAAGAGAAGACTCCACACCACTAGAAAAGTCTGTCCTAATCATTCCGGATTTCTCCAAAGTAGAGTTAACTATTTGTTTGTTAGTACTATAAGTCACCAACTGTAATCAAAACTATACATCATTTCACACAGCAATAGAGCACCCTAATTAGGGGTATAACAAACTGTTTGTGGGTTCATTTCATTGACCTTAATCGTCGATATAAATCCTATAACTTTTGTGTCCGTAGCAGTAATCTTCCATTAATCAACACTGTGTTTACAAAAAAAGGAGTTCCCACCACAAAGTTTACTTCTAAAGATAAACTGCTCAAACTGAAACTAAATGCTATAATCTCGGACGTGTCACATATTTCATTTTTCTCTCTGTCTTTTAAGATAGCCTAATCGATTGTCGAATCTTTCTGCTTTAAGTGTTCAAGTAAAATGAAATAACTGTCAAAAGCTGTATCCTCTTCAATCAATCAAAGTATTGTCCACATTTTTCCACACACACACACACGCGTATAGATGCCACCGAACGTCTCCTCCAATGGCACAAGGTTTGTCAACTGAATGGTTAGTCAATATCCTTGTACTTTTATCCTTAGAGGTTTCACTTGGAATTGTCACACGTATTCCCATGAACTACGTGATGTGGAAGGTAAACTCTTGTCTAATTTATCCCTTCAGCCAGGATTTCACTTTCAGTTGATAGTGGAGAACACCACAATCTCGGGATGTCAATTGTTTCGAAAGACACTAACACCAGACACATGAGACTATAAGGGCAGGTGATGGTTCAAGAAACTCACTTAACAAAATGGCGGGCAGACGTCTTGGAGAATTGGTTCTTACGAGCATCGATGAGGATTTAAAACTTTATGACCGTTTGGCAATTGGGGTCTTAAAGATGTTTTTCATCAATTTAAAATGAAGTGATGTACCGATGTATACTTGTGTTATCGCTTTCACACTGTTTCCCCATCCCCTTTTTTCGTTATTATTGTGCAATTTAGTCAATTGCTTTTTAATGCTTTCCCACCACCACCGTCCACTATCTAAGGACTTGAACAATACAATTATGTTGCGAGTTTTTATTTTTTATTTTTTTTGTCACGTCTTTCAATTCAACGGTTTAATTACACGTCCTTCCGCAGTAAATGAGATTTTTATGCACACGAGTGCACTAGCAAGGTGAGAGAGCGAGAAGGCTATTCCACAAAGGACACTGTGGTCGTGGATAACTGGGTTTCGCTTTAAAACACTGTAGTTGGAGATTATCTAAGTCCTGCATCATAAGGGGTAGTAATTTATAATTACAATTCACACAAGGGTGTTGGGGGATTAAAATAGAGTCTTGCAATAAAAACTGACTTTGTTTGCACCAAAGGACAATGCCAATGAGATTTATTTAACGAGTCTTCTTACTATGAGATGAGGTAAGGTAAAAAGAAATGAATTAGCCTGCCCCTGAATGAAATGAAATTGAGTGAAATGGTAGCGAAGGAATACGAGACATGTGTCGATTGGAAGGAAATTATCCGTGATGACTTTTCAATTTTACAATTCCAAAAGCTGTTTCCAACCTCGAATATCAATTGGTGGAATGGAAATTCTTTAAGAATTGTTGCACTGTCAGCTTGTTGATGGGGAATATCAATAAAAAAAAAAGGATTGTGACCACATCAGGTATGCGGTATGCCAAGGCGCCTTATTTTGGACTCATTTTGACTAAGAATCAATTACGAATACAAAAGGGGTTCTTAAATCATTTATACTATACATGGTACAAGATTCTATCAAATAAAACACAATTTGTATACAAAAATATGTATGTAGATGGTCCCCTCGTTGCTCTACCCTTACTAGACTAGAGTGTCTCCAAAATGTATGCAATCGAGGTAAACAAGTTGAGTGCATTGACCGACAAACTATTTCCTTATTCAAATTCCACCATCGACTTCCTTGTTTGCAGTTCTTTCCCCCCACTTGAAGTTTTGCATTCAAAACAACTTCTTGAGTGCAAGCAACGTTCGAAATATCTGAATTTAATTTTCAAGTACAAGCAGATAAAATAGACCAACACGTATTTCCTTCAGTTGCACATGCACAAACGTGTAGTTTTGTAATCCTTTTTAGTATCAGACCAGGGTTACCGTTCACTCTATGCTTTCAAACCGACAGAAAGTCATTAGGAATACTAATCCAAGTATATAAACATATTTATGTTTATAATGGGAAAGAGGGGTGGATGGTGTAAGACGATGCTAAGCCAAACAAAAAGGATTTATAGCTACTTTCCACCATAAATCTCCCAGCAGAGATTACATATTTCCAAATGTATGGAGCAAGTCACTCTGGGAAAAGAGAATGTCAACTCAAAGGACATACAGATATATCTCTAGTAGTTGTTTACTGTAGTGCAGCATGAGGAGCTATTTGAAATCATGTTAAACATACATGGTGTTAATTACTTCATTGCGAGGATAATTAATTAACTCCTGGGACCGTTGAAAACACACTCGTTTATGGTGGGAGCGTCTAATCAAATAAATAATTTCGCATAACTATCAGAAAAAATGTATTTCAGCTAGTCTGGTGCAAAATAAATTACTCTATGGAATTGTGGCGTCTGTTTGATCACAGAAATTTATTCGATGCAGATGGCGCACATGGAATACTGTGCGGGACCGTGTGACTGCGTTGTGCTGAGGTGTGAATTAAATTCCAGGCGGCGCTGTACCAAAACAATTTGGGTCACACCATTGGACGTCTATCGTTGCAGCAGCTACAGGCCAAATACAATGTGTTATGCCGCCGATCGAATGCACCAACACCCAACTTGCGTATGTGCCAGGGTTAGCGTGTAGGCGGTGTTTTGATAGCGTTCTTTCACTTTTCATTATGTCAACGTGAAAGGAAATTGGCAAAATCAATTGAACGGTGTGGCAATAGATACATTTGGTGGATCTTTTCTGGACAGGAAAACGGGAATGAATTGATATTTTTTCCCATGCGATGGAAATGAAAATATCGAGAGAGTCCCACCACCACCTGCTTACGATTTTGTACACGCAACATCAGCCAGATCGGATGCCTAGGGAAAAATACTATATTTCATCATCAACACATCTCGGCACCAATTTAAAATCGATTTGCAATTATATCTCGCAGATTTTGTTGTTGTCACATTTCCTATTTGACACTGTGTCTGCCTAATTAGTCAATTAATCTACTTCACTGCTTTCCAATTAAAACCAAATCACAACACTGATCGTGAACGCTGCCCTGTAATTTAAAACTCAATTCTTGACACACACACCTTAACGCGATCAGAATGATATTTGAATAATTTTCTCATTTGCTGCGTAAGCACTTTAAGTTGAATCACATAACACCTGTCACGTTGCGTTAATTACCCCTTAGGTGGTGAATTTTAATTTGGATTTGGAAAACTAACTCTCTACTGAAAATCCTTCCGCCGCCGCAATGAAACAAACTCATAAATCACAAGGGCCAAGAAGAAAAATGGGATAAAATATAAATCTCACGGAACAGGACTTTTCTATTCAATGGGATGAACCTCTCAAGGAAAAAATAAATGCCAGAGTGTATGTACGCTCTTACTTTGCTTCGGTTGCTTTTTTGTTTAAGTGAAATCTCCACGTTGTCAGAGGGGACACACTGGCAGTTGTCAGACACACTACTACCGGTTGCCCCCACTCAGTTTGTCATGTTTGATGAAGACACAGAACATGAAAAAGTCGTGGTAAAACATCTGTATCTATGTTTATTTTGGGATGCAGAACATTATAGACCAGCGGATACTGAACAATGAAAAGCTATTATTTGTGGTACGACCAGCGATTGGGTCATTCACAGGGCAAAAGGTAGCATAGATGATGATATCGATTGTTGGTATCGCGGTATTTAGATCGGTTCTATGGTGTAATGGTTAGCACTCTGGACTTTGAATCCAGCGATCCGAGTTCAAATCTCGGTAGAACCTGGATAAATGATACTTTTTTGCGTTTTATTCGTCACAAACTCCATACCCAACAAAATATGTTCAACAAATTTATAATTAAAAAAGTTTTCTTGTAGAATAAAATGCTCATAAGTCCACAAAATAAAGCACTCAACATAGCCATGGGGTCACAAATAGAAAATTCACAGCAAATTATTTGAAACTTGAAGCTGAACCAAGATAAGGTTATGAAGGAAGCAATGTCACAATACGGAAATGAAACACACACATTTGTATAGTCGGCAAATCATTCTCGTGAGACAATATTTTCCATCTAGAAAATTAATTTTCCGCTACATGTGTCATCTATCATCACCATCTTAGTCTCACACTTCTAATTGTAATGATGTACGGCTACCGAATCTTACGTTTTTGGCGTGTAAGATACACGCACCTTCTTGCTTAGTGAAGTGTATAACATCCCGTGCTGTAAATCACACAAAAAAAAATAATTTGTTATCTTGGTGACAAAATTTCATTTCAGCAAACGAAAATAGACACCGCAGATTTCGCGCCTGAATTTACGATTGTTTTCCAATTTTTTATTTTTTTTTTGCAGCTGTCAGCTACTTGGCAGAGCGTGAACAGTAAAATGTCTAGCCTGCCTAATGTTTTTCATTTTTGAAATTTTAAAAATAACCATTGTCAGCTTGCTACCACCGATCAAAGAGAAACAATTCTAATTCGACTTTTACCTGAAAATCAACATTTACCGCCGCCGCCAGTGACCAGAAGAATTTAAGCAATTTTGTGTTTTTTGTTCGGTTTACAATGGCTAAAAAGTCCTACCACCTGTGGGATTGCCCAGAGAGCTTTTTCACCGGCTAAGAGCACCGGCGCGATGGAGGAAAAAACAGAGCAGCATGTTGATAAACTTTGTTGATGCAAGATACATTTGTGCATCAGCAGTGATTTGACCTCCCTTGAAATGCTGCGATTCATGCTGATAAGTTAATCAACCCTACTCTCATTCCAACCCTTCTCAGTTGTTTAGACATCTGATTAATATATGAGGTAAGATAACATGTAGAATAAAAGGATATTTTCCTGGTTAATTACGTGTAAATGGCCTGACATGCATAGAAAGATGAAGGGAGTCAGGAGTCCCCTATACCTTTGGAGATGGTTTTTTTCTTTTTTCATCTTTCTCTCTCACCAATAAAAGCTAATCCTTGTAGCTGTATTAAACATTAATGAAAAAAAAAATCCACTTAGTTCCATTGCTCTTAATTAGCCCCGCAAAATATATTGTAAGTATGCACATGGACTCTAGCAATGCAGGACTTCGTAAAGTAATTCCCGCTCATTCCTTTTCCTTTTCTTTCACTTCCTTCTGTCAATTATTGTTTCTTTTTCAATTATCCTTAGGTATCCAAACATTAATCCCACAAAGCCTATTAAACAATTCCTTTAGACATTGGACAGTAGGTGAAATTGTAGGTCAGCCACCTCGGATCTTAAATCAACCGCTGGGCAAGCTAATGATTACCAAATTTTCTACCATACTGATGCGTGGATGGTATTCCAGGGTATGCAGCAGGTAAGAAGAAATTAGGTCAATACGGAGCTCGTAAATATTTACGGAAAATTAATTACCCTAGCTGGGGTTACGAAGTAGTAACAGAGACTAGTGAAATATTATGAATCGTCGTCACTAGGAAAATCAACACCCGTTCTATACCACGCTTTAGTTGACTTTATGGTGCTTTAAATTCCGTCGCTGTTTACACTATAAATTCCTCCTGTGCACGCGGTGACATAATTTCTAACGACACAGCATTTGGTTTAGTGGTGTCCTTTTTCTATATCCTGCATAAATAAGTCCTTCGTACACAAAAACGCGGCGAATAAAAGAATAAGCTCACCCTTCCGCCGGATGCAGACACGGTGAAATGCATTAGAAATATTTTCAACAGGAAGAAGACCAAGTGAGTATTGCTTTGCTGCTTAGCTTTCAGAGGAGTGCCATGTTGCCTTACAACGTAGTTGTGTGTGCAAGAATTTTGCGTCATTTGTAAACAATTTATGACAGGAAGGGTGCAAGTGTAAAGTCAGCACCGCGGTTCTGTGTGGTCATACGAAACCTCTTGCTACGTTTAGGAATTTTGTCGCACCTCACTTGAGAACACACAAATGACGGCAGCGGCAGGATGCGTTAAAGCGAAAACACTCACTTCAAAATTAATTTGTATGTGTTTGGAAGGTAATGTGACATTTTTGTTCTCACGAAGTACACATATAAACGGATTCACGTGTCAAAAGTGAATGACCTAGATTTTTCAACGTCATAGCAATTTATCCGCCAGCTAAAGATATTTAAATGAATAGAATGTGAGAAGGTGTAATTTGAACGCCTTATCTTGGGGAACACCAGGGTGGATTCCTTGTGACAAATCGAAGTCTGTCATTGTGGAATTATGCAGAATAAATGAGGAAAGTCGTTATGTCAAAAATGAACTAAATGGAAATGAGGGGACTAACAGCGGAACGAATAAAAGTTAATGGGTTCAAAATACCCATTTCAGAGCACCGTATCTGGCGAAGAATTAAAAAAAACATTTCTTAAGAGTCATTAAAACAAAAGTCTAACCATTAAATCCTTTTTCAATGAACAAGAAGTGGGTGGTAACAACAATATTGCATTAGAGGAGTGTTTACTTTTTTGTTATCAAAAAAATATGTTTAAAGAATAAGGGTAGAGGAACGAGAATCCACCGGAAGGGTTCACTGTACAGAAGGATACAAATCCTATCGGTCTGAACTGTGGAAAAAAGGTCTAGTAAGTCACCGAGCTATCACCAAGTGGGTGAACACCGAAACCAAAACTGACTATTTAACATCAATTCTGGAATTTAGCCTAAATCTCGAACTGAAAATTCCCTCCAGAGAAAGCTGGAAAGAAGGAGAGGTTATCAAGTCCAACCATGTATCCATTTTCACGGATGGGTCAAAAATGGATGAGGGTGAAGCTCCGGAATCTATGCATCAGAAACAAGCATTGCACGGTCAATAAGACTTCCGAATCACAGCAGCGTGTTTCAGGCGGAAGTTCTAGCAATCGCCGAGGCCTCGCGAGAACTATCACAACAGTAACTCCCAAGAAGTCACATCGTAAACAGTCAAGCAGCCATCACATCGACAACAATCAGATCCAGTACTGTGAAACGCTGCAACGACGAGGTTAAGGCACTCAGCGCTAACAATGATGTCACACTCATCTGGGTCCCGGGACATATGGGCATCCAGGGGAATAAAAAGGCGGACGAGCTCGTAAGAATGGGCTCTGAGATGGATCTGGTATTATGACAGGTCACAACCTGCTAGCGGCCCACCTAAAGAGAATGCGTTTGAGCACAACAGAACTATAGAGAGGATGCGACGACACAGACGCTGATGAGGACACATTTCACCTCCTATGCGAATGCCCAAGCCTCATCACTTTATCAGAAACAGAAAGACAACCCTCGGAGAACACTTCTTCACTGATCGGGGCGAGCTGTCAAGCAACCCACCGAGAACCATCATACAATTCCTTCAGAAGAAAAAAAATCCAATTTCAAATCACATCTGCACACACATGGATCCCTTTCTGGGACGAAATCCCACTTACCGTCTTCTATTCAAACCTCAAGAACTCGATCTTCTGCAAACAAAAATTATCGACAATTACAAAGTGAGATTCCTAAACTTCACGTACACTCCAACGACATAAACGAAAAGTGTACAAACAATTTAAAGGACACGATGAGACAGAGCTCAATGTCTCAATTACACAATGCACTCCCATTCTCTCTCCCCATATCCACCAGAAGTTATTTTTCTTTTTTTATTGTGATAGAGCTTTTAGAACGAATACACTCGTTTCGTATGAAGTCTTTAAGCATGTGTACATAGCTACCCCACCATCATGATCCGTGTGTTTAGCAGACAAAAACTGTTGAGTTATTTCGATAACTCTCTCTTGCAGTGTCGTAAATCAGATTCCTATGTTTGCGTTTTATTATCGTCGAAAACAGAAAACAGAAGTCCTCTCCTAAAGGACTTCAAATATACCAAAATGATGAGTAATTTTATTCTTGTCTGAAAGGGTCTCTGTTTGTTTTGACTGCACAGCGCACTCAAAGTGATAACACTCTCGACTTGAAGATGGTAAACCTTATTTGCCAATAAAATATGAAGCATACAGATTGATGAATTAAAAATGCTGACAGTGCGCGCTCACTTGGTTTGGGTAATCCGATGAGTTTTACTTTTCACCGAAATAAAAGTGGAAGTTAACTATCATTTGCTCTCTCTCTCTCTCTCTCTCGCCTTTGTTTTAAACATTCTAATTTAGAAAATCTTCTTAAGGAGAGTCTGGATCCTTTGGCAGTTAAATTACTTTTAAGAAAAAGTTCGTAGTAGATGGTGGTTACTTGCTGCATCATTAAAACTTTACTAACTGTTGAAAGATTTTATAACTCATTTTATGATGGCGTTATTCCGAGAAGACGAAAACATTGGAATTTGTTTCCCCTAGTTTTTATAAATTGTCGGGGCATTGGCTGAGAGTTTTATTACTACATTTAGGTACGTACTGTCCTTGAAAGAAATCGTCACCTTGAACTTGTATACAGCGCGTGTAGAATCTACTTTTAATCACAGGTAAAACCGGATGTCAGAAGTATTGAGAGGAAAAGGAGTAATTTGCAGCAGATTCAACTACAGCACAACTCACAATTATAAGTCAGGGAAAAGTCAATTTTGGAAATATCTTGGGTAACAATATTCTCAGTCTATTACCATCGTTGACAACTAGTGGAGACAAGTAAATAAATGTACAGATGACCTCTGGAGATGGCAGATTTAATTATCACTAAATATGGTATCAAATCTTACTCCAGCTGCAACTACCACTAAAATCAAACCGAACGCAATCCAGTGTCTAGTCAAATAAATTCCATCACAACATTTTCCAAGCAAAATGTTTCTATTCCTATCACTCACGCAACACCCACCATTAGCAACATCCACTTGCACTTTATTTGCAACATTCTGTGAGCACCTGTTCGCCAACAACACTACCTCCCAGAAGTGGCAACATTTCACATCAACCGGTCACCAAAAATGTATCTAAGCACTTCAATCCAAACACCATCATGGGAAAACTCGTACACTCAACATTGATTTTGGAAGCTTTTCGTCTCGTCCCGTCCACTACGAACATCAGTCGTCGTCGAAGGAGGAAAACATGATTTTCCCTCGTTCGGCTACATTCAGTTGCTGTCGTGTATTCATCGCATTCGGTTGTAGATAGATATTTTCGCACAGAGAAGCCCACAAAAATCAACTTTTTTTTTTTTGTATCTCAAAATAAGAAAATTGTCAATTATTGTGGAATAAGTATCTGGCTCAACAGTTTCTCTGTTTTGGTGGTATTTTTGGAAAACAAAGTTGACTGACCTTCTTCTTCGTGGTGGAAATTACCACTCGATGATGGTTCGAAACCGAAAGTGATAGTGGAAAATACCAATTCACCCAGATACTCCATGTGATGATGCATTGTATCTGTAGGTCAGTTAAAGTGTTTTTTATTTTTTTTATGTAAACCAAAAAGCAGTTGTCATTCAATTTTCAATTGCAAAAATTTGATCACACAAATTCGTGTAAATAAATTACATTTTTAAATATTGATAGTGATTGTGATCCGAACCGTTTGATTTGATTTTTGGAAATTTATACTTTTAATTGAGCGACGATTTTTTTTTTTTTTCATTTTGTTCGTATTTCGGGGGACAAAACTCGTTTGCGAGGTTGTGCGTGATGTTGCTGCTGCATCAAATTTGATGCACTCATTTGTTGTGTATCCGTCTTATATTTAAATATGATTAAAGTGAGCTTAAGTTATGTAACAAATATAAAAGATATGATTTATCTTTATTGAAATATAGTGAAATAACAAAAAAGCAAAAAATCAACAATTTCGACTCGTAGTGCAAAAAAGTAACGCGAATTCAAAAGGCATGATCGGCACTTCAAGGAGATCAAGAATTTTCTGTTCAGCTGATGCAGCGTGCGTACACGAACAAAATCACCACAAAATGAAAAATAGTGCTTAAAACAAAATTTAAAAAAAAAACGACAACAACAATTCACCTGTTTTGATTCAATTTTTGATCAAAATTAATTAAAAAGAAAACTAACAACAACACAAAGTAAGCTGTACCGATAGATGTTTGTTTTATTCACAGAAACTGCTCTTAATCGTTTGGTTATTAGGGAAATTATTGTTATCATTGTGGCTAATTGTAAGTGTGGGTGGAGGTTTTTATCGGTTTTACAAAAAAATTCATTTGATCTGCGAGATTCGATTGGTTCTACTATACCTACAATTGATTTTGAATTTTTTTTATCGCTGACATAGGTATTGCAAACCGTTTGACCTAATTTTCCATCAACTCGTGTTCTCTTTTATGCTGAGCACAATTTGTTTTGTTCTTGGTGAAGTTTATGACTTGTACCTTCCACTCGATGGAAGCTGGAGGATAATAAATCAAAATAAGTGTGCTATTCTCCTTTTGAAGTTTGAGCGCAGTTTTTTTTCTTAATTTCTAAACAACATGAGATCACGATTGTATTCAATAGTAAGAAGAAGAATATAATCTTGTGTTTGTACTAGGTTATGGTTTATTTCATACTTTTTGCAAATTATTTCATCAAACCTCAGAAAGAGTTTGTGATGTAAATGGGACTTTAATGAGTGATGCGGTGTGATTAAATTGATTATACATATGCCAATGGTGTAATTAAGTTTACAAGAAACTGATTAACAGAGATGATGAATAAATGGACAGTAACTTTTTGAAAGATTGATAAATGTGTATGTTGAGGAGAGGCGATGATGAATTGATGAATGGTGGTCTAATATTTCAAACTCTCAAAAGATAATTAAAGACGAACAAGTCATAAGTTTGCATGATTTGCAACAGATATCCCCAGGCATTATGCAAAAACAGATTTATCAAAGAAATAACTTAAACAAAACAAATATCTATTAGAATGAATCAAACAAAATGTTTTAAATTAGTTTTTGAGGGGAGCAAACACACCCGCAGGGTGAAACCACTTCAATAAAGCCTCCCTGCAATGAAGAGTCATCATTTAGAAAATATAACTGCCTTCTCAGCAAGTGAAGTTCGACGTAAAATAAAAACAGTCTACACTTTACTCAAAACTCAAAACTCTGTGAATACTTTTCCATACGACATTTCCTATGAATGAACCCCCGCCTAATACCTCCTACCCGACTTAGATTTTGCTAATAATGAATCACCCATCAGTTCCACAATATTACTGCTGTCTTCGGTTTCATTTCAAACAACAATCTTCTTCTTGATCTTAAGAGAAAAAAAATCTTCACAAAACTGAACAATCATAATCCAATCGAACGATAACGATATGATTGAAGACTCACGATTTTTAAAGATACCCTAAACATGTACTTGACTCGTATTTTTAAACTTTCAAGTGTTTACACTAAAAGATACATCTATTTTATTATTTGATTTCTTTCGTATGTTCAATTTCATTGAACAAACCAAACGTTGAGCTTGTCTTAAGATGATAGGTTGTGAATGCGTCATCCGGCGACGTAAGAAAAACTGAGAGATTAAAAGGAATCTACTACTACTTTCAGCCAAAGAAAAGTTAACTAGCTAAAATCTTATCAAACTTAATCATTGATTTCGAACTACATATATAATTAAAGCTTTTTTTATTCCGATACTTATATTTGCATACTTTTATGTCACTGAAGCTTCAAAATTACAGCAAAATCCCAATCACGGTCTAGGTAGCTACCGCCATATCCAACCTCACATCAAATAACTCATGACAACAACAAAAAAAAAATACCTATCAACTTTTTTGTTGCACAGTAAAGCACCGCAACATCCATTTACATTTAAATGTCTTTTAATTTTATTTTCAAAAGCACAAAGGAAATAGGGTCAATTAAAATGACAAAAACAAATCCCATTCAATCAGTAAATGTTCATTCGGCTTGCCACCAAAAATCGCGACTTCTTGCGAAAAAAACATACAAATAGGCCTCGGGTTGATTATAAATTTCCCCATTACCGGACTAATTGATATTCCACCCAACTATTTAAATCCAAGCACCCAAAAACCCCATGCAGACAGTCACTACTCTGTGGAATAAAAAAAACCGCACACACACATAAATTAAAGGTCAATTTTGAGACACGGTAACGTAAACGCCATTGGAATACACAAAATTTGCAATCACTTTGTGCCAAAATATTTTATTCCGTCTTCATTTCCAAGAGAACACGCTCATGGGTGCTTGGGTTCATGGATATGAAATTAAAGTTTAAAACTACTCCCACGACAATGTCGGAAATACCGATGGGCATCCGAATTAAATTGATATTGCCAACGCAATAAAGTTAATTGTTAATAAAACAACGATAAACATCCAAAATCATATTTACAAGCAAACGCTTTTCATTTAACGCCCTCAGTTGCCTGCATGTAATGACCCATTGTGGTGGATCAAGTGACAGAATAATTATGTCTAATAATTGTTATTTTGTTAATTACTAGCTTTTAAGTACTTCGGGAAGAATTGTGACATGAAGAATCTTGAAAATTACCAGTATTTGATGGCGATTAATGTGGGCATTGTCTTGTAATGCAAATGTGTTCTCAGACTTGTAAATTATTAACCTTCGACTTATACAACTTGAGTTTTGTGAATAAAATTCAATCACGCCATAATGAACAAAAAAGGGATGAAAAACAATACAACCTCAGGACTCTACATTCTGTGACAACAATCGAACATGTCTACAGCCACTTTCTCACATGTATTCAGGAATTTTAACTCGCATTCGTCTTTAATTTGTTTTACAGTGGGCATGTCACACTTGTGACCACTAGAAGCATTCACTTGACTGCTACTGTCTTGTAAATTTCTTAGGAAGACAAAAAAACTGAATCGTATCCGAAAACACAACAAAAATCTCAAAAAAGACTTGTCTCGCACGCAGCGGTGCCCACTCGAAGACAAAAATGACAAACGAGATGATCTCTGGTCATAACAAAAATGTCGATTATTCGACGGCACACAAAAACAGGAAAAAAAAAAAAAAATCCTCAGTCTGGCACCGAAAATATGCATCCGCATGGACAGTTGCTCTTGGCTCTGACTGATAGGATGAAAAAATTCATTCGATCGTTCAGACATTTATCGACCAATTTGTGACCCAATTTAGAGAAGTGCGCCTCCGCGAAGTGTCCCGGTTGGGATATTGGTCATAGTTGCGTGGTGGACCACATAACTCTTTCGACTCGTACAAGTGGACAATAATTGAGCAAAGTATTTCATATGACTTTATTGGTTTCTTCTTTATTTTTATTTTTCAAAAACTGGGGAGAAGTGTTGCTAGACATTGTGGTGACCATGGTGCCCCCACAATTGGACTGAATGAAGTGTAAGCAAAGATATTTATTTCTATGGCAATAGTGTTATTTGAACTATCTCTTGCTTCTGACTCCTTTGATGGAATGGAATCAATGTGGCATCCATAAAAGGGGACTTGATAATGCTACATCTAAATTGATATATTTCTTTACTATAGCTACCTTAGTTACTTAACGCAACTTCACTTCCGTTTTTAACAAGGATGGTTTTAAGTGTTTGAAAATGATGTGTCGGATGTCAATTGAAACTCGAGATCCACTACTATAACGAAGCAATACTCCAAGCTAAACAAAAGATATATAGAATCTAAACACGAAACCGAAAATGTGGCTAGACTGAAATACATGCCATAGCCTAACAACTCGTAACACACCCAACACAGGGGGGTGTTACCTTTGGCTTCTATATTTCATGGCAAAAACCAATGCAAAATTTAACTCGAAACCACACTCATCTTACCACATCACCAGGCAGTCCCCTTCCACTATATTTAATTGAATTCGCCAATGTATCTCCAAAATTTATAAATTTGTTCAAATTACTTAGAATTATCCACAATATCCATATTCATGAATCCTGCAGAGCATCACTTATCCCCTTGCTAGTCTCGTCTAAACGCAATTTATGAACCTCATTAACCACAACCCTCACGCAGCACTCGCTTCTAGCTAAAAGCAAAAACACAGCTCATATCGTCAATCAAATGCAGAAGCAATACCACCCCCTCTATATCCTCCGTTCGCTTGTACACATGCTTAAAATTGCATTAATGTGCTGGAGCTTAGTTGATAGCTCGTTACAATTGGAGACAAATTATTATCCATTTGCCACAAAAGCAGGACCGCCACTACTGTAGAATACACATAACCACCACTGACAGTAGCGACAACAACTGATGTGGGAATTATTTTTGCGGATTTACTAACAAACCAACCCCTTCTCATGTGCAGCCGCACATAATTGCATACACAACAGCAGATTACTGAGCGACGACTATGGACTATGGGGGTGTGAAATTATATATTTATGGGTGTTTTGTTTCGCAGTGATAACTTTTCGCCAGTGGCTTTCGGTGCAAAGACTAACTGAAGTTAATTGTTATTCGGTTGGCGACAATGAACTGTCCGCCTGTTCAATAGAAGTCACAATAAATGTTAGAGATTGAAACTGATGATATTTGAATGAAGACTTTGTTGAAACAAAAGTCTTTCAGTTTATGACAAGGAGTCCTGCAGGCATTACCAGTTTCAACCACTTCTACCTGCAGGCATCTAAAACGGCATCATTCATGATGTAAACAAATACATTTGAAGTATCTATTGCAACAGGTCTATCAGAGAAACTAATCGAATTGACTATCACATCTAATTAAGGAGATTATCGGAAGTTAATTTCCAGCTCAGCAATTCACAAATGGAATGTTCCTAATCAAGTATCATTAAAAAAATAACCAAACAGATGTTCAAAAAGCCGTCACTAATGACCACAGCGAACGATACACTGCGTATACCTTAAACAGTGTTTGCCATAATCGTCAAACCTATGGTCCACTGGTCACTCTTCCAGCAATTACCACCACCAATGGGAGCAATTTACAATTATTATCCCATATAAATGGTCACACAAATGGTCATTGCATGCTCATTCATTTAGTCGCATGCAGGTTAATATTCCCAGCAGCATGCAACATGTTAATTACAATTAAGACAAACCGCGGTTTTTTGTTTGTCGACTTCTCCAGCCGCATACTCTGCAATCAACCACAATTAACAGTTTTTAATACTCGCCAAAGATTGCTAGACGCATTGAAATCAATTAGATTCGAAAAAAGAGAATTACATTCCAAAGCGTTGAATGTGTTTAAATAGTCGATAAACAAGGCTCGATTACAGTTGACCGCGCAAGTATCCCACTAGCACCCAGGGTCCGAAGTTAATTGCCCAAAATGTCAAATGCGGTATCACAGTGGACCCGTTCCCTCTCTCCATTCCTCTGTCTGAGAGGTGACCACAGCTGTATGATACTCACGTCCTGATGATCTATTACTCGCAAGTGTTGGCTGTGCCCTGTGCCGAAAAATGATTACGACTCTATGAGAAATGAATGCGCGAACCGCTCCCAGTGCCAGTTGGACGCGTAAATTATGACATCGCTTCTAGCCGGCGTCGCTTTAGTGGCCCGAAATTATTATTTTGATCAACATAAGGCAGCAGTCGGCCAGCACCTTATGCCGCCGAAGCAAAGTGAGCCTGCACTCTGGTGCACACAATGTCAGACCAGACAAACGTAAATTACGTGTAAGTAATTACAATTGACAACGCTCGGAACATGACTTTTTACGAATTATTGCTGCACCGACTCCCTTCGAACGAACATGGCCATTTTTGGCACAGCAGCCGTAAGAGTCATAATTTTTGCTCCTCGAGCAGAGATCACGAGAAAATTTGCAACGCTTTGTGTGAGCGAATATCGTAAATCTGCGACAACTCTGGGATGGTATCCCAAGTGTTGTTTCTTTAGTTTTCTGGCTGTGCTGCCTAATTGTTGACATTTCGATACAGAAAATAAGATAAATGCGTTTGTTTAACTGACAGCGTGCATTGATGATGTTGAAGAACTTGTTTACGAGGTTTTTGTTTCCAGTTGATCGAGAGCTGCAGAGGGCAATTAGTGTTCGTATAGAGTTGGAAAAACATTAAGGATTAGAGTTGGGAAAAATAAATCGTGGTATTAACTAATTGTAAGCTGATTTCGGTTGGAAATTCAATTGGAACTACGACCTCTGCAAGCCTCTTAAAGAAAGATCTTTAAAATTGGCATTGGTAAGCAATTACTTGACCAAGAACGATCAACCACACCCCATATGAACATAAACGGGAAGCAATCAGTGGATTCTAACTCCATTTTTAACAAATCTAACAAAAAATGTGTAGTTTTGAAGTCTGCTGAATCTTAGCTCTACTAGAAGACACACCACTGCTGATTAATAGAAACAGAAAAATAAACCCACATCCCACTGAAAAAGACGAACCAAGACGGTTCAGAACTGAATCCACTGCCAAGAAATGATCTACCTGGTGTGCAAGATTATAATTAAATTCTATTAAAATACCACAAACACCTACACATATTCTCCTTCCCTAAATCACAAGTGAAATCTTTAAATCCTTTTTAAATGATAAACAACTCGAAAGTTTGGTAAAGAATTTACCTCATCTCAATCTGAGCATAATTCCAATTAAGTCGGTCTAGCCACCACAATGTTCATAAGATTATTTGCCACTTGATACTCACGCAAAGCCATAGAAACTTAAATTCAATTTATGTAAATGATTTGCTCAAATGTTCAGCATTATCGTTGCGTAAACCGTTTATATAGGAATAAGATAGCAAAACCCCTATCTCTGGTATGGGGACGAAATAAGCTTCGTGGTGTACACTTTTCCAGTGCCAAATGAGTGGGTGTTCATCAGATTAGATGCCGGAGGATGTAACTTTTCACATCATTTTCGTGGTTTTCTCATGGCAACCGAAGACAAGGACACACATGTGCTATGAAGCTCCTGCATGGTGCCTTTTAAATCAGTAGGATATTATCATTATAATATCGACTAAACTGTGATTATTTTGAGAAAAGTAGGTTACTTAAGGATAAATGAAATCAGATGGGTGGAACCAAGATATGGATGTAGTAAAAACTAATAAAATAAGAACAAAAGACGAGTTTTAAAGTTTTCAATGCACGACAACTTGAATTTTCGTCGTTGCACACAATCTTTTGTTCCACTACAAAAACTTTTAGCTCGACTGCTTCACAAGTTACCAAAGTATCAAATAGTTATAAATTTAAATATTTATCAAGAATTATCGTCGGATAAATTGCAAATTAAACAAATATTCCAAAAATTGCTTACCTGCTGCCATCACTGCAAATTGTGAGAGATATTCAGGGCCATTTACCGATCTCTGTGGGGAGTATTTCAACTAAACTGATATTAAATTATAAACACAAACTTGGAAAACACAATTTCAAACATTTTACACAAATTTAAATCAACAATTATTGGTGAAATAGCAAAAGAACTTTATTATGGTAAACCGAAATCGAGAAAAAGCACAAATTGAATGCCGAAACCTTTGATCTGTCAATGACAGAAGAGTGTCGATAAGGTAAAATTGTCGATAAAGTGGTCATCGATAAAATTATTTTTCGTTTTAAATCGTGTTTTTAAAACTTGAATTAGGTAATTTCAATTGAAATTGTTTAGAATTTATTCAAAATGGAGTTTTGGTAATGCAAATGTGTAGAAAAAAATATATATGAGATATAGCATGTATAATATTGCTATTTATTGGAGTTTTTGTCTACTTTCAGCTGTTGAGCTATAAATCTTAAGCTGTTGGCTATTTGAATTCACGTCACAAGATGACGGTTTTTTCGAAGTGGACCAAAGACTCAATTTAATACATTCGTTGTATATACGATATTCTGCTTCATGAAAACAGAAATTTATGTATAATGTACCAGGAGATCTCTGAAACTATGCATATCTAATAAATCTTCATTCTTTATAATACGGTAACATTTATTCAGCGTATAAATCTGTCGAATCAAATGCATTGATTGCAATTTGAAACTCTACTCTAATAATATCATTAAATTGACATAACAATACGACAGATAGCTGCCTTTCTGATGAACAATCTGGCGACAAAGTAAAACGTCACCACTGTGCATGACAACTGCCCCCAATTATTTCGCAGTATTTTCTCATTATTCGCCTCCTCCCGTTTCTGTGCTGAACTTCACTATTTCTATACAATCGCTCTACACACTATCGGAGTCAAAGTTTGGCCATAAAGCCCTGGGGCCAGCCCATTATAATTGTAAATTTGTATCGATGAATAGAGTGGCCTGGGTTGAACAAGTTCTATGTGTCAGCCATTCAATGGCCCGCACAAACGTTGATTTTTTTCCTTTGGTCTTATGTCTAAGAAAACAGATTTTATTTCACACAGGCTTTTGGTTGCAATGTGTGCCCCCAATACCCATGAGACCCATAGAGAGCCAATCTCCAAATGTGAATCTCAATTGTTTATCTTTGAAGCCTGCTTTTCTGATTTTCTTTTTTTACTTAGTCCTCGAGGCATGTAAACCTTCCTTTTTCGAGAGCTCAGTGCTAGGAGCGACTTGTGTCAACATTGTATTTTTTCTGATATCTTCGAGTGCTGTCAAAGAAACATCTTTTAATTTATCTTAACTCTTCGGATGGTTTAAAAGCGCGAAATCTTGGAACATGAATCACCACCTGCAGCTTCGCAGACACCGCAGATGACGACACGATGATTTGCCATGATGTGACGTATCCACAGGTGTGTTAAAACGAGAAACTTGTTCTCAATTGATTTGGGGGATCGAATTGGTCACACGTTACGTGCAGGTCCAGTGTATGCCTGTTATGCACCGGAGGTAAATGGTTGTCTTGTTGTGGTTGTCGCTGTCGTTGGCATCTAAGATTGCATAATGGCGCGAACATTAGTTTTTGTGTTTCTCAGTCGGCCAATCGAACAAACTAAATGAAAATGTTTGTTAAGTAATTTTTTTTTTGGTGACATAGGTGACTGTTTGTCAGACTGGTATCACTTTGTCGTGTTTGCGTTAAACGCTTTAGTTGTAAGCCCGCAGTCAATGACTACATTGAGATTATGTAGAACTGCTTATGACTGTCTTGGTTTACGACAATTTATTAACAACAATTTCCCCTCATTTACTTTCAGAAAAGGATATCGATGCAGTAGTGACGAAATCTCTTACAAATGAGGCTATTTAAAGTCACACTTAACCATGAGAAAACATTCAAAACTCACAAAACTCTGAAGCCCTCCAATAGACTACTCATTCGTTATTTATCAACCTAATCACTTCATTTCGAATGCGTCGCTTCACCGGCAAACAATTACAATAAAAGGAATGGCCGGCCGGAAAGCGCGTGCATGTCGAACGCGTAGCTGGTTTCTCCTAAAGGATTCTGTGATTTTCGTTCTAGTAATGTGCCTACTACAGATACAAGTTCAATTGGTGACAACGGCCACCAAGAGTGACACAACTTCCCCAAGCGGTAATGAGCGGAAGCAACACAGTGACGCTACTGGTTCAACCACACTGCCATCTGTATCATCAACAGAAACGACGCCGCCACCAACAATGACCAGTAAAAGTATTAGTAGTGCTAGTAATAATAGTAAAAGTAGGAAAAGTACTGTAAAAAGTGTACAAAATGTAAAAGGCGCAACTGAGAATATGATACGTGAAAATGTCATACTTTCATCATCGGATTCCGAACGTGAAGCACAGCTTCTGTATGAAAAAACTTTGCAGGAGTACCACGGGAGTAGTAGCAGCACATCGACTTCCACTACCTTGACAAATGGTGTTCAAAGAACGTTACACAGTGTATGTGAACCTTGGGTGGCACAAAAATGCCATTGCCAAGGGCACTTAGAACGCATATCTCTCGGATGCAGAGGGTTGGGTGTGCTCGCGGTGCCACTGGATATACCAACGGAAGTTTTTAATTTGTAAGTACCCATTTGGTTTAACCTTTTTTTGATTTCATTGCATTGTGTACTTTATTCATTTTTGTTGAGTGGATATTTTTAACCCCATTCCGTGGAGAGTAATGAACTAAACCAAATGCATAGCATGCCTGTTCCCAGGAGGAAGGTGTTTATATCGGGGGGATGTCATAAATTTGAAACCCATTTTTCGTAAGGATGGAATAGCTCCGGCAAATAAACGAAAATCGATTGTTTGCCTCTGCGTTTCATAACCGTTGCGAAGGAAAAAGACAAAGAATAATCCTTGAAAATGGATATGGCCACATTAAAGTAGGAGTCGAATTTAATCCGGAAGTTGGTCAAGATACTTAGACGAGCATTGAATGAATGAACGTGGATCGATTTCAATTTAAATGGCTGTGCTGTGTCTGGCTTGAGGGCGCTGAATCGTTGTGCATTTTCTTTGATAGCCATCGGGGATGAAATAAATATAAAAAAAATTTAGTTTTTACGTAATGAATTGGAGTTATTTATTTTGTGCTGGAAAGTTTAAAGATTGAAATTTAAGTCGGAGTTGGTGATTTTCGTAAGGTAGATTTTGTCTAATGGTCTGGTCCTGTTTTTAAAAGCTTTTGGTTCACTTTAGTAAAAAAAAAAAAGAAACTCTGACCCAATTCTATTCGTTTTGTTTTTTATACTTAACGACAGGGATTATTTGCCTTAAGTTTTTTCATTTGTGGTAGGCGACAGAATGGCTGAAGGCAAAAAGAGGAAAGGAAAAGATTTCTCGCTCATTGTATTAATGGTTTAGGTTGAAAGACGTGCAATTTTGGAATTCGAACTTTCATTTCCCTAACGATTTTATACTTATCATCAAGTCGAGAGATCGATTAACAGCCACCTTAAAGATGACTTATGAACGAATCTTCTGTACAGCTGTAGCCTGCAGCACCTAACCAATACCAAGTCGAAAAATGTTTAACAAAGCCCGAAACTCACTCTTTTATTAATATAGAAACAGCAACTCTTCAACATGGGTAACAACTTATTGCCACTCGTAATCTATCTATTCGCCACGAAATGGAAAGCCACAACAAAGTCCGAAAAAATTGTGTAGCTACCAAGGGTGCAGAGTATCTGACGTCTACAACAAACCATCACCATGAGTTCAACTGCTCTATTCATACATCGGTTTGATGAGCTTCTGCAAAATGTGTCAATACACACATAAAAGGGAGGCTTTTCTTCTTTTGAATCAATGAGTTCGTGCCGTGGGAAAACTCAGATTCCAATCAGCACCTCCCCGAGAGATTTTCACACTCAGTTAAGCACTCGCATTGCGCTTAATTAGAATGCTTGAGGCAAACGATTTCTCACATTGATCTCTGAGCCCGGCCATCTAAACTTCACCATCTCAACGGCTGCTTGCTTTTTTCGAAATGGCAAATCAACTTTATATTGTTTTATGAAAAATTAACAAGCAGCAGCCACCGGTTCTCGCCGTGTTAATTGGACGACTGCAGGCGAACGACGACGCGACAATTCGTGCTGGCATTTGATAGAAAAAACAGTCATTAGGTATGTATCTGATGGAATTTTGTGCACAAATGGAATTTCGTTCAAAGGATGCCTTCTGACCTAGTTCATTTCCCAGGAATGGAAAAAGACCGAAAAAACTGTAAACAATATGTCACTTTGTAGGGGAGTCATAAAGAAGCTGATGGTCGATATGCAACTTGGAACATGGCCAGCATACGAAATTAAATTGTTTACATTTCGTGTTGGGTTTTTTTTTTCAAAGTAAATGATGGTTACTTTTGCGGTGAGACGAGGTTGTACATAAATTTTCCGAGAAGATAATTAATAAAATTTTCTCGATGTCAGTGTTTGATGAATGCGACTGGGAAACACAATTAATCTTATAGCGGGCGATGTGATTAGGTGAAGTTGATTGAATTATCAGGTGGAACCCTTAATTTCGATAATTGACAGTCACCAAGAGAACTACCCAAATGGTTTCCGATTTGTCGATGGCAGAAATTATAGTGATCGATGTTATATTTCTTTGATATGTTGGGAATAGTAACAAGAAATTTGTTTGTTGTTGCAGAGTTTCTAGAGATTTTACTTATTGGGATGATTTTTGACCCCCAAAATGTACCTATACATTTCAGGATTATATTTGAACTTACACCAACATTTTGCAGACCTAAAGTATCAATTATTTTCTACAATTTATGAAATAAAACTGCATTAACAATCCCATTAGAATTCTGTAATGTATATCTCACATAAATAACTGCATCACCTCGAACTTTCTTAACTCTTCAAGTTCATAATGAGGAAACTCACATACAAACGATTAATGCTATCGACATTGCAAAAGAAAAAGAAATTAAAATTCACCCCACGCGATTGACTTCAGTTTGAATTCCGTGAATTTTTGACGGTAAATATAGTTTTAAAATTCAATCAGCAAATATGAGTCATTTTGACCCTGCAGATATAAGTTGCTGTCAAAATGAATTCAAAGAAAAGAAGAATGATTCATTGTAGACGACACACAAAATAGTTGCCTTTCGGTTTTTTGTTTGAAGAAAAGGTTGCATAAAGAACGAAATAAGGTTCGACATGTTGAGTCATAGTGACACACAAGTAACATGGCATTTTCACTCAGGATGTCCATCTTGAAAAACATTCAAATCTATATAAATGAAAGAATTCATCCTTAAATGATACATAGTCAAGAGGAAACCAGAACTAAAAAAGGGGTTCCAAGACACACAATGCCATAAATCAAAACCCCATTAGCCCCCCCTAGAATGCTGTCATTAACAAACGATTACACACAATTTTCCTGTCACAACTCCTAAGCTGAAGGAGATACTGAATCATTTAACTACGCCTCAGAGTATCAAAAGAACTGCACTATAAACTTTAATCATTTATTTAAACATCAAACTTATGCTTGTTTCCACTTAATTTCACGACTATTAAATTATAATTTCGTGGTCGGTTGGTAGCGCTGCGACAAGAATAAAGTGGTCCTTATCAGTCTAAGTACTCATTTTTATTTTCAAAATAAGAAAATGCCCAAAGTGAAGGCCTTTCTTTGTAGAATTATGTCAAAGAAACAATTTATCAGACACGAGTAGGTACATTTAATTTTATTATATTTTTTTTTAGACCAAAGGACATACTGGGAAAAACTTTTCGAAAGTGAATAATGTTTTTATATTTTCCCACATTTTTTTTTTTTTTGTCTGAATAATGTTGATGTGTAATTTATGGTTTAAATGTCCTTTTTTTGCCTTCTTTTCAGAGACTTAGGGAATAATAATCTTACGCACTTAGGAGAAAATTCTTTTTATATGGTGCCAAATCTGGAGGAGCTGTAAGTATACTTAATTCTAATCTATATTCATTCTTTTTTTGTTATTTTTTTTTTCTTGTGGTGAAAATATCATGTCATAAAGAAGATTTCCTTTTCAATTTGGCTAGTTAAGTGGAAACAAGATATGTAATGCTATTACGCTTCTGGTTTATCGGTCAAAAAAAAAAAAAACTTTTTTATTCGCTGTTTGTTTTCAAATTCAAAGGATATACCTACTACCCATTCTTGTTCTATGGACAATTTGGATTCAAAAAGTCAAACTAGATTGGAGTACGAGTTCCGTAGTTTGTTCTATTTTTTGTCAAAACCCACCCCAAAGTGTAGGCGAAATAATCATTAATTATATTAAAATTATTGTAACGTCACTATGACACTTAATTTAATTGTTAAAAAAAAGAACAATCACTTAGTGCCTGCCAGTATCACAGAATGATTAGAAGAAAAGTAATTACATCCCTTGGTGGATTGAAAGATTACAACACAATAAATTTACGACACTTTATCCTTGGATTTTGCGCTTTTTTTTTTTTTCAAAATCAACCACCACATAGATTTTTATTTCATCTATCCTTTTTCTTTTCAGGACACTCTCCGACAACAGTCTCTCTCACATTAACCAGAATGCATTTAATGGTTTAGGTAAATTAAAACGTTTGTCATTGCAAAATTGTGGCCTTAAAGTGATACCTGGTGATTCATTTCAAGGAATTCCAAATTTAATTTCACTGTAAGTTATTTTTATATAGATATTGTGTAAAAATAAAAATTATATAATTTTTAAATTTCATTTTTTTTTTATTTCTGTTGACGCACTTCTTGATGTCATTTCACATTCATTTTAAATTGAACACACGTACTCGTATGTTTTATCGCACTGTTGCACCACAAAATCATTAAAATAAATAAAATAACAGACAACTGAATGGCAACTCGTTAGCGAGCATGGAAACAGATAGCTTAAAGCATCTGAAAAATATAAGGACACTACGTTTAGAGGGAAATCTTTTCTACAGGATCCCAACGAACGCTTTGGCTGGACTTAGATCACTTGAAGCACTGTGAGCAAAAAGTCCTTGAATACATATATGGGTTTTTTTCTATTTCATTTTTTTTTCTTCTTTTTTTGTTTATAACGCATGATAAAAATGGCACGCACTAACCGAAACCATTGTATGAAAATTTGTTTGCCCATATTTAAGCAAATTAATTTAGATAGTTTGTATGTTTATAAGAAAATTAAATTATAATAATCACAATTGGCCCAAATTGCTTTCGCTGGGTATGCTAAAAATGTGTTATGAAATTTTAAGCATCCAATACAAATTCGCTGTTGCTAACATTGTGTCCATAATATTAGTAAATGTATCGATGTTTTGCTACACTTTTATGTTTTATTCTTAAGAATTTTTTGGAGGTGGTGAATTGTTCAAACAAATTTCTCAATCGATCGAGATCAAGAAAATTGCACAGTCATTGTTATCCACAATCTAAGGCAACTACGGCGCAAGCTGGGAAACTGTTGAAATTCTTGGAAAAATAATTCAGCTGCTCGTTTGAGGTTTATTAAACGTTAACCAATGCACGACAGCATAAAGGAGGACTCCAAATTCTACTAATATGTTAACTTTTTTTTGTCCTCTGTAGGACATATCCTTCTAAACATAAAACATACTTTTGTCTACGAAAAATTCATCACCTCCTCAGAAATAAACTTTAAATACTTCTATGTACACATCTGCTAATTCATATTTATTTTACAGAAATTTAGGAAGTAACCTTTTGACAATAATAACCGACGAGGACTTTCCAACTATGCCTAATCTCATCGTTCTGTAAGTGCTTAACATCAAATATTCCTTTCATTTTATTTGAAACAATGTATCTTCTTCTTTCGTTTTAGGTTACTAAAACGAAATCAAATTATGAAAATCTCTGCAGGAGCATTTACCAATATAACATCTTTAAAAGTGCTGTAAGTATGCGATGGATATATAGTCAACACTTATTGAAAATCACATGAAAGCAGAAGTACACCCACATACGATACACAGGGTAGAGAAAATAAATTATCAATATATCTCGAGTCCTGCAGCATGCACCATAAATTTCATCTGTTGTCGCCAAAGTTTGTCCATAACGTCGAAAATCAGTTTTGATTTTGTACTGCTTACCCACACTATCACCTAACTGCATTGAAATTATATTCAAATACAGTGCACACAATTTTAGATAACTTTTTTCGAAAAAATAAAATAAAAAAAATGAACCGAAGACAAACTTTAAAATTGGCAATAGTGAGGGTAGTCTTCATTCCCATCCTACAAGTCATCGTCTATCGCATCCGTGGCATCTTTTTCATAATTTATTATGTAATCTGGGGTTGCAATACATTGAATTTTGTATGTCCAGTCCTTTCGCACCACTTGGTGCTGTAGCAACACACTCTTCCTGTGTCTATTGCAACGCATCCTTACACAATGAATGGGGGGAGACAGACAAAAACAATAAAAAACATCAACTTTATATGAAACTGCAGCCAAGGATTGTTTTTTTTTTTATAACTGTGTAGGAGAAAAATTGATAAACAATGCAAGACTTAAACGGAACATAGTACAATCGATAACATGCAAGAGAGAAGAAGTATAGGAGGTGTCCGGATGGTAATGTTTTTATTGAAATTTAATTCGAATACTATGTTCAGTTGTCACCAATCGATGTGTAGGACGCTATTTTCAACGTTCGATAATGAAATTTATGATGCGGACGAGGACATTGAAAAATGTATTGATGGCTTGCATTGATTATTTTCTTTGATAACGTTTCACCATTTACAGACTGACCTTATCCTCACTCAAAGCTTGATTTAACAAAAATGTTCATTTACTTAATGAACATTTTCTTACGGTTTTATATTTTAATTGGTTTTTCTCTTACATTTTACAGAGAATTGGATGATAACCTCCTAAGCAGTCTACCTGAAGGACTCAACAAATTGGCTCAACTACAAGAATTGTAAGTATTCCTTTAGGTTAAAAAAATAAACAATTAACAATTCCGGATGTTCCTCCTCCATTGACCAATGCGATCCACAATTCAATGCAGCTTCAAAGAAGTCCGCTGAATTGAGGGAAGACTCTCTTCGTTCGAATTTTCCTATCCAATTATGTATGTCTGAATCATATAACTAAAGATGAAGTCTGACCTAATTAGAATTTGGCGAAAGTTAGGTTAGGCATTCTGCAACTGCATTCACGCCACACTCAGATCACTACAGACCCATTGTGATACCCATAGGGGGATATCTTACCGTCTCCTCTTAAAGATTATAAAACTGTTAAGCTTACCTTCTGTTTCTGTTGTGGTACAAAGCATCCTGTGGATTTCATAAAGTTGTACAGGTCGTTCACCAGTATGTTGGATAGTTCCTCTAAGTCCCGGTAGAAGTGACGTCCGAGGAATCTGTGTCTAAGGTGGTACATGCCAGGACAGTGACAGAGAAAGTGGGTTGTATTCTCATGAATTTTCTCGTCACCGCAGCCCCTACACAAGTCTACTTCCGTAATACAGAGCTTCTTCATATGGTACCGCAGAGTGTTTTATCCCGTAATTACATCTATAAGGGTGAAAGGGGATTTTCTATCTTTTTGTATAAATCTGTTGGTCGTGATTTTGTCAAATTGTGATGCCACAGGTCTCCAGAGAGAACCATCTATTTTTTGCCTCACTTAGAGCTTTATTCCCTGCTACGAGCTTCAATGAGCAAGGCGGGATGTTCATCGAGAGGTCGGCTTGTTCCGGACTTAATGCCGAACCATATAGAATTTGGCGTAAATAGCAAACATATACAGCCTCAGTGCTGAACTGAAAATTTAACAGATGCATAAAAAAAGATTGAAAGGACTTACCAAGCAATCCGCCATAAAATCAATTACTGATGATTAAACATACATACCGAAACCAGCAAAATCTGACTAAATATCAACGAATCTCGAACCAGATTCGACTGAATTTTTAACACAAAATTAAACTTTATAATTAGAACGACCTCCTTCACTAAGCATATGTCAATTCTGAATGAATTCGAGAAAAAACCACTTCCACTTAACTGATTGATAGACCTGCTGCTTACCCTCAAGAGAACATTCAGCTATTGTTTACAAACATCTCGTCGTCCATCCATCTTTGAACAATGACAATTAGGATTTAAATGGACATTTTATAAAAATAAATCTGTTACTAGGACCCGACTTTATGAATGTCGTATTCTTAGTAAATTACTTCAGCTATTCGTAGACTGTTTAAGACTTATACAACTGCACATAATGAAAGTTCAGACAAATCACGAAATTGGTTTTCTATGCACTTTCAATTTTTAGATCTCTTATTATCCTGTTTACAAGGAATTCACTTTTGCGTACATGCATGATTATCCTGTTCGTGGCATTCCCCATAAATGTATTTGCGGTGATATGATGCGTAAGAAATAATATCAACTCAAGTTCTACCAATAGAAATCCGGAAATAAAAAAATTGTATATTTTAAGGATCTGCAAGAAGTTTACATCTTTGATGTGTAAAAATCCTCGCTAAAGGATGCCAATATTCAAAGAAACCTCAAATAAAGTCACACACCACCAGATTACGTTTTGCATAGACTATAACGTAATCCATTCTGGCCAAATACTTTCCGCTCTCACGCTGTATGATTTTGCCAAGAGAATATTTCACATCCTATGGTATCCTTGCATTCCGGATATGCTCACTGTATTCAGTTGCCACACATATCCAACCAACTGCTGCTGCTGTCATTTGCTTGCAAATTGCGTTCACATCGACTGGGATAGTTGGTTCTTGTGCAAATTAAACTAGACACACACACGCACACATGTTCCGATAAAAAAAAGGACGTATCTTCTTTGTAACTGTGTGTGCAATGTCCTGATGCAATATGACCCACAAATAAACACAATTTTCCATTTTTCTTTTTTTGTGCTCTCAATTGAAATGCTCATCGTCAAGGATGAAGGACATATGTATATGATGCGTCGGGTGTGTGTTGTATTAATAGGAATTCTGAGGAATTCAAAGGATATTGTGTCACATTCCCAACGATCTGGGTTGAACTTAATAAGTTTTCCTTAACGAAAAAGATATGAATCAAATAAGATTTTTCTGGCTCGTTCTTGGTCATCAACTTCAGAATGACACAAGTTTGTAGCTTTTAGGAAACTTTGACTTTGGATGAGCCAAAGTCATATAAAGTCCTTCATTCCATATTCTACCAATAGAAGTACAATGCTTTCCTTTCCATTTGTTTCAGATCGGCGTCCAGTAATCGTCTGAAATTGATCAACGAAACAGATTTGCCGAAAAATCTTCACACTATTGACTTCCGTGCCAACCCTCTCACCGGAATACGTCGTGGCGCTCTCACCTTTATGCAGCGCCTTCGTAAACTGTAGGTATACAACAAATCAATACTATTCTAAATTTTTTTTTTCATATTTCTATGACTGCCGGGAGAACAATAAGAAATTTCGAGCAGTTGCTCAAAATTATTTCCATTCAAGGATTCTGTCGGACGTTAGAGCTCTTCAAAACTTTCCCGACTTGGACGGGTGTTACTCATTGGAGGTGCTGAAACTGGATCGTGCTGGTTTGAATGAGGTTCCAGTAAACCTGTGCAGACAGATTCCAAGGCTCAAGAGTTTGTAAGTTTGCTAGCAAAAAAAAATTTAATCTCAAATAATCCAGATCTCCTCCTTAGAGAGCTCAAAACTAATGCGTTAGAGCGCATTCCTCCGCTAGGTAATTGTAGAGAATTAAGACTGTTGTAAGTGTGCCTATATCACTGGTTTTGTAATGCCATAATCGTCACAAAATAATGTCCACTATAGAGATCTGTCGAGCAATCGGATCGACTCACTGGTTGGGAGACCATTTCAAGGATTAAAGCAATTGCATGATCTGCTGCTGTCTAATAACAGAATTAAGGCAATTCCACAAGACGCTTTTATCGGAGTACCGCGACTTCAGCTGCTGTAAGTTCCATTGGAAAACGAAAAATACTTGCTCTATAGACCTTCTTTACAGCGACTTGGAAGGAAACGAAATAACATCAATTCACGAGAATGCATTTGCCCAGTTTGCTGAACTGGAAGATCTGAACTTAGGGAATAATATATTTCCAGTCCTTCCGCCGAATGGGCTACATCGTCTTCTTCACTTGAAAACTTTCAACAACCCTAGACTTAAAGACTTTCCAGCTCCGGACACGTTTCCGAGAATTCAAACACTGGTACTGTCTTATGCCTATCACTGCTGTCCGTTCTTGCCGCTCGTTGCAATGAGTGCGACGAGAAAACCTCCCTTAGTCCAAGAGGCTGTGCTGTTTCCATCGGACTCTGAGTTCGATATGAGCCTTTGGAACAATAGTATGATCGATATATGGCCACAGTTGCGTAAGTGTGTTTAAACATTTTAATGTATAGATTCTTCATGATTCGTTTTCTTAGATAACCTCAGTAAAAAGTTCGGAGCTCAGATGACCGACTTGTGGAATAACTTTGGTCAAGACTTCAACTATCCAGGTAACCTCCCTGCCTACGTTGAGGAGTATTTCGAAGAAGACCAGATCAATATGGGACCGATTCGCCCACTTGGTTCAGATGTTACTCCAGGATCAGTGCAATGTCTTCCGATGCCAGGACCATTTCTACCTTGTGCTGATCTTTTTGACTGGTGGACACTGAGGTGTGGAGTTTGGGTGGTTTTTCTTCTGGCTCTGCTTGGAAATGGGACCGTTGTTTTTGTCTTGATCTTCTCCCGTTCAAAGATGGATGTTCCAAGATTTTTGGTTTGCAACCTGGCAGCAGCGGATTTTTTTATGGGCGTGTACCTTGGAATCTTGGCTATAGTGGATGCTTCCACTCTCGGAGAGTTTCGAATGTTTGCAATTCCATGGCAAATGAGTGTTGTTTGTCAAGTTGCTGGCTTTCTAGCAGTGCTATCATCAGAACTCTCAGTCTTTACGCTGGCGGTGATAACTCTGGAAAGAAACTACGCTATAACACATGCTATTCACCTGAACAAGCGGCTATCGCTGAAGCAGGCAACCTACATTATGCTCTTCGGATGGACTTTTGCACTAGGCATGGCTACTCTTCCGCTGATAGGAGTCTCGGACTACAGGAAATTTGCCGTCTGTCTACCATTTGAGACGACAACCGGTATAGCTAGTCTAAGCTATGTCATTGGCCTCATGTTCATCAACGGTTGTGCATTTCTAACCCTTATGGGATGCTATTTGAAAATGTATTGGGCTATTCGCGGTTCGCAGGCCTGGAATACTAACGATTCGAGGATCGCCAAGCGAATGGCCTTACTTGTGTTCACTGACTTCCTTTGCTGGTCGCCGATAGCTTTCTTCTCTATAACTGCCATTTTCGGTCTTCAATTGATCTCTCTGGAGCAGGCTAAAATATTCACCGTATTTATACTCCCACTCAATTCCTGTTGCAATCCATTCCTCTACGCTATAATGACCAAACAATTTAAAAAAGACTGCGTAATGCTATGCAAGGCCTTCGAAGAGACTAGGGTCACTCGAACGGTGGGCCGCTGTGAGCGAACACCGAAGGAATTGCCACCCCTTCTGCCGTCGACACATCACCCACCCGGATGTCGTTGTCTCCGTATGATGCCCAATGAAATGCCAACCTGGCATAAGATGCCAGTCCAGGCAGAGGGTACAGGCATCTGGTCGCGGGCGTGGCAGCACCTTATATGCACAAAGAAGAAGAAACGTAAATCGGAGAATAGACGTCGGGCGGCTAACACCGATCCATATACCTATCAATTCTCTGAAATTAAGAATAAAAAACAAACCAGGGCTAGCTCCATTTCTAGTGAGAACTTCTGTTCCTCTAGGTCGAGCAGTTGGCGCAATGGTCCACCATCTGCGCATACATGTGCCATTCCATTGAAGATGATGGAGCCTAGCGGACGACGCCGACACTCTGCATGGTTAATCACACGAAAAACATCCCAAGATTCAAATTTGTCCAGCTCTAGGAATGATTCGTCGGCATCTGCTACGACGGCAAGTACCTCGACGTTTCGGTTGTCTAGATCAAGTGCGGGCAGTACAACTCCATTGCCTTCAATTATCGGTAAGTACACGAGTTCCGCATCCATACTGCGACGTTGAGTGTTTCGTTTTTCTTTCAGCTCACAGCAGTAAAGCGAATTCGACCACCTCTAAGCCCCGTCTTGTACGACAAGAGGCCGTTCAAGAAGAAGACGACTCATCACCACCACGTCTAGGAGTGCGGTTTTTGCCAACCATCCCGTCCGCAGCCGATAGCAGTATCGCCCTGGAAGATGAATCAGTGCAATCACAATCCGGCAGTGTAACCAACTTCTACACTGTCCTGCAGCAGACCGGTACCACCAAAGCGATGATCTCTAGTCCCAAGTATCCGGCCAACGAGCGGCCGCCATGAGTGGTTTGAAAATACACGCTAGAACCGTATATTTGTAGTATTTTTCAACACCGTGATATTTTTTTGTTTTTTACTTTTTAAACCAACACATGCGAATTTTCATTTAAATTTAAGTTAACTTCAACACAAGATACAGATAAATTAG
The DNA here is from genome assembly GCA_951813785.1 of Criorhina ranunculi. Lineage (NCBI taxonomy): Eukaryota > Metazoa > Arthropoda > Insecta > Diptera > Syrphidae > Criorhina > Criorhina ranunculi. Next base: position 62,048,261 of record OX638384.1, on the reverse strand, counting down.
AATGCATCCCATGTAGCTGTTAAATTTATAATTAATGTACACGTATATATTTATAAAGAGGAAGAGCAAAATGTGAAAGAAATACAAAGTATGTATAATAATTAGATTAAGCAAAATGAGCGGCCATGTTTCTTTCAACTCGTCTCGACTAGCGGTAGCTGATCATAGTTACTGGGAAGAGCATGATCTTGCATGTCTGGCGATTCAGTGAGACGCACCTGGGGTATTTGTCCGCGGCGGCGGTAATATCTTGTGACTCGTTTGATTACAAGAAGCATGCCTATCAAGCATACAGCGAGCAGTAGGACGATGACCGTGGTGATAGTCCAATGGCTGACAACGTGCCTGGAAGGAGGGAAACTGAATAAAATACTTGTGGAGAGATTGCCTATCCAATCAAATCAATCAAAAGGCAATAACATCTGCTTGGGGTCTGAATGATTCATTAGCAGGAGATTAAAATATTTTTCTTGCAAAAATTATTGCTCAACGGGCACTGGCCTGAGCTTGGAGATAACAGCGTACTGGCAATGACTTATCAAGCAAAAATCCAATTCAAAACTTACTTATGTTCCAACTGCTTGACGTCATTAAACGGTGAAAGGCACAGTTTTTTGGTCTCATCATAAATATCACCAGCTGGACACTCACAAGTGTTCGGGCCGACGCAGATTGCATGGCCGCAACCGCCCCAACACAAGGGCGTACAGCCCATTGCGGGCTCCATGTTAGATGATGATCCCCAACTGAACCCCGCATTACACTGGCAGACATTCGGTAGGATACAGGTACCATTTCCACATTGTTGTTCGCAAATAGGACGACACTCGGTTCGGCTTCCAGTTATAAACTCATATCCTTCCAAGCAAGTACAGGTACCGGGCTGACTGCATTTCGCATTTATACAGATTTCCGAACAAACCGGATCGCAACGATTCGGAGCAGAGGTGTTTGTAACGCGGTAACCATCATCGCAGATACAACGATCCGGAGCTACACACTTTCCATTCGCGCAAGCGGGACGGCACTTTGCTATGCAGAGGTTAGGAATTTTCGTATCCTCAAAACCTGGCCAGCAGTCACATACATTTGGTGCCACACATGTTCCGTTGATGCAGTTTGGCTGACAGACTGGGTCACATATGTTGGTAGTATTTGGTCGATGTCGGAAGCCTTCGAAACAGCGGCAGTTGGAGTTAGAGTCACAAACACCATTAACACACTTCAGCAAGCAGGCAGGCTCACACTTTCCAGTTAGATATCTCATTTGATAGCCCGGGAGGCACTTACATTGATTATGTGCGACACACTCTCCGAATCCACAATCAAAGTCACAAGTCGGGTTGCATCTGTTGATTTCAGTCTCGCTTTCCTTGAAGCCTCTAAAACAGCGACACGTGTCAGGTGCTATGCAGATTCCATTAAAACAAGGCCTTTTGCATTCCGGAATACACTGGCGTGGTAGCAGCGGCCGGTAGCCCTTGTTGCAGGTGCAAATCTCAGGACTGGAACAGAATCCATTTATGCACCTAATGCGGCAAACAGGCTCACAGATTGAATTGCTTCCATTGCTGAAGGTATAGCCTTCGTTACATGTGCAAATATCTGGTGCTGTGCATGATCCATTTACACACTCGTTTCGACACAGCGGTGTGCACTTGTGCAGGCCGACTTTAACATAACCGCTGTGACACTCACATCGTCCTGGCTCCTGGCAGAATCCATTTTCACAACCTTTAGTACAAGTTGGCTCGCATACAGATCGACTGGCATTCTTGAAGCCAAAGCCATCAAAGCAAGTACATTGATTGGGAGCAGTGCAAAAGGCGTTGACACAGGTGTCTTTGCAAATCGGAGCACAACCCTGAGACACACTGTGGGCGAGATTGGTGTAACCAAGCTTACACACACAAACCTCTGGAGACCAACAGACTCCATTCAAGCAACCACTAGAACAAACAGCATTGCATTCGGAAATACTGCCGCCGCGAAGCACATATCCTGGCGAACAGGTGCACTCATCTGGTGCGGTACAGGAACCATTTATGCATGGCTCTTCACAGATCGGCTCACACGGCGAAGAATTCAGCTTACGGTAGTAACCAAACTTACAGGAACAGAATGTCGGTGTTGAGCAGTAACTATTCGGTCCACAGTGTTGAGGGCAGAGTGGCTCGCAGATCGATGTGCTGCCATCCCGAAAGGTGTATCCACTGTTGCAGGCACAGACATCTGGAGCTGTACATTCTCCATTAATACAAGCATCTGTGCATTCTGGTACACAACGACTTCGATTCCAAGAATTCGTATATCCAGTTTCGCAAAGGCAGACTCCTGGATGCAGACATTTACCATTGCCGCAGTTATCACATTGTGGAAGACATTCTCTGGAATTTTACAACTTTTATAGAGAACTTTAAGCTCTAAAAGGCACTTACTCTGTTCCATTTGCCTTCGCGTAACCATCACAACACACCATCTCCATGTCTTGGTACGTCTAACAAATTATATATTAAAGGCTGAGAGTTATTTTCTGTATCGACTTACCTCTATTACAGATTTCAACTTCAGCGGATTCTTTATAGAACTTGGGCTATACCTTTGTACTGTCACTAAGGTATGACGTGACTTAACCTGACTATAGAAGGCGGACAAGTTTATGAAACATTTTTCAACTTTGTGTCAATCAAAACTTACGGAACTAGTTTGGTGCAGGACATACACATTGCAATCTGTCCCAAAACAAGCAATACAATCCCAAACACATGCCGTGTTGCCATTTTGATAGGCCTAATCCGAAACGAAACAAATCGAACTGAACGTGAACAAGAACCGCACTGAAGTGAACAAATGATGCGATCAATTAAAGTCTTATCGGCTTTGATTACGGTCATGAACGTGGTAGCAATGAACCTCTTCCTGAGTTTCCCTTTATATTATCTTCCCTGCATTAAGAAATGCTAATGATCTGGTGGAATCTTCTTATTCTTATACAAGATTGTCTATCGCGTGCTGTTGATTAATGTTATTTCGTACAGCAATCACTACAGGGATGGATGTCCAATAAGAATGCTTAAGCTGGCAATTGTAAAAAGAGTACCGAATCGAGGCTGAGAAGATTGTGATGTTTCAGGAAATAATTTCATAGGTGTGCTAAATATCATTGGATTGACAGTGATCTCTAAAGTCGTAAGGAGAAACCATATCTTAAGATGTCAATCGAATTGCCTAGGAGCTAGGAGATCGAAAATAGGTTAGAAACAATCTGATGTTGAAGCTTATCAAGTCTTAGGGTCTTTTAACTAACTTTGATGGTAAAAGTATCGTGCGTATTCTTAAACCTTTTTTACATTTAGGCAACATGATCCAAGTGTCGAAATTGGTTTCTTTAAATCAAACGCGCCAGAGCTTGTAAGCGCTGATCTTATTGTTTTTTCAGCAACGGATGCCGAGTCGAATAAGCCGAAAATGTTTACAGTTTTCGCCAAAAATTATTACGTTTTCGACACAAGTTCGCCTGCAGTTCGGTCTTCGCTCAATAATGCTCATGGCTCTCTCTTTCACTCTCATTCAGCAAACCTTGAGCTGCGAAAATACTGAGCCATTTTTGTTTTTTCTAGTTCGCCTATCATCCGCAACGTTTTTTTTTTCGCTGTTTTACTTTTCTCTTCGAATTTTCCCTTTGGTTTTGTAAGGTTTTTCCCTCCATCTGTGAAAAGTTTCCACCTGGATCACTTCTAATCCGACTGATCGAGATCACATGCAAATTGTAGTCCTGTTGGCTTCAAAATTGCTGTCCATTTGCTCGATAAGTTTACTCTGAAACATCTGCTCTAATGTTAGCCACAGGCGTACATCGGTTTAAGTCGTTTCACAGTGAAGTCGTCCATTATCGCCGCTCTTCGTCGTCACTTTAAAAAAGTCAAATTCAAAATTTGTAACGGATTTCTGCAGTGTTCAAGTTGTATAAACACCTAAATGTATGCAACAATAAAGTGAACCTTAAGCTATTCTTCATTACAATCCATTCTTTGGCTTCTTATTGCATAACGTCGATATAAACAAAAACAAATCGTCATCGACGGCTATCTAAATACTGCTCACGTCGCAACAGCGTACAGTCATCGCGTCCCTGTCAATGCTTACATCATCACGCATCCAACCGACCATATTTGAATACGGGTCGTAACGTTCCATACATGGGGTCGAAGCGAATACCGATTTCGATAAACAAAAAAGAACCTCTCCCAAGGCCTTTGTAGTTTATCGGCATACACTTGCCTTCAGTTCTTATCGCCTCGCCACCATGAGTCTGGCGCTTGAATACTTCCAGACGTTTCCCCCTTCTTTCGATAACTAAAGGATTTGCAAGCCCTTTGAAAGTTTTGATTTGAAAGTACAACAGAGGACGACCCCATCTAAGGCAAGAAACAAAAAACAAGAAAAAAAAACAAAGGTCTTTGGAGCCAAGAATCTAGAGCGGATGTTCTCACAGCGATAGTATTTGCAAAAAAAAAACAGTCTCAAAATAAGAACTAGTGTGAAAGAGAACGACAGAGACTGGTAGATAGTGTGCGAATAGCAATTTTATCGCAAACTAAAAAGTCATCCAAGGAGTCAGAACGGTCAGTTAGAGCTATACCCTGGCATCATGCAAACGCAAATAGGACTTCGAATTCTCCACTGGCTCTTGTGGTTATTTTTGATTTCGGTTGTGGTGATAGACGCGCAGCAACAACAAAAATGCACGAAGAGGAAGCAGATGGGTGTGAGGGTGTCCAAGCTGAATGCTGATGGTCAACGAATGACCAAGGTAAATCGATGTGGTTGACGCGAGGATCTATTTTTCAATGATTAATTTTTCTATGCTTAGATACAATTGAGGACGAAAATAGTGCAAGCCTGTTGCGAGGGATATAGCGGGCCGAAGTGCAACCCAGTGTGCTCCGAAGTGTGTGTGAATGGAAACTGCACATCCCCGAACGTGTGCACCTGTAACCCTGGATATCGTAGATTCAATCAGTTCCGGTAAAAAAGATATTTTTGCAGTGAAGATTGTTTTTTTTTTTCTAATTTTCAATCTTTAGCTGCGTCCCTGAGTGCGCTGTTTGTGAATATGGATATTGTTCCGCTCCAGGCATTTGTACATGTTATTCTTATGCTGAGAGGGATGGTACGGGGAGTTGTAAACCTCTCTGTAAGCAGGGTTGTAAGAACGGATACTGCGCGAAGCCAAATCAGTGCGCTTGCAACGACGGATACGAGATGGATGATGCTGGTGAATGCCAGCCAGTGTGTCGGACAGTCTGTAAAAATGGATACTGCTCGGCTCCGGGAAAATGCAGTTGCTTGGATGGTTATGCTGAGAATAATGATGGACAGTGTGTGCCGGACTGCCCAGGAGGATGTGGTCAGGGAATCTGTATAAATCCCAGATCCTGCTTATGTGATGTTGGCTATGAAGTAGGAAGAAATGGGAGCTGTGAGCCAGTTTGTCAGAAAGGGTGTCCCAATGGTTTTTGTTCCGGTCCCGAGGCGTGCTCTTGTAATGAGGGCTACACAATGTCTCAGGAAAAAGGTGTTTGTGAACCGGTATGTCGAGATACCTGTCACAATGGATTTTGTTCAAGCCCAGATGTGTGCACGTGCAACGATGGCTATGTTAACAACACTAACGCATCAGTTTGTGAACCTGTTTGTGAGAAGGGTTGTCCGAATGGCTTTTGCTCTGCTCCAGGGGTGTGTGTTTGCAACCTTGGCTATTTAAACTCGAGGGAAAGTGGCAGCTGTGATCCGGTATGTGAAAATGGCTGTCCAAATGGATTCTGCTCTAGTCCAGGAGTTTGCACTTGCAACGAAGGTTACACGAAAGTCAATGGCTCTTGTGAACCGATGTGTAAAAATGGCTGTCCAAATGGGTACTGCTCCAGTCCAGGAATATGTAGTTGCAAGGAAGGCTACGCTAAGGTTTTGGATGATTCCTGCAACCCGGTATGTAAAAATGGCTGTCCCAATGGATTCTGCTCCCAGCCTGAGGTCTGCACTTGCAATGAAGGCTACACTAAGTCTTTGTTCAACGAGTCTTGTGAACCAGTTTGTGAAAATGGTTGTCACAATGGATATTGCACCAATCCAGGGATTTGTACTTGCAGTGATGGTTATGCCAAATCCCCCCCAAGTGAGTTCTGTGAACCAGTTTGTGCAAATGGATATTGTTCCAGTCCGGGTACATGTTCGTGCAATGAAGGCTACACCAAGGCATCTGTCAATGATTTTTGCATAGCAAAGTGTGAAAATGGCTGCCTTAATGGCTTTTGCTCCAGTCCTGGAGTTTGTACGTGCAACGAAGGCTTCACTAGGTCACTTATAAATGATTCCTGTGAACCTGTGTGTGAGGGTGGTTGCCATAATGGATACTGCTCTAGTCCCAATGTGTGTACTTGTAGTGAGGGATATGTGAAATCCTTATCAGAGAACACCTGCGTACCGTTTTGTGTAAACGGTTGCCCAAATGGATTTTGCTCTAGTCCGGGCTTTTGTTCCTGTGATTATGGATTCAAAAAACAGTCCGATAATGGTTTCTGTGAACCAATTTGTAAAAGTGATTGCCCTAATGGACGTTGCGTTCAGCCTGAAGTTTGCATATGCAACGAAGGGTACAATATGTCCTCAGATACAGGACTTTGTGAACCAATATGCAAGAATGGATGTAAAAATGGTTTTTGCTCTAAGCCCGAGCATTGCTCTTGCAATGAAGGCTACCTTCATATGGCACAGAACAATAACTGTAACCCGATCTGCGACGAAATTTGTGTGAATGGCTATTGCTTAGCGCCGAACATATGTTCCTGTTTTCCTGGATACACGATGTCTCCAAAAAATAACTCTTGTGAACCTGTTTGTGAAGAAAAGTGTATTAATGGTCACTGTACCTTACCTGGGGTCTGTTCCTGTAACACTGGATATAGAAGGTCACTGCTTACTAGCTCTTGTGATCCGGTTTGTGAAAACTCATGCATCAATGGATATTGTTCCGCTCCTGGAGAGTGTTCTTGCAATATGGGTTACCATAAATCAGCTGAAACTGAAGCTTGCGAACCAGTATGTGAACTAGGCTGTTCCAATGGAACCTGCTCTGCACCAAACACGTGCACCTGTGAACAAGGTTATGAGTTCTCCAACACCAGTTTAGTATGCCAGCCAATCTGCAGTCCACCATGTTTGAATTCCGACTGCATCGGTCCAAATATGTGCCAATGTTGGACGGGATATGCAGAAAGCTCACTGGACAACCAATGTGCTCCGAAACCTCCTTCCAATCATCGTCAACCCAAGAACCTTAATTTCAACGAAGATGTAACCTGTAGTGTCGACAACTGCATCAACGGCACTTGCTCTCAAGAAAACTCGTGTTCATGTCCGGAAAATTACACCCTTTACGACGGTCTTTGTATTCCCAACAGACTGTGCCCTCAAGGCTACATTGAAAACTCTGGAGACTGTCAGCCAATTTGCAAGAACGACTGTCCCAATGGCATTTGTGTGGCACCCGATGATTGTGAATGCCTAGAAGGGTATGTTCTCGATCTGACTTCCGAATTTCGCAACGCCTGTGTACCACATTGTAAACTTGGCGATATAACAGAACCCGGATGCCTTAATGGTGACTGCATCGGGCCTAACCAGTGTGAGTGTCATGACGGTTTCTACTCAAACCCAGAAAATCCACTCCAATGTGATCCAGTGGAGTTGCAATCGATTGGGGTTAGTTCGAATACACAGTGGAGTGAACGACTACAGTCGATGGTGGTGTGGCCCCTACTGTATTTGATTCTACCATTATTGCTGTCCCTCTGCGTGGTCATACAAATTATTATACGAAAAAGGTCGTATAACGTGGATAAGAGAGGTAAGATTGGTGACTTTTTTACTTCCGAAGCAATAGAAGGGTGTGAACTGAATTCTGTTCCTTTTTCAGAACGACATTTTGGACGGATCCGCTATTCAAACAGCCTATCAGAGTCGGCCGAATACGAATTTTGAAAAGAGAAAAACAAAAAATGCAACATAATTGTGATTATTTTTAATTTAAATAAAAGACTAGTTAATTATTAATGTGCAAAGTTTTGTAAGTCACATTGTTTTGTCATACTTATTCTTGCATATACCGTTATAGAAACTGAAGACAGTCTTCTCTTTTCCTCTAAAAATGATTATTCAACTTTTAATGACGTCAAAAAGAGTCAAAGCTGGTTTTTGTAAGTTTTATTTGACGCAGTTTTATTCTAGGATATGACTCGTATTGCATTTATTTATTCAATTAACACGTAAGATAAAGTGTTTGGATAAATTTCCAACAATATTTCCATCAAAAAACCGTTATTTGAAAATAATTAGAAAGAAACGTGCGCACAGACAAAAAGTGGAGTAAAGTACTATACCAACTGAACGCATTTTTTCGCCCATTTTGTGTAGCAGAAAATAAATTTCGGAATAAGTTCATTTTCTTTTGGGGCTTTTGCTTGATTTGGGTGTTTTTACGCTTCAAAACTTGAAGAATGGAAGGAAATGTTAAAGCTTGTGAAAGTTCACGAATATATTATAATGAAACAAAGAAGTTGTCCTCTTTTAAATTTATTTGATATGGTTTCCTGAAGAATGAAACAATTTGTATGTTACTACAATCTAATAAGTACTTATGCAGAGTACACCTAAGACTTCTTTTAACATTAAATGACGCAATAAGGTTGATCATCATTCTGGTACCGAACTGAACCATGAGACTTTTCTGAAAAAAAAAACAAACATTCAAATGCATCTGTAAACGTAATGTGCAATTGGGACTTGCCAACTTTGTCCACGTTATAACTATCCTGCTGCATCTTCCTTAGTGCGTATAATCCAAGTATGCCCATAACAAATAGAATTAGTAGTCCCAATAGTAAATAGACATACCAGAGACGATTATGTTGTTTTCCTGAACGGTTTTCAGAATTCCCTGCAAACGGTATACATTCAAATCTATTGCTCGGATTATGCATAAAACCATCCAGACACTGGCATTTATTGACAGCAATGCACGTTCCATTCAGGCAACCTTCCGCACCGTCGACTCCATCACATGTTGGAAGGCATATATGAGATGATAGGGGGCTCAGGGGAGATATATACCCCTCAAAGCATTCACAGTGGTTTGGAGCTATGCAAAAGCTATTTACACACTCTTTTTCGCATTTCGGAACGCACTCTGTGCCATTCTTATGTATATATCCGGTACGACATTCACATACACCGTCCTGATTACAAACACCGTTCTTGCAAGTAGCCTCGCAGGGCATGATGCAGTCGTTATCATCATAAAGCATCAAACCATCGGGACATTGACAAACGCCGTTCACGCATGTGCCTGCCCAACAGCCATTTTCACAATTTGTAGTTGGCTCTGTTGGGGAAATGGTGGTGAACAATTCTTCCGTAGAAAATTCGCTTGTGTCAAACTCGCTTGTGGAAAAGTCGGTACTCGTTGAGGACAAAGGAGATTCGGTACTGTACAAGGTTCTAATTCTCAGGAATTGTTGGCACAAAGCTTCCTCAACACAATCTCCAGGTTTGCAATTTTGACAACGTGGAAGACACAATGGATCTGGATGAATGAAGCCTTTATGGCAGTGACAGATTCCATCTATGCAGGTGCCATTCACACAATCATCGGAGCAAAAGAAAAACGACGTTGGAATCTTTGCTGGTGTTTGCATCGTTGACGTCAGTACTACTCGTATATCTGCTGCAGTATTTGCTGCATCCAGACTTTCTTGACATGATCTAGTTGAATTATTATACATAAAACCCGGCCAACACCGACAAATTCCTTCATCCAAACAATCACCGAACATACAGCCAGACTGACAGTCCGGAATACACAGCCCATCGACCTTAACAAAGCCTTGATGACAAGCGCAATTATTTGGTCCCACACATTGTCCATTTTTACACTCTGCCTTGCACCAAGGCTGACATACTTCAGAGGAGTTTCCGTGAAAGCCAAACTTACAAGTGCACACATTGGGAGATGAACAGAAGGCATTACTGCCACAGCTTTGCTCACAAACTGGATCACAGCGAACTGTTTCGGTATTTTCCTGATAACCAGGATTACATTCACATTTGTCCGGTGCCGCACAAAAACCATTGGCACATTTTTGTCGGCAGATAGGCTTGCATGCATTGTCAATTCGAACGTACTTGGGGTGACACTCACAGGAACCCAAGTCTGTGCATCGGCCATTCTCACAATTCCCACATTCCAGTCGACAACTGTAAGTGTGCGGGGTAAATTAAGAACACTCAAACTTCAGAAATACTTACAAGCCTTCATGGAAACTATATCCTGGGTTACATTTGCAAGTATCTGGCTCCACACACTCCGACATTTTGGGACAACCTTTCGGACACGTCGGCAAACATGCTTGGCTGAGTTTGTCGAGAAGGTAACCGTCACAGCACACGCGCTTATTTTTTATCACCGGGAGACGTTCTAGAACTTGGTAGGTTTCAAATTTTAACTGCTGATTGAACCAGGTATTTACAAGCTTGGTCCTCGAAAGGGTTTTTATAACTTCGATTTCGGTTGTTATATTCTTGACACACCATTTTGCCTCAGATAAAGCAACGCACATCAACGCACATAAGACGGTAAGGACACACTTCATGTTGTCACAGTTAAATACAGAAGCTGACTACCAAACGATATGCGGGTGGGTATAGAGATGACTAACTAAAAGCGAGCACAAGTGGATGATCGAGACTAATTCTTAGCATAGGGTAAAAGTTGCACACAGCTTTTATCGGGCGCATAGCATCCAACTCTTTTGTTCTAATGGAGGGCTGGGGAAAATCTAACATGACTCAGAACCTAGAAGGGGGATGCATCTTGTCAACCAAAAGATGTAGGAAAGGATTTCAATTCAATTGTTGTTCCAACATGGTCCTAACCAATATTCTAGGGTACAGCAATTCCAACATCCCTGATGGCATATTCACGCCGTATGCTTGTTTTCACTTCCCTCGCGATAGGAAACTTTTGATAAAAACTTAATTCGAGATGACTGTTGAAGTCTTGTACTGGGCTTATCGCACAAAGCCATAAAAGTAGTTTAAGGAATTATGAAGAATAAGTTATTTTTGTATTTGGGACATTCCAGGGAATTTTTAGTAAGCCAAATACGAAAAAAATGCGCATTAAATAAGCAAATTCCCGATGAGTCTTTAAGTTCCTGTGCTTGAGTGGATTATCCGGGAGAATATCCAAATGAAACATTCTTGGGTTATGCTTTTACAAGTGCTTACTTATCTGTCAAGATATATTCTATTAATACTTTCTTAACCCCCAAGCCAAGTCTTAAAAGTTATATAGAAGCATGAAATTGTCAACCTTCACATTTACAGGATTATTCCCATGGTTTCTTCGCCTAGTTTGGAAGGGATGAGTGGAAGAGATTTCCTGTTACAATGCCAACGCCCAAAGTCATACTAATTTGATAAGAAACTATTTGACGTCTTTAAGTGCATACGCTTATGGCTTTTACCCAACAAGATTTGATTCCCAAAACTCTATGCTGTAAAACAATGACAATATGCCTAATTGGCACATGACGTCGTTTGAGGAGATGACGCAGATGTACATGAATATTATTACAAGAAAGCCAAATGATTCACAATACAAATTAAAAATGTTTAAATCATTTATTAACCAATATCTTAACAAACATTATTTTTAAACAATTCTTAAGCATTTATAATCACTACACGCGCGTTTCTATGGAGACTATCCTTTCTGCAACCAGACTCTTCAATTGTATTAACAACTTTGTTAGATGGTGGCTGCTGTCTTCCAGTAAGGGAGTAGTCACTATTGGGATTATAGTACCGTACTTCCGAAAAGCTGTCATCTGAAAGCATAGCATTTGAGAAATAATTGGCAAATCGACTTGTACTCTAAATATACTAACCAAGAGCTTCTAAGCGATTCTTCCTGGCCGTTCTGCAACGGCTAATAATAATGTAGAAACATATGACAAGTAGTGCAGCTGGAATCAGGAGCAACCAACTATACAGGGACCAGTTGATGGGTTTTTGTTGGAGTATCTTCTCGTTGGTACAATGGAAGAGTTCATCTTTATGCAAAACTGTACCATTTTCACAGCGACACTGATTGTACGCAACGCAAGTTCCTCGAATGCAGCCATATATTTTGCCATTACACAAGGGTTTGCACAGAAGTGAACCGGTTTCACAGGCATGGCCTTCTGGGCAGTCGCATTTGTTAACCACTTTGTACTTACAGATTCCTTCCTGGGTTAGATTATAGCCAACTGGACAGCTGCATATCCCCGAAATGCAGGTTCCTTGCTCACATCTACCACATGTCTGTGTAGTAGTTGGATGCCTGTCACCGGGAGTAGTCGTTGTTTTGACGTTCGGTTTTTGAGTCGTTGTTTTCAAGAGCTTCAGAGAGGGTAACTTTTCAGAATACGAACTATGTGTTGTTGGGATTATAGGCTTTGGCTCTAATGGGCTTTCGTAGCTTGTCGTTGGCAATAAGTTAGATTTAAATGCTGGAGTTGTATGGATCATTGGTTTGTCAAAAACAACAGTAGACTGTGGTTGGGCATTTGTAGTTTTCTCTGTTTCACAATTCCCGAATTTAGTTTGCTTATAGCCGGAGTCACAAGCACAACGGTTGGGGGTATAACAAAAACCGTGACCACAGGGAGGGTCACAAACTGGTTCACAATCCAAGTGTGACTTTACCCTGCCGATCTCTCGATAACCATCACAGCACCCAAATGTTATTGACTGCTTCGATCGGACCTAATATAAAAAGAGGAATGCATGTGAAATAACCGTTGCAGGATTTTAATAATTCTTACCGCAGGTGTAAGTTTTTGAGTCAATGGATTCATCGTGTACACTGAGTAAGTTTGAATAATCGCCTTTGGACAGGTCTTTGCAGAAGCAACCTTCAATAAACTTACGGAAATCACCATTAATATTCCGAATGAAGTTGCTTTCCCCATTGTGTTGTGAACTCTTTGAGAACTAAGTACAAACTGGCAAAAAGATTTACAGTTAGATTTCATCTGGGATATTTTCAACTACACACTCTCTTAATTTGCCAGGCTGCTTTTAAAGATAAGCAGGGGAATTTCTGCGAACCTACTAATCGGGAAAGAATACGAGCAATACACAAGCATACTTCTGAAATGTTTCATGTAGAAGAAAAGGAAGTTGTTCCACTTACTCCAGGTGGAGGAATATTTATTTGTTATTCGTCAAAGGAAATTTTTAACAACAAAATTTCATTTAAACTATAAGGTTACCTCTTCCTCGTTTCTCCCCATTTGATTATAACTATTCCCCCTTCGATGCTTTTCCCACAGCCAGAAAAGTCCTCCTAGGACAAGAATAACCACTAAGAACGCTACAATTAGCAAAGTCAATTTGACTGAAGATTCCTCATCTTCGATCTTATGTTCCGCCTGGTAGGCGGTTGTCGTCGAATTTGGCTGCTCCACAGTCAAACATTTAAAAATTTGGCTATGGCAGACTAAAAATCCCTCGTAGCATTGGCATAGTTTTGAATGAATGCAATCTGAATCCACCTCAGTCGGGTCGTCTATCTTGCACAAAGGCAGACACTTCTGATCATCACTGTCCTGTGTTCTGTTCTTTTGCCACACAAACTTCGACCAACAGTCACAGTCATCGGGTGCCGAGAGAATAGCATCACCCGCCCAAACACACGAAGTCCCATTATTTAAGAAACCTGAGGCACAGATACATGTTCCATTTTCATCACATTCCCCGTAAGCGCACGTCAACTCGGAACACTGTAACTGACAGAAACTGTCATTTCTTCGTTCGTAATGTGGCCAGCAGATGCAGGTGTTTGGTGCAGTACAGTCGGCATGTTTGCACTCCGGTTCACATTTCGGTACACAGTTAGCACTGGCATTTTGGACAGTTCGTTGAAAACCATCCCTGCAGATACAGATGTCATCTGATGCGGAACATTCTTCGTTTATTGCACACGGCCCATTGCAGGGTGGCTTTTCACTGGTGCTTTCTGCAGTTGAACTCTCAATTAACTTTTCTGTCGTTTTCTCCGTATTTGAAATCGTACTTCCAAGTTGCGACTCAATACAGCCGTAGATGCGCCTCGATCGGATGCCAATCTATTAGAATACAAAAATTATTTCCTTATCCTAGCCTGAATCAACCAGTATATCATACCCTTGTTCGTTTGATATGTCTGTAGTGGAAAAAGTCTGACAAGTGATATGGTGAAAACTCGTAATGGATAACTTGGTAGGTTTCGTATCTAATGCAGGACGATAAAAATCCATATTGAGTACAGCAAATCCTTAGAAAGGGAATTGTTAAAAGAAGCACACTTTTTAGAGTTTTGTCGAGCGTTAGCATGTTGCTGCTGAATATTGAATTAAAGACTGAAAATGTCTTGCGCATTGTGGTGGTCGCACCCAAAGAACGTCTCAGAACTTTATTTTTTTTTTTGCCGTAGTATCCGGTTGTGATAAGCGTGTGGTTGATTTTTAAATGTTGTAATTGACTTATCACTTGTTTCGTAGGCCAACAAGAACTTTTGAAATCGTTTAGTATAAGTGACACTGCAAACAGTCTAATCTGCTCAATTTGGACGTCATTGAGCTTTTATTCTTTTATAATAAAAACATCTTGGTTATCTTAAAGATTTAATGTCCCTTAAACTTAAACTTTATTTTGTACAAAAAGAATCTCTCATCCTTATGCAGGTACGCAGGTCATCGTTTTCTCATGGTATTTATGGCCAGCATAACATATGCATCGGTTTTTGGAAAAACAAATACCGTTTTCACATTTCCTGCAAAGAGAAACCCCATAATTGATTTCGAAATATCGCATATATTAGTAAAACTTACTGATAACAGTTGGACTGACAAACTCCGTCCTTAAGGGTATATTCAGCTCGACATGTGCATATGTTGGGTTCAATGCATATGCCGCCAGGTCCGCAATCCGGTTTACAAATCGGTTTACAGCCACTTTCCCTTAGCGTGTACCCCTTACTGCAACCACAAGTCTCCGGTTCTGTACAATTATGCATCCATCCATGACAGCCTTCAGAACAGATGGGTCGGCAAAATTTCTTCGTTTCATCTAGTTTGTATCCTTGATGGCACTTACAGGTCCCGTCTAGGTAGCACTGTCCATTTAAGCAGCTAATCGGACAAGTAAACACACAGTCTTCATTGTCATTCTTTACAAAACCGTCGAAACATTCGCATTCTCCCGGTCGTGCACAGTGTCCGTTGAGACAATTCTCACAGAGAGGCGTGCAAATCGTGCCACCAGCAACACCTTTAAGTTTATGGGCTCTATAGCCGGCGCAACATGTTTCAATGACAGTCAGATGCATGGACGAGCCCACGCGTATCAACTTGGCATGCGGATAGTTCCTTAGAGCAATAATTCTGAAAAGGAAATAACTCTTTAGAACACTTCCTAAAATGTCCCACGAATCCAATCTCACAAACTTACGGAACCTCGATGACACATTTGTTGGTAGATTTATCAAAATAGTTGGTCGTCTGGTGAGGATGAGGAAGTTGATGGTGGACAGAGTGCTGCTGTGGATGGTGGTTTGGGTTCTGGTGTGGTTCCTGATTACCCCGCTGCTGTTGGTCCGTCAGAGTTGCATCCGTTTTACTGAATGCGAGTGCCAAAAGAATTGCCACCACTTTAAGCTTCCAATCAGTGTACATATTCACAAGAGACTGGCCGAAACTCTGAATAAAACGCGACTCCTTATCGCGGGATTGTATGCTTTTCTCTAGCTGGCTCTCAGTGTTTTCGAAGCTCAATGATAAGCCTTGATAGAGGCTTATCAGCTGTGCTTTCGTCTTGTATTTTGTTTAGCGCTTTAGCGATACGAGTATGTTGTGCTATCAATGTTTTCTTTTTTAGATTCGATTCAAGAGTTGAAGGTCAGTGAAAATCAAGGACTTTAGGTGAACTTGAATGATAAGTGGAAAATCTTTTTAAGAATGGGGTATCTTTTCAGGAAGAGATGTGGGTATGTCGGGCAGTCGAGAAGAATGAGGTCTTTGATATCATGGTGTGGCGCCTGGTTCTAACCACAGAAACTTTTGATTGAATGTGCGCAGTAAGAACAGTGAGTCACTGTCTGTTTCTCTGTTTGACTTTCGGTACGAGCGAAGCATTCAATTTGTTTATAATGTAAAGGGCCTTAAAGTCTTGCACAAACGTGTCAAACCTACTTAATGCACTCAACGATAAACAATTTCAAATGTTGATTAGCAATCTACACCGGAAAATGGCAAAACTTTGGACGGAGTCATAGAGCTCCTTAGGATGAAATTAAGCACCCTCAGTAGCTAAATAGCAGTCAAAGATGAACGTTCTTTGGTACACGCTTTTCGTTGTTTTATTGAAAACAATTGCAGTTTGTGGATATCATACTGGGCTCTGCACAAGCAGAGTACAATATACGGCTTTAGAAACTTATTATCGAGACGTTCAAAGGTTGGTTACACACCAAGGTTTTTGGCCATGGTCAAAGAAGTCTAAGTGGATTACTGAGACGTTACCTACAAAAAAAGTAATTACCTTGTCTATTCACTCAGTGTGAAGTAAACGGTCTTTTCTATTTTAGATAGTAGTAAGGACTCGTACAGAGCAAACCTGCTGCTTGGGATATATTGGAAAATATCCGAACTGCCAACCATTTTGCAAATTAGGGTGTATCAATGGAAAATGTACTGATCCGGATCTTTGTACTTGTAATGACGGATATGCTAAGTCTAAGAGCCCCAACATCTGCGAACCAGTCTGTTTGGGAGGCTGTCAAAATGGGGTCTGTTCTGCTCCAAATAAATGTGTTTGCTCCAGAGGCTACAAAATTATTGAAAACAATCGTTGCATACCCGTTTGTGCTGGCGGATGTCTTTTTGGAGAATGTGTTGCTCCGAACAAGTGTAAATGCAAGCCTGGATATGATCTGAATTCGGTGGGCACCGCTTGTGAACCAATTTGTCGGAATGGATGTCAGCATGGTACCTGCTCTGCTCCAGATGAGTGCACCTGCCTGGATGGCTACAAAAAAGACGAAAATGATCACTGTGTACCAATTTGTGCCAGCGGATGTCCATTCGGAGAGTGTATTGCTCCTAACGAATGTGAATGCTGGCCTGCATATGATATGAATTCGCTGGGCACGGCTTGTGAACCAATTTGTTGGAATGGATGTGAACATGGTACCTGCTCTGCTCCAGATGAGTGCACCTGTCTGGGAGGCTACAAAAAAGACGAAAATGATGACTGTGTACCTATTTGTGAGGGCGGATGTCCATTCGGAAAGTGTATCGCTCCAAAACTCTGCGAATGTCAACCAGGCTACACGCTAACCTATTCCGGCATTGGATGTGAACCAAAATGCTCTGAAGGCTGTGATCATGGTTTCTGTTATCGTCCCGAGATGTGTGTTTGCAATCAGGGCTACCTAATGGGACCAAAGAATAAATGTGAACCGGTTTGTAGTCATGGCTGCATCAATGGTATGTGTATAGAGCCGGAGATTTGTAGTTGCTTGCCCGGATTTCGAATGCCAACGAGCTCAGTGAATCGATGTGAACCGATCTGTGAGCCAGAATGTCAAAATTCTGATTGTATTGAGCCTGGTATGTGTAGGTGTTGGATGGATTTCATTCCGCTAAACCAAAGCTCATGTAAACCGTTTTGTCCGAAGAAATGTTTCAATGGATACTGTGCCGAACCGAATAATTGCACATGTAACGAGGGTTATGAGGCTCATGACTACGAGCCGAATGTTTGTACGCCGATATGTGATAATTGTGAGTATGGTGACTGTATGTCACCAGGACGTTGCTTATGTTGGCCGGGCTATGAAATGAGTGAAAATGGTTTTACATGTCAGTTAGTTACTGAGGCAATGTACAGTAGCAGTACTTCGGATTACACCACCGAGTCAACCGAAATGACTGCTAAATCTTCTTCCAGCAGCCCATCCAGTGGAGAATTAGAATTCACTGAATCACCATCGGCATTTATAGAAACAAGTTCATTTCAGAACGAAATAGATTCAACTGCTTCATCATCTTTTGAATCAACAACCGAGGATATTCGTTCTACGTCAGTCTCTACTACTTATCTCTCAAGTGAAGCAGAAGAAGTATCTGAACATTCCACAGAAGCATTACAGACCCACGAGGTATTGCTCTGCAAATGTTGGGTCTTGTCGTTCGCAGCCTTTAACTCATCTCATCCTGGAGACTGTGTACCAAACTGCAGTGCCACCATACAAGCGTCATGTATAAATGCAGGCTCATGTGACGTTGACAAGGATCAACTTAAGCTTATATGTAATGAAACTATCTATACATGTAGGCATAATATGAAAAGTGCTTCCACCGCTGCAACAAGTCAAAATCTATGGCTTTGGATACTCGGAACAGTCCTGGTGATTGTAAACGTTGTTGGGATTTGGTTGGGGATAGCATATTACCGGTATCAAGGCAGTGCTGTTATAAGTGCGAATGGTGAGTTAAGTTTGATCATTTTTTGAATTTTCACTAAAATATATTCCATTCATCTAGAATATGCGGTGCAATATGTCAAATGAGATGCTGTTTTGGAATTTTCGAATCGCTGTTTATAAATCATGATATTTAAGTTTAAATAAAATGAAATAGAGAAAAATTTGAATGACTTTCATTATACGTATCACGAAGCAAAGCTCTAGTGTCAGATTGACAATTCCATCTCAATATCGGAACTTGAGAGATACTTTAAGGTGTTGGTAAAGATCAGCTTTTAAAGTACATTACATACTTTCTGGCTAATCGATAATGTACTCGTATTCTCTCATTGAATGCCGATCGTAACTACGTACTTACTTTGGACGATGACCATGTACCGATCGTGTATGGAATTCGCTGGAAGATCATTAAGAAAAAAAATAATTGATTAAACAAAATAAATCTCAAATGGCTCTGTCTATCTAGGCTTTAGTTGAGTTATCAATCCGATGACGATGTTAGAAGAGGTATTTTAAATTACTTTGGCGAGTGATAATGTCCTAGTTCCACATAATCTGTTATCACAGCAAGCACGACCTTAAGGCAAAGATTTAAGAAAGAATTTTTTTTTCTGTTTTGCTTTTATATTTTGTTTTTCTCAAGCCTCTATCTCATAGCTCCAAGCAAATTCTTTGTGGGGCTCAGTTTTGTGGTGGTATTTTTGTGATCTTACGTAATATATGTACGTTACGTACGATAAGCTAATGTGGGCGGTAAGAATGCAGCTCTGGGAGCAATATGCGCTCGGTTCTGTTTTTTATCAAATGCATCCACAGGCTTGGAATTTCATTTACCAGATCCCTGGGGAATGATTTTTGTATGCAAAAAACAAAAAGCAAAAACAAACCCAACCGCCCACTAAGAATGTCTTGATGTGATTCACAGGGTACAGGCAAATTAGGTTGAAATTGGCGACTCGTCGTGTTAGTTTATTAGAAGCGTTCGTTGTGAGAACATCGATTTGTAGAGAGAAAAATAATGAAGTATTTATTTGTTACATTGGCAGTCGCCATATTGCCGTATATGGTGTTTGGTCAGTTCAAAACTAGGCATCCTGTGGCTTCGGGCAACTTAATTCAAGTAACTAACTCCACAAGTTTGTACTCATCTGGATATGGAGGAAATTCGTCACTGTATCCTCCTATACCGCCACCAACGTATGGACCTTCTATTCAAAATCGTCCGGTCTACGTGCATAAAACTGCAGAATTTTTGAATACAACTCGTTCCAACATGGCCTCTGGTATTTGTTTCACGGAAGTTCCGTAAGTAAATTGATTGACAAACGGTCTGAGCAAACAGACTGAAATTTCCTTTGCACCCATAGAACTGCGTCGCTTGTAACAAATCCCAATGCAGTTCCTAGCGGCAATGGATCAACGTCATCAATGAGTCGAATTCAGATTTGCTGTGACGGTTACGAACGTAATCCATATGTGTTCCGTAAATGTGATCCAATCTGTAAGGATGACTGTCCCAATGGTGTCTGCACAGCTCCGAATACGTGTGTGTGTCTGCCCGGAAATATCCGGGATTACGAAGACAACTGTGTACCAACGTGTCCAATTGGCTGTCGCAATGGTTTATGTCAGCCCGATGGAACATGCCTTTGTAAGCGTGGATATATTTTGGATCCTGTTTCCAAGCAGTTTTGCAAGCCTCACTGTAGCAAAGGATGTGACTTTGGAAGTTGTGTTGGTCCAGAAACCTGTCGATGTCTTCCGAACTATGAACTCTCGGCAGAAGGAGTATGCCAACCAAAGTGTGAAAACTGTTTGCATGGAACTTGTACTGCACCCGGGCTCTGTAGTTGTGATCGAGGCTATGTTCGTCAAGGCAACGTTTGTGAGCCGATCTGTTCAAAGTAAGTAAAAGCTGAGAACACTGCGTCTTTGACATATGTAAAAACAACTCTTTTTTAGTGGATGCAACAAAGGTACTTGCGTCGCTCCGAACACTTGTAGTTGTAAGCCTGGATTTGCTCTTGACAGTTCCGGCTCTAATTGCATTCCACACTGTGAAAAACCTTGTTTGAATGGCTATTGTGATGGACACAACGTGTGTACATGCAACTATGGATACATTCAAGACGAGTTCCAGCCGAATGTTTGCAAGGCACACTGTCCGTCAGGATGTCCCAACGGATACTGTACATCACCCAACTTCTGCATCTGTAAGCCAGGATTCATCAAGAGTGGCGTTAAGGGCCGACAATCTTGTGTTTCATTGTAAGCGCACAGTGTTTGCAGAGTTTTAAGAAAAATAAAGGAAGTTATGTTATTCTGATTCTAATGGTGTTTCTGTTGAGTTCAAGGATGGTGGGAGATCGATTTCGTCGCCATTATACAATTTCTCCAAGCTTGAGGAAGATGCTTTCAAAAAGTTGTAAAAAGTTCCCAAAATATTTCACCTCTTTAGAACTTTCATCTTCAATTCTAATCAGCTTTCCACTTCAAAATAATTCTGAGAACACTACCTTATCACTTGAGAATATTTCTCAATAGTAATTAAACTAAGCTTCTGGGTCACCCTGCTTGGAGATAAGAAAAATCTGTTTACTAAAAGTGAACCGAATCTTTTTCCAATACTATGTTGTATACGTAATTCGACATTTGAAGTAGGTCCTCGGTGAAGCGTAGGTTGGAAGAGTAAAATGTTTTCGCGATCGATTGTGCTTTATACGTGCGCCGCTTTGATCGGCTTCGGAGTAGTTATTGGCGAACACGAAATCTTTGGCGATATCTTTACTTCGGTCAGCCGTAGTCTGGCCCATATGCCAGAGAGCTATGGGAAACACAAGTGCCCGAAACAAGTGCCGTAAGAGTTTTTTTTTAATTCGTTAGTCGAACCGCTTTTTGATTTGACACTTTCAGGGCGATACTTTTTCGCACGGAAAAGGGTGAACAAGTGCGCGGTAATGGTACAAGTATCCATTTCCATCTAATTGAAGATTGCTGCGATGGCTACAAACGCACTAGGTATGATTGGAATCGCTGTGAACCGAATTGTGGACTCAAGTGTAAGAACGGCTTTTGTCGGGCTCCTGGTCATTGTGAGTGTTTTGATGGATTTGTCGAAAATGATAGAGGAGAGTGTGTTTTTGCGTGTCCCTTGGGATGCGAAAATGGTCGATGCTACCTGAATGGAACATGCTTTTGTAAACGCGGCTACACTTTGAATCCAAGCAAGAGTTTTTGTAGGCCCATTTGTAGAGTGGCGTGTGGACACAATCAGATGTGCGTGGCGCCGAATAAGTGCGACTGTAAGGAGGGTTACCAAATGACAGAGATTGGATGTCAACCGGTTTGCACTCCAGATTGTGGACACGGACGGTGTGTGGCACCCAATCAGTGTGAGTGTTTTGCAGGGTTTGCAATACGACCGCCGAGGACTGTTTGCGAAGCTGAGAGTCATTTGTGGGTACAGTTTGACAAAAGATTGTGTCTGGAATAATGTATTTCTCGTCTTAGGAATTGTGAAAATGGCTTCTGTGACGCGCGCTATCGATGCTTGTGCTATGACGGGTATAAGTATGACGAGAACACAACAAGTTGCCTGCCAGATTGTGGAGATAAGTGTGAGAATGGTATCTGCCAGAAGCCTGGCATTTGTAAGTGCTTCGACGGCTACGTGCTGAAAGATGACACCTGTGTGCCAATCTGCGAAAAGTGGGTTACAAAACTTAAGAGAGCTTCTAAACCTAAACTATATTCATTGCAGTGGATGCGGTTATTATGGCAAGTGCATCTCGCCAAACGTATGTGGCTGTGGACTATCCAATCAGCAGTGCACCTTCGGAAACTGTGACGCCTTTGGTCGGTGTATTTGCAGCGAAGGATTGATTCGCTTTGTGGACAAATGTGTGAGTCCGAATCGTTTGGAAACACTAGTCAGCAGCTATGATCAGAGGCATCTCTACAACCAGCAGCTCAAAGTGGAGTTTCACAACTTGATCGGCAGACATTTTGTCGACATTTACTATTTTTGATTGTGAAAAATTATTTTGTTTTCATTTAATTCTAAGAACAGAGTTATATCCTTATAAGCTAATAAATTACAAAAATGGATAAAAATAAAAAAAATTTACATATGGGATATCTTATGCGTGGCAGGATAGCGAATTTCATCATACAAATGACTGTCTATACTGCCTTTCCGCGACTTGGGTACAACCGAGTACAGTGACTCCTTCCTAGCATAGCAATATGGCGGCTTGACGACAGCATTGTTTGTTGGTGAGTCATAGAACTCGGGGCCTAAAATAAAATTCGTTTTCACTAGACCCTGACAGGATATTTTTTCACGTACATACCCTCAACCTTATTCCGTAACATTTGCGAGAAAGCAGGCAAGTCGGGCAGCGGTTTGGTGAACGCTTTGGACCCAATCGATGTATGGTCACCGTCCGCAAGGGGAGGATTTGCCATTGCATGACGTTTAAAGTTGAATTTCTTGTAAACAACGAGAAATCCCAAAGCCAACACAACCATGATACATAAAAGAATCGCCAGCAAAATAGTCAATAATCGGGACTCGTGGTCAAGAGATGGCACCGCGGCTTCAAGTCTGGTGTTATTGGAATCCCCATTGCCTTTTAGCTGTTCCTGTTGCCAGTTCGTTATAACATGAATAACCTCTGGAGTCTTGGTTCCTCCTCCCGGCTGATGAAGAATGATTGACGGAGTTGGCTGATCCGGCGGTTTGATTAGAATCACTTCCTGCAGAGCTTTTGATGTCGTTATTTCGACTATGGCATCTGGGACTAGCAAAGTCACTGTTTCGGTGGTTCCCAGATTTTTGGCAATTCGATCGAGGTTTTGGGTGATATTCACAATGGTGGAGTTTAACGTCTCGATCATCGATGATGTTACATTGGCTGGCAAAATGTTTTCGTTCACCAGGCATTCACCGGTTTGTGGATTGCAGCGGTTGGAGCTACATTCACAAGTCTTTTTGCACATTATGCCATGGGTACCTTGCGGACAGGGTAGTTCGCACCTAAAATCAATCAAAAAAAAGCATTTTGTTTTGCTTAATTTTAAATAGAAAAAGGTGTAGGTAGATGCTTACATTTCTCCAGTCCAACCGGACGTGCAGTGGCAAATCCCGGATTTGTTATCACATACCGATTGATTGCGACATCGGCAGACATTTCTACAGGCCTCTCCCCATCGATCGTGACGACACCCTAAATGAAATTTGGGAACGCTTTAAAATTGTACAAGTTTGGAGGGATTTCAACTAACTTTGTGTGCAGTGCTTTCCAGTGTAACCAGCATCACAATTGCACTCATTCGGCGAATGACAGTATCCACGACCACAACCACCGCGACAAATTGGCTTACAGATCGTTTCGTTGACGGATGTTATCCCAGCGTATCCATCGCAGCAATATCGTATCGTACGTGTTCGTGTTACATTCTATAAAGAGTGAGGATAATTTGTTTAGTTACTCAAACTTTATAAGAAATTTTAAGACAATCTTAGACCGGATATTGGGAGACCGCTTATCAGAACTTCAAAAATTATATGCGACATATCTTGCATGGTTTTTCGCTTGTATCTTATATGAGCTGACTTCGCTTATCCTTTGAATTTTCCTTCTGATCAACAGTTTATTGGCATATTTTCTTACACCTTTCAAAACTTATCCCAGTTTCTGTCTTCTCATCCACACAACTTGCTAGCTTTCCTCATAATTCTGCAATATACTTGACACGACAACAAACGGAAAAAAAACTTCCTTTCACTCTTCAACTCGCATGTAATTATTTCAATTGAATTGCATTAACGCATGCGAAATTCAATAGAATTCCCTCCGCTAAACAACCTCTCCCAAATGGTTACACACTTGCTCAACCAGGAAGGCACCCATTTATCTAAAATCCAACCACCACCGATTTAAACAAAGCAATCCGATCATTGGTCCAGCACAATTACTAAGGGAGTCGCGCAATGGACAATTGGCATCAACAATGCAACATTGTCTTCATTCCAAGTATCCAAGCAGCAGTCCAACAAGGAAACAAATCAGAAAGACACTTAGCGTTAATCCAAAGCAATAATAAAGGCGATATGTGTACACTGGACTACCAGCCAATCGGTCCACTTTCATTCGGAGTATTAAGACAAAAGGAGAAGTCGACAATACCATAGGCGGGCTAGGATGATATATTGTGTTGGAGTTATATCAAATCCGCTTATCGCTGCATGGCACCCATGCGAAAAGTGTGAACTATGGATACCGAATGGATTGGTTTGTATAATAGATACACCTTGGAGTTTGTGTAACTATTTCCTGTGATGCCAGCTGCGAATGTGACAAATAGAAAGGATCCACTGAAAAAGATTTCGCAACGATCTGCATCGAATCAAAAGAAGGGTAAAGTGTAAATTACTGTGCTGATTAATATTCCCTGCAGTCAAATTCATCGCAGTTCTCTAATTAACACAACTTGACTTGATGCTCTCTCATGTGCCTATATACATGTACCAAGCACAATAAGAACAAAATTAATAACCACATCCACACAAGAGTGCAAACTATGCTCTCGAGGGCAATTGTCGACGATTAATTCATTCAGAGACGAGGGGAAATATGATGAACGTTAGACGACACAAACTGCTTGTGAAAGATCGGTCCATTGGACGTGCCTACGACAACGGTGGATTATCTTGAAGGGCCGCAATGAAGATCAATTACGTTGAGACTGTGTAGGCGACGACGGGTGTTAAGTGAAGCCAAATCATCCCCTCAATTGAATTTAAAAAAAAAAAATGGCAAAATCCCCACACACACACCCCGGATATTGACTAATCCGAGCAGTAATGTTGCTCCACTTTTTCTCAGACTCTGACGCCGATAATCATAGACTGAACTGCCCGACTGTTCGAATTTTTGCTGCAACTGCAACTGCAACGATCCAAATTTCCAGTTGGACCAGTTTCTTACTCTCGCCTTAGTGGCAGCATTTCAAATTTAATTTCTTTGCAACTTCCGTTTCACATGGGAACGATCATAGAGGACACTAGTGATCCCCTCACTAGGTTGCATAACGTGGCCTGTCTTTGATAAGATTTTTGAAGTACTTCCGCTTTTTGGTCGCATAAGAGATACGTATCTCTAAAAGTACTTCCCAAGTGGGTGGATGCATATGAATCGTGCGGTGACTCATTGAAGGCAATCAAGCTCCAAGTGGCAAGGAATTTCGAGAATTTCCTTTCGTATTTCATTAATTGGCTGTTGGTCTTCCTTGAGTGGTAACGTGTTGTTTACGTGTAAAAACCGATTAGAACGGATGCGTATTTTTGGTCGGGTAAAATTCCTATAATTTTCTTGTGAGAATTCTCTATTTAGAAACGGACTTAGTATTCAAATTCCATCTTAGTGGCATCCTGAGATTATTCCATGTGTGCTGATTTAACAAAATGTTCTTTGGTAAAACGAGGTCAAACGAAACTTCATAAATTGAGGAATGTCTGCAAAGCGTAGATTAGGAATGTGTCAAAGACTTATCCTATCCATCAACTTCAACTAAGGCATTTAAATCAACTAGGCCACGGTCAGCAGCATCACTAAATTGGACTCAGATTTCAAAATTAAACTTAATCATAGAGGTACATACCTACTGAAACACATTCACTCTTATTTGAATTCCTATGCTCATATGGCTCTAAACCAAACTCAATTACATAATCCCCTTTTCCGAAAACACACAGACTTTCTTGAGCAACTATGCACCACATTGCGCTCCTAAGCCACTGGCTAAATTGAAAGTGACACTAATTACCATGCCGTCATAATAATAAAGTCTGTTTCCCAGACGTGAAATCCATCTATTTACACGACCACCCCGCCCCACTGCAGTTACACAACACGATGAGTAGTACCATGATACCGCATACCGGAGGATTTCCTCACACTCCTCGGTGAAAGAATTTGAAACCGCCTCGAGATCGAAAAAGGCTTCCTGAAATTTGAAACCGAATCTCAATAATATGAGGCAAAGTTCCTTCATCCACCGCTGGTCGATCCAATTTCCATTTTCACTTTCATTTCGGGTTTATTCGAATGCGAGTTGTTAAGTCATCTTTAAAAAAGTGAGGAAATTTAGGAGAAGTAACCGCAAGTCAACTAAAAGAGAATCAGGTTAGACGTCTGGGGCGTGGATGCATGATGTCGGATAATTTAACTACCAAATAAAATACGGTCAGGATATGGGCATCCGAAGAAACAAGTTGTCATTCAATATGTAGTCCAATCCAGAAGAATTCCTTTGGTTTGCCATTAATGATAACCATTGCAGGTAATCGTTCAAATCAATCTTAATTGCATTGTTTTGAGCTCGTCCGATATGGGTAAACAGTGCGGTACCGCTGTGCACCGCATAGAAAAATAGTTGTGACGCTCCGGTTTTAATATCTAATTATATAAAATTTATTTCTATGAACCACCCGTGGTAGCAAAGAAGGAAATACTCGTAGCGAGTAGTAAATAAAAAACTGGATCAGTGAAATTATAAACACGTTCACAGATACAGCTGCAGCAAAAAGTTGTAGCTAGATAATGGGGACGAGGTGAGCATAAAAAAAAAGTCAGAGGATTGGAATTGTTTCAATAAAGTCAATGATCATATTAATAAATAGTTTTTGCAGATAAGCACAGGTGATTGCCCCGATTAGTGCATTCTTGGTTGCGATTTTTTTTTGAACCAATTGTGGGGGAGATCAGGACATTGAACTATAAGTTGAAATAAGAACGCGCTCAGTTTTAAAGTTCAGTGGAGGAACAGAAACAAGTATTTTGATGACGAAAAAATGCAAGAATTGGGGACGCCATTCTCAGAACATCGTGTCTTGAACTTGCCTCAAAAGCAGACAAACGTGTACGTACGTTCGTGTGGTAAATTACCACGAATTCCAAAGACCACAGGTGTGCACAAGTAAAACAATAGAAAATTAATTGCAATCGTTTAATCCCGTTCACTATTTCCATTTATGTCAACACACTTCCTGTCCAAATCAGGTTTATGATCTGAAGCAAACCAAACCGACGACGACGGTGATGACAGACAAACGATGCATAACCTACTCGACATTCCACTTAGTCATATTTCCTCGCTGATTTCTCGCAGCTGATTTCCACTCATTTTATAATGATTTATCTCTTCACAACTTACCTCCAACTTGATGACTTCCCTAAATTCAGTTTTGTAATTCGAACACCTCGGAGGAATTTCCAGACACCAATTCGATGTGCGCACTCGCACCTGCTGCATTGACGGTGTTTGTATCTGCTCGATATAGGTCTCTTCGCGGGTGCAGATATGATTGCTGATCGTAAGTGTGGTGTTTAACCCATTAACCGAGGTAAGGGTTGTGATGCTTGATTGATTCACGTTAAGACTATTTGACTCGAGACAGGTGGCATGGCGTATCACCTCGGACACTAGAATCAGCACAGCTAAGTGTAGCTGCAACATCATTTTGTTGCTGAACAAAATGTATCTTTCCGTCCGGTGGAAATAATTTTTTTTAAACGAATTCTCAAGTTTGATCGGTCGGGCGGAACAGCGATAACTGAACGGTTCTGAAATTCTCTCCCAAAACTCCCCAGATACAAATTAATTGACAAACAGTAGTATGTTGTATGTCTTACTCTCTCGCATTTGAATGTGGATTTGTTTGTTTTTTTTTTTATGTCTGTCTAACTTCAACTCGGTCTCATTTGCAATGACGATGTCCTTAGTGGGAAGACCTTACTCCAAGTTTTTGTTGTTATTATTGAGTTAAGCGGTCGAGCTTATGTTTTGTTTTATTGAAAGGCCCTCGTGCGCAGCATTGCGCGTTGTGCATGCGGTAATTGAATGAGACATGTAGTCAGTCGATTGACCCTCATTATGGACAGTGGTGGTGCAGACAAGTAATTCGGTGGGTGCAAATGGAAACAAGGTGTCTAGGAACTACTATCTCAAAAGGGTTTGAAATCAAAAGTTGACAAGGTTGCGATCGATTCCGTAGCTGTAAAAATCGATCGTGAATAGTGGTTAGTGTCCACTACGTTTGGCCTAAAAACTGAAGATAATTGCGTGTTCAGTCATTCACATTTGTAAATGATTTTACCCCCAACTAAATGCACTTCTCTGCCCAGTATTCCCTCAAGTTTATTTAGAATTCACTTTCACGTACAAATTTGTCTGTTGTTGCACGTCACACTGTCCCCCGAACACAGCACCATTAACTCTTGTGATGGAGCCAAATCACGCGCGCTCGCTTGTTTGCAAGTCTCCAGCTCCAGCTAAAAAGGGGGAATTCTATCTGAGAAACACTTTCTGAATGAAAATTAACAAAACAACAAACACGACTCGGAAACTGGAAGGGGGGTCTCTTTATTTATGCCTCTGTGAGACCCAGTTGCATACTTATACTCGTACAAATTGAATTAAATCGAATTAAATCGTTTATGACAGCCGACCGCGTCCCACCCCCGATCCACTTGCTGAACGTATAGATCTGATCAAAACAAGACGCCGCGTCGCTTCGTACACAATGCGCAGCGATTCAGGTTGATTAAGTTGCGGATAAAGAGAAGAAATCAAAAAATGATGTTAGTAGACATGGAAATTAATGCGTGTTCAAAATTTTATTGTGCACTTAAATGTATCTAAGAATTATAATGAACATTAGAAGCAAACCGGATAGGTCAGTTCTAGGTGTAGAGTTATAAAATCCTCCGAAGACTTGCAAGTTTGCTGTTTCAATGCTGCGCTTGCAATAGTCGCCGTCGTAACTCCAACCGACATACTCTTGATTTCGAATATTCTCCAGTCGAAGCCATTCGGTAAGAGGTTCAAAGTACTGTCGAAGAGCTGAACCGTCTAGACGACCCTCGCCGAGTACTTCATCGAGGACCTCCTGCCAGGGTTGTGACGATCCTTTTTCCATCAAACGTCTAGTTGGTGATTGAAAAGAAGACAGTTGGTTACAAAATCAGGAAAATTGTCTTTCTTTTACTTACTTCAATAGATTTCCCGCTTCCGGTTGCCGATAGACGTCACACTTGTGCAGTGGCTTATTGGGGTCTGATGGGTCATACTGTTTCGAAACTTTACACATAGCCCGATAAATTTGAAACTGGAGAACCGTTGACACGAAATATCTGCAAGAGAAAAGACATGTAATATTTTTATACAAAATTAAGTGGAAATACCATTTCAACATGAGAGATTCGGTCCTCAAGCGGAACCTTTAATGTCTGCACATTCGCTTTGTCAAAGATCAGTATCTTGCCACCGACCTCTGAAAAAGTTTCAGATTTTGCGTTCATTCCCATTGTTTGTTGTCCGAGGTCAGGAAATGTTTTAGCAATTTGCCACAGTTGCGGATTTCTTAAGCGTGCTTATATGCAATAATTGATGAGTGGAAGACACATTCCCCGGATATACTACGTTACAAACTGTATCAATCTGTTTCCTCAACTAAGTTCAGGTGTAGGGTTTCAAATGACCATCTAAGGATAACCACTCTTGTCGATCACAATCACCATTGAGTCGCCTTCCGTTGTTCGATCATTGTCAAGGCACACTGCTTATGGGCAAAAGCTAATTCAAGGCAATGAAAGTGTTCGACGTGAGGAAATTTTATTTTTTTTTTACACCTATCACTATCACACACGTGACAGGTATGTAACATCTCCCGTCGTAATTCTTCGAATTGTCAACGCCATTCGTCACAACCAAAACAAACAAAAACAAACGAAAAAAAAAAAAATCACTCTTGACCATAACCATGATAATCATAATCGAATATAGTGGCTGCTAGTTCCGAGTTCAAGTTATGGCCAATAGCCAATAAACACGGGAAGTGTGTGTGTTTTGTGGAACTACTACGGAACGTGAGGTTTATAAAAAATGCACAACGAGTGAGTAGGTTTTTACTACTCGCTGCCTATTTTAGAGGGCAAGGTGGAGTGCTAATGGGTGTTCACTTGAAACATTTTCGATTAATTTCACCCTCACTCTCTCTTTCATTCGGTCGGAACTCCGTTTTGGAATTGGATTTGTTTTGGTCACATATTCGTGTTAATTGTAGCAAAAGAATTCTATTGCGTAAGATGACCGGCTTTCTTCTTACAAAACATTCTGATACGTGACTCTGTGGTTACATCACTTTGAGTCTATTCTATTTGGAGTGATTGTCGTCTGCACACGCATGCCTCTGGATCGTACTTGTTTCCCAAATAAGAATTCAACTTTTCAATTTGATGACAGTTGCTGGGGCTAGTGCTGAGACACTTTGATGGTAAAGAGGACCATAGTATTGGCAGTCGATCAAGCGATCGGGACAGATCGGTTGTTTCTTATTAATCTGAATTACATTTCGTTAAGTGGATTTTCAGCAGATCGACAGGTGGCTGCAGGCTCTGTATGGCATAGTGATAAACATCTGCCAATGTAATGTTGGATAAGAGTTTCAGGCTATGTTGTTATTGATGGATCTATTATTTAATTCGGAATGTTGGGGGTAGGTACATAGGAGCAGGAAAACTGCATCGAAAAATGTGTCGATGAACTAAGACAGTTTGTTGACTCTTGATTTTCACATTTTACAAACATACTCTACAAAGTATCTACTTGCTTCACTTTTGTATCCATCCACTGAAAAAGCACACTCCACATTTTTTCTCGCAACAACTGACTCATATTTACCGCCCGACTGTAATCATAGTCAGTTTCCCATGTCGTTGTGTTATTTTATTTTTTTTTTGCTCTTTTCGTCAGTCACTCGGCCAAAGTGAATGAAAATCTTAATTCCCGGTTAGTAAATCTAGAGCGAGTGTGGAAACTGTACCAAGTGTATGTTTGTTTTGTCTAATTGTCGTGTCAGGTTGTTGTGTTCTAAGATAAAGAGAAAAAAAAAACAATGCACTTAACACACATTTAACAACCGATTAATGTGCACCTGTTCCAAGGACGACCGGTTCTATAATTAAGCCTGAGAGATACAAAAGGGAAACAATAAAAAAAAAACAAAATGTAATATATCTACTCTGACGTTTATGTAGATTAGGAAAAGTTCAGTTTCAATCGACTTCCTTGAAAGCCGCCAATTAGGCTCGAAAGAAACATCTTAAGTCATGATTTTTTTTTGTGGTTACCTAATACCCGCAGCCGGAGTGCCTCTGCAAATCCTCCTCCACCGCCACAAGTGACCTTTTTTGTTTGAGCTGGGAAAATTGGTTAACTATACGAGTACATATGCAAGGAAAACAAAAAAAAGCAAACAATCCCCTCAGCTTAACAATGACACAACACAAATCTCTTTGGCATTTCGAAGCCGAGTGCGAGCAGTTTGCGAGGTACACCAATCGTCGAAGAAGTGGATAATTGATGACCTTTTAGCATTTAAGTATTCGCGATAGGGTCTCTCTCGGGCTGGTCGCCGATAATGATGATGGTGGTGGTCTAAGCTGAATGCAAAGGATGGATTTTTTTTTTTATGTATGCGACATGTAGGTCACGATCTCAATCGTTATTCGTTTTTTAAGTTGAGAATTGAAATCAAAATTATTCGAGTTTAGGGGTGTGTCTGTGGTTTGGGTGTTGTGTTTCTAAAATTACGTGCTAAGGAGGAGTCCCGAGGCATTATTTGCATGTTGAACTTCACGAAATTATCTTGATCGGTGGAGGTTTGGGTGGGCATAGCTTTAGGTGAACCATTTATAGACAGAGATGTCACTGTGTTATATTCAGAGTGACGTAAACGAAAACGAAACTAATAAAGAAGTCTACCCCATCGAACCATACTCGATTGGTTTGTTTGTTAAATTCCTCGAGTTTGTTCGAACCTTCTAGATAATTTATGCCTTAATTGCTTACTAGTTAACTAGTTTACCTTTCAAGTTCAGTTAGCTCCACTCTACAACACAATTGTGTTAC
Organism: Criorhina ranunculi; assembly: GCA_951813785.1. Classification (NCBI taxonomy): domain Eukaryota; kingdom Metazoa; phylum Arthropoda; class Insecta; order Diptera; family Syrphidae; genus Criorhina; species Criorhina ranunculi. The sequence goes on along the minus strand of OX638384.1, from coordinate 62,015,650 downwards.
ACATAGTGCAATTACTTATTAGTAACCATAACCATCGACCTTAAAGGTCGTCAAAATGAAACTTCACATAGCAGCACACCTCGTTTAACACAAAGCCTCAAGCCAAGGACTACGAAGAAGAACAAAAGCATTTTTTTTGTTTGTTATTATTTCTTATTTTTATTACGCAGCAACAAGTCGGTCAGAATGTCTTCTCTCCTGTGAGCGTGTTTTAAAGCAATTGATCGTGTTAAACAAAGGTCTTTTCGCGCTTGCTGGCTCGTTACTACGGTAATAATTATTTTATTATTGTCTTAAACAAATTAAAAAATATACTGCTAGTCATTGCAATACAAACTTATGCAATAACGACGGGTTAATTATGATGAAAATGTGGTAATTGCCATGTAATTGGATTCCATTCCGCTAACGTTAGCCGGATGGAAAATCTTTGAATAGCCATACACCAAGAACGCTAGACTATAATCAAGGATCAATTCCGTCGTCATGAAGAACATGTTACCGCTCGTCACCGATCGGTTTCGATTGCTTGCACCACTTTCTATTTTACCCTGAGATACCTGGAATTACAAAATGAACGACCTACCTACCGGTGTGGACAAATGGTGCAATAAAGTTATAGAGAAGTCAAGGTCTTCATTGGGCCGACCTCTGTAATGTATGCAACTTACAAGTATGCTTTCCACACTTGCGGACAAGTTTCGGTTCGACGCGTACAAATGAAGTGAATGTATGCGACAAATCTCCAATGAAGGCGGATTTAAAATCCAGATTTGTGAGTCACTTGTGACAGATGTGACGTAGATAGATATGTGGAGCATTGATCATAAAAATGTTGTGTAATGAAATTATGCAATTGAAAGGGTCACAATTGGAGTATGTTGTGGTTAAGGGATCGATTGATGAAAAAGTGAAAGTATTTCATCTTTCGTTTTTGCAATTTAATGCATAGTGTTGCAAAATATAGAATGACATATTCCCGAGTACATTCAGTCTCTAGAATACATTGTTTGACAGAAGCTATTCACTCAAAATCATGGATATTTATTCAATTCAACACGGATGTAGGTTGTCCAACCAAATTGAAATTTCACTATCGATTTATTAGCTAACTTCCACTTCAGGCACTTTACTGTGTACAGAGTACTTCACCCACTTTTTAAAGAGCCCACGACCCACTGCAACACCTAAGCTCCCATGGTTCCACAGGCGTGTTTGCCTGTACTACAAATCATGATTGTCCACCAACAGTCACGACCGGAATGTATCTCCAGTTTTGTTTCTTTTATTATGCAAAAGGATACTACTCGAGTGTTTTCCGTCAACAAACCGTGGACACAGACTATGGTCTGGTCGATTGGATGCTGATGAATCATAGAACTTCAAGCAAGACCACTAGGGATCCAGGGCTAGTTTCGCTTTTTTATTAAAAAAAAAAATAGTCCGAATGTAGAACGTGCCTCAAGCTAGTCTCTGATTAGATCTGAAGTCTCATTGCCGTCAAATTTATTGATTCTTATAAAAATAATTTAATACCGTTCTAATGGGGACACCAGTTGTTTTATTACGTCTTAAAAGTCATTACGAAAATGTAAATGAGGGTAATCCTATATGATTTATATAAGACAATCCAACTTTTGTTGGGTCAATATTTTGTTTCTTCTATATCTCCTTGTTGGAATCTAGATTGCTGTACCAATTAATCCAATTTAAATGCCACAGATGGCATCAGTAAAACCGATATTCCAGCTTTGGCAGTCCGGCTTTGACAAAATAATTACGCTTCAGCTGTATGAGGTGCGTTTTGTGCAACAACTCGGATCGCTATCCAGATCAATCAAATCACACTGGATTACCACAAATTGCAAGAGAGAAGGGAAGGTAATACGTTCGTGTTAAATTAAAAAATCATAAAGCCACTCAATTGAAAATAATTAAACAATCTTATTCTGTTTCGTTAAAAGAAAAAAATGTACTGCCTAAGAGTTGAGACACATTTCACGAATATCTTGCGGATATTTCACGACCTCTTGCGTAATTGGAGCAGGGCCAAAAAGTATATGTTTTGCACGATCGTGAAACAGAAACAAAGCACTTTTGTCTTCCGTCAATGGGCCAGCTAACCCCATGAAGTACATCACGGTTCACTGCCTGACACCTTGGCGACACTCTCAGTGAAATGTTGGACATCTGGTGTAATTTTTATTGGCCACCATATCTTCACTTTTGGAGGCACGTCGTTTATTGCCATATCTTGTCAAGATACTCTTTGTGGCGAGTTGATTGAATTAAACATTGCAGCAGTCTAAGAAGGCCATGATTTTAATGGGTAAATTATCTAATATCGATAAGTGCGTGTCTCTATGATTGGAAGCTTGATGTGCCACACTAGGGAATGATTGTTTGTGTGTTTGGTGATGTGCATTCAAAGAGTTCCGGGTATTGATTCAAATAGTGTGACCCAATAACTTAGATTCTCTTATAGAGAAAATGAAAAAAAAATTAAAAACATTTTCCAAAAATGTCCGGAATGCTGTGATCTAACTTAACCGTAGTTTTGTGTTGCGAAATACATTGAATAACATTTTATCGAGATTCTTTAAGTAGAGTTTGGTGTGTTTTTTTAAAACTATTTCCTTATACTTATGATTTAAATAGGTTTTCGCATGTTCTTGATCGGAAAAATGTTTTCAAAAATTTGTTTTTACTTATCTCAAATAGACAATTCGATGGTCCTTAACAAGTACTTTCAGAAAAGGAAAAAGTGAAAGTAAATCTAATGCCAGCTGAATACAAAATTTAAATGCAAAAAAAAACTACCACCTCCGGCACGCGTGTCTAACTGATAAAATCAACCAAAAATCAATGGGATTTCCCAAATCTCTTCCTCCTACAATCTTTCGTTAACATGATTAACTCGTCATAACTGTCAAAACACGTCTTCATCTCAACACCATTTTTTATTTATTTATTTATGGCTATCGAAAGTGATCTCTTTAGCATTAAGCTAAAATTAAATGAAGATAATTAAATAAACAGAACCGGATTCTATAAACTAGCTTATGGTAGCGTCATCAACTCAAGGCCCTTGATAGACCTAGAAGACTCATTAAAACGAGTCAAAAAAAAGAAAACTAAATTCAATTAACTGATTATCACTCAAACTAAATTTACGACCATAAATGGAAGATATCCGGGTTTTGAATGCCATACCACATAAATTATAAAATCCTTCACTGACCGATACACTGATATGGATACAGTCAAGACAATTCCCGGAAAATCAATGCGAATTTTCCGCTCCCATGTCATGAAAGTCACTCGACCATACACCACAGACAGTACGCCCGCCCCGGGAAATGACTGCCTCTAGACTCTGCGCACGTAAAAACCTGGCAAATAGCATCTATTGTACGGAGGTACCCCTCAGTTTCTTCGTGTAGTTTACAGGTAAATGTGTCAACTTTCTGCTCGGTTGAGACCATTTACATCATTTCACATACATACATATGTAAAAATATATTCAGTTCCAATTCAGTGCGATATTGCACCAGATGTATCCGAATGCACAAAGTCTTGTTTGAAGTGGTCTCAAAATCAATTGAGTTTTGCATCTACTGCCAGCCGTCGTCACCACCACTACCGCCACCACATTGCAAGGCATTACACAATTGTGTATCTTTTCGACTTGTTCGAGGTAATTATAGCGTTTTGTCGGCAAAGTGAACTCCTTTTGCTGCTGCAGTTGTGGAATAAAAAAAAAAAAACCAAATCAACTATCGATTTGTGGTCAATGAAAAGAGTTTCAGATGCGGTGAGTGGTGATTTATTGGTCGCGATATTTGTTCTTTTTTTAGCTTTGGGTTTTCACGGATTATTGACTCTACAGGTGGTAAAAATTAAGTCATAGCCATGAAGAATATTTCAGTTCCCACAACTTATACACACATAATATCCTGTCAGAAGATACCCGATTAACACTATTTAAAGTTGTATCCTCTCATTTAATTATATAATGCATGACTGACAGTCTATAATTAATTTATTTTTAGTGTTAACGATACTAATGAAATAAATTAAAACACTTAATAAAGTGAGAAATAACTTGTTTGACATTTTCTGGTTTATTTGTCAATCTTTGGAATTTTTTATTTTTTCATTTTTTTAATGACTTTTTCGGGACATTTCTGACAATGACGTCATGTTGACCGTATCTAGAAAATTTACAATGGAAATTCTGTTCATGTTAGACTTTGTTTTTAATACCTTTGACCCTTTTATAGTGTCTCAAGGTACATAAAACCGGAATATCTGTTTGACTCTATCGAGTGAGCGCCATGTGTTAATTGATAAGTTAAGGACAAATTCGTAGCTAATTTGCAAAGAATTTTGACAAAGATAAATTCTGATTTAAATAAATTTATTATACATATGGACTTAATAAAACTATTGACCCTTTTGTATAGGTTGAAGGTTAGGAAAACCAGAAAGTCTTTTAGAAAAACATCTGTTTGTTGTACAGGAAGCATCATGTGAACAGTTAACGACAGATTTGTTTTTACTGATTAATTAACACCTGCTTTTAGTTGAATATAAAAATGATAACAAATTTGCATGGCTCATGGTCCAATTTTTTTCAAAGACGAAGTCAAACTTCCTGACTTCCCCAAACGTTAAACAATGTTAAACAATAAATAATAATAATGAATTTCCCTAAACTCAACCTCTTCAAATGCATCAAATTGTTTTACCATTTTTTTTTTTTTTACAAACAAATGATAAATCTATCGTAGCATGTCTGAGTATCTATCAATTTAAATACCATTAGCATAAAGTCTTCATCAGTAGGAGATAATAATGCCCATTGAAACGATTGATATTAGCTGCGGTCATTTTATTTGTTTAACAATATTTCGTTGTTGTTGCTTTCTGTCAGCCATCTGTTATTATTTATTTTTGAACAATCAAAGAGCGCAAGCTCTAAATTGTTTAGTCAACAAGTAGACCCATTGAATGAGGTACAATTGAAAATGTATCCAAAGCACTTGTTCACACCGAATTATTAATGTATGACAATGACTTTAAGCTGTAAAATATATCTGTTTATTTATTTATTTATTATTTTTATCGCGTGAGTGGAGTGATGTTTTTTTTGAATTTTATTGATTATTGTTTACAAATTCATTCAGAAAGCGGTTTTTATACATAATAATGTATTATTAATATACCAATATTGATATTTTTAGAAAGAGATGTGGAATAAATTTTGGTACCAATTCGATTTGTGAGTGATGATATGCGGATTTTACGATGGAAGTTTAAATGGCGATAATTATTGCAACATATTTATAATTGATTATTCAAAAATCCATCCATCGAGCTGCCATAACACCCATCAAAGCGATGGGTGAACGCTTTAATTATCATCGTGGTGGCGGTGACAACTTTCTTGGGTTTGTTTATACATATTTTCTTGTCACAGTCGTGCTTTATTTAATATCCACTATCAACAGAAGCTTTTAATATGATTAGCCTAAGCCGGATTTTTTTTGGAAATATTAAGATGATTCATTGTCCTAAAACTTTGAAATGCTTTTCAATTAAGTCGGGTATTTGCATGAAGTGGTTGGACAGAGTGTAACAAGGAAATCAGACTTAATAAAATACAACACTTCCTGGTATCTGTGTGATTAATCTGGATTAAATGACCCACATTACCAAAAAAATAACCTTTTTCTAACATAAACAGTTTTCTTTTTTATTTTTTTTCTAAATGTTTAGATATTTTTTAATTATATTATTTAGCTTAACTGTTAGGCTTATCTGAAATGTTAATCATCGATGACCTTGCTCTGTATACAATATACACTTTTGCAGGTGAAAAAAAAGAATGCATTAATTAGCATTTAAATTAGTGAACATTGTTTGTGTTCATATTGCGTAAGTTATCGGCTTTGCTTGGACTGAAAGGCTTTTGTTGTTTCGCTCTTGAATAAACATAAGCATTGGTTTCTTCCTTTTGTCTTTTATTTTTTTAAATATGCAGATGCTTACGGTTCTTCTAGACCATATGCCCGATAAATTTTAATAATATTTGCATATCATATGGGAATGTCTTGCTAATTAGTGTATTTTATCAGTTTTTTATTTTTTGTTTGAAGTTTGGAACAGGCAACAGCTGACTATTTGATCAAAAATCTTCGATCTGATTTCATAGATACACATGTTTAGTACTCCAAGTGTAACTTTACCAGATAAGAGCACGATAACACAATCAGAACACTAACACTGAAATCAAGCACTGAAAAAAATAATTCTTAATTTAATTTTTTATTTTTTGGGGAGAACAACTTATGTCACGACAAATTGAATGCAACTAATGAAATAATAAAATTTGAAATTTCATAGTGCAGGTCAAACCGCACGTCCATAGTCAAGCGCCAAGTCATGTGGCACTACCCAACCGGCTATCGGTACAAAAATGGTCCCAAAACAAGGCATACGACATGCCGAAAGCCACCCCAAAGCCTCTTTGCCCTGCGTGTCCTCTGCACTCTGTAGCGAACAACCACCAACAAACGAAAGTAAACGTAAAGCTTTGATCTGCAATCGAGTTAACTAACCACCATCGATGACGAAGTCCATCATATTTTTTTTTTCTGCCTTTTGTCTGAGCCAAGTCGAGAGTCTCAGAGTATTACAGCATAGATACTAGTTTGTTTTCGCCCGGTTTTTGCCTGTTTGATTGTTAGTTGTTTAACCCATCGGGTTTATTTTTTATTTTTTTACTCTCACTCTCTCTCTTGCTTACAATGTCACTGCGCGTCGCAACTCGCAACCATCCACACACAGAGAGGGGGCTCCAGTTTTAGTTTCGATTTCAATTCCATTGACTTGTGAGTCTGTTTAGATTGTTAAGTAATTGTTGTTGTTAACCGTTGTCGTCGTTCGAGGAACTTTGATGGTATGCAACAAGAAGTTGCCGTTAAAGTAGCGATAAAACAGAAGCGGTTAACACAAGCTTCCACTACCATCAGTGAACAGTGGTAGTTAGCTTCATGCTGCGATCAAACTATGCTAAAGCTCTACTCAACCTGTGGGTGTGTGTGTGTGTGTGGTTTTGCACATTTCGGGCTTAGAGCGGCTAATCAATACAATACCACCAACTATTTGTGGGGAGCTGGTTTAAGTAGGAAAAATTAAGTCAAGTGTTGTGCTGCTGCAGAAAAAGAGTATAAAAGCAAAGAACTGACCACACTCAGCATCCAGTCAAAGGTTTGGAATCGTAACGATTCTTGTCCTTATTACTTCGGAAAAACAAAAGAGGTGTGAATTGAAATTCTATTTTTTTTTTTTTAATAAAAATTTGTGATTAATTTTTTCTTATTTGTTCTTTTCGTTTAATTAAAAAACAAAAAATAGCAGCTGAACTTTAGAAAAAATGAAAGTATTTGTGAGTATCGCTCAAAGTGATTAGTTAAAGAAGAGCATTCAATGCAAAAGTGATTTCGTAATCAAAGACAATGTGGTTTAATCCTGAGTGAATTCTTAAATGAAAGTGACATTGAATTGATGTAAAAAGTGGGCTAATCTATTCATGGATAAAGTGGATAACGCTTAAAGTTCATTCCGAGGCTCTGTTTGAATACTGATAATGATATTATGCAACTTTTCCGGTGTGTTATGCAATCTTTGTAGTCATTCGAGCTACTACAGATAGAAAAATCGAATTTTGACAAAATTGGATTAAAATCTTTGAAAGGATACTTTGCGGAGAAGAGCAAATGAAACTATAGCATTCAAATTCATTTAGATTTTTGGAAAACTTCGATTTTTCTGGACTCGTTCTTAAGTAATATTATTCCACTGTTGAATTATTCAATCTTGTTTTTATATCTTACTAACTACGATATCAAATTTGTCCTTTAAGGATCCGTAGATAACTCTATGCATTCTTTGTATAATCAGCCAAAGCACTCTTAAAAACCACGGCGCTCTTGAATTGTTACAATTAAATCTCCAAATTGCACTTTTTTTTTTGACAAAAAACAATACCGCACCCGATTCATGAAATGAGTCCACCAATGCTGCATTCGCTAGCATTTCTCAATTCCTCCGACGTGATCGGAAATACAAATTTTTGGTCGTATAGACATTTACATTGCTCCCCATGCTCCACCGGTCACCGTCGATCAGAATTTCACTTTCAACGCGTCGAATTCCATATATAGAAGCCACATGTAAACGTGATCACTTTCGCTGAGACCACTTCAACTAAGAATTGAACTTTCGATTTTACAAGACACTTATTGTTTGCAGGTTTGCTTGGCCGCCCTCTTAGTGGCATCGGCATGCGCTAGCGATGTCAAAGTATCCAAGAAGGGTATTCCTCTAGAGAAAAAACTCGACAAAAGAGGACTTTTAAACCTTGGCTATGGCTATGGACATGCAGGTCTTAACACCGGATACATTGGAGGTGGTGGTGGAATCATCGCTGGTGGACACGGAGGTGGTGGATACGGAGGTGGCGGATACGGAGGTGGTGGATACGGAGGTGGTCTTGTTGGCTATGGCGGAGGAAACTCTCTTGCTTATGGTGGTAGTGGTATTGGTGGTGGAATCCTGTTAGGACAACGAGCTGATGTCACTCGCACCGTTACCTTAGTTAAGGGTGTCCCAGTGCCAGTTGCAGTTGATAGACCATATCCAGTTACAGTTGAAAGGCCCGTCCCATACCCAGTTAAAGTGCCAGTACCACAACCCTATGAAGTCGTCAAGCATGTTCCATACGCAGTCAGGGAGATAGTCAAAGTACCAGTCCATGTTCCACAACCCTACCCAGTGGAGAGGAAAGTACCATATGCCGTCCATGTTCCAGTTGATCGTCCATACCCCGTTAAGGTTGGAGTTCCACAGCCCTATGAAGTTATAAAACATGTTCCATACCCAGTGAAGGTGCCAGTACCACAACCCTATGCCGTCGACAGGCCAGTACCATACCCAGTCAAGGTGGCAGTACCAGTTCCACAACCGTACCCAGTAGAAAAGAGAGTTCCATACCCAGTCCAAGTTCCAGTTGACCGCCCATATGCAGTTCATGTGCCAAAACCATACCCAGTTACTGTTGAAAAACCATATCCAGTCGTTGTTGAGAAACAAGTCAATGTAAATGTCCCATATCCAGTTGACCGCCCTTATCCCGTTCCAGTCGATCGCCCAGTAGCTTACCCAGTCAAAGTGCCAGTTCCACAGCCCTACGCAGTCGATCGTCCATACCCAGTAACCGTAGACCGTCCAGTTGCTGTTCCAGTGCGAGTCCCAGTTGATCGTCCATATCCAGTTACCGTTGATAGGCCAGTTCCAGTTACCGTCGATAGGCCCGTTCCAGTCCCAGTCGCAGTTGGTGTTGCAGCTGGTCCTGCTTTCGGTTTAGGAGGCGTTTCCGGATACGGAGGTGGTGGTCTCGTCAGCGGAGGAGGACTCATTGGCGGAGGAGGACTCATTGGCGGAGGAGGTCTCATTGGCGGAGGAGGACATGGTGGTGGTGTGCTCATTGGTGGAGGAGGACATGGTGGTGGTGTGCTCGTTGGTGGAGGAGGACATGGTGGTGGTCTGGTTCTTGGAAGCGGCCATGGCGTCGGTCTTAGCAGCGGACATGGCATCGGTCTTAGTGGCGGACATGGTGGTGGTTTGCTCATCGGAGGCGGCCATGGCATCGGTCTTAGCAGCGGACACGGTATCTCATCATACGGACACGGAATCTCTTATGGACACAAGAAGTAGATCAGACAAAAACGCGTTTACTAAACAAACTCCACCTGCCCAGCCCCCTTCAAATACACAAAGGCACTGACCAACGCTAAACAAATACTTTATTTAATCGTTTCTAGAACTTTTTCTTTTTTGTTTTTGTTTTTAATCGAATCTAGTTTGTAGGTCGAGAAGATGATTCAAACCAAGACAAATCCCTGGCCATAGTATGTAAGATTCTATTGTAAATTAATTTCAAAAGATTTATTGTTATTTGTTCTTGTTTCAAACGGTTTTGAAGTTCTGCTTCACCTAAAGTCCGATAGCGAACTTTGTTGATCTGAAATTTAGGTATCGCGGAACAAACTCACCATTTCCCCTTTTGTTCATTTTGAATTTTTATTTCGCACAATGTAATCCCAAATGAAAGCGGCGTTTACTCAGACACCTTGGCTGACCACGTTTAGTGATGATGGTGATGGAGCTATGACTAGAATCTCATTGTGATACTCAATACGGAATAGAAACCTGTGGAGAGATTCTTTAAGTGTCGGCCGAACAACAAGAAAAGAACATCAGGAACTTGGAAGCCTCTATGTTTTGGGATATCAATAAACGTTGATGACTTTTATTTGGGATTACGTAGAACGAACAAGACACGTATTTTACTCTCTATGTACAAAGCAAAAAGCAAAAAAAAAAACTTTAAACGCACCTTACCAACTTGTATGTTGAAATAACTTTTGTGTATGTTTTTTAAATATATATTATGTAATTTAATTTCTTAAATTAAGAGAAAATGAAAAATAAATAAAAAAAAATGTTAAAAAAAAATATTTTGCTTTTGAATGTTTAAAAAGGACACCCAGTCTTTTGGGAATGCAGCTTGCTAACAACATATCTGTCACCTCAAACGATAGTTTCTCTATCGAAAAATGTTTGGGCGAAATAGACTCCAACAGTGATAATTTTCAAAAATCTTCTAATGGTGTAGATGATTTGTTTACCAAGGCAAAGGACGACTTAAGAATTCGAACAAATAGATGTAATGTAGATTCTCTGCTCAGATCTCCATTTGCAGCTAATGACAAATAGAATCGAATATGTGATGGAAAACCAACATCATAGAGGAAGGCTGAAACTAAAAGCTCACAGAACAACTCAGAAATAAATGGCATGAAAGGACTAAACAATTCCTGAGCTGAAAAAGACCTAAAACCCCAATTGGCCAATGAATTTCTGTCTATAAAACTCCGGTAGCAATCAGATTCTTATAGTATCCAAAGGTCATTACCATATTCAAGGGTGTTGCCAACACAGTGTGAGACTGATTTTGTTAAAATTTTGTTCTTGGAATATTAAAACACATATAGAAACTCTTATTTTACCGGGTCAAATGTTCCAATTGATTTCCTCTGAGTTATTAATTTTATTCTACTAACATGGTAATCGAATTTCAATACCAACCAATTATCATTTAAAATCAAGTTTAATTATTCGCTCTTAGAAAATCAAAACACTCAACAAATTAGATGATGTTATAGTCTGCTGATATGTTATGTAGAAAGGGAATAATTTTATGTGAATTAATTTGTCGAAGGTCAGATAGCTTTTGTCATCTAAAAGAACGCATTAGTAGTAGAACTAGTTCTAATGCATATTTATTAAGTATATTCTTAATTGTTTCTAAAAAAAAAATTAAAACATGAAAAATAAAACTTCCGCTTAAATTTTATGTTAACACAAATTTCGGTGGTCATCTGTCAAATCGTACACGCCACCCGGAAAACTGACAAAAGCCAGAGCCACACTTTCGATACTCTGCTCACATCATTCAATGGATGATTTATGCAAAACCCACCCCAAGGGTGTAACACAGCACTGTTCTGTGTGTGTGTTTCCTTCTCATACATCATTTTTGAGTTTCAAGACGATGACATGTTTGTCGCAAACTTTTTTCTCATCCACAGAACAAAAACCAAAGTGTCATGCAAATTTTTTCATTGTTTTCGTCGTAAAGGTCACTTGTGCAGGAATGTGCCTTTTAGATGAGTTATTCTTTTTCCGCTGTTTTGTTCTTTGAAAATCAATAGTTCTGTCTTTTTGGGGATTTTCAGAAAAATAAAAATTATGAGTGCAAATATTATTCGCAATACATATTTATAATTTTTAAATTACCTTGTCAGTCAAAACAAAAACAACCTTCAAATACTTAGATTGTAGTTTGACTAGTGACATTAATTTTTGATAATGTGGTCTAATATTCTTTTGATACTGATGACCGGTAATCGTTCACATACTGCAAAAGCATAAACAAGCTGCTTCATGCGGTCATATGATCGGTTTATCCCAAAACACTGGTCTATATTCATTGTGACAAAAATAGATGCACAATATTATCTGGTGGGTTGGAATTCTCAAGTTTATCATCGCCAAAATTAGATAGTTTCGATTAATTTATCGTTTGGTACTTTTAAAATTCTGGAAATTCCGTAAACGATAAAGAATTTGATATATGACGAAATGGGAGTCCCCGTCTGAAAGAGTTTATTAGAATGTCCGGCTGCAGAGTTTAACCGGTTGCTGTTAATTTAATAGGCCTAAGCGCCAGGTTGGATTGTTGTTTTTTGTTATTTTTTATGTGAAATGTTTATCATGTGAGCTTGCCCCTAATCGTCGATCCATAATAAACAAATATATTTCGTTTAATGACTCCCGACACACCTTCAAAACAATGACATCACAGTTTGTCAAAATTATACAAATTTTCCGAGCTGAATACTAACATAACAAATTCATCGTAACTGTTGCATCAACAAGCAATTTTCTTTGTCGAACAAACAAACCACTTTCTGTCTCTCACCACTAAACTACCGACAACCCGAGAATAGTATAATTATCCCATTTACGCGCACAATCTGACACCTAAATGACATTAGCACGTTCGAAGATTTTAAAAATGATACCCATACCCACCGACAAACTGTTTTCAGATAAAACAAAAATTAAATTCAATTAGATCTTGACGTCAGAAATGCAAGCCCCATGCTTTGTTTCTATGTTTGCATAACCAGCAACCACTTTGCGGGTATGTTGACAGATGATTGCACTGACCGCAATTTTATCCCCCTCACATACAAACATACATAATTGTATCATTCTGCAAAGCCAAAAAATTAAGCTGACAGATTAAAGAAAAAAAAAAAGCTACATTACTTAAGTTTCGACATCGACTACAAGATTGAGCAACTAATTGCAGAGTAATTGACACACATACATGCATGACTGATTTCCTGTCATTTTCCAACTAGTCGATTTTGTCGCTCATTTTCTGTTTTGACATATTCCTTAACTTATCATTTCTGCTACCCAATTTATGATGTCTAAGGTTAAGGTCGCCCCACCGCCGCGTCGTCATATAACAAGCAAACGAAGATTACTCAAGAGCCAAGAAAAATGTCATGTTCAAGGTCGGAATCGTGAAGAGTTAACAACTTGTGTGTGGCGCCCACAGCACTCATCTCTGAAGATGGTCATAAAGCTAATCTATCACCATCACCGTCATAACAGTTCATGAAAAGAAGATGGCCTCTCACTTTTATTTGCCGACGAATAGTTTAAGATGTGCTTTACTACATCTGCAAGTACCCATGTGCGCGCACAATGACCCATCGCAGACGAGCATTTAACAAGTTGGTACGTGATGGTTGTAAACCAGCGACGCATGAGTTGAAGAAGTTAACTTGAGATACAAATAACGGTTGAAGAATGGTGTACAAAAGAGAAATGGTAACAAAAAAGCAGTCACATGGTGACAAAGAGAGAAAGAGAGAGTGTGGAAGAGCTTTTGGTAAAAAGGGGAAATCTCTTCAAGTGCAGGGAAAGTAAAAGTAAAGCAGTTGCCTTAAAGTTTCGAGTCTGCTTTTAGGCAGTTGGGCTGATGAAAATTTATCGTTATTTTAGGGCAACATACTATGTTGTCTTTCTAGTTTCTTTGCCCTATCATTTGGTGTCCCATTAGACATAAACAAATTTCCCCCACAATTACACTTACTGCCGAGTTGATGTGGCACTTTGAAACCATTTATAAATAAACGTCCTGCATTGGCACACTTTCAAAATATCCATCGATATGGTTTCCAACTCACTCACCAGGAGTCCATATATAGACGCAACCTTCCTTACACAAACTTGTAAACTTCTATGCAACCGATGTACAAAAACCAGTGGTCACGCCAACTGGTTGCTACTAGTCCATCAAAGTTGTCGAAATTATTGCTCAATCATACCAAGTCCAATCCTTCACTCTCACAAAATGATACGAGTTATGCGTTAAGCCTATCGAAGAGTAACTAGAAATACGTCCTAGTGTGCAAGACTAGATGCAATTCAACGTTAAATCGTAAATAACTTCACGCGCGCCCAATGAATTATATCATGAGTTTTTTTTTTTTCCTTTCACATTAAAAAAGTTTACATTCGGTTACAAGAATCACTGTAATAGGTAAAATTGATCGAAATATTGTGACATCACTGGGGTGTCTATCACTCACTCCTCTTCGCATTCTATGTTACGTTTTTAATAGCATGCACAGCAGCTTGTTATGTACACCGTCTATGTTACAGTAATTATGAAATTATACATTCCATAATTGTGCAATGACTTTGTCATTTGAGCATGTTGTTGCAGAAGCAGTATGAGTATGCCACTGTAAATGGATAACTTTGAGTGGTTTCTATGGTCGACATACTGTGATGCAAATTCGAAAACTGTGTTGACAATTTGGCTGACTTTCGTAATTGACATTTAACTTAAATTGCTTCCCAGCGTCAAATATCCTTTCACCAGATGCCTGGCATTGTTCATTAATCACGTCCAAATGCAACATGTATCCGTTTAAAATGCAACAGTGAAAAGAAAACAAATCAAGATCCAAAGACAAAAGCCTTGAGCGACAAACTGAGAGGGTCCAGCAAATCGGTGCTCATTGGTCCACGCCTTTGTCTATCCATTAGCTAATAAACGAAAAACGAATTGGGTGCACCAATCCAGGAAACAAAATGCATAAAAGTTACATCAGGCAGGCGCACCATACCCACAGTTAGGCACAGTGTGCTCTGTAAGTGTATTCAATTCAAGGAAAAAAAAATGTAAAACAAGAGTTCTCTGTTGTCGCGAGTTCAGCTCACCTGTAGAGCTGTTCTCTTCAAAAAAGGAATTATGTCATCGTAACACAAACATGTTCTGTTTTTTTTTTTTTTCATTGGCCCCTCGATAATTTATAACATAGAAGCCCCAGGAGTCATGTAATTTTGGAACAGAGGCTGAATAGACAAACACCATGTTGTGTATCTTAGCCGTATATGCTCCGAGTGCCGATAAGCTACATCTGTCGATGGTTTTTATATGAGATCGTGTTATGTGGGTCAGTAATCTACACTTTGCGCAATCTAATCCTTATCTTAACAGACACTTTTTAAAGTCAATTTATGTGAAATATCGCTACAAACTGGCTGATCAATTGTAAGCCGTTTATCTATGCTAATTTTAGATGGATTATGTTAAATATAGAACTGACAGTTCGAATATCTTCTCAGAAGATGCGGAGGTATCAGAATAAGAATGATTTCATTTTCATTAAAACTGAAAGTGAATCAGTGACGTAATATGCAAAACAAACTCGATCTCCTCACTTTTACTCTGATCGCCTTTAATTTTCATTTTCCACAATTTGGAGCAATTATCTACTAAAATGGAAAAGCTAACAAAAACTGCCATTAAAAATATTGCAAAACGTACTTTATCCACACGCGGTGGCGAATAAACGAATAAACGAATGGACGAATGGATGAATGGATGAATGGACGAACGGAGGACTGTGTTATGCAATTCAATTTCCTTCTCATCGTCGTCGTTGTCCAATTTGTGGCACACGGTGTGTGCGCGCTAATGTAGGAGCCAACCATACCGATGCACTCTCCTGATTCTCTCATATTTTTCTGCCTAGGAATGCACACGAACAGACAAGACACTAGAGTAGATATAATGATCAAATACAGTGCAGGAGATTCAAGCTTCGGGCTTGAACTACATTGATTCAGAAATTGAAGATAGTCGTAACCTGTTGAACAGAGATATACACTATACTCGTACGTGTGCCTGGTTCAGTTAAAGTGGCCACTATTAAGTGGGTGTTAAATAGCGAATGGACCGTTGGTGGCCGTAAAAGAATCATATGCCCTCACTTTGATGGATTGTTAAAATGATTGCAATTTCCCGTCAAATATTTATTTTTGTTTTATCCTTTTCGAATTGTTAGCTCTTGTAAATTTCACAACCAATGATGTGAATTTCATTACTGTATAGAGAGAGAGAAGATAAAAAAAATCATCTGGTAGATGCACACACCCCCAAGCCTGGGAGTATTATTATTGTTTATAGTAGCTTTGTGTCGTGACTTATTGTGTGCAACGCCTCATGATTGATGTTGCCAAAGTTAAGCATGTAAAAATGCATATAATTACCAAATTATGTCATAACACATTTGTGATTTGTAGGCAGTACCAACAGCAGTCACAACGGTAGTAAAAGATGTGGTAGATACTATTACAGTTAGTGTGGGGTTTCTTAGATCACCATGAGAATAATTTATGAACACATTTTGAATTTACTACAGCTAGATTGTGTCTGTAAACATCGTGGTTGTCATCATGGATTGTGGATGAAGAATGAGCACAGAAGTTAAAACGGTGACTAATTCGTTATGGGAATTATCAAATTGGATGAGATACTTTGAGTGATTTTGTGGTTTAAGGATGGGTGTCGTATAGATCCCTATAAGAAAATGCTGTTCTTAATTCACTTCAGAATGTTATATAGTGGCTCTCTTAGCTCATGTGAAAGGATTGCCTCAATTTCCATATCTGAATTCAGCTAACCACGATTATGCTGTAACATTGGCCTGTTTAATTTATACACCATTATGTCATCGAACTCGGGGTACCAACCAACTCCTTTATAAGATTTATTAGACAAAAATACAATCCACCAGATGTTGTCTTTCACTTTTTGAACAATGACCGTTCGCTCGCAATGCATCACTGCACTGGACTAAAAAACGCACGTCTAATCCATGAAAGAAATGTATACCGATCCCATTTCTTTCACCTCATGTCCTCATGTATCCATGGTCCATAGTGCTGCTTGCACTATTCCACTATAAATGCAGTAAATGATTATTACTTAATCTCTGCTCGTGCATACACACATACTGTATGAGGAACGCTCCACGGTCCACTGTGATCCGTTTTAAGCACGAGACACTAAAAATTAATATAAATACAGAAAAACTGTTACATTATTACCTCTCTATAGTCAATTCAATGCTTCGCCTGCTCTTATTACGTGATTGGGGAATGGAATATCTTGCGATCACTTCCACAAAGACTGGACAACGATGACGACGAAGAGTCGTAGTGGTAATAGTTAGTTGAGGAATGGCAACATGGAAGTATGTGGCTTATTGGATTTTGCAACGCGAGCCATTATATTACTTTGTTACACATATTACTCTTGTTTTTAATTACCCATATCGGAATGGTTAACATTAATTTGTTTCGGTTTTTGTTTTTTTTTTTTCTTGATGGAATGTAATAATTATGTGATTTGGAGTATCTAGAGCAAAAATAAAATTGATGCATCAAGCTGAATAAATCATGAATTTGTTTTATAATTGCAAGCAACTTGCAAAAAAAACAAAATAAATTAACAAAAGAGTTGAGGCAAAAACTTTGTCGCAAAATTGGATACAAATCTCATTACCAGAGTTACAATCACCCCAATGGCAATGAAATACCAAAAGTCTATTACACAATTGACATTTTACTGTTTTCGTACTTATCTCCCGACGGTTATCACGATACAATTTATTTCCCAATTAAATACATAGTTTGCAGGCAAAACGGAAAGACACAATCACCTATCACAATCCTTTCAAATGTACGCATATCGCGTTTCGCTGATCTTTTAAATGGCAGACTATTATATTGCGTACCTTTGCTAACTCGTAGTGACAAATGCATCACACGTTGGACATCGTTTGGGTACAACAAGCTATTTGCATTCAACAAACGAATTCGAAGACACTTTGAAATGAACACAAATTTAACACCTTTCGCATGAACATCATGTTTCCAAAGATTTTTTGTCTGTTTTCATCATTATGTCTGCTCCTACATCTCGGTTATCTCAGACTAATCATCTTCGAAATATGCAAAAACAAAGCTCCTCCTCTAGGCCAATTTCAATTGAGTTTGTGTTATATTCGATCTTGCAAAATTTCGTCAATTAATCATGTCTCCCTTTTTTGGTTTCTTTAATTACCTTTGGCAAATGGTTTTGTTGCAGTTGAATGGTCGTAAATAGTTACTTATTTAAATGGTTGGACAAGCACTTGAATTGTGTGTGGTTTTGGTCAAACTAAGGTAAAAACAAAAAAAAAAAAAAGAAGTGAATCCAATCGACCGCAACCTATAAACAAATTCGTTTTGTTAAGCTTATTAAGACTGTGACAAGCCTAGAGAGGATTGATTGGCTGTATTTAACGGGCTTAAAGTAAATGAAACTAATGCGGTGATTATCACTTTCCACGAATTAATTTTTAATGCTGCAGTGGTCTGGTAAATGTTGTTTTATAGTGTAGTTTTCTAGTCGATTTTGTTGTAAATTTGCACAATAATGAGAATTCCTTTCTTTTCACAAACATACACTTATTGTCATGAGCTGTAAACACAAACTTACAGATGGAGGTCACGATCAACAATTTATTTGGCACCCAACCAATTATCGGAGGCATTTGAACAGTACATGGAGGCAGTGTGTTTCTTTTTTCTTGTACAAGATGGACGGATGACCATTTACCTTTTCATTCACCTAAAGTGAGTAGGCTTCACCTATGCACCGAGTGACCGAAAGTAGAGTACGACCAATGTTGAACCGAATAGTTTCACCAAAAGTGCAATTAATTATTTCACATGATTTAGAATGCATTTTGTGTGATCTGCTTAAAGTGAGTAGGCTTCACCTATGCACCGAGCAGATGTATACAAAAATAAGATAAAGTAGAGTACGACACATGCTGAACCGAATAGCTTCACCAAAAGTGCAATTAATTATTTCACATGATTTAGAATGCATTTTATGTGACCTGCTTCACTTCAATCATTCATTCCAAGTCATACGCTTTTCGAACCACTGGTGCCTCGCTCGCCAGTGGTGGTCGTCCGCATCTAACAACTTAACACTGAAAACAAAACCACAACAAAAAACTCCAACTTCATCCAAATTCCATCACAGCACAAAGAGCGCTTCAAGTGGCCCATTAGTGCCACTCTTTTGGTTTCAACTTAAGAAGCGGGTAACAACAACCTACCTGCCGCCAAAAGATACAAGCAAAAACCGATTTATACGAGCGCGAAAAATGTCTGCAATGGCTGGTAATCTTAAAGCTGTCTCTCAGGCAACTGCCATGGGAATAAATGTTTTTTTTTTTCGTTACACTGTTGCATAATCTCGTGAAAAGAGATGTTGAACTACATAGATGGTTCATGGACCGCAACGGTGGATAGAAAAATCCTGACCAAAATTTCGTCACATCATCACCACGGTCAGATGTGAACAGTCAGTAATTGGCAAGAAAATATCCAAAAGAAAAGTGTCTAGGGTTTTACAATGAAAGGCACAAGGTGAACTTTAACACACCATAAATTACTGTTGTGATTTGAAAATACATGTAGATAACATGCCCGTTGGTATTTGGTGAAAGGATCAATTATCACCTGCCCAAGATATACCATCAATGTCATGTTGTGAAGTGTTTTGCTTAAATACAATGCCGCACGGAATGATGACCTTAAGTCACGAAGTCAATCACAATTATATTTCACAGACTTTTGGGGAAAACCACTCTTCTATTGCAAAAGTTACACTAACCCACTTTTCGAAAGATATATACTCGTAGTCTCTGAAGGAAATGTAACTCTTTTTTTTAATTACTATTCAGGTGGATGGAAGAAAAGCATTCCAATTAAATTACTTAATTTTTGTTTTTTTCTGCTTTAATGAGAAATAAAACACAGAAAAGTTTGTGTAAGCGATCGACTGTTGATATTGGCACATAATTCATTTAAACGGATCACAATGCGTGACAATGAGGAACTCAATTCAACAAACCAAAGAAAAAAACTGAATTGACATAGTCTAGCAAAGCAACACACGTATGTTGTGTCTTTGTTCTGTGACCGACAAAACATATAAAATCCTTAGTTCATTCAGACAAAAGCCTTGCAATTGGTCTCCAATCATCGCCCTTTCATTTTCCTTGAGATGACTACCCATGTGGAAATTTAAATCCATAAAATTCAGTATTTCAGAACGCACTTTTGCAACCGTAACAGACCATCGCACCCGGACTGACTTATTTCAATTGCAATGCAATAGCTCCAACACCTCCGATTCAATGGTGTAACTTCAATTGTAAATCTATTAAAACCCGCGCAGCCCACCATTTATAGAAGAAAATCGCACTTTGCTCTAATGAGTTCCCATTTTTAACAAGAAACAGAAACTCTAATTAAAGCTCTCATAAAACAAAACAAAAAAACAACGAATCGCAAAAAGAAGGAAAAAAAAAACACGCAACATTACTTAAAAATAGAAACTCCCAAGGTCGTTGTTATAGTCTTTCATCAGACGGAACTACCACAAATGTACTGCTAACAATCGAAGATTCCTACCAACCTACGTCTCCTGTTACCACTTTCCTTAACAGGCTACAAGCACGCGCATACAACCGATACATACGAGGCATTAGACAGATACCCGACTTAAACCAACCCCGATATATTGTACGTGTGTGTCATTGCAACAAGTGAAGAAATGCACATATACATGAAATGACCATTCGGGGCGAAGATACATTCAAGAGATTGGATCGTTGGTATCTCTTTTGTTTTTACCATATGGCCAAAGTAAATTGGAAATAAAATATTGGAATGTAGGTTACACTACTGTGCGACTTGACTTTTTCCTGCTTAGTGTGTAGGAATGGACAAAACGCGTTCGAGGAAGATGGCAATTAATAGCCAAGTGGTGAGGAGAGGATTCCAAAACAAGTTTGTTGACGATTGGTGGGCAAAGTAATCGGGCAAGATTGGAGGAGAAGCGGGGTTGGGTACTCTGGTATTTATAAATCGAAATTGCTAGGATGTTTAATTTGATTTCGATTTTGGTTGGGATTGCGTATAACGTTCTTGAATTTGCCCTACCACTCACAACGACCGTATGGGATATACCCAACCGATTCGAAGAGAAAGTAAGGCAGGTCCCAGTTACCTCCAGTTTTATGACCCAAGACATCACTTTTTTTTCATGAAATTATGAGACTCGCCTTTGGTTAATTTTTTATTCAAAAACCCTCTTGGATACTGTGACACCTCGAAATTAACTTCATGTCGTTCATCAGAGTTGATGACATAACGTAAAAGTTGCAAATTTTTCAGTTCCAAGCATCTCCAATGTTGTGACACAGCACCTGTCCGCAAATAAATCAGTTATCACGGGCAATTGGGTCTCGAGCCCTAGGCATTACTCAACTCATCAATGTGGCTTACGATTATTACACCGGAAGCCCCAAACTGAAGCAAATGTCAAAAGTAATAAATTCAATTGCAGACATAAAAATATCTACGCTCCAGTAAATAATCTTAACCGTTATATCCAACTCGTCCAGTCTCTGGTCAGTAACGCATCCACCAGCTTATGATGTAATAAACTCTTCTCTTTTTTTTTTTTTTACCGACTGCCTGGAGTGTTTTATTGAAAGGTCGTTGGCGGTGGCGGTGTTCAATGTGTGTGAGAGACGAAATTAATGGGCGCACATTTAGCTTTCTGCAGTTTTCGGCTTATTTCCCCAATTAAACGTCAGTGTGCCGTTATTACGTTGAGGTTGAGTGGAACAAAAAAAAAAAAAACACCCAAACGAAAGTATACACACATTTTTGTACCATGAAATCCTTTCCCTTTCATTGCCAAGTTGGCCAATTGGAAGCTGTCTCAGATACATTGGCGACGCACACGTGTGCGTTCAGCCATACGATCCTCAGCCGGTTGTCAATTACAAACAAATTATTCATCCTGACTTGGAAGTTGAATACTTGCCGCTTATGGCGGTTGTAAATAAAAGGGCGGCATCGTTTCTTCAAACTGCCATTGGGTCTGTAATCCCAGTTCCTAGGTACCACCAGTCTTCGTGAAAGTTCCTAGACTATGTGCGAATAGGCACATTCACCCATATGGTTTGTACAAGAGTGCATGGAAGAAATTCAATCCATGGAAATGTGCTTCGGATTGATATTTAACAGAGAACTGATAGACGGCAGTGTAAGGTAGACGATTGTAATTGAAGAAGGAATGCATGAGAGAAAATTGGGAAAGATAGGTCGGTATCAAATAGCAAATGAGGAAATAGCGTAATGTGAGATAACTTTAAAGATAAAATTAACAGAGCGTTTAATAATTTATTATTATTTTCGGTTTTCGAATTGTGGTAGGTGATGAAATTTATTTATAATGCCGTCAGAAATATGTTACGCTGATGATAGAAATCGAATCAAAGTGGAGAAGAAAGCTGGATGCAAATATAGGACATGCATCGCAAATGTGTGGACGAAAACAAGCCTCTTACTTGATTGGTAGGGGAGAGCCTGTATTTTCAACTTGTTACGGACAACAACATTTACCAGATATTATGGGATCAAAATATGTAACCAAAAATATAGTTTAAAATTGCCACACTTTTGGAAGCAGGTTACAGTGATAACTAGTATTTTTTTGGATCAAAATTAGAAATACCAGAGCAGAGATTTACAAATTTCTTACATCAGCTTAAAACATAGGTCAGAGGTATGTATGAAATTCGTTACTGTATCAACGGGTGAAATGGGCCATGATAAGCTTTTCTATCACTAGTTATCGAAGTTCTGAAATCTGAGCTGTTTCAATGAGAATTTTGTTTAACCATTTTTTCAAAACGTGACTAATTTCGGACAATGAACTCACTTAATTCTACTACTTCCATGGCTTACTTTTTAAACTTTCAATATAAAATATAAATCATTAATTATTTTTATTAAAATTAATTAATTTACATAAATAAACTAATAAATCCTGACACAGTTCAATGTGCTAGTCAAAAGAATTCACAGTGAAAGCAGAAAATCAAAACAAACTACAAAAAAACTTTATACAGGTTTTACTTGTTTCTGTGTTGAGATTCGGTCCGATGCAATTTGTAATCGTCACAAACGTCATCATTATTGGTAGCAATATACGACGACTGTATGTCGTTCAAATCCGTTTTGGTAATCTTGCTCTAAAAAATGGAGTAGCGAATGTTGCGGTGGTTAACACAATATATATTTTCAAGGTATTCGCAAACCAATAAAAGGTAATTACAAGCTGCGAATTGTATCTAATAGATTATTTCAAGTACACCATTATCATAAAATAAATCCTAATTAAAATTCCAAAATATCAAATGTTACGATTGAAAGACATTTTCTTTTTTTTGTGTCAACGATTATTTGTGACCCTGGAAGCACACGAAACGCAATTAAAATCTAGTGTAACACGAATTATTTGTTCATAAATTATTTTTTATTTTTTTTTTTTGCTTCATTCATCGTGCAACAAGAGTTCTTAAGTGGAACAAGACATTTTTTTCCCCTTTAAAAATGCATTGAACAAATTATTGCTAAAGCACATAGCGAACACAAGACGTGTCCAGTGTTCAAAGCTTTATCTCCTGGATGCAATGAAAAAAAATCTTATTTTGAGGAAAATCATGACCAACCATTAAAAAAAAAAAAAAACAATTCCGGAGCTGAAAGAGACTCCAAGTCGACGACGACGATGAAAACCTTTTAAAGACAATAAGCAATTATCTGTGTCTACCTTGACAGACCGATTGCAGCATGTACATATACATACTCCAGATATCTCAAACACGGAACTCTAACTCGACAGGCTCTATACCATAAGCAGAATATGTTATGTAGTACTACTAACTACAGTCGATTGTGCAACTTGTCCAAAACCACACTGTGACACATAAATCAGCTGTGAAAAGGTGAACGACAACACAATAAAAATAAAACAAATTAAGAGATACTTTACCAAACATGCAACTGTAAAAAAGACACTCATGACACCCATTTAATGTAATACATAATTACCAAAAAAACAAACACTTGTTTCTTTATTTGGTCGTTTGATTGTGTTTAGATTTTCTTTGCTACTTGAACAAGACAAAAGAGTTGAGCGTCAAACATGATTTACATGTGCAACACTTGCGTGATTTTTAATTCACATTTCTTTTCGTTATTTGCTTAATTAAAGCAGGTCTTTCTTTGGGTGCAAATTTGCAAATAAACATAGCACATGTAATGACAATTGAAACAAGTGTTTAATGGCGGTAGAGAAAGGTTGACAAATTAAAAAATAAATTAGTCAAAGCCGAAAAGAGATCTTTTCAAATGCAAAACTTCAAATGGATGAATAAAATATTCAATGAAATTCAGTGAAGAATCACCATCACAATGATTCGTCATTTCTTATAGCTGCAGGCGCCATTTAACCTTTTCCATGATATAATATCAAAATAAATTTAAGATCTATTATACTATTCCATATTGCAAACGTAATACGGGTTGACATCTGAAGAGCGATCTGAAATAAATAATGAGTGCACCACGGAAGACAGAGACGCACATTTTATAATAGTTTGGGTGCATGGTTCCAGACCTGACCTTTAATCGAATTTGTCAGCTTAGTGTGAAGGATAAGCATTGACATATGTATAAATGAAATTTTTACTATCTAAACAGCGCGTACAGCATTTCTATTTACTTCAAGTGTATCTCCGGATAAATAATAAAAATAATTGGAATTCCCCATCGTAAATGATGAAATGTAAGATCAAAAAAATTGTAGTTAAACTACATCCCCAATTCTCGAAAAAAACTTAAGATACAATAAATCAAATTTTATTACCTCAGTTGTTTAGTATTTTTACCCTTTACTTAATGCTAAAGTTCGTCAGTCAATAACAGACGTTAATTATATACCATAGTCTAGTTCTATGAAAGGCAAACCAAACAAAATAATCTTCTTACGGACAAGTATTGGATGTTTTTTTTTTTTTTGTGGGTAAAACCCCAAAGCATCTTAATTCACTTTCATTCTAAGCGATGATGATGCTGCTTCAGAATAGGATCTTGTCTTAATCGCAGTACATTCAATCGACAAAAGGCGGAAATCTTAAAGCCCATCTAATTATTAATGGTGGTGATTATTTCTTGGCACAACAGATGAAGCCTAATAGATATTTTAAGACCCAAGGTCAGTTAAAGCAACTCCGGGGTGTTGACCTAACGCCCATATCCCTTTCTAAATAAAAAAAATAAATATATTGCCACAAAAATGTTGAGATTTTATCGGTTTTTTTGTATGTTTTTCGGATGGAAATGAATTTAATTTGATAAAAACAAGATGCTTCCGACATCTTTTGTTGATGGCTAAAACAAAAGAAGCATACTGGTCGTCTGTGGTTTGCATAAATTGATTTGATTTATTAATTTGACGTTAAGTGTGGCGTCACAATGTCAAATCTATTTAAATTAACTGCTTATAGACAAATTTAATTGGTGTTATTATATTGACATCAGTATAGGAGGTCTGACAGTCAGCTGATGGAAAGATCAATCATGAAGGCGGTGGATTCGTTACAGCTTTTTATTCATCTAAGCTAGGCTGCGGCTAAAAAAAAAAAAAGAAACCACAAAGTTGAATGTGTATCTATATATCTATATGTTCAAGAACCATCTCAGGGGTTATTGCCACCGTAAACTAGATCTCATTTCAGTTCATTGGTGACGAGAAAGTAATACAACATCGGGATAAATCTATAAGAATATGAAGTCTTGCCTGAGGTCAGTTAGCGAAAACCCAAACAAATCAATAGTCTATCGACAATGGTCTATTTATCTGCATCACACTTCGATTGTATGTGTGTTCGTACTTATGAGTACTTTTTATGTGCGATTGATATTGCAAAAACAAATTCCACTTTCATAATGACTTGCAAAAGTATTCATCGTTCATTAGGCCAACATCCAATCACACTGACCAGATTAACTACATTTAACATTCAAGGTTACCGTGCACCTTGCATCTGAATCAAAGCTTAAGCCGATTTGCAACACCAACAAAAACTGTACCTATCTAATGTAAAAATTAAATTGTTTTCGTTTTTTCTATTTTGGTGGCAAATTTATCTCCCTGACCTAGACTTTAGTTCTAGTCAGGCAAATCTAGTTATCCAGCCTATGGTAGATAATCAATATCCGGAATGTTATCCGCCATAAAAATTCCAAATCCTTTCCCTTTCAATCGACGACGCAAGCAAATATTATATAATTCCGAAGCCAGAATAGACACACCAGAAGCGCTTGCAACGTAATTGCGGCACCAGGCATATATGGTCACACACATCGGCTACCAACGCCACCGTCAAAGAGCAAGGGGCATAAAAGCTGTTGCAATATAGTTTCAATTTAAAATAAATCATATCGTCAACTAACTTTATTCACATAAGAATACCCCATCGACCGCATGAATAAGAACGCGTGGGGCCGGGGACGAGGCAAATAGTTTGACATGCATGCGAACTTTTGCTCTTGTTACAGATATCTGCACCATGCAGTATCTATACATGCAGCCGCAGTAATAACCAATGACGAGAGCCAGCAACCACCAATGAAAGTGAAATATAATACAAAAACAGAGAGTCATACATATAACTGGCCATGCAGCGGCAACGGTGGTCTCTTCAAGAGGCAAATACAACACTCAACATTTTCGCGAGCTTTTTTTTTTTCTTCCACCGGCGCACGGCTAACTATTATTAAGTCTTTTTCCCTTGGTTTGATTGGTTTTGGTGTGCTGTATTTTATTGTTTCTTTTTCTCTTAGTATTATTGATGTTTGAGTGTGTTTGTGGTCTTTTTTTTCGGTCTATGGAATTATTGAGAGAGTAGCAAGACGCGCGTCGGTTTTTCGTTTAATATAAAAGCAGGTGAATACCAAGCAAAGTTATCCAGTATCAGTTTTGGGTTTGTTGGATTAACCAACCCTTATTTAGTTTTTTTTAATTTTAACCACTTTGTGTTAAATCTAAACCGATAGAAAATGAAATCGATGGTAGGTGTTTTATTAAATTGAAACATACCTTAAAGACAATTAAATTTGTATTGAAAGTGAATTTAAAAAATGTGATGGTGATTACAAAAAAAGGACAATTTTTCGTTGCAAGTGACCCAGTGGCAAATTAATCCTTAAATGGAAAACAAATAATTAAAAAGTGATCGATTACCACAGAGGAGGATTATTTCAGCTTAAAGCTCATTAAATTGAGTTCAATTTGAATAGAAATGTAGATTTAAAAAAAAAAAAAGCTTCGCTGAAACAAAAGAGTTGGAGTGCGAACTTCATTTTTAAATTGAATTTTGTAATGGTTTCCAAGACCACTTACCTGCATTTAAACAAAACTCAATTTAATCAACAATTCCGATTACTTTACGTACTAATAGCAGGAAATACAGCAATCAGCATCTCATTTACTTTCATCATATTAAATGCATTTTATACATTCAAATGCCACCTTAATTGAGTTTTCACTCAGTTCCGGTTGGATAACACTAACAAAAAGCCCGGCAAATTTGGTTAAAAGTTGCATTTAAAACAGTTAATAATAATATCTGCAATAAATAAAGTCACCAATCTCTTGCATCACAAGATGACGAGATTTATTACAAACAGAGCTGGTGCGAGTCATCGAGCAAATGCAAAAGAAGTATAATTTCATGAATATTCAAATAGTTTTTCGTTTTCAATTTGTCCTCATATTTTATGCAAAATTCTCACCACAGTGGGTTATGTCAGAAAGCATAATTTGTTGGTTCGATAACTTAATGAAATTAGTGTCAACATTAAGCTTCTAGTTTTATGGCATTGTTAACTTGTTTTCTAAAAATATGGATATGCCTCTTGGGGAAAAGCTGTTTAGTCGTTTCGACAATTAATGGATGAAAAGCAAAAGTGTTAGCTGGCAAACCTGATCTATAAATATCTGAATTAATTCCTTTAGAACAATCAGGTTTCCTAATTTGATTTCCTATAAATCTAGAAAATAAAACTCATGATCGATTTAATGGCCTAGAGCCAAGAGCGAAAGAAAAAATTTACCACACCCCCTATTGGGTTGCTTCCAACAAAAAATTTCCAACATTATGTCTTTGACTTCGTGACACATAGTCATTTATGGCTGCAGGCCAAAATCTCACCTTTCCTTACACATGTTGATATTTCAATCAAAATAACAGCAATGTTTGGCAGTGATCCAAACAGCACACTCCCTTCTTTTTTTAAACCTCAGAGAAAGATGAAAGAAACGCGTTTTCACTTTCATCCTGAAAAATTAATCGAAGTTTAAATGAGTCACGGAAATTGTATCTCTACATTGTAATCGAAAACTGCACACACGATTTATCACGCCTTTTATAATGCTTCTCTCCGACTTCTTTGGAGTTATCATACGATGCAAGTTAATTCATGCGAAATTGAAAGGAACTCAGCATTGTGTTTCAATTTTCTTTACACCAATGGTTTTAATTTACCATTCGCTTTTATTTTTAGCTCGCTTTTGGGCTTTTGGCTGCAGTTTTACTGCTTAGCAATGCCAACGCTGAAGACGTCAAGGAGGAATCGAAGGCAGTGGCTGTTGAAGCTGCACCTGCTGAGGCAGTCGCCGAGAAGAAACAAGAGAAGCGTGGTATCTTCTCATCCGGATACGGATATGGAGGTTATGGAGGTGGTATCGAACTTGGAGGAGGCCATGGTGGTGGTGGAATTCTCACATCTGGTGGTGATTTAGGTGGTGCCTATGCCCATGGATACGGTCACGACACCGTGAAAACCATCACCCTTGTAAAGAATGTTGCTGTTCCATATCCAGTGGAAAAGCACATCCCATATCCAGTTGAGAAACAAGTTCCATATCCAGTACATGTTCATGTTCCACAACCCTATGCAGTCATCAAGAATGTCCCATACCCAGTTAAACAAATCGTCAAGGTTCCAGTTCATATCCCACAACCTTATCCAGTTGAAAAGAAGGTCCCATACCCAGTGCATGTTCCAGTCGACCGTCCAGTTCCATACAAAGTGTTGGTACCACAACCCTACCCAGTAGAAAAGACTGTCCATGTCCCAGTCAAGGTCCCAGTTGCAGCTCCATACCCAGTTGAAAGGAAGGTTCCATACCCAGTCAAGGTTCCAGTTCATGTTCCTCAACCCTACCCAGTCGAAAGGGTTGTCCATGTTCCATACAAAGTTGCTGTTGACCGTCCAGTACCATATGAGGTTATTAAACCATATCCAGTCCATGTTGATAAGCCAGTACCATACACCGTCATAAAGAAGGTTCCAGTCGCCGTTCATGTTCCATACGATCGTCCAGTTCCAGTTCATGTTGATCGCCCAGTGCCAGTTCCAGTCAAGGTTCCAGTCCCAGCTCCATATCCAGTTGAAAAGCACATTCCAGTGCCAGTAGAGAGGAGGATCCCAGTTCCGGTACATATCCCATATGAGCGCCCAGTCCCAGTGCACATTGAAAGACACGTTCCAGTGCATATCGACAGACCTGTCCCATACAAAGTTCCAGTTGCAGTGCCAGTACACTATGAAAGCCACGGTATCTCCGGAGGTGGTATCTCTGGAGGTGGTATCTCTGGATACGGTTCCTCAGGACTCGGTTTTGAAGGCCACGGTCATCATTAAGCCTTGAACCAACAGGATTTTACAACAAAGAGCCTTAGACAAGACACTACATTTCTCCAACTGTACCCTATCTCTTTATCTCTATTTAATGAAAATCGTTATTAGCTGTTAGTTTTGTGATAGATGAAAAAGCTTCTTTGGATCACGCCGCTTAATACGGACCCCATGACACTGGAGTGAGCAGACAACTGAAAGATGACTTCTCTTGATTCTCCCTCTCCATTTCTTAGCCAAAATAAGGAGTTATCCTCGGATAACTGATCGAGCGGATGGCGCTGCCAAACATCATAAGTAGCGAGCATCCGCTTCATCTGTAACCTTAACAACTTGCCCAACATAGATTCAATTTATTATTGTTAAACAAAAAAAAAAAAAATAAGTAGGCGCGACTATCGATTTTTCATTTTTTTACAAAAAAAAAATAATGTAATATTTTTTATATTATTAAATAAATATTTGTAAATAAATCCAACAAAAAAATTTAAAAAAAATTGCGTAAGTGTATTTTATTACAATTTACTTGGACGCTCACAGTGGACTCTGGCTGACTACAAGAATTGTAATTAGAAGGGACATATACATCGATATACGAGTATGTAATCAAGACAAATTTAATTGTGAAATTGATTGGACTTGCACCAATGTATATGTGTCATATGCATTAGCGATGTTGAAATAAGCCGCTTGCAATTAAAATCATTAAACTTTCAATCTACAAACACCATAACTACTCAAGGTTGTGGCATTAACAGAAATTTAATGGATTGCCAACCAATTTGAATCTTCAACGAAGTAGATAAAATAAAGATTATTTAAATAAGGAACGTTCTATAATATGTTAAATTTGACATTTCCCCTGTTTTTTTTTTTTTATGAGCAATTGTTATACAAAGCAAGGAACAACTATCTAAAATTCTCACAAACACTCACTTCCACATGAATATTTACGTGACGCAACGTGACGCATTAAAGAGAGGAAGACCCACTTAAAATGTTTTTTTCTTTTAAAAGTTCATTGATTCGCAAAACTCGCTTATTCAGTCACAGACTAACTGACCACACACTTGTCAGAACTTTCTCTGTTCTTCTTAAATTCAGCCGGCAAGACGCAAGAAAAAAAATTTAAATTCTTACTGAGTTCCTGACAAAACCACAATTTGATCTTGATTGAGGCTCATGGTTAGGAAGTCTTTTTTTTATATTTTCTAAAATAGACTCGGAAGTTTATTCAGTTTCTTCACACCGCTAATGGTTGCAATTAAGACTTTTTGGTTAATCAAGTATTTAGTTGTTTTTTGAAATCGGATGCGAAACAGGCAATCGTCTTAAACCACCGATTGGTAGCAACAAAAAAAAAATTAAAAAATGTAAAGACCCCTTGTAAAAAATGTTGCCTATCTATTGGTAACTTGTTCTTCTGCAGACAATCTATGAAAACCATTCTTCATCGGTAGCTTTTCCCCTAAAAATATACCCGTAGTTTGAATACAAAATTTGTAAGATAGAGTCTCCTAAAAATGATTGCAGAAAATTTGTATTTTATTCACTCACTGAGGTGTGGATTCAATTAATTTTGCATATCTATAGACGTTGTTATCTTTGATTTAGCAATGTTGCACCATAAGTTGTTCATTACAAGTCAAAGTGATAAATTAAATTAAGTTTGGAAGCTTCTGATGTAGTTTAGTATATTTTAACAACTAATAACTTGAATCTTTAATTTTTGTTTATTTCAGATATTCAATGAAAAATTTGGCACTCAGGTGAGTCATTTTTTGCTATTTGGTTTTATTTTTTCTATATAAAAGCAACAGAGACATCCTATTTTAAGTTATTTACGTTAAAAATTAAAGTTGGACTTTTAAAATATCGAGTCTGTCTGAAGTATATGTATAATGTAATTTAATTTTTGTTTCAAAATACAACCACGAACTTGGGCGCTCTACTTTATTTCGTATTTTATCGCCTACTATTAAAAGGCTGTGGTTTGATATGCACTTCGAAAAAGCATCAAATTAAGAGTTTAGCAAGAGTAACAAAATTAAACGTCGAGGGGTATTATATGGTTCAATGCTTTAAAGTGTTT
Source organism: Criorhina ranunculi (assembly GCA_951813785.1). Taxonomy (NCBI): domain Eukaryota; kingdom Metazoa; phylum Arthropoda; class Insecta; order Diptera; family Syrphidae; genus Criorhina; species Criorhina ranunculi. The sequence continues at coordinate 61,983,861 of OX638384.1, read as the reverse complement.
AAATTGTGATTTTAAATTGCCAAAGACTTGGTTCAATGATTGCTTACTGATTTCGAAAAAAAACGTTGAAATTTGCAACAGATTGTGTAGTATTTTATTGGTAAAATTAACTAATCTGCGCTTTGTAAAAGAGGGCTTGGAAAAAAAAAGTGTGAATCCTTTTCCACAAGGATCTACTTGAGCGAGAAAAAAATGCTTGACATCATTTAAAAGCATAAAATGCCACCAATTATCCTTGCGTCCATTCAATTTGACGTTGCATTACTTCAATGGTATTTCAACTGGTCGTCGTCTCTACTTATAATCCAAACAATTGTTCCTCATATTTTCTTCTTCTTATATTTATATTTCTATTGCACATTACTCCACTGAACTAGTAGCAACAACTATTGTTGCAACATGTAATAATTAAAAAAAAAAACTACTACCTATATTTATGTATAGTGTACTCCTCTGCTTATAGACCTGTACGTTTATCTATAGTATGAGTGTGTATGTAATTTTCACAAAAAATTTCTTTTTTTTTTGCTGTTTACGTCTGATGCGAAAATGAAAATTACGCAATATCCCAACACGAAACCAGCTCATGTGCTACATATAGTGGCAATAAGGAAGTTTGTTAAGTCTTACCACTTTGGCTTGTAGAAAATGATGCCGGCTTGGCATATTTTTCTTTTTTTCTTTTACAGCTTTATGCACTTATAGTCGTATTGTAATTTTGAATTGTTTCAATGTGCATATAGATCGCATGGATTTATGGATTTATGCAGACAGAATTGAGCTTCCTTTTGCGTAAAGCGAAAGAAAGAAAAAAATAAAGCATAACCACAAAAATACCGGGATTGGATGGAGGGTCTTAGACCTCTTGCATTGATCTTGCACTGGAAATGGAAATTCAATATCTCTTCAGTCTAATTCGCTTGTGGCGATATTTGTCTTAATAACATCATTGGGTAGGTTGACAGTTATGGTTTTTTTTCACCAGAGCTGTAGGAAATAAGGAAATCAATAGATTTTGTTAAATGAGTTATGTCTAACTATCACGGTATTCAAAATCCAGTTTAATTATTGGATTTTAAATGGAATTTGCCTGTGTGCATATCCGATTAACTAGGTGCAGTTAAGTTGGACACATTGGTGAGGATAAATTGTGAACTTTTCTTATCGGTTGAGTGGCTTTGAGTGGCGCTTGGTAATTACAGAGACAAGCAAAGACTAATTAAATCAATTTTATCACCTTCTTATTCCAGTTTATGTAGGATGATGTTAGTTTTGACTGCGAGGAGGGCGAATGGAGGAGAAGATACAACCGCGAACTCTACGAGCTGTACAAAGATATGGATGTAGTCCGGAAGGCAAAAATCCGTCGACTCCAATGGCTCGGCCACATCGAGCGAATGGACGAGAATGCTCCAGCTAAGAGGATCTTCGAATCCCAGCCACCTGGTTCGCGAGGAAGAGGAAGACCGAACCTCCGGTTTAAAGATCAGGCAATCGTGGACGCAAGAAGCCTTGGTCTAGTAAACTGGAAGCAGCGTGCCTGGGACCGTAAAGGATGGAAAGCGGCATTAGTTCAGGCTCAACCCCTCCAAGGGTCGCTGGCCTGCTAAGTAAGTAAGTAGATGTTAGTTTTGTTCAATGATCTTTACACCTCAATTCATTGGCGTCAAAGGATCATAAGAAATCAGTCAAGTTGAAATAAATTCACAAGTGGAAAACAGAACGAAACCCAAAAACTTTGACTAATTTTTTCTTTTCATTATTCTGTAGGCATTTGTCTTACACAATTGATCTCTTCACAAGAGCAATCTAAAATTTGCATTTACAGTCATTGAAAATTAAATGATTAATCTTTTCTTATACATCCAATTTCATTTTCTTTGTTCCAGATTAAGATAATCATCGAAATTAACAACTGGTTGTCAACAAGATGCAACAGAGTTCAAGGTAACCTATTACACAATATTCATCCCATCCCAATTTATCAACTCTATATACAAACCTATAAATTAACAAAGCCTATACAATTTGTTATAACTTAGCTTTCCATCAATTTCCATGACGACCTGTCCCGTCAAACCTTATGCGTTAAATGGGCTCAAGTTTCCACTGACATGACGTTTGAATAGAGACATAAAGGTCTGTCCGTCACAGAAGTTGTTATTGGTCAATAGCCCAAGCTGCAAGTTGTGCATTAACCTTGTGGTCACATTTTGACCAGACCGAAAACGCAACAGTCGAAACAATAGTTGAGATTGAAATGAATTTTTCATTTTTTTAAATGCATTTATGGAAATGGATGACAAACTGAGGTTTTAGGTTTTTCCATACAGCACATAGCTTGTGCAATGAAATGGAATCCCTTTTTCCTTTTAAGGAAATGACTCACTAGACAACATTTCACATTGAATCCATCAATCAAAAGACACACTTCCTTATTTTGCTTGGAGTTTCTGGTCATTTCCTTACACTTTTCATTACATTTTCAACACTCGGAACGGTGTACGAATAGTAGAATTATGTCAATTCCATCGTTCAATTATTAACCCACTGTGCTTAATCTGGCAATGAAGCCGGTTGGGATGCTGCTGAACAATTTTATTTCTTTTTTTACCATGCACTGTTGTTTTTTTACAACTGACTTGTTGTATGTTGGCCATTACATAATCGTTAACCGTAAAGCAAGTGAATGTGTCTGGTAGTGTGCACATGATGACTAAACTTGAACACGGGGAAACTGGTAGCGATACATATGCGGATTACATGCGAATTATGTAAAATGAATACGATCCGTCTTGGATCCGATTTGGAGTCTTGTGGACCGACGACGGTTGTGGCTTTAATTTGAATTCCATCAGCATTTTATACTTTTTGCTGGACATCGACATTATTTTGGTGAGGAACAGTTTTATAGAAAAGCGGTTTTGAAAAGGAGATTTCCTGATTCAACTAGGATATTTTTTTTTCATTTCGAATCAGGATCGTTCAGACTGGTATTTGTGTAATCAGTTGTAAATCAAAAAAAAAAAAAAAACTTCCTTTTCCCCACAGATCTTGTTACACTTTTTGAAATGCGGAATTAAAATGGAGTGAAAAGAAGACAAGCAATGTATGCTTTTTTAATGAAATGAGCTACTTAATCTTTTCCGTCAATAAATTGTTTGTAGGAAGATAGTCAGCGTTTTGAAACTGGGTTTTGGAAAAGGGTCACCTACTTACTTTTTTATGACAAACAGCATAATTAAATTTAACATTCAACTACTTTAACAAGTTTAGTAACATTTTTACACCTTGACCCTTCTATAATTTTTGCAGATTTTTCGTTTTGAAACATACCGTTCGACAGATATTAATAGCATCTTCTCAGTAGGAAATCGCACAAAGTCAAGATCGTTATTTCTTATTAGTAGATTGAACAAGCAATTGCAATTAGTTATTATTTACTAACTTCCATTAATCAGTTCACTAATGAAATCGCTGTCAATCTTAACCTAATTTTTTTTTCTGAACAAATGCGTAAAGGTTTTCCACACAATACATAAATTTGACATTGATTTTGGGATAAAAAAAAACATCGACCAGGTCTCGTGTAATCGAAATTCCATATTTCTTATGGTATATTCAAACAAATTAACCAAAGAAAATTAAATTGAAACGACCTTGAGCTACTGATGGTAATGTCTACATTTACTTTTACTGTTAGAGTCTAATTGACGTGTTAACAATATTTAATTGTCACTCTTCTTGTCGCAAAGGTTTTTTTTTTTTAGCGTGCGAATTACGTGAGTGAAATTATTAATGTTTGATATCTTGATGTGCTTTGTGCAACATTTGGTGTTTGTTTTTTAATTATCCAACACCTAATGGTCACACTTTAGGTTAATAACCCACAAATAGTACGTCAGAGAGTGTGGAATGTTTGGATAATATAATTAATGCAACATGTGTGCATGCACCGTAGGGCAAACGAACCGTCTCAGTTGAAAAATTGATGGTGTTGAATAGGCGAGACAAAACAGCTATAACCTACCCCCAAAATATGTTTGGTAATAATAATAATAATAAAATGTTAACATGAATTCAAACACAATAAGCAATCAGTCATGTGCAGTGGAGCACAATATTCTCCAAGTGAAGCAGCTGAACGAGTGAGGAGAGCCAAGGTATAGTTGATTTTTTGGGTAGAGACGCATGGGAAACTTAATTCTTGTAAATTTTGTAACCGTGCCTTTTTTTTTTATAAAGCTACTGAAGTGCATTGGCTTAACGAGTGGCGTTGATTAGAGTGCTTGTTGCGTAAAATTCATTGTCCATTGATTATCCCTAATTGTTACCGACAAGGAGTGGGGGGAGGGGATTAGTAAAATTTAAATGATTTCATGAACAGATAAGATTATTGGAATTTCAAGAGAAAATCATTGAACGTTGGGGGGATTGAGCAGATTATGACGACAAAAGAATGTGCATAAGCTTTCGATTCATGGATTTCAATAGTTTAGGAGCTAACACTAGAACGCGTGTATGATGTGATGTATAAAGTTTCGTAGAACCATTTTGTTTTGCAGCACTTTTAAGTCATGCTTTTCTTTTTTTTTTCTAAGGCTCCTTCACTGGAATTGCTCTCTGACATGCCTCACGATAAACGCATTCTCGACAATTTTTAGGACACTACGCATATCTGTCGAAATCAATATCAAGCAAAGCAATCACACACGTTGAAAACTTGGCATAGCTAATCAACACTTGACCTATTTCTTTTATAAATATATTTTTTTTTGTTTACGCATCAGACAAGTTAGATTATAAATTCAAATGGCGATTTCTGAACTTTATTGTACAAAGGCGTTTAACCCCTTCTTTGTGACTGATTAACTTTCACTAACTATAATTTATTAAACTATTTGACATGGCTGTTTGTTTAAAATTTGCATTAATTTAAACAATAAGGCCCATGTCCGCTCTACTGCTCAAAGATACTTCCGAAGTCTTTTGTTTTAACGTGATAGGAAATATCTTATTTCCGCAGCCTCCGTTGATACTCTTAAGACATGCAAATTCTTTTCGTTTTTCTTGCAAATAACTTGTGGCCTTACTATCATTTTTTGTTTCGTTCTTCTATTCATACGCATTGTTTCAACTGTTTTCTTTGTAATTCTGTAAGCCTCTCTAACCTTGCTCCCTAAAATCCAATCCAATAGTTCAATATTCTCATCTTCCCATCAAAAATGCATCTAATGCAATCTAACATCTGTTTTTATGTGCGTGTATGTACATCATATTTCAATAAAATTAAATACGCGTGACCCACTTCTGTCTGAGAGACTAAAAAAATCAAAAAAAAAAAAACTAACAACAAATAAATCGTCGCAATGATTGACTACCATCGGTCTGGCTTTTCATCTTCATGCCAAATACAATGTCACACCGTCAACGCGGGACGATTAATGACTGCAACGCTCAATCATCGATAACACAAGGAAATTAAAAGCACATAACATTAAAACAATTGCAATCTATGACATAATCGCTTGCATTGCTTGGGGTCTGCAATTACAACGGATTGGCGTGAATAGTGCAGGAAGAGAAATATAGAGTGTTAGTGAATTCTGGATGCAATCCTCTGTCTCAGGGATATGCTCGCAAAGTGGTAGTTAAACTTAATGATGGAGTAACAATGGTAATCATTACAATTTTGGCTATTAAAGCGCACCAAGCATAAAACGACCTAAATATTATTAGATTAACACACAGACACAGATACGACTTTTGTTGCAGCAAATGCATCGAACCAACCAACACAAGCATCTCGACCACAAGACAATACTCTCTCTATCGCCTACTCTTTCTCACTTTCGATCTTCATCAATTGCATTGGGTTTTCTCTGCACAAAAGAAGCGCGCGTTTGATTTGGAGGTCTATAAGCTTTCGATATGTTCATCCACAGTACCTACTGCCTCTGGTTGGTCTAAGCTGAGTTTTTGTTGGTATTTTTCGTTGTTTTTCTTCTTTCGGGGGGAAGCTTGAACCAGTAGCAGAGTATACTACTCGACTCGTTTGCGCAAAACTCCCCAACTTCAGCACAAATGCAAACGCAAACGATTTAACTATAAAAGTGCTTCCAGATACTGGGTTAGGTATCATTAACCTGTTTACTTTTCAACTATTCGCAACTAGCAGCACAGACGCTTGGGAGAAGTAATAAATATTTTTTTTTTTTTTTTAATATTTCTTTCGTTTACATCCAGTTCGTTATTCAAATCTTTTGTTTTTCATTTTGAATAGAGAAAAATTCATAAATTGGACGTATTTTTGAATTTGCATCCCGGATTCGTTTTGGAGTGGATTATTGTTTGAAAATGAAACTGCTGGTAAGTTGAAGTGGAATAACATGGAAAAAGAGCTGACGAAAGAAATCGAAAGTGGATTAAAGAAAGAGAGAAGCAAGTGATGTGAACACAGTGTAATTGGGCTATTGTTGATAATTTGGCATTCAGTTGGTTCTGTGTCACAGAAAAGTGTTCTTGAAATCGAAACAACCAAAGTCAATGAACTTGTTCGAGTCCTTAGTTTTTGTGGATGTGAATAGTGAAAAAAAAAAAAAAATTTTATAAGACATCCCTTTTTACTTTGACAAAACTAAGGACTCGAAAAGTGTAATCGACTTAAATATATTTGAAAATAATTCAAGGCTTACTAATTAACATTCGCCTTTCGCGTGTCGTCAGATCAGTTTCGTAAAATTTTACCCACTTAACTGATATTTTTAATGCCACCCTTCATTTTTATAATTTTCTACAGAAAACAGCATGTCTCCTAGCCTTAGTGCTAACCTTCGCCTATGCCGAAGAGGAAAAACAACCTGTCGAGGAACAAAAAGCTGAAGAAGCACCCGCTGATGCAGATGCATCTGCTTCTGATGACACAGCAAAAACAAAGCGTGGACTTCACAGTTTTGGTGACTATCATCATAGCTATCCAATTCATGAGGAAAAGACTCTCACCATCTACAAGAAGATCCCAGTACCAGTGCCAATAACCAAGCACATTCATGTCCCAGTTGAAAAGCACATCCCATTCCCTGTTAAGGTGAAAGTACCAAAGCCATATCCAGTCATCAAGCATATTCCCTATGAAGTCAAGGAAATCATAAAGGTCCCCTATGATGTCCCAGCACCATATCCAGTTGAAAAGAAAGTTCCAGTTGCCGTTCATGTTCCATATGACAACCCCGTTCCAGTAAAGGTCTACGTTCCAGCACCCTACCCCGTTGAGAAGAAAGTCCATGTGCCCGTGAAGGTTCATGTTCCTGCGCCATATCCAGTCGAAAAGAAGGTCCCATACCCAGTCAAGGTCCATGTTCCAGTCGACAAGCCATACCCAGTTGAGAAAATCGTCCACTACCCAGTTAAAGTACCAGTCGATAAGCCTGTCCCATATAATGTCGACAAACCAGTTCCATACAATGTCGACAAACCAGTCCCATACCATGTCATCAAGAAGGTTCCAGTTGCTGTACATGTAAAGGTAGACCGTCCAGTACCAGTGCACGTTGACAAGCCAGTTCCATACGAAGTTAAGGTCCATGTCCCAGCACCCTATCCAGTGATCAAGGAAATTCCAGTAAGAATCGAAAAACACGTTCCATACCCAGTCAAGGTGGCCGTTGAGAAACCATATCCCGTGCACATTGAGAAACATGTACCAGAATACCACGAGAGGCACGTCACCTACAAAGAACCAGAGTTCTACCACAAGAAAATCGAGGAGTCCGGCGGTGGTGGAGGCGGAGGTGACGAGCAAAGCTACGAACACCACGAACAAGAGGAACACTACGAACACCACGAACACCAGGAACACGACTACTAAAGGCAAGAGCAATAGCAGAAGGCAAAAAAATAGGAGAAGATGAAAGTATTCCAAATAAAACTCAATTTTTTTTTTTTACATATGTATAAATGTCGAAGATCTACATCCTAGATGTAGGTGTCAAAGACTTGATCTGATATAATTTTAAGTCAACAGGATGAGATGAGATTTTTTTTTGTCTAAACTAGGAGAACACTATTTTTTTTTATTATTCCAAGTTCTGTTTTGTTGTATTTTTTTTTCTTTGAAAGTGTCAAAAATGTTAACAAAAAAATATGCCAAAAAGAACGAGGAAAACGAAATAATAAAAATTGTATTTTTTTAAAAAAATATTTTCTATGCTTTTTGTTGTTAAAATATTGAACGGACTAACCACCATCGGTATGGTTACATTGGACAAACATAGGCTCAAATTTTAACTTCAAATGAAAGCACTTTTGCTAAGCCCGAGAGTCAACATCTTCCCTAGATTTTAAATCCTTTTTCGAGCTAGATGAACTTCCTAACTTATTCCGAATTACCATCGCCAGTGATGAACTCTTTAAGGTAATGGAAACATAAATAGATGCCCTGGTATTTGTCTATAAAGGCTTATTTCTTCCTTCAGAGCCTAAGCATAGGCATAAGACTGGCAGTAGGGTGGTCATATGACTTGAAAGTGTTGATCGTACTAATAACATCGGGATGTTCGAAAGAAATACTGTGAATTATAAGCAATGGAAACAGTACCAATAATTCTCCCCAGTCATTTTGGACACCAACCGCGGTGCAAAAAGACTGAAACCTAATACCACCTGAATTTCAAAATCACTACACCAACACTAGCGCTGCGTGAATAGCATCATAAGGGGTATTCATAACCCCTTTAGCGCTCGTGAATTAACAAAAAACCGTCGCAGAACTGTTGGAAATCAAGTAACGAGTACTAAGCTGATGGGAGGACCCAGTCAATAGACACGCTCTCTGTGTGGACAACTGTGGAGTATTGCATCAATAGATTGAAAAAATTGATACATCATGCTCCTCTGCCGAAAACCGTAATTTTTGCGACTAGCTCGGGCCTATCTTTAGACGACGATATTTTACTTTTCATAAGAATGCGGTGATGAAGGCTCATGAGGACACAGCTCATTTCTTCTGTCATTGCCCAAACCTCTGCCAACTGAGAAATATAGGTAGAACCCTGGGCAAATTCCTCTTCGATAACATCGCCGAGCTATCGGATGGATCACCGTCAGACCTGCTCAAATTGGCCAGGTCGTCCAGATGGTTAGAACCAAGGCGTTAAAACCACGGTAGGAAACATATTCTAGGTATCAAAATGGGTCAACATGGACCTTAGTGTGATGAGTATGTAAACATTCTCATCAGCCCGCAAACCTAGGTTGTGTTAGCTTAGATAAGGTTGGCAGGCTGCAGATGCAACTTTACTTAGACCAAAAAAAGTCCTTCTGTCTGTACTGTACCAGAAATATTATCCGTAGAACCAGCCGGAGCTTGCTATAAAGCGTTGGAGGCTACCTATGCTGTTGGCAGCCAGTTCACTTAGGTTGTGATAGAAGCTGGCTCCTAAGTATGCTCTTCTTCGAACTGAGAAGACCGGACATATACAAAGAAGGTGGAAAATCTTCTCCTCCTCCTCCTCGTCCATGTAGTTTCTGCAAAAGTCATTGTTGAGTAGGCCCAGCCTATAGGCGTGCTTGCCGATGGTGCAGTGCCAGCAAACCTAACCTAACCTAGTCTTTTCATAGCCTAAAATCGGTTTTTTTGTATTGATGTGTAAAGTCAGAGCTAGACAGCGGACAGAATAAAAAAAATATCCTGATAATCTTCACAGTAGATCATGTTGAATCGTCCTCAAAAGTCTCTCATCAACACACTTTGCATTTCATCCTCTTATACCCTTTTCAGATATCAAATTCATTGTCTTCTGTCCAAATCCACATGTCATGTTGTATGACTTTCTTTTAATTGGATTCAGTTGTCCCACTGCCTTTGATTATCAGTCCAACCAATCATTTCCATATTTAGATGTAACCATAAACGAATGTACAACTCCTTACGACAAAGACTATGTTGCACAATTCCAAACCGTATAAAGTGAAAAACTGCCAAGAAAACACACCTCCACTTCAAGTCCTATATTACACAGCCTCCGGAGCTAAAACCGACCATCAAGACAAGAGTGTAAGAGAAAATAAAAACTTCCTGTTTGAGAGTACGGATACCATGTTGTTTGCGATTATCTAAACCCCAGTCTCTATCGTCGTCGTTGTACCAGAAGATTCACATTTATTTGGCATCACAGCTGCAGATTATCTCTGTTACACCTGTCCCATCCCCCCAGTAACAATATCGATATGCGAATTGAATGTTGTGTGTGTGTGTGTGTGTATGTAGGACGTGCGCTGCTAACCGATATTGTTATGACATTGCATAATGGCTAACAAAATACACCAGCTTAGTGGATGTCTACAAGTGTTTACGTATTTGTGGCAAAGACTTGCAATTGTTATTAACTTTTTGACAATGGTCACCGCGCCAATTTGTTTGATTGTGCAAAGATTTCACATGCCTATTACAAGAAACCCCCACCGACGATGACCACGACAACAACAAAAAATTATGGTTGACCAATTAAAATGATAAATTATTCGAGATGCAGCACGGTCTTTCGAACCAGTTTTCCACACTTTCTTGGTAATTTAATCGGCAACTTCCAATTTCCACATAAATTAGCTAGAACTCCTCGGTGGGGAGGGCAACAGATTAACATATTCCAATGAAAAATCGACGTCAAATCTTCGAAAACAACGCGCGCATGCGTAATCAACGTAACCAACAGTCACTATACTTTCCAGATGTGATTAGTGAAATTATGTAAATGTGTGAGTGAAAAGCCACCAATCATAATGCAATTGAGGTCTTCCTGGTAGTGAGTGGACAACAATGAGGTATAACGCGTGAATCGAGACTTTTGTTGATCCTCTTATTTTCGTCAATAGATACAATGTTATGGTTACTTACTTTATGTAGGGGATATTGGCTGGAATGTGGTATTTTGCTCCGGGATCGAAATCCTTTTCAGACCGCAATCTCGGTGGTTTAACCCCTCCGTATCTTTCTCTGAAACGAAAGAAGTGTGTCAGTCGTCAGTTGTTGGATCATCAAATCTTTAGTACTAACCTCAAATCCCAAAAGTGACAATTCATTGTGCTCTTCTTCGCTCTCCCACTGAACAGGTCATATCGCCAGTTGTCCAGTGCCAATGCAAATGGCAAGAAAGCCACCTTATCTAGAGCCATGGTGAATAGATAGTTAATGTCATAGGAATAGTCGTCCACAGACCTCTGAATAAGGCCGATGGTCTGTAAGTGCTTCAGCGTTGACACCGAAAGACTGATCGCATCTCCCACCGCTTGATGAAATGCTAAAATATGCCACACGACTTAGATTCGATGGTCTTTTTCTTAAAGAATCTTTGTGTCTCACCTGGATTAGCGCCATTTCTAAAGATCTTCGGTTGATGTCTGTATTGGAGAAAGTAATGAATATGCGCCATTTCGTGGTGCACACTGATGAAGCTCTTCTGATCAATCGCCGCACACATTTTAATTCGATAATCATGGCGATTGCAAAAGTCCCAAGCCGATGGTTCACAAAGTATCGGTCGATCCAAAGGTTGTTCAAAGATGGAATTTGCGAAAAATCCCGGCCCTAGAGCCGTGAAGTTGATGGAAGTGAAAAATTCTTCTGCCTGCTGGTACATTGCAAGTGGGGTGTAGCCGAGTTCGATCATTCGAGGAGTTACATCGATTATCGTCCGGCCAGGATAGGGAATTATTATGTCCAAGATGTTGGTCCATGACTGGCCAAACATGTTGCCAAGAATGTGGGAAGGAATTGGTGCTATGCGACTTATTCGTTCGGGGCCATAATATTCTCGAAGCTTGCGTCGAACATAGGCATGGAGAAGCTCATAGAAGGGACGTATTTCCTCCCAAACAATCTCAAGATCTTCACGGAAACTCCCTGATTCATAGGGCGTGTACCAATATTCCCCACCAGTTGTTACATCTTTCGAAAAAAATATTAAAAAACGATTCAAAAACGAGTCAAAAAGTAACTTACTGTTAACCAAAGCAATCTCATTCATAACATCGATCAACTGCTTATAGCTGTCACGCATTTCTCGACCAGCTTTTCGATGATACTCAGTCCAAGTGTGCTCCAACTCTCCCCAATCTCGACTCTGAGCCATGATATCTCGTAGTTCCGGATGATATCGCAACCCACACTGAAATGGTCGCTCATAGGCACATATCGTGGCGTCATTATAAAGAACCAGCAACTCGTTCACCAAACGATTGTACTAGAAGAGATCTACTTAAGACTTGTTCCACTCATTTCAGATGACAAAAAACTTACTCTTTCCAAATGATCGAATGACAGACTATTCGGTCCACTTTCGGACTGCAAGACCAACTGTCTAAACAACTTCCGATCGAATATCAAATCTCGATTGATTTTCCTTGACTGTTCTGCAACAACACGTTGATACTCTGCATATCTCTGCTGGGCGTGGAGCTAAATGAAACAAAAACCCGTTAACAATGTCATTGAAACCACATCGAGTCCCTAAAAAATCTAGTTCAATGCTAAGCCCTTGAATTCGCTAATCACGCCTTTGACCGCATTTTGTTTCTTAACCACATGGTGACACGTAACACAGACACATAGTGATTAGATCACTTGCGGAAAATTACCTCTGGGAAATTTTCCCATACTATATCGTGTATCTTGTTCTCACGCGATGAATGTCGAGGAAATAAAAATTATATCCTAGTGAACTCACCGCTTCGGTTTGAGTAATTTCATTGACGTTCGTCTCGAAATTCCATTGAGCAGCCACATTTGCCGAGCACTCCAGTGATCCTTGATGATCTGTTTCCACTAAAAGGTTTCTCAACTTCATCATTTCAATCTGTGATCGACGATCTTGTTCATAACGATATCGATCGTCATTAAGTGTTGTGTTGAATCGATCGTCCTGATTGCGTTCAGTGGAATAACGATCGTTGGGATCAAATGGTTTTCTCACAGTTTGACGATCCTGATCGTTGTTTCGATCTCGACTATAAGGAGAGTCTGAAGGAGGATTTTGATTGACACCGGGATAGTTGTAACCATACATCTGACGATCGTCATATGGTTGTCCATTCTTGAAGGAGAATTATTGTGAGACTGGATTTATTTCAAACTTCTCGCCTAACTCACCCGAAAATCGTCACCACGATCATCACTGTTTTCATCTGAATATGGCGGTCCAAATCGATTGTTTCGATTGGCATCATAACTCAAAGGACTTTCACCATCTTTCTGTGTGTAACTATTGAAAACCACATCGGGTCTTGCCGAATTTGATGTCAAAGGTGGCAAGTCTAATTGTGGATTTGATCGTGCTACACACATTTCAATCAACACGAAACTATATGCCAAAACTATTGTTAACATTTTAGAATCCATCTCTTCAGTATACTGAAGATCAAGATCAACGTACAAGCTCCGTAGATCAGTAGAGACAACTTCGTAACCTAAACACGACTAATTCACGACTGGAAAGAAAGAAGCTAAAAAACAATAGCAATAACTTTAGAATTAGCGATTGGCACGACAAGTGGGGGCTGACGACAACCTAGTCAAGTGTATATAATTTAGCATATAGTGTGTGAAATTATTATCACAACATAGTGCGGGTATTGAATAGACTGCCGACAGTGGTAATAACCTCAATTTTGTTCTCAGTAGCCGTAAAGAAATGCATGTGTTTGTTTTTGAAAGATAAAGAGTTCTCATAACGAGAAAGTTGAAAGTGATACGACTGTGAAGAACTTAACGTTGGATTTGTACCCTTAGATGTTCCAGCAGTGTAAGGTGTTGACAATCGTCTCCTAAGGGTTTAGGAGACGGCTTAAACTTTCAATCGGGTGCCGTGGTGAGTCATCTACAGTTCCCAAGAACAATATCTATTTTTTATTACGGACTTCATCGCCTCCTCGGTTCGACTTCACGAGCCTTTTTAATTCAAAGATATTGCAAACCAATCTAGCATTCTCATGATCACAATCCCCCGAGTAATCAGGGGACGAATTACGGCATCAGTGATCGAGTAACTCGCCACGTAAAAACGAGCATCGGAACGTCGGAATGGATCGTTTAAACGTAATAATGCTCATTTTCACGTGATTACTCGATCACTGCTGCCGTAATTCGACTTGGAATACATACTCTAAGGCTTATGTCGTGCGGCGAATTAAGATACGATAAACTTCGTTGCATAGTTTTAGGCTTTTTTCTCATTTTGTTGTAAATCTAACTTCTCTCTTTTTTTCATTTTTTTTTTTTTTCATGAATTTTCTTAATTAATTCCAACGAGCTAGCTTATAGTCCACCCGGACTATAGCGCCACCTGAAAGAATTCCAACTTTAACGTTTCTGACTAAAAAAAAAATGGTTTTCAGTCATTTTGAGTAGGTTTTTCACAGTTTTTCACTTTGGGATTCATACATAAGTAAAATTAACTTGCTATCTCACGACCAAGCACTCCTATATCTCTATGGTGCTTGTAGTTATGTTCAGAAAGCAATTAACTTAACACCACTCGTGAGATTTTGACCGTAATTTCTATTGGTAGCGGGACGAACACTCATTAATCTTATAGACTGCAGTCAGTTAGGTTGTTGGCAAGTAATTCGTTAGAAAGGTACATCGTTTACATATTTTTCCTCGCATTTTATACATATTAATATGAACTCTCGTTAATAGAGGTCTTAAAGATTTCATATAGTAAAACCAGAAGCAGACTTACTGGATTTTTGTTTTGTTTGTGTTGAATTGACTCTCTATGGGTTGCATCAATGATTTCTGTGCGAAGATACTCATTTAGTTACCTGCTAATTGATTGATGTCTTGATAAAGTCTTACAAAACTTATTGAATCTTGAAAAACTTGTCTCTTTCCTCTTGTAGGAATTCATGGTTTAAGGGGGAAAAGAATTGTTCATTAATTATTTATGTATTATCTTAAACGGATTTATTATATCTTACAGAATAAATTATTAAACTAGTATACCCTAGGAAATGTACATATTTTCAATTATAACTATGAAGGTAGTAGTTTAGTAGTTTAGCTCTTAATTTCGATCCATTAAACGCATTCTATAAGAAAATGGAAACATTGAAAAACAAGCTGTATGTGCATTTATCTTTTTAACTTACGTTTCGATTCAACCCAACCGATTTCTGCATGATTTACTTGATTTATTGACTCCAGCCAACTATAGAGTGGACTAAAGAACTCAAGAAAACCTGTAACATCTAGATCAGATTCACCTGTCATTGTATAGAGGACTTCTTTCCAAGATTTCGACGAGCCGAGAGACATTGCATTTCTGTAAAGAAAATGGAAAAGTATTTAATACTCTCTTGCGTTGCGAATGTCCATTGAGATTTACAATAGCAACTGTCCAATGTCTTTCTGTCCAGACAGATCACACAAGTCCAATGGATAGTTTGAATCACCCCTGCGGTATTGGCCTGTTCGCTCACAGAAGCTCTTGAATATTTGGAACTGCAGGATGATGCTCATGATGGGACTGAAGAAGAAAAACTCAATAAACCACAGACATGACTTTGTTGTAATCAATTTTCTCACCTAGAGTACTGATCATCCACCTCAACTAACAACTTCGCTGGAGCATCAAATTCTGCACTACTTCGTTGAACTGGAGGACGTGCACCTGTATATTTCTCTGTCAGTTCCCAATAGGCACAATTATCAAGATCTTTGATTTTGTTATCCAATACATCCACGCGGTATTTGTCCAAAACATAGAATATCGGAATAAGGAAAACATTTCGGAGTCCCTAGGGGAAACAATCAATTCGTCTACAAAAGTGTCTGAGATGACAGGCAAAGCAGATGCTTACATGCAAATAGAGTCGATTTATTCTCGCTTCATATGTGTCAAAACCAGGCTTTGTGAGTCCAATTTTCTCTAGAAATCGTGGTGAAGTTGCAGCCAGACTGAGTGTCTTACCAATGGCATCACCAAAGTTCGGAAGTGGCTCCTCTTGAAAGAGAGTTGGTAGATTTTGATAGGACTGGTAGTAGTAGTAGTCAGATAGTGCCTCAAACATGTTCGTATAGCGTTCCTCATCAGCATTCGGACAATAGGAGAGATTGATTCGATTGGAGCGATAGAATTTCCAAGTTTTATGCCAACAGGTCATAAGACGCTCATCCACATCGGACTTTGGTTGGGCATTCTCTTTCCAAAAGTTTCTAAAATATTAAAAAGTCAGAGCTACGTTCTGATTGCAGGTGTTTTACGATCTTACTGAGGAATTGGTGGCATTCCGATGGACATGTAGTAGTTGGCAGCTGTAGTGAACAGAGAAAAAGGTGTTGTAAGGCCATTTGCTACTAGTCCTGCGGTGATATTAGGTAGACCAACGCCTGGATAGGGCAAATCAATCTTCCAATCGCCATTCATGTCACGGTATGAGCTTCCAATGAAAATCTCAGCTAGATGTTGAGGATATGGATCCGAATGCTTTATCAACTCAGGTCCGTACTTGAGCCGTAGGGTAGATCTCACAAAAGCATGAAACTGCAGGAAAAGCGGTTTCAAATCGGTCATTAATCTATCCAGCGATGATATGATGTCCGAGCTATCTCCTTCGATGTCTTTAAGCCAGAAATCCGAAGCTGTGCTGTAACCTAAAAGGATTCGAAAGTGGAATGAGGGATTTGCTCGAAAACGAATGCAAATGTAACTAACCATTCAAGGTCGCAGTTTTCTTGTAAAGATCCGTGAATTTTTTGAATGAATTCTTTGTTCTTGCACCCGTCTTCTCACGCCACTCGAGCCAATAGTACTTAATCTCATCGATATTTGTTGAATCTTGAAGAATTTCCTGGACTTCAGGAATCAATCTTAAATTGCACACACTTGGGTCCTTATATGAGCAAAGTCCAATATTTTTATAGATCTCGCTCATGTTGGCCACCACATCGTGAAGTTGTTTCTGGTCTCCGTCATCTAAAGCATCATACCCAGGATCGGGTATTTGATTGAGCTGTCGACGTAGGTCGGGATTTGTGATTTTTGCTCGTTTCAATTTGGAAACTTGACTAGCAATGCTTTTGATGTAATCCATTGTGTCGTAAATAGGGTCTTCGGTGTCCTGTGGTCTTTGTTCAGGATCAGTAATTTCTTCTTCCCAATTGCGTTGAACCTGTTTATTGTATAATTGAGCCAAGCGTTCATTGACTCCAGTGAGGAACTCATCAGCAACAATGTTGGGATCATTGGAGCTCTGTAGAGTTGGCGTTATGGCCAGTAACTGTTGAAATATGACATGTGTCATTTCGAAATCGCTTAAAACTTCAGCATAGACTTACCGCAAAGATAAATAGTCGTAAAGAATTCATGGTTATGTTGTCACAGTTTCATAGGATCTGCAAAAAAAAGAAAATTCTAGAATATCATAAGCTTGTTATTTCCTAATGATCACACTTAATCTATTCATCACTTATCATTTAGAAGTTAATGCAACAAGTATCATATGTCATAAATTACGAGCAAATCATCGCTCAAACGTACTAATATTTGTCGTCTTATGTAAGTCGTTAAGCATTTGATTACTTTGCCAAGTCCAACCAATAATTATTCTAAGATTAACCTGTTTGAGGTTAAGGCCTGTGCATAAGCAATATCAGTTGAAGCTATAGTAACAACTGTAAGGGTATTTAAACTGGGATGGTGGCTCAAGTTCAGTTTATGAATTTGATCTAATATCATTATGATTCTACACATGTCTTTCTTCAATTATTGTCCATTATGCTATACACTCCATTGTGCGGTCAAAAGGTGTCGTAAGACGAATTATTATTGTTGAATTCTGTCTTTAAGTGTTTACAAAAGCTATTGTATGCGATCTTGTAATAAATAGCTTCGTTACAAGTTGTTTGATGAATTCTAATTGTTCAATTATTATTTTTTTTATAGAAATTTGCTTAGAATAACCATTAAGGTTTTATTGTTCTTAGTTAATATTTTTCTCCCACACTCTTTAATTGATTAATTGATGCAATTGGTACCCGTAATGAATGCCATTAAGTGAATTTCAAAATTGAGCACTAAAACAAGTCTCATATCCTGTATCGGAATTTCTTTTATAATGATGCAATTGACATGTCACAGTAATTTACAACCTTATGCCTTAAAAAAAAAAAAAAAAAAAGGAAAAATAAATCTGTCCCTCAATCTCCAGCTACACCTCTCAATTTCATCATCAATCAGTCACAGCTTAAGTAACTTTCCATTTCTTCTTTTAGCCTCGAGATTGAGATACGATAACAAAAAACTATCTTTCCGTGACTTGTAAATGTTTATGGCGAAATCTTTGAACTTAATTTAAACCGATCACAAATGCTAATTGCAATATATCATCCAAGCCAACGTAAAATGCAAATATTTGCCCTTGACCAGAGAAGTCACCGTTTTAACTAAGGCAGCGTAGTAAATTCGATTCGGAATAATACCGACCTTGCACTTACACCACAAACAAACACAATACGATGCATCACCCTACCAGTGGAGGTTAAATAGCAATTTGTATCTTAGATACAAATTTTCAAAAACAAATGAAAACTTGCTGGATTTTCACTCAAAACCTCACTCATAACACTAAAACTGAGTCAAGTTCTGCACGTTATCACATTAGAGTTCAAGGATAGGCCCAGTATATAAGCTCACTCTCAGGTTGCCGTCAAACCGGATTTGTCTAATGTTTTGAAATTGTAATATTTTATTTTCTAATCTGTCAAACAGCATCTCGGGGAAGTTTTGAAATCTATTATATTGGTAATCCAAGGTTAAAGTCATCCTTGTGGAACATGTTTGACTTTTAGTTTTTAAAACGTATTAAGCAAAATAATGAAAAGACGTAAAAACCAATCTTAAAGTAAACCTCAGCTGCAAAACCAGTTATTAGCACAACTTTTACTTCCACTAACCGAAATACAAAAACAAAAAAATAGCAATCAATGACTAGCAATTTTTTCAAGAACTGAAGGGAAAGTTAATTTAGCCAAGAGCCGGCAAAGTGTTAAACAAATCCGCACACACACCTCCGATGAAACAAATCCACACTTTCGAAAGTATGTAGAAGAAGAATTTTCTTTCCTTCTTCTTGGATAGACCGTTGTTCGTCGTTTGTCTGTAGGAAGTCAATTCAAAATTGTTACCTCACGCGCGAATGGTTAAAGATAGACTGACGGTTACTAACTTACAGTGACTTTGCTACCAATACCCGCTGGTAGATGTGTGGACAAGTTTTTGGTATCGAGGTATTTTGTGGTCTTAAATTGGAACAAGAGATATACTTATGAGAGCGTGGTGCACCGATCACACTCAGGTGAATGTTCAGGTAGTTGAATGCGATTGCGCGCCTTAATGGCGCAATGGCACAGTTTAAGTTGCTGTCTTTCTATTAGCATATTGAGTATGGAACAGGCATTGGGAGAAGGCAGGTAGGTGGGAGAAAATTCATTATGAATGTAAACAAACTCAGAGGCTCATAGAAAGCTGTGGTGTTCAAGCCGTGCTAATGGATGGTCACGCGTTTATTCATAGCTTAATGTGTATTCTTAGAAAGTGCGGAGTCTTGTGCGTCAGGTCGACACACTACACCGACTGGTTTGTTTCACTTTTGAAAATCATGCTGAGGTTCGTTAAACTTGAACTTGGCAAAGGCGTTGTGTTTTGTAGAATAATTATATTAAAAATCTGTACTCTTCCAGTGCTATAAGGTAATGATGATGAATGGAATACGCAATTCCATTTGGAAGGGGATTCGTGTAACATTATGCGTTGTACATTATTTCTGTGGCTTGCGGCAAACGTGGAGTGTAGAGTTTTGTCTTTCTCACGGTGTGCAATTTGAAACCACTGACAAATTTGCATGATTACGCAGTTATCTGGAGCAGATACAGTATGACGTCAAATATTCTCATTCAAATGGTAGTGTTTGGAATGTCAACGCAATTATTTTGTCTATTTCTATTCCATAGCCTGTCATAATTGACCCCTTCAGGTGTAAGTTTGTTTCGGTGAAAAGTAAACCAAATCAATCAACCAACATTTCATTCTGCACGCAATCTAAAGTTGGCAACGCTTTTTTTAAATTGCCAATCATACATGTTTCTTATGACGAACATCGCCACAAAACTACTGAAAGCAAGAAAACAAACACACTAAACCGACAAAAAAATGTAATTCAATGAAATATACATGTTTCCGGAAAGGAAAAGACCGTTTTTCAAATTTTATACATCATTACACATCTCCCGACACATTTTTCAGTCCGTACCCTCCTTCACCAGAATTTTCAAGTCAAAATACAAAAAATTACCGAAAATATTTGAAAAAATAAAATTACCGGCGGCCATTTGCTCAAATTTCATTTAATTTTGGCAAAAATGTTCACCGGATGCGGAAGCCCTAGCTGACTACAATTTAAAATTCAACATTTCGAGGCCAATATTCACTTCCCCTGTACAAATTATGATTGAAAAAGATGTGCAATAATTTAAACTAAAAACTTCCAGAATTTTTGAGCTATAATTTGCTCTTTTTCGTGTATTTTTCTACAATTTTACATTTTCACGATTTTAAGTAAACCACCATTTGCATACGAATGACAATGGCGTCAGTTGATCAGCAGCATCCACCAGCGCATTTTCATCTGTATGAATTCCTTAACTTTGATCAATAAAACGTGTAGCAATTCTATGACGTCGTGAGATATTATTTTTACGTTTTCTTTCATTTAACTAAAAATAACAACAAAATTTCATTAAATAATTAGTTAAACATACACTAGTAATTGTTTAAAACCATTTTCGACCTTATTTTCTCTAAAATGACGATTTTTGAGAAGTCTCGCGTGTACACGAATTTTAGCCCAAAAAATGCAGTCAACTCGTATACGAACTCAACGGACTTTTTCCGCCGATTTTGTGCAAATTAGTGAAATGTTAGTTTGAATTGTGTTTTTATGTGTAATTTTCGTTATTTTGGAAGGATTTTGATGGGAAAAGTATGAAAATCATGAGAAAATATCGAAAAGAAGACTTTTAAAAGTGAAAAATTAGCTTTTAGAGGGCAAAGAGCGAATTATTTTTACTTTTATTGAATCGGTTAGAATGGGGTGAAATTAGATTTTAAATTATATAATCGGATAGAATGATGAATTTAGCTGATATAACACTTATCGACAGAAAAGGAGAACAACTTTTTTTTATATAAAACATGCTTTTTATTAACGAATAACTTTGAATGATGTGCTCTGTTACTCGCTTCCAACATTTTATGGTATACATTCTGAAATGAAAACATTTTTAAAAGGATGTCTTGTTTGAATAAATATCGGTGTTAACTTACTATCAGATTTAGTCCATCCAATGTACACGTTATTCTTAATATTCTCTGCTTCCAACCAAACTCTTAAAGGTTCGAAGTACTCAGCTATTGCTTTACCACTCATTATGCGCTCTCCACTGAAAGCTTCCATTGCATCAGGCCATGGCTTTGAGGCACCCATAGATAGCATAGTTCTGACAAAAGCAAAATATCATAGTGATAGAAGGTTTATGAAGTTTAGCCAACTTACTCAAAGGCCTTTCCAGCCTCAGCACTTCCGTAGAAATCACAATTGTCCAGTGGAAGCTCGGGATTTGTTGGATCATATTGTCCGGCCTTTAAACAGGCTGCTTTGTAGAATTGGAATTGAATGATGAACGAAACCAAATACCTAGACGTTTAAAATGCACTCTGTAAGGTCGAACATAACTTTGAAGATTGAAGCCTCACCTCAAATACTCAACATCAGCTGAAATGTGGTACTTAGCAGGTGCATCAAAGTCCTTTTCGCTCCTCACAACTGGTGGTTCAATACCAGAGTAGTCCTCCCTCAACTTCCAAAATGCGCAATTCCAATTCTCAGGCTCGACTTCGCCACGGAACAAAGACCAACGATATTTGTCCATGGTTAAGGCAAACGGCAGGAAGACAATCTTATCCAAAGCTGTTAAGAATAACTTGTTGATTCTAGCCTCTTCGTCCATTACATAGTTCTCAAGTAGACCGATCTTCTCCAAATGCTTTGGAGTAGATACTGATAAAGCCAAGACATCCCCAACTGCTTCATGGAACCCGGGGTTAGCACCAGTACGATATACATGGGGGAGATGCTGATATTGCAAAAAGTACTGAATATGTCCTTGTTCATGATGAACAACAAAAAGCTGTTCCTGTGTGACACGAGTACATTGCTTAATACGCACGTCATCGACAAGGAAGAAATCCCATGCACTTGCGTGGCAAATTAAATCACGACCGTCATTAGGCTTTTCAATGATGCTCTTGTCCCAGAAGTCCCTAAAAACATTAGAATTCTTCGATCTTAATCGATTGGCAACCAGATATAACTTACGGTGTTAATTTTTTCAAATTTAACGAAACGAAGAACTCATCTGCCATCTCGAACATTTTCTTTACAGTGTATCCCTGACGAACCATCTCATCCGTGACATCGATCAATGGCTTATCGGGGAAGGGCGAAATGATACTCGCTATTTCGGACCAAGTTTGAGCCCACATATTGCCTAGTAAGTGCATTGGAATAGGTCCCTTTTCAGAGACAATTTTATCGCCATAAACTTGCCTCAAGCGCCAGCGGACATACCCATGAATTTGCTCATAGAGTGGACGGATCTCAGAATAGATATCTTCCAATTGCTGTTCAATAGTTTCGTCCTCATACTCATCCAACCAGACCTCAGCACCGGATGTAAAATCTATCACAAATTTTAATCACTTCCTATTCCTGAGTGTTCCTTGCAATACTTACTGTTCAACTTGGCTGCTTGTAAATTCAGCTCCACATACCGGTCAAAGCTATCCCTCACTGGTGTGCCAGCTTTGTCATACCACATTCTCCAGTAATACTTCAGCTCTTCTGGATTTCGACTAGTCGTTAAAATCTCTGTCAACTCTGGTTCCAATTGCATATCACAGTTCATTCTGTCGATAAAGCTGCAAACTCTTACTTTGGCATAGTTTGAATCCATCCTCGAAAGTGTTGTTAAAAGTTCATCGTAATCCTCTTCTGGCAACGCAGCATAGCCTAGCTTGGCCAATTTTTTAAACTGTCTATACAAATCGGGATCTTCGAAATTTTGCCAATCAAACTGCTGCAGGTCCACAGAGACTTGTTTCAAAAATCTTGCCATGTCCGCGGACGCATCATTGCTAAGTTTTTCATTTGCATCGGTGATATTTGAGGCATAAGCCCAGGCTGCCTCAGTGTCAATATTAACTTGATAGTTGAGTTCGGCGTTAAGATTTTCCAAATATAAAGCTGCATCCTCTTCGGAACGAATCAATCTAACATTTCGTCCATGGCAGAGCTATAAAAAGGAGTAAGCACTTAAAAAAACAAAACTTCTATGTAATCCACAAGGACTTACTGCCACAACACCTACAAGTAGAAGCAATACTTTCATTGCAACTTTACTGCAAAGAATGAAGAGAAACTTAGTTAAGAAGTCCAAATGTGAAGAAGGCCAGTTTTGAAATGGCTAGTATTACGTTCGAAAAATATATTGAAAGATGTTATCTTGAAAATTTACGCCGGGAAATCTTATCGAAGATTGTGAGTAGGGTAGTTAAAGATTATTTTATAGACTTATCGACTGCCTTAACTTTTAATATAATATAGTCGGATAACACGAGCCTTAAATAAACTTCTTGATTAACCCGTGCGCCTTGATTTATTGATTTGATTTATCTTATCGGGGCTATAAAAGGAAACAATGCAGTCATGAAACAATAAAAAAAAAATAAGCGAGTATAATAATGTAATGATTGTTGTTAACCGGTAATAATATAATATTTATGGAGCTGCCTAAGCTACCTACAAACCTATTGAACAGTCACCACAAATGAGTACAGATTCAACGTCATTTCTAAAACCTTTGACAAAAAATTCGACATCTTAGTTTTTAAGAAAATCTGCATTTTATTGATGGAGAAATTTTGAAATGAATTTTATGATTCTAACATTACGTTATGGCTCAATCTTGTTGCATGAAGCCTTAGGGTATACATTCTGAAATGAAAATTCCATTAAAGTCTCATCCCCATTCAGAGGGTTCATTTCCACACTTACTATCTGATTTAGTCCATCCGACGTATACATTATTCTTGAGATTCTCTGCCTCCAACCAAACTCTCAAAGGTTCGAAGTATTCGGCTATGGCCTTACCGCTCATTTTGCGCTCTCCGTTGAAAGCTTCCATTGCATCGGGCCATGGCTTCGAGGCGCCCATTGATAGCATAGCTCTGCAAAAAAAAGCATAGCATTGAAAAAAAGAGGGTTTTAGAAATTTAGCCAACTTACTCAAAGGCCTTTCCAGCCTCAGCACTTCCATAGAAATCACAATTATCCAACGGCAACTCGGGATTTGATGGATCATACTGTCCAGCTTTCTCACATGCAGATTTGTAGAATTGGAATTGAATGATAAAGGAAACCAGGTATCTGCAAAACATTAAGTCAACTTCAAGTCCTGATTATATTTCTCCGTTTCGAAGATTTACCTTAGATACTCAACGTCAGCTGACACATGGTACTTAGAAGGTGCATCAAAATCCTTTTCGCTTCTAACCACTGGAGGCTCAATACCTGAGTAGTCTTCCCTCAACTTCCAGAATGCGCAATTCCAATTCTCAGGCTTGACTTGGCCACGGAATAGCGACCAACGGTATTTATCCATAGTGAAGGCAAATGGCAAAAAGACAATTTTGTCCAGGGCGGTTAAGAATAACTTGTTGATTCTAGCCTCTTCGTCTAATTTATAATCCTTGAGCAGACCGATTTTTTCCAAATGCCTTGGAGTAGACACCGATAAAGCCAAAACATCGCCAACAGCTTCATGGAAGCCGGGATTGGCACCATTACGATACACATGAGGAAGGTGCTGGTATTGCAAAAAGTACTGAATATGCCCCTGTTCATGGTGAACAACAAAAAGCTGTTCTTGAGTAACTCGGGTGCATTGCTTGATGCGAACGTCATCGATTAAGTAGAAATCCCATGCACTTGCGTGGCAAATTAAATCACGACCATCATTGGGCTTTTCAATGATGCTCTTGTCCCAGAATTGCCTTTAAATAATAAATTCACTACGTTGTGACCAAATGGAAGCTGTGAAAGTAACTTACTGTGGTAATTTCTTCAAGTTAAGTGAGGTGAAGAACTCATCTCCCATTTCAAACATTTTCTTTGCAGTGTAACCCTGACGAACCATTTCGTCGGTAACATCGATTATTGGCTTGTCGGGGAATGGCGAAATGATACTCGCTATTTCAGACCAAGTTTGACCCCACATATTACCAAGCAAATGCATTGGAATGGGTCCCTTTTCAGAGACAATTTTATCGCCATAAACTTGCCTCAAGCGCCAACGGACATATGCATGAATTTGCTCGTAGAGTGGACGGACCTCAGAATAGATATCTTCCAATTGCTGTTCAATAGTTTCGTCCTCATACTCATCCAACCAGACCTCAGCGCCGGATGTGAAATCTGTCACAAATTTTTTAATCACTTCCTATTCTTGAGTGTTCCTTGCAATACTTACTGTTCAACTTGGCTGCTTGTAAGTTAAGCTCCACATACCGCTCAAAGCTTCCCCTAACCGCGGTTCCGGCCTTTTCATACCACATTTTCCAGTAGTACTTCAATTCCTCTGGGTCTCGACTGGTTGTGAGGATCTCTGTCAGTTCTGGCTCCAATTGCATATCGCATTTCGTTTTGTCGACGTAGTCGCATACCCTTACTTTGGCATAATTTGATTCCATCTTCGACAGTATGAACAAAAGTTCCTCATAGTCCTTTTCTGGCAACGCAGCATAGCCTAGTTTGGCTAACTTCTTAAACTGCCTATATAAGTTGGCATCGCGGAAATTCTTCCAGTCAAACTGTTGCAAGTGCAAGGAGACTTGTTTCATAAATCTAGCCGTATCAGCGGATGCATCGTTACGAAGCTTTTCATTTTCATCTGTGATATTTGAAGCATAAGCCCACGATGCCTCAGTATCAATATTGATTCTCTGATTAAGTTCAGCGTTAAGATTTTCTAAATATTTAGCTGCATCTTCTTCGGAACGAATCGATCTAACTTTTCTTCCATTGCAGAGCTGAAAAGAAAAAGTCAACTCTCTTAGAAGTCCTTTAAAGATTTGAGAAAAACTTACCGCCACAGCTGCTACAAGCAGAAGGAGCAGCTTCATTTCGTCTTAAGTACAAATAAGTCTGAAAACTGAAGAGTTAATTAATTTAAATGTCAAGTCTTGAAGTATTACGCATGAGCATTGTGACAGGCATAGTTAGACTTATTCAACAGTGAGATCTTTATGCAAATAACTCCCATTTTTCTTTAAAAAAAAGTTGAAGTCCAAGCCATAGATAGAAGAATAATCAACGAAGTATATCTTCTGTTGGATAGCTTCTTTTTCTTATAAAAGCCAAAGCATTTACAATATCGATAAGAACTATCGGTTGTTAGCCTGATAATCATCGCGATAGATTATCTCTTTCCGCTTCAGGTTTTACACTTTTGTGTACAAAGATAGGTTGATACTTTTAAGTGATCATATCTCAAGCCGAAGTCCGCTTTTATCGTTTTTTATTACACCTCCATAAATATGTTTTCTATTGTATTTGTGTTGGGAAACAATCAACCTCCGCTGTGACGACGTGGGTAGAAATTTAAGTGGTGATTGTCATTGTAAATACTTTGATTGCTTATCCTCTTGAGTTACATAAACAGTGGAGATTTTATTTTCATTGAAAAGATATGCATTTGGCCTAAATTGTGAGGGGTCAGTGGACTGGGACCATAAACATTTTCAGAATTGAACAACCTGATCTATCAGCGTCAGATTAAAGTTGATCAAATGGGTCTGATATTCAAAGTTGTATATACATAGATTGTTGTCTAATGGAAGTTTCCTTAACGGACCGATTTTGAAATAATGTTGGGCCATTGAAGTGTCCAGTGAAGTTGTTAGCACCGAGAAGTGGAAACTTATACTCCAGTTACAAACGAGTTTAAATTAGACAAAGATGTCTCACAAATTTCTTCTGAACCGTAGACCATTTTAACAGAAAAGAAACACTGCAAAGCTACTAGGTAGCAAGAGGAACTCTCCGGAGGAAATCAAATCAATTTGGAACACCGACGTCATTTGACGGTACATTTTTATAATGAATTTACCTAAGTTATTGTATAACACGCTTGAAGTCTGGCCTATTATTTTAATATGTGCACAGTCAGTTTACTTTATTTAAACAAGTGAACAATTACTTTAAATTCAACGTGCATTAGAAGCTAACTGAATAAACTCAGAGCACAGGAAGCATTTAAATATCAACTTCTGATCAGTAAACAGAACAGTACACATGTACTTCGATTGTTCATAAAACTACCATCAAATTAATTTAATAACCACAAATAACTTCAATTACTTTTGCACCACAAACTTGTGTCATGTGATTTTGAAAAATTAGTTTTATTTCCATCCACGTCTCGGTCAATCACACAAAGGTTACAAAATCGTTTTCGTTTCATGAATTTTTCGCACTTCAACCAGAAATTCTTTTCTTTTTTTTTTCGGCACAAAACACAAAAAGTATCTCTGTTCTCAATGACAGAATCGCGCACAATGATATCTGTTCTGTTGGTTAAATCACTGCAATTTTAGCATTTTTTTTTTGTTTGCTTACCACCAGGTGCACACTAGAGATGAGTCAACTTCCTAGTCGAGCAGAGTGTCCAAAACTAACCACGATGGCCCTGCTCCCAGTCGCTTTTATTGCTGCTCGTTGTGCGACAAATTTGTGTTTCCCCTGCTTCTTGATTCTTGAATTCTTGTGGTGGTCTGGGCACTTTTCTTCCGACGCTTTGGGTTTTGTTGTGATTCTGGCTGTACTTGGATGGTGGCTTGGGATCTTTTTTTTTTCGAAAAGATACTTATCCGTTGCTATATACGAGTATATGTAGATATTATATACTAATTATCTGACACTTTATTGATAGTAAATAAAAAAAATAAAAAATCAATCGTAAGTAAATAGAGGATGATGGGAACTATAACTACAAGCAGTCGATGCCGTCTTGGTGTGCAGTGTCTGTACGACAAATGTTTACCCATGCGAGCAGGGATCAGATCCGCGAACGTTGGACATAATGATTGCATTAAATTGCAACAACCCATTGAAGCTCTAGAGTTTGGATTCTAGGTTTCAGATAGACGGCAGCCGGGGTAAGATGTACACACAAGGTGTGCTGTTCGATTTGCAAAAGTATGGCAGTTACGTGCGAATTTTACTTTAGTGCAGTTTACAGGAAAACCTTGACTCAGAGGAACTTCTCCATTCTACAGAATAAGGCTGCATACAAGTACAAATAAACAAATGCGGTCATTTGAGTAAAAATTAAACATAATTTGATCTTAAGCTGAGCTTAAACCAAGACGTTGAACTTGAAATTGAAGAAATGGGTTGATTATGTATTCCATGTAGGCTATCCGTGTGCGGCTTTGTATTTTAAATTATTTTTGTGGAGACGGAGACCCACTGAGCATTTAAAATGCACACTTGGACGCCAGCATGGGGTGGACTGAAAGCATATTTCAAAGATTAGTATCCAGCTTTAATGAATGTCATATTTTACATATTTTTTTCATGGAAAAAGCAAAGTTATCAAATTGACTAGGAATTGGGATCTATTCAATGGGAATACAATGTAGGCGTCTACCGTTGGAAATGGGATAAGAAAAAGAGGGTAAATAAAATTATAAATTTTGAATTAAAACGGTTTTCAAAGACTATTATGGGATAGTAATGTTGAGACTTAGCTGGGGGTCAATTCTTTTGTATGTCCCTCTTCCAGATCACGAGTGGCTGTGACCACTTTAAGAAGTTAATCACATTAAATTCCATGTTCCCAGTATCCATTTATAGTTTTTTTTTAGGGAGAAACTCAATGAGAATAGGCACCCATGTACATTTTGTAACCAGATATGCATTTTCTCGCATATTGGAATTTTACAAACATCTAAACAATTAATTTATGTTGAGTATAGCTTTCGTTGGCATCTTCAAGTTAAAAAATTAATGAAAAGCCCATTTCTTCTTCTTTAATTTTTTGTAATTATACATTTTTGATGGAAATATTGTTGTAAATATTTGTTCTTATATGTTTAATAAATATATGTATATATAAAAATTCAATTACCGTCATTTTTCATAGTAAAAATATAGTTTTAACGTAACTTATCTACTTTTTATGTTGGCCATGCCATTTCAAAATTTCTAAACAGCTTTCAAAACCGTATATGACACTCATGTAAGACGGAAAGGGAAAGTTTTTCCAACCTTGACCTTCCGCACTTGTTATTCGGTTGTCTCTTTAATTTTGATGTAGTAGTGTTGCCACACAAAAAAAAATTAGAAAAGTTGTTAGAACACTGATCAGAGGATAAATATGATTCGACTTTTTTGTCTTTCTGATTTTGATGGTAAAAACAAATTTGTTTAACTTTAAAAGTCGCACACTAATTGCAGTGCAAACCGTATAGAATAACGGTTAGGTAGAATAGTAATTCCCAAGTGGAAATTGCGATCCAATGAGTTCATTGAACCGCCATTAGACAGCCATTGTTGTCGAGTGCTGCCACCGACAATTCTTTAAACTTGCCAAAACACTTACTACACGCTAAAAAGTATTCAATTGTTCGTCTTTTCGCTTTTGATAGCATAAACAAATTTGTTTAACTTTAAAAGTAGCACATTAAATTCAGTGCTAACCAACTACAATGACGGCATAGTGGAATAATAATTCCCAGTCGCAAATATCTGACTAAATGGGCGATCAATTAACTCGAAAAGAAACAATCGAAAAGTATAAAGAAAAGCTGAACTTCAGAAACTAAAGACAAGTGAGTCTATGATGTCCCGCCAGTCATAAATGAAAAAAATCGCAAAAAAAAAGTGGCCTGACGGCTGTTTAACTCGCTGTTCAAACGCCATGAAGATGGTAAACCTTCCTGCATATGATCGAATGACTTAAGACTGTCTTTGCTATCAGTTAGGTAATTGAGTTATGCATGTATTCCCAGTATCAAGGTGTGATCTATTTTGATAAAAACCCACTTCATACAAAGATTCTTCCCAATCCTAGTCAATAAACTGGCTCCATTAATCATTTCAGAACTTTGAATGTTCATAAACATTTCATAGTTTCATCTATTCCAGTTTTCTTTATCATATTTATGTTTTCCTACAAAAAAACATTAAAATAAACCAAAACCCCGAACAGAAATGCACTCAATTGAAACTTTCTGTCGTATTATACAAAATAAGTGAAAAAATGCCGTCAGTTGATTTAGTATTTTACTGCACTTTTTGGTTGTGCATAAGGGCATTTTCAAAATATTAGTTTTTTGATGGAAATATTGTTGTAAATTCATTCCAACACTTATTCTTATGTGTTAAATGTATAAATAAATGTAATTACAGTCATTTTTCATCGTAATTCATTTTTTGATCCTTCTAACGTTATACAAAGTTTTGGTTTTAAGTGAATTTCCGTTTATGTTAACCATGCCATCCACAAATTTCTGAAGAGCTTTTCAAACTGCATACGCAAGTTTACACAAGATGGAAAGGGAAAGTAGATCAACGACCTCTACCATATTGTGGAAAAATGTTTTCCCAACCTTGACCTTGCGCACTTGTTGTTTTGTTG
The DNA here is from genome assembly GCA_951813785.1 of Criorhina ranunculi. Taxonomy (NCBI): domain Eukaryota; kingdom Metazoa; phylum Arthropoda; class Insecta; order Diptera; family Syrphidae; genus Criorhina; species Criorhina ranunculi. The sequence goes on along the minus strand of OX638384.1, from coordinate 61,953,050 downwards.
CAGTTGGCCTACTCATACACATTCAAAGCTAAGTAGCCGGCTACCTACCTAAGTAGCCGGCTCACTATCAGTGCATCTTTGAAAGTGAGTGGTTTAAAAAGTGAAAAGTGAAAAAAAGTGGAAAACTGAAAAGTGCTCGGCTTAAAAAAGCGTCCAAATTTATTAATTCGTTTGTTTTTGTGTTTCCCTTAGTGATCTGTAATCTTTGTTCTTGTTTTTCCACCTGTTTTTCCCTTGAAAATATGCTTCAAAAATGTGTATAGTGTAATTAAATTTCTAGGATTCAATGGATCATGTCAGCCATTTTCTTCAAATGTGTGATTTCTTAAATCCAAGCTAATCGTCCATGGCAGCCATTTTGTCCATTTCTATTTTTCTTGTGCAAGTGTTAAGTAAATTCAAATTTAAACTTCTAAAATCCGGGCTTATCGGCGGTATAAGCCTTTTCTTTCTTTTTTTGTGATGTTGATTTATGTGTAAAGTTAATTTAAAGTTTCATTTCTAAGATCCAAGCTAGTGGATCATGTCGGCCATCTTGTCCTTTTTTGTGCTACTGGTGTAGTTTTAATGTCTTCCACTTCCGGGCTGTAATCGCGTTCGCGAGTGCTTTGTTTTCAAGTGTAAATTATAAATGGACGACGGTGGTCAACGATTTGTGAAGGTAAGTGAATCTTCGGAATTTCACATCTCAAATAGAAAAGATCTAAACATAAATTTCTTTAAAATATTCGTCTTTATTTCGAGCGCAATAGAAAATTTAGAAAATTTACGAAATACTAGTTTAGTCTTTCAGTCGGCATATTCAGATAATCTCATTTCTATTTGCATTCTAAAATTGAAAAACCAAAATCAAAATTTGTATTCTTTTCAAAATAACTCATTGCACTCACTATTGGTGACTTCCCATCCGATTGGAATATTGAATTTTTCAATTTCTCTCTTCAACCACACCCGCAACGGAGCAAAGTAGTCCAATAGTGCTGCTGAATCCATTTCACGTTCTCCTGTAAAGGCTTGCAGAGCATCTCTCCAATGTTTAGATCGACCCAATTGAAGCATTTGCCTAAAACAGATACCAACGATTACTTTGGGTCGTTCTGGTTCCACTTACTTACTTAAAAGCATTTCCAGCTTCGGCACTTCCATGTATATCGCATTGATCCAGTGTTAAGTTCGGGTCTCCTTCAACAAATTCGCCTGCTTTCTTGCACATGGCCTTGTGGAATTGGAATTGGAAGATGTGAGCCGCGAAATATCTGTAGTAAGACGTTAACTAGTCGCATTACAAGACTCATAAGTCAATGCTTACCTCAAATACTCTACATCTGCACTGATGTGATACTTAGCTGGCGGATCAAAGTCATTTTCCGACCTCTCAACGGCGGGTTCGATTCCTCCATACTCAGATCGCATTCGCCAGAATGCACAATTCCACTCGTCTTCGCTGATCTCACCGCGAAAGACTGCATAGCGATACTTGTCCATTGTGTAGGCAAACGGAAGGAAAACCACTTTTTTCATAGCCTGAGGTTATGAACGTGAATTAGAAATTAAATAGGCTATGTCCACTTAGACTTACATTCTTGAATAGCTCATTGATTCGACTCTTCTCATCCAACTCTCTGCTCTTGATTAGGCCGATTTTAGCCAAATGCTTCGGTGTTGAGACAGACAAAGCAATCACATCACCGACGGCTTCGTGGAAACCTGGGTTTGGTGCTTGTCTGAACGGCACTGGTTGATCCTGGTACTGTAGATAGTATTGAATGTGTCCCAGCTCATGATGGGCGATGTAGAGATACCCGGTGGTAACCTCTGTGCATTGCTTAATGCGCACATCATCCTTTTCGAAGAGATCCCAAGCGCTAGCATGACAAACTACTTCACGATCTGTTGGTTTTTCAAATAAGCTCTCCTTCCAGAAGATTCTAAGAGAAAGGAAAGAGGTTTTAAGTAGAAAGGTGTCGTTGTCCCCAGCCCGGAAGTGGATTTGGATTCAAATGCTGATGAAATCGACCGAAGCTGTTACTTCAGTCCTTCATCAACAAATTAATCTTCACACTCGTACTGTGTTACTGCATACAGAGTACGAAATTAAATAATAAAACGACCAGAGGAAGCGACACAAATTCCGGTTTTCAGTTGTTCCTTGTATAAAGTCATTGAAACCATTCAATGACTGTGGTGTATCGCAAATTAATTCGCAGGTTATCGATAGGTCAAGTTAAAATCGCGAAATCTGTAGCCATATCCACTCCCTTACACCCAGAACTCACGGTGGCAATTTTATCATATTCAGTGAGGTGAAGAACTCATCTCCCAATTTAAAGATCTTCAATGGCGTCAGCCCATTCTTGACCATCTCGTTTGTTACATCCACATACGGCTTCTCAGGGTATGGCGTGAACAGGTCAACCACTTCTTCCCAACTTTGTCCCCACATGTTGCCCAACAGGTGCATTGGAATGTTTCCTTCGGCTTGCACGACATCGTCGCCATAGTGTTCTCTGAGTTTATAGCGAACATAAGCATGTAGTTCCTTGTAGAAGGGCAAGAGTTGTTGAAAAGTTCTGTTTAGATTCTCCTCGAAGTGTGGGTCCTCATAGGTATCAATCCAATCCTCCGCATACGACTGGAAATCTAAGAAAATCATTGAACGTCGTTCTGCACTTGTCATTGCACATGACTTACCATTCAATTTTGCGGCCTTTTTGCTCAGTTCCACATATTTCTTAAAATTCTCTCGCATTGGAGTTCCCGCTTTGTCATAGAAAGCCTTCCAGTAGTACTTCAGCTCCTCTGGGTCTCTACTGTGCGATAAACGCCCTTGAATATGTGGCTCCAGGGTCAATGTACAATTCTGTGAATCCTTGTACGGACAAACCTTCAGCGTCGCATAATTCTTTTGCATAGCCGTGATGGCATTTAACAGCTCTTTATGGTCATCCTTTGGCAACCGATCAAATCCAAGTCTTGTTAGGATCTTCACTTGTCTGCGAATATTTTCATCTTCTATGGTCTGGTAACCTCGCTCGATAATCTCGTCAGCTAAACCTCTATTGAACTCTGCATTTTCGGCGGCAATTTCGTTCTTTCGTCGAAGGTTCTCATCGGTAATATTAGTGTTGGCTATCCAATTGGCCAAAGTTTCTCTATGCATATGCTCCCTTATTAGCTCGTACTTCTGCTGCAGAAATATCGTTGCTTCCATATCTTTCATAGCACACGATCCCGCCCATGCCCGGGAGAATGTACCCAAGCTGAAGGCAACTACGAGAAGGATTATCTGAAGATTCGTCATTTTACAACCGCACTCCAGCAAACACTGAGACGAAAAATTGCAAAAATGATTAAAGATGTTCTTCGTGATCTTGTCTATACAAGGTTATCGTGATGTCAATGGCTTACCCAGCAAATTGATAACTAGTTTTGTTATAATCAGTCTTGTCTCTCTGTTAATATTTTTTTGGTTTATTTTTTAAACAATTAATTTTGAAAAAAAGAATAAGAATCGAATTCGTAAACAAATCAAGCGGTTGAAAGAAGGAAAAGCTATTGAACTAAACCGGTTAGGCAGTTTGAAAAGAGATTTTGAAATGGAGTGTTCTATGAGGTAGGGAAATTTTATTGAGAATTAAAAGAATATTTTTCTCCGAAGGGAGATGTGTGTACATTTGCTAAAGAAAAACACGAGGAAAGTGTTTAAAATTATTTCCATTGAAAATTTCTTATAAATATGGTTTTACAGTTTGAAATGCGATGTCTTTTCGTTTTATTGTCAAAGAGAACATTTAATCCAATTTTACCTCCGTTTCTTCGCCTGGAAAATGTACTCCTGCCTTAATATTTGACAGAAAGCGTCCCCAAAAAAAGAGTGTTCAAAGAAAAGGGAACACATTTTTTAAAATCGTAAAAACCGCACAACATTCAAAATTGTGTCTCCACCATTATCGATTCTGCACTACCTTATCAATGTTCATCGCACACTTCTAAATGAATCCGCAAGCAGCACAATCGGATTTTTTTTTGACATTCACCGAAACGAAATGTCACTTTTGAAGAGATTTTCGTCAGAACAAGTTTCAAGTTTCGCTCTTCAGTTTTGTTGTCACTTTAACCGCGTCAAGTGTAATTGCGGTCGTTCGTATCACGTGATATTTTTACAATTTTTCTTGTTTTTACCCACAATTGGAGTTATTTTCCTTCCAATTGTGCCGTAAACAGTTCGCGTGTACAGTTAATATTGTGTAAATTAATTATTGTACTCGATGTGTGCCAAAAATACGTCGAAAAAATCACGGTTAAAGTGCTGATGCTGATGCCCTACAAGTGCATCCACATCGTTGTCATAACCGTAATCGGCTTCGGTTTAAAAAAGTTGGCATAAAAAAATAAATAAAGAGGAGCATGTGAGAAGAAGCAGCATCGAAAGGAATTTCTTCAAAAATTCTTTTGAAGAAGAAACGGGTGCCGAAGTTGTTTTTTTTTTTTTCTTTTTTCTTGTATCCTTTTACAGTGCTGTTGTGTTGTTATGTTGTGCTGTTCTTCTTCTTCTAGTTGTTATTGTTGTTGTTTTTGTTGATCGTAAAGTAAATGTGTGTGTGTAGAACTCCTAGTGTTTCGTAGTGCAAAAGAAATTATCTGTGTCACAACCTTGTTTCGTGTTCGTCGTTCAAAGTGCGCGTCTTCTCGTTTCGGGGTAACAAAAAAAAAAAAAAAAAATAGCCCACTTTGCCGCGATGAATAACCACTCGACACCTCCGCAGCAACGCCACGCTCACGCGACGGGTCATCATTCCGCATTGCATCCACCGTTCATCAGCAATTCGCTGGCAATTCGGCAGGAGATCCAACGCTTCGAGAGCGTCCATCCGTCGATATACGCGATTTATGATCTAATTGATTTGCTGCCCGACGCACAGATTGCCCAACAGATCCGGGATCATGTTGTTTGCATTGAAGGTGAGTTTTGTTCTTAAGCGTAGTCAGTTGTTGTTCTGTACGAATAAAGAAGCGATGTAGAACGGAAAGATAGAGAGAGAGAGAGAAAGAGAAATCGAAAGAAGAAACCGGCTTTGAGATGAACTTGGATTTGTTTACATTGAATTTGGAGGGAGATTGTGTTGGGAGAAGTTTTCGGGTTTTTAGGGTTTGTTTCTCCTCAAATTTGTGAAAATGCTTTTGAATCTCACGATCACTTTGTAGGATGTTACGTTGATGTGGCTGCCAACTAAAGCTAGCAATGATAGCTCCAAAAAGTGATGGAAAATCTTACGTCTTTAGCCTTATTTTGTGGCTTTGTCCTCGTGATTTAACCTCTGGAATTGAAAATCTTAGGTAAAGGTAGGCACACTATGCCAAAACCTCAGCTGCCGACCATCAGAACCAACTGAAGCGTGCAGCTCATGCAGAAATCGTTTGAAAAATGGTCTTGAGCGTGTTTGCTTTTGAGACTGTGTCCTCATTTAGACTTTTCCTTATGAAATTTGTAAAGTTGTGCCATGCTTTTGCTGTTCGATGGAACTCTTGTATGTTACGTGCGCCTAAATAGCTAAAATTTGATCGAAATCAGTGTTCTTTGACAATCCCGGTCGATTTACAGCTCTGGTTGAGCTTATTTTACCTTTTTCCTGTCGTTCACAAGCCTCAAAACCAAAAGGTTGCTCTCTGACGTCCATTTGCACTTCTTCTGCCGTCACTCTGCAGAAGATTCGATGCCTGTTCAGCTGAAGTGATGGATTCCGCTAAGGACACACAGCTAGAGCGTCTTAAACGATGAATTCTAGTCCTTGTCGTCTTCTTAGTTCTCCGTCGGTGCAAAACGTGACCAAAAATTACACGTTGAACTTTCCATTCGTAGCCACCACCGGTTCAAAAGTTCACTCGTCCCGTTATCGATCAAGAACAGCTGAAATACTCGATGTTATCGATCGTTCACACTAAAGAACTCAAGAACAGCTGAAATATTTTGAAGAAATCGGTCGTTCCCCACTCAAGAATTTCAGCTGTTCTTGATAGGGAAACTTGAACTAATCCAGGGTAACACGTACATATCTTACCTGAGAACGTCCTGTTGCTTCTGTCAGAAGGATTGAATCGATGGAATTTAAAGACTGTCTTCACTTCCTCCGACAACTGTGAGTAAACTATCAATACACTGCCCTACGTGACGCCTCTTTTAAACAACAGAATACGCGATACGTCCCACATTTTGTCCCCCCCATTCCTGCTGGGATGCATTCGGTTATCTGTCGCCAATCTCTCTCACGAAGCCTTTCCATCTCCCACTGCGTTGGATAGAATTAGATTAGATTGGGAATATGGGTCGTTTCCTGAGGGGATAGCTCTCTGTAGTAATTGCGCGCACATGCATATGTACGTTCCGTACACTTCATAGCGCGCACAAAAATCAATCACAGCCCAGTGACAGCACGCTATAATAAGAATGAGAGAGAGAGAGAGAGTGAAGGCACAGATTGGCATCTCCCGATCCAGAGTCGACAAAAAATAGGGAAAAATTCAATTTGAATGGATTAAAACGTCTCGGCGGGGTGAATGGAAAAACCTGTGAAATGTTTATATTCACCGGTGATGGGTAGGGAAGCTAGACTGTGCACTGTGTATTGTGCACATTACCACGTTTGCAATGCACATTTTGAATGCAAAATGCATTCAGGCTAGCGTCAGCGAATGGACAAGTGGGAATAAAAATTCAAAGTTTTCTCCTTGCTGCTGGTTGGCTTCCTCATTTATTCGATTCATTCGTCCAAGCGCCGTGCCGCCGGTAACTTTCAATTTCAATTCGATTAGCATTCGAGTTCTAGCAGCACAACAAAAACAAATACGATGACGATGACGAGGACTGGTGATGATGACAGTAGCAGTTGGCAGTTGGTAGTGTTTGTCGGTGCCACTGTCTATGTTGCTGTGCAGGACTAGGACTTTCGCGCAATTGGCCATTTGTTTCCTCTTCCCCTCTCCCCATCGTTGTGATCATATGCACCCCATTTCCGTTTGCATTGCAGTGACAATTGCATGCGATGCGGAGGAGTATTTCACTTCCTGTGTTGACAGTTGAGAGTTGTTCCTCTCCACCCACTACTATCTCTGTTTTCGGTTATAGTGACGTCGGCAGTGGAAGATGATTTGCGCGTAAATTGTTTAGAATGCAATTCGTTTGGTTGTTTTCATCGAGTGAGTTGTGAGTGTATGTGTGGGGGAGGGTTGAGGTTGTAATTCACCAGGGAAAATTTGTGCGTGTGTAAAACGACCAAAAAGGGGGCGACACAACCGAACATATCCCCCTTCAAAGTCATTTACAGAGATATGGCAGGCGATTATTCAATGGCACAAGACGAAGGAATGACAGCTCAGACATATAGTCTCAAGGGGGCTACGAATTTCACAAGATTTAAGAGGTTTCTTACAGTTACCAGTACAACAAAGAGTTCTGCTACACTTAAGGGTTGCAATCGATTCGTTGAAATTTATTGATAAGTTCGGTCCAGTGTTTCAGTGTGTAGCGTTGGGGGATGTGAACAATTGACACTTGAGTAGTTTTCAAAGGGGGATGTCATTGTGTTTTGGTGTTTTCTCTTGTCTTTTGCAAGTAAGATGTGCCATTGACAGAAATCAACTCAAGCAACATTCTGTCAAGTCAAATTGTCACCGGAAGGGTTGAAGAGGGGATACAGACGTCACATATGTTTAAAGTCTGACTGACAGTTTTCACTTTCTTCCTTTCGTTCAACATTGAGTCATCTGTCTCGTCCATGGTTTGCCTGCCAAAAAATTCAAAATGAATCACTGTCCTGCCACCCCACCTTAAGCATGACATCATAACAATCGATCCCTGCCTACGCCTGCCACCCACTTAATATCAAGTGTTAATGGGGTGCATTATGACAGGCGTTCATAAAAATAGCAAACCAAACGGACCATCATCTTCATCCGCCCGTTAAATGTATAATGAAACAACAAAAGCAGAACAAAGTGAGTAATTAAAATGTACATCCTCTAATAAGTACGAGTACTTGCCAACAGCACTCCTTCTGGCGGTCGTTTTTCGTTTTTCCTTCGCCAAACTTAACCCCAAAAAAAAAATTGACTCCCTTCTTGTTAATGCGACCGGGTAACAAGGATTTTTTTTGTGCCTTTAATCGGATGGAATGTGAATTGTTTTAAAAGTTTTCCGCGTGAGTGATGTGAGGGAGATGCAAATGAAAAGGGGATTGACATTGTGTCACAATGACATCATTTGATTGGCAAACTGTTTGACATCTGTCGCCTTAATAAAAACTTCTTCATAACTGTAAATCAATTTCAATCATTTTTGCTAATTGTTGGCAATAAATCTTAAATAAACAGTTTTACTCTCATTATCATATCAAGTGTCAATTGATTGTCATAAATGTCAATTGTAGCTTACAAGTGTCATTAATTGATTTACACCTCAGTGCATACATGGAAACTTTGGTTTGACAGTGAGTTGTCAACTGTCAGGATGGCCGAGCGGTCTAAGGCGCCAGACTCAAGAGAAAATCTTATCCACTCCGCAGAGTGGGTTACTGAGCGTTCTGGTCCTCTCTGAGGGCGTGGGTTCGAATCCCACTTCTGACAAGAATTTTTTTTTTCTTTTCGTTTCGAGTGGAAACGTCCATTGTTTGGAATTTGATACTGTTCCGTAAACAACTTGTTTTTTGTTCGTTTACATCCCGTAGGGGGTTTCTTCTCTGACAATTGTATACACGACGCGGTTTATTTTATTTTTTTTGAGAATCTGTCTCTTTCTCTGTTGACATCTCTTTTATTATCCACACACCAAAGTGGATGCATTCACAAGTACACGTGCTCTTTTGACACATTGTCTTCCGTTTGAGAGGGCGCTCAAGTGAGCTATCTTTAATTTTAATTGAGAAGTCAGTGGTGTTTTGCTCAAAGGCCACTCTCCCATGTGTATGTTCTTGTTGTTGAAGAGCAATTTAAGGTCACACTTGTTGACAGCTGTCAAAGAGAATGGTGAAAGGTGTCAAAGCACAGCACACTTCAATCGAATACAATTTGCATTTGAAATGTTCGAAACGAGTGACACTTTATATGGGCACTTGGTGTGACATCTAAGCACACTGACCACTGTTAAGGGTCATTAATGTCAACATTTCCACCACACAACATCCACTTATCTGTTAAAGTGCTGACGTCCCATTAAATAAAATAAAAATAAAAACGAGCTGAGCCTGCATTCATATGTGCTGGCACACGCGCAGAGCATCTTAATTGTGCGCGACTTAAACATTTAATTTTTCTTCTTCTCTCCTCTTCCTCCTCCTCTTCACGTTCTTCTTCTTTTTTGAGTTTTTATTTCTTTTTGAACTATACTGTGCGATGTAGGCTAAGCTGAGTCTTGGTCTTATCATCAATTTTGCAGCAAAAAAAAACGTGAATTCTCGTAATTTGTCTTCTGTCATCGTGTGGTCACAGGGATAGAGTGAGGAGAATGGAGGAGTCTCTTTCGAGTGCATCGAGTGTAGGATGGCTTTTCCTGGCAATTAAACTGAAGTTCTTCAGTTTCTCTTCCCCCCTCAGACCAATAGATGTCGATTAATAGAATAATTGCTTGGAGAGGCAGAAAAGATTCAACAGTGCGCGGGGGGAGGAATGGAAATGGCGGTGAATACATTCGAACAATGCCAATGAGAGGATGGAATTATTAACGCTAAATGTACGTACGCGCCAGAGTCCGCTGAGTTATTTTGAAAATTAAGAATTTATTCGTTGTTTCGTGGCTGTTAAGAGAGAATTCCGTGACTTGAAGTTCAAATGGGGAATTTAGAAAAGGAAGACTCTTACCGTTGTGATATCTGACGCACTGACGCATTCAAATATAAAATTTTCGAAAGTAAATAACGTTTAAAGTGTTTTCGAATGCAAGTCATTAGTAAAAATTAGGGGAGGAGGGAGCGGGCAACTTGTGGGAATGTTTGCTTGGGGAACATCTGTGTGAGGATTTAGTGTTAACTTTGGTATTTCATCGAAAGAATTTAGTTTTTAAGTGTTGAGAAGGCGTGGAAAAATCTTTCAAAATATGAGACAATTTCTGAGATTCCATTCGTAGTTGTTGGACAGTTGAACCCTTCGGATGAGTTTTATTGTGTTCAATGGTTTGTACACACAAATTCTTCCAAAGTCTCTCTTTAGTAACGCGAATGAATGGTGACCACTTGGTGAATGGTCGTTGAAAAATGAAGTGGCTACGATTCAGCTAGAGGCACCTACATTTAGACGGACATTTTCAAGAATGAGCGCGATTCTAGTAGTGAAATCTCTTACAGAAAAGGGTAGAATGGAATGGAACAAATTGACTGCAAAAATGCACACCTGTTCAGTGTTACATCAACAGTTTACTCTTGTAGCTGTCTCTATAAGAAGGATCCAATCTGTCACAGAGGAAATGCTTGATGCACCTTAAGGGACCATGTTCACTCGGTGTGACGGACTCTGAGCGACTAAATCGTCTCCATCTTCAGTCTATCCAAGCACAAAACTGTTTCTTGCTCAACATGGCGTTTTCCATTGGGAAATTATGGCGATCAAGGAGACCCTGTCGTAACTGAAGTGAAATGTAATATTTCAACTTAAGATGGCGCTACAGTCCTGGCCCTCAACCAACAAGCGTCTTCAGCCAGTTCCATCTTTAGCTAGCTGCCTCCAGTTCCGCACGCTAAGTTTGTTGAGGTCCCCTTCCACTTGCGTGGGCCACCTGAGTCGCGGACTTCCTCTCCTGCGCTGTCTCTTGGAGTGGATTTGAAGATGTTTCGGACCGGACCCAGCCACTGCAACTCCAACAGCACTTAAGAATTCCGCTTGTTCTTTTCCTACTTTGGATGTCTGGGCATAGAGACATTCCGGAACTCGTCAGGCGTGGCAAACATTTAAGGATCATACCGGAGAAGAGGCATGCCTCTCTCTCGCTATACGTAAACTGTTACATAAGCTGAGAAAGACTACATGGCACTACGTGCCAAGCTACAGGTTGTAGTCTGGTTTCGGTGAAAAGATTAACTAGTCACTGGGACAAGAAGGACGAATAGGCATCTCTTAATCTTCTCTGTACTTGTCCAACGGGCTTCATTCAAAGGGAACTTCACCTAGGAGCTTACTTCTTCGACAAATCTTGGTAAATATGGATATCAGATGCCTTCGACGCTTAATACGGACCAATGGACCTGCTTCTACTCTCAGTGTGGTATCCTGTTCTTCCTTGTACACTTAAGCTCCAGTTTTCTTCACTCCTGTCCCCGATGGCTGTCTCTCGTTCTAGGGAACAATGTGTGTTTGGTAGTGTTTTGAGTCAAGTCGTCTCTCCATCCCTCTGCTTTAACCAATTTGGCATGTTTCCGATCAGCCTTGCAGTCCATCTTCCCCTAGTTTCTCTGTTCAATTTTAGGTTTTCTCTCGTAACTGCACTCCCGCGACTACTTCTGCCTTTAGGTTAGTGGAACTCAATTTATGGCAAAGTAATTAAATGCTAAGACTACCTAAAATTTTAAATGCTGTTCGGGGCACGTTTATGTCAACATGTACCTTTTTCTGACAAAATAAACTAAAAAAATAAAAAATAAAAATCCGTTAAAACCTACCCTTGCTCCATGTTACCCAACAATTTTCTCATAAATAATGACTAAGGGTGCTTCAAGACGAAGTCCCTACTTTAATATTTATTTAACGTGTGAACTCCCAGATGCCTGCTTCGTGTCCTTGCCACTGGTACACTGTCGTATAAACTTTAAAACGACCCTTAATGTCGCGCCCTTAAAAGCCTATTTTTATGAATTTCTTTGTAAAACATGAAACGGCTTTTGTTTGTCTCGCGTCCTCCCCTTTGGACAGAGATTACTCGAACACATAAGGAAAAGCAAAAAAACAAAAAACAAAAAAATATCTCAATTACATCGGGATTTGACAAAAACACCTCAAATCGTCCTTGTATGTGCCTAAAACAGAAGCATAACCAACGAAGGATAAACAAAACATTAACCAGCAATGGTCCCCACGACACGAGCCACCGACTCAACTGGTATGTTAAGAGAGAGAGGAAGAGAGGAAAGAAAAAAAAACACACGAACATAAACAATGTTGATGGGGCAATTCTGGGGGAAAAATTACCATAAATCCTTCGGCCCGAGGTATGGGCCAAGCAATTTTCCGTTGAACGAACGTGATTCTTCTTTTACCTTCTCATCCTGGGGATGGTAGATAAATTAATAAAACTGGAGTTACTATGCCCTGATGGATGATTTATGTTCTCTACGACGCCATCGTTCTATAGTCTAATTGGAAATATATACTGTTCTCTCACTCCCTCCCTTTCTGGAGAAACCATCTCTCGGTTGAAACAAAACAAATTGTTCTTCTTGTGCAAACTCGCACACCGGAACTAGCACTTTTTCGGGGGAGAAAACTCATTTTCAGTTATTTTTCGTGATGCAATCACATTCTGTGATCGTTTTACGACTTTTCCCTAAATATTTTTCCCGTTTTGTTCCCTTTAATAGCTCCCGACGAGTTAGTCTATTAATTATGAGGCGATTTGTTGTGGCGAGATACCAAGCAACGAGTTTTTAATTTGATAATAAACGGTTTGCACTGATCAAAGAGTGAAAGAGAGAGAGAGAGAGATATGTTTTTTTTTTGTTTATTGACCTATCGATGACGAGAGATCGAGATCGAGATCATGTTCTCTCGATGATAATCCATTTAAATGCTCATTGAGTCGATTGTGTGTGACAAGGGGGAGTGAGTGTGAGTTTTCGAGTGGGAATTTCTGAAGTGAGTTCGAGTTCAAGGGTTTAAATTGGTTTGCATGTGCTGATGTGATGATGATGATGTCATTATTGGAGTTGTTTTGTGTGTTTTTTTTTTTTGGTCCATTTCAAGTGGGAATGAGATGCTAGAAGTTAACGGGGGAATCAATTAGTTGGCAGATAAATGATGGGTGCTGATAGATTTATTTTCGGGGGCTATTCCTTCGTTTTTTTTCCCCCTTCGGCCATTGGAAACGTTTGTTGGTGCTAATTTATGTCTTTGCAGCAGATGTATGGATGGGCTACGAGGGAAGACGCATAATTTAAAGTGTTTAATGTGGGAAGCTAGCAAAGCGAATTGGGGTAAATAAATCTTTTTTTGATTTTTTAATTTAATTCTTTTCTATTTTCAATTTAACAAAACAGATGTTTATGTAAATGGCTTTGCCCAACACAAGTCACAACTGTCTTCTTTCCCCGAATGGTTATATAAATCAACTCGCAAGCAGATTTCAAGGATATATTGCTTTCTCTTTATCTCCAAATCATTCCTCTATCATTAATATCCTTTTCCATTAATCAAGAGGAGTCTGACTGACCTACCACCATCTGATGATGACCGCAACACGATACAAATTTTGTACATGAAATCATGTCTCAAGTTGCACTCTCTTTCTCTTTTTGTACACAAATGTGTTTTGGCATTCAAGGATCCATTTCTTTCTCATTTTTTTTCCACTAAGGTACCAAGCTACATTGACTTAATAGCATGACCAGCAACCTTGCCTTTTTACCATCCATCTGGAGTCGTGAAGTAAACAAACAAAGAAATGAAACACGATAAGATGTCATCGGCATTATTAATTGTTTTTTCAGAAATTCTTCACCTTATCTCACAACAAACTGACGCCCCTAACCAACACACCATGCGAGTTGTTGGTCTCTATTGAGGAACCACATCGGGAGTGTTAAAACACATGTGTTGCACTTGTTTGATCTGTCAGTGGTTGGGGCAGTGTTTATTTTTAGTGTCATTTGACAGATGAGAGAGAGCGCACATTTTAAACTGAATTTACCTGGGGGTGACAACTGTTCTCTTGTGTGGCCCCATTATTTACTTTTTTTTTGTTTGTCGTTCCCTTTCCGGTTCTCTTTACAGAAATCACTCAAGCAGCTGGTCTTCTCTGTCTGGCTTTAGGCACCCAAACATGGTCATGCATGGTAAAATTGTATGTTGACCCAATAATTTTTGTCAATGTCGAAAAAAAAAAAAAAAAAATACGTGCGACGTTTTGCTGTTGCCTCCCTCCCTGGGGGGACCTTCTTCAATTATGCGGGCTTGGTGAACACCACCGACAAAGGTTGGTCGCTGAGTATTTGACAGTCAGCTATCGTCTACCCTTCCCCCTTTGGACTAATTAGGTTCGTTGTCAACTTTTGTGTGTCACGTGCCAATGGGCTTACGCGTGTAATTTATGACCAAAATCAGTGTTCAAGTTGTGTGTGTGTGTGTTGATCCTTTTGGGAGAGAAGTGTGTCACTCAACGGGAGTTGATGAGAAGTGGATTCATTTGATTTTTTTTGTTTTCAGATGAAGCACTGCGCCTGTCTCTTTGTGGGTGTTGGTACCACGGATTTGGAGTGTTTTTTTTTTACTGGGAAGTCGTACTAAGTTCCTGCTTATTGGCAGATGGTCTCTTCAGTGAGTTAGTCTTTTGAGAGGAATGAACCTTACACACTTTGTACAGCCTGACTTTGATCCCAATGCAACAAGGATTATTATTGCTGATTGGCTTCCCTGAACCAACCCGAGTTCCGAAGTTCGGATGGTTTTCGGTGGCCCAGGTCATTGAAGAAGTATTCTCCGTGGAATATATCCCAACCGGCGTCCGTTATACTCAAATACATTGCGTTTACGTGGTCGATAGGCAACTTCTGTTGAGTGCAATGCAGAGCGCCCTTGAGATGTCCCATGGCTTGAGTGCGCTCCATCTCTCATTCGCGAGTTTTTGGGAACTTCACGTTGATTCCGTATTAGCTCCATCTTGGAACTGCCTTCTCATTCCTATGGATGCCCTTATATCCCGAAACCCAATGGGGTGTAACGTTGCGATTAGCAATTAGGGACTGGAGCTCATTGTGGATGTGATGGCTTTAATGGCTGCTTGACTCTCTTCTTTGGAGTGTCTGCTGTGACAGTTCTCGCGAAGCCTCGGCGATTGCTAGAACTTCCCCTTGGAAAGCGATGGAAGTGGATTTGGAAGTCTTATTAACCGTGTAATGGTTCGTTCTGATGCGGGGTTTATGACTTCACCTTCTGTCCAGCTCTCTCTCGATCTCTCTATCTACCTCTGTCTTTCTCTGTCTATCTCTGTCTCTCTCTCTCTCTATCGCTGACTCGTTCTATCTCTATCTCTGTCTCTCTCTTTCTGTCGCTCTATCTCTGTTTCTCTATCACTGTCTCACTCTGTTGCCCTCTCCCTCTTTCTCTCTTCCTCCCTCCCTCTATCTCTTTCTCCCTCCCTCCCTCTCTTCCTCCCTTCCTCCCTCTCCCTCTATCTCTCTCTCTGAGGGGAAATTTGAGTTCGAGGTTTAGACTGAACTCGGGGATTCGTGTTAAGTAATCAGTTTTGGAGGGATGCCTTAGATTGAAGGCTTTTCTTCAGTTAGGCCTTGTGAAGTCGGTTTTCTTTGCTTTTTATGGCTTGCTCTGACAATCCTCAATCGTTCTAGTTCTGTACCTAGCCTTGGATGTTAGATAAACGAGACAATGACAACCAAGGACACGTCATTAAACAACATTTCCGACCACCCACTTGATTATCTGTTCAAAGTTTGGTTATGTTTCAAAATCTTTGTCAACGTTTTCTTCAATTGAATCATAAAACTTGCCAAAAACCCATTGGAACTTTTATCAAATCACTTTACCGCTCGATCAACCTCTCACACATGCCCCGAGTCAATGTACCCCATGTAAGTGGCGACATTAGGCTCACACTTCTTTTTTTATTTTTTTTATTAGGGTTGACAGACCAATGTTCCTTTTGCAGAAATAATTTATCACCAGCAGTGCTCCATAAACCGTTTTTCTAAGAAAAAAAAAACTGAAACTTGTTCACTTTTTTTTTATCGCCCGAATATTTCATTGTGGGAGCGGATGGCCTCCAACTCCACCTTGCAGTTCTTTCGTTTTTTTTTTTCTTTTTTTCTTTTACTACTCGCTATTAATTTTATTTCTTCCGAAGGTGAAGGCTAAATTTCCTTTCCTCTTTGCTGTTCGTTTTATGGTCCTTTCACTGGGTGTGGAGTCAACTATAGTCAACTCCAGCCGACTCCATCGAAAGAGCAAGTTCACCAGCAAGCGCAAGCATGTCATTATTATCCCATGTACACACACATGAGGACACGAGAGATGTGTGAGATACATTTTGAGGCGGTATTATGCCGCAATTCCATTTGGCGAATTTCGTTTCATAAAAGTCATCGTTTTGTCCTGTGTGTGTGCCCTCTTACGGCTCTGTCACTTTTATATGGCAGTTCAGCCAGAGAGTCTCGGTGCCATCTTGTTTGCTAAATAGATGCACATTCATATTTAATACCCCGGGAGGGTGGTGATGAATAAAAAAAGAGGACGCTGGGTGGTGATTTTATGGTCTAGAGACGTATACTTCTCCGAAAGGACTACTTAAACGGACTTAATATGCCTGGAAAATGTCTCTCTTTCTGTGTTGGGTGTGTAACGTAACTACTTGGATTGGGTCCCATATGTGGGAGAAGATTCGAAATTTGTTGTGTTTGGGGACACTTAAACAATTGCCTCGAGTAAGGCGTATCCTCTCCGGCTGTTGGAACGGCAGAGATTTGGAGATTTGTGTGGGAAGTTGGAATTTAATTAAAAATCATCCCGACAGACCAGAGAACCTGGACCAATAAATGTAAGTAAATGTCTGCTTTGTGGTTGTGTATGACATGTTCGTAGGGTCACCTGGTGTTGTCATAGGAGTTCAGTCACTTGATGGCTTAAGCAGTCACAGCACTAATTTGTGACTTGACAAGTGAGCTTCAAGCGCCTTAAAGTCATCGTGGTCGCCTAGTTCAATCGCAATTTTACGATCGTGAGACCAAAAGTCTTTCAATTGTGACACAACTGTGAGTGGAAGGGTTGCAAACCTCAACCCACTCCTGAAGCCTTTTAAATTTTCTGACGTAACAAGTCTTACATCGGCTTTGCAGGCAGTGTTCAGATCAGTTAGGTCGTTGAAGAGGTATTCAGGGGATGTGTACGATAAATTCTAGGATGCTAACGCTTTTGATCTCTCAGGATCGAGGCTTGGTGGGTATCATCGGTTTGTAGCTAGAAAGCCTCATCTGGCTGGTTGGTCAGCCACATAGTTCGCTGAAGTGTCGTTGTCACCTGGAACTCAGCACAGTGTAACGTTGTACTCTTATCGATCTGCAGTCCTTCAGACAGCTTGTCCTAGATACCGGGTTTATCTCGTGCTATGGAGCGGCCTAACTTCTGCTTCAAGGGCGCTACAATGACTAAGGAGACTGAAGGAATGACAATAAATGGAGATGGACTCATTTTAAATGACTCATGATAATTCCCGGGCGTTTCTAAGGTTGTGGTGAAGTCCACAATTTGCAAACTCCATTGATGAGTGTCTGTCAGTCTTAGGGCCGCGGAAGTGGCATACTGCACACCATTTAAGTCTTTATGTCCAAAAGCAGCAAGAGTAGCATGGTCTCTCCTTTATCATAACCCGCGTGCTTGTCGCTTATTGTGTTGGCGACGATCTCAGCATACCTATAGACGGCTACTTAGCCCGTTTTGGGCTGGCTTGAGAGCACATAGGCTTAGGATTCCTAGTAAGGCGGCTGCATTTAGCCTATCCTGCTGGGACAGGATACTCGTTGATCTAGTGGAAAGGACTGGCTACGATTTGAACGAATTGACACTGAAACTCTTTGGTTGATTTTTGGTCCCGTCTGCATAGACTGTGAGTGGAGGAAGAAGATACAACGACGGGCTGTACAGATACATCGATTTAGGCAGAGGAGTGGAGGCTCAACGACTGAGGTGGCTGGGTTATGAGGAGCGAATGGATGAACCCACCCCCTATGTACGGCGCAGTAGAGACAGAGCGCGACTCAGGTGACACATGCAAGTGGAAGAGGACCTTAACCAATTGAGCATGCGAAACTGTAGGCAGCTAGTTAAAGATCAAGCTGGCTGGAGATGCTTGCTGATTGAGGCCCAGGTCCACCCCGGACTGCAGCGTCACCTTAAGTAAGACACTGAAACCGCGACTGCTTGTCCCAGAGATCCGCTTGCTTAGAGCATGTGAAGATCGTTGCAATCTATGGTGTAAAGGTTTATCGCCTTGAGATCCTTTCGAAGTGTGTCAAGGCATTGACTGTTGTACCAAGAGCTGGATAGCCTTTGGGTGGCCACAGGAAGTTACTGTGACTTAATTATTGATCATTGGACTGTTGATAAAGGTTTGAGTTTTTGCCGAGGAATGACAGACGAAAAGTGATCCAACAATTGTGGTCAGTTGCAATATTTCTTTGGTACTTCGTGTGCTTTAAAACGATCTCTGTTATTCATTGCACTTCGTCATATAAAGGTATTGCTCTTCAGGGACTGTCCCTGTCCATGATTTGTCCGTCCATACACTTCTCTGGTCAAATTTCCCTAAGGCCTTTCTCATTTCCATATCAAATGTCTAGTCAAGCACAAAACACATACAAAACCACATTCGAACTACTCTTCACAACTTTCCAAAGTGCTTACCATTTGAAATATCTATTCAATTCCCCATAACTTATCGTAACACACACGGTAAAATATATGCACGACCATCCACTTTCAATTACCTTTTCAGAACTTGACCTTAACCACACTCCTACCTCTAGACAGAGTTGTCCTACTCTCCCTCTTGCACAAACCATACGTCATATTAAAATTGAAAAATTGAAAAATCCCATTCATAAAGTCCCAAAAGGCAAATCCCTCTATCAGAAACAGTAACATATCTCACAGATTTATGAGCGCATCCAGACAATTTTGTGGCCACACACACACACAAACACGTGTGTTTAATTTCAATTTTCAACTCTCAAACTGTAAAAACCGCCCAACAAAAATGGTTGTGTTCCCTTGAATAAAATATTACAAATGACACTGAAGGCCCATCCATTGAGAGGGTGTGTATTTTATGTTTGTGCTTCGAAATTTCGAAAACAACAGTAAACCGCTGTATGCTCTGGGAGGGGGTATCTCTGTTTTTAAGGACACAAAAGTGTCTCAAACATGTGCGGTCGTTCGTCGGAAGGAAAAAATTGATTCGGGAGAGGTGTGTGATCTGGAATTCTGCATCCGTTGTTAGTTTTGAGAGCAAGCACCTATAACACATGCATTTTCCACTGAAAGTGGTAGAGTGAGGAAGAGAACCCCACACACACATGAATTGGGAAAATTCTCTCTTCAATGTAAAATCGTCTTAGTGGAAAACTTTTTATGTTGAGGGGGGTCCATTACAAGCATATTTAATGGTGGGGCGGAGGAGGTCATGAAGGCTTTTTGCATACATCTTGTTGAGAGAGGGGGGGGGGAACTTTTGCTTCGATGAAAGCCTATCGGTTTATTTGAAAAGATTTACTTCCCTCTATAGGTTGTCGTTTATTCTACCGCACCCGTCCTCAAGTATCTGAGAACGGCATTAATGGGCACATGTTATGCTTTCGTATTCAAATGAATTCAGGTGAAAGATTTCGTTGGAGAGGAGCACTTAAAATGGTTTAAAAAATACATTTTCCAAGCGCTGTTAATGTGGGTGGAAGGGTGGGGGTGTTTCTTTGGAGATTTAAGGAATTGACAGGTATGGGTGTGGTGCTGGTTGTTAAGAAACTTCAAAGGCAATTGAGTGTTTATAGGTTAAGATGCATAAAATTTGTCACACTTCCGTGTTTTTGATTTCAATATTTACTATACGTGACGGGAAAATGTAATTTTGGATGGGGGTGGGGGTAAGTCTTTTCCACTTCACTGCATACTTTTGCTGTCAATCGGTGGCTTTTTATCATTTTAGTCAGTCGTTTCGTTACTAACACACTCTAATCGGGCTTCAGGCTTTGTGGAGTGTATGTAGCCTTCAATGCTCTTGAACTTGGTCTGTATCGAATTTGGCGTTGCGATTCAAAGATTCCCTTGGTCCAGTTGCTCAATGTAGTCAGCGTGTCTTGAAGTAGATTACGCGGTGCAATCTTCTCTTCCATCCTTGATGACAAAATCTTGTTTCTTAGGAGGAAGTTCGGTATTTTTCTAAGGGAATTCGAACTGGCTCTTAGCTCTAGAGTATGACGAAGGGACAAACTCTAGATTGGGTGTCCCTTTCAACGATTTCTGCGGAAGTTGTAGAGACGAGGAAAAAAAAAACGCTTACACCCCTTGTTTGCAGCTGCCCTGCCCCACCAAGGCTAAGGAGTCTTCTATGAAGACCTCAACGACCTAACCAAGCCTGATATTTACGAAATAAAGAGCTTTGTCTGTGGGCCTTAATGGTTCTGCACATAGTGTGGTTCAGGAAGGGTTCTGCACCGATACAGCTTCTTCTTGGAAATCCATCATGCAAGGTTCCAGATGCTGGTAATCCGGTACTCTGGTCTAAGTGTGCTTTTGCCTAACCTAGCTGGAGTATGTAACTCGCGGCGATATCTTCAAAACTAGTTGCCACGAACTAACCCCCAAGGGAGAGGTTTGACCAACTGCGACATTGTCTCACCCATCTTCAACAACGCCACGAGTCGTGGTTACAAAAAGGCACATTCTAGTGCTATTTGGGTTCCGTTGAACCGCCTCCTCTCCCTGCCTAGTTCTGGCTAGTGTCAGGCAGTCACAGAGAAAGGGAAATAGGGTTTCCTATTCCTGTGTATTGTTCAGGCTACGGCAATGAGGGTTCAATGGAATGCCTAACTTGGCGGCGTGTGAGCCAGTGGCCTCTGCTAATTGATGCAAATTCTGTTGACTGTAATGACGCGTAATTTTTTTCAAAATTCCATTGAAGTTCAACTGCCTGCACATTTTTTTATTAAATTTTTTTAAAAATCTCGTCCACTATTTTGCTCTTCCACTTCCAATTAATCTAATTGCAGAACTAACTGTAGTCGGGGGTTGTGTGTGTGTTTTTTTTATAGCTTTCCATCCACTATATGTGAACTTCCTATTGAATATGCCCTCGTGAAAGTTTTTATTTTGTAAAATTTTTTTTTTACACGGACAGACAGATCCTTTCAAGCGTTTTTCGCAATGTCCTCCTAAATTTTTCCATGTATACCGCAGTGAACCGTTTATATTCATTTCTCCCACACGCCTATGGAATTGCAAAATCCATGGAGACAACGACAACGACAACAACAAAACGAAATCCTTTTTTTTTCTTTTTTTTTTACAATTGACACATTGTAACATACAAACACACACAAACGCAATGCGGAGCAATCGCTGGTGCATATCAACCTTACGCCGCAAGGCTTCATTCACTCTTTAAACTCTGTCTGGTCTTGCTAGGTCTCTCGCCAAAAAATTACATCACACAAGAATAGACAGCGAAATTTACCCCCTGTGATTCTATTTATACCTTCTCTTGGGTACATGTCGCCCTGAGTGGGTACACAATGAAAAAAATCCTATAATATCCTGCGACCTTCAATTGTTTTGTTTGCCAGACGCTTATCCGCGCATTCTTCCTGTGTCAACACATCGCTCTGGAGCAAACAACGAAATGACTCATGGGGATATTTCCGCTCCTTGTGCTCCTCACACACACATACCCACACAGAGTAACATAACGGATTCAAAAGGGGTATATGACATTTGTCATGACATGGCATAGAGTTCTAATTATACAAAGGACAGATGAAAGATTGGGGACAGCAACAACTAGGCGGTTGGAAGCGAATAGGAGACAATTGTGTCAGAGCTAATAACGATTAAGTGCACACGCACGCAAATTTTTTTGAGGGAGAGACAAATGTGGGGATTATACCTAGAGATAGGGGGGGTTGCACGCCAGAGTTAAGTGAATAACAGATAATGTTTGCTCAGAGATAAAGGGTTAATGGGTGACAGGATGCTATCAAGCGTTCGGTATCTCAATGTTACAATAATGTAAGTGTTGAATTTATTATTTGAACCCTTTTGTCGGAATCCCCATCTGATAAGAGAGAGAAAGAGAAATCGGCTTAAAAGCTTAAAGTTGGGAATTAGACCTTCTCTCACTATCGTAACTTTCAAGCATTTTCCTCTTAAGCAGCGTTTTTTAATGATCGAAATATGTTTCCATTATCCACCCACACCCACACACACAGTCTAATTCTCAAAGACTACTTGAATGTCTTACGCCTCCGCAAAGAATTCCAAGGCGACCTTCGTTTCGAAGACGTTTACCCACTTGAAATTCTAATATTACACGAAAGTAGTGCATGCACTCCTTTTAAGATTTCCATTGTTCACAGCACACACACACATACCGTCGATTGTACTTTTTTTTTCATCATCCCTTGTCACTCTCTTGACAATGACGCGCGGGAGGACAATAGATGATGGGTGACGGTGAAGAAGACGATGACGACGACGACGACGACACTTAAGGCCGCACTTTGATGTCTATTGTAAGAATTGAACGTGGGTGGACTCTCGGTCGTCGGAATTGGGGATATTAATATCGATTAGGTTTGGATTGTCCATTAGTGTCAGGAGACACCATTCCTCCAGAAACGAGACTTGAAATGAAGTAGTGTGTGGTCTGTCACTCATGAGGTTAAAGTGAGTCAAAGCGTGTCTGTGAAACGAATGAATGCTGTAGAGGAACAGGTTTTCTTGACGAGAAGACTGTTAATTCTGTGCTGTGAAAGGTGTGATCTCATTCCCAACATTGACGCACATCATTCCCTCGACTGTGTCAAGTTGGAAGCTAGAATCGACACACAGTCTGGCACCTTTTTTAGGATTTTTGTGTCCAGCAAAGTTTTCATACAACTGTAAGATGTATTCTAGAGCAATATCGAGACCATGGGGGAACCTCAGGAACGGCGAGATGAATCTCCTGCCAAAGTGCGTTTGCCTGCTTCGACTCAAGATTTCCGTTTCGTAGTTTCTTGATCTTCCAAGCAACATTGGTGGGACTTATGTCCAGCTTGTCCATCTTGGCATTACACTTACTCAGTGTTTGCCGACTGCCGACCAATGTAGTGTATTTCAGGCAGAAAATACAGCAATCCGAGAAGTTGCAGCTTGACGTTCAATTAATGTGCTCAGGCAGCGAGAAAAGCTTCAGGCTAAGTGCACAGTGACGCGATACGAGAAGTGTTTGTCTGCGATGAAACTGTTCACATGTATTTTTAGGTTTCCCTCATCGCATCGTCTTATCGCTTCACTGTGCACACGTACATACGAAAGCATGTGAACTGGCAAACGCTTGTCGTATCGCATCACTGTGCGCGTATCCTTAGAATCACTGACACTATGACCCAAGTTGGTAAAGAAATGCCGCAGGTCTCTACATTAGATCGCTGATAGAAGGGACATTTCTTCGAGTTGGGTTCCAGGGCACAGGCACGTCAGAACCTAAAGCCAGAGGAATGGCATACAGCCGATGGAATAGGCAGATCTGACCTCGGTTAGGCTATGTTGAAGTAGCTGCCAGCTGTTGCATACAGTTCCGTTTCCAGCCAATTACTCGTGATTGAACCACCATTCTTCCATTCGAGGATGATCAAGTTGAAAGGAGAATACTAAGGCACTCAACCCCCTGACGTTTTAAAAGTTCCAAAGAGCAGCCATTTCAAGTGAACCTCTATCAATCTTTTCGTTAATTAGCCTTCGGATTGCCTAAGCATGACTTAAACATCCGACATCCGACGTGTGCATTAAATTCCTCTCCGCCGCCAACCAATAAGCACGTACCACAACTGTAAGCAAACAGCAAAAGAAAAGAAAAGGATTGCCCGTATATATTCCGCTCATCAAAGTCATTCCAGAAGGCTTCCAACCTACACCCAATGTCCGACGAGAATACAATTCCTTCTATACGTGCTTCCATCTTAAGTATCTGCCACCCTACCTTGGCTTCTATGGACGCCTTTAGATATTCATCACAACCACACAAGAGAACGACGGTATTTATAACAAAAGAGAGCGTACCGTTTTGTGCTGTTTTATCTATCTCATGCATTGTTCAGTTATTCAAAGCGTGTACTCAATGGTTCTTCCTTCTGCAGCTTTTGCTGCATCCAAGCGGGCGAATTCAATTTATATTCCGTCGTTTTCGATTTTATTGAATCCCTCCATCGATACCCCATCTATTGTTCGATTTTCTTTTCTTCTTTCTCTGCCTCCTGTTCCCTTGTGATAAAAGCTATTTGGTCTCGCTTAACTGCTATTATGGAACTTTAGAATTTTGGTCGCGTCATGTAACGTTTGCAAAATGAACACACAAGATTCCTTATCGGTAATGAATTTGTCATGTCTCTCTCATTCTCTCTCCTCTCTCTGTGTGGAATCGAATTGAGTGGCAATGGACAACTATGGATGTCAGACGACAGACGGAGAGTGCCTGGAGTTGGGCAGAATGTGTAAACATGGTAGGTACTCACTTTAATGAAGTAAGAATGTTACTTTTTGGCAATGAAACACGAAAAAAAAAAATGAGTTTTTGGGCGGATAAATAACTGTGGAACTTGTTTTTGGTCGTGGTTATGAGCGTGGCGGATACAGACGTAAGAGGTGTAGATGCTGGAAGAAGTTTAATGCAAATTTCGAGTAGAATTCAGTTGAAATCATTGACTCGTTGGCAAGAATCCAGAGAAGCCTACCTCGACACACCAGGACACGAATTTCAATGTGAACAACCTTATAATCCCAATTGGAATCCTCAGTGGGTACTGCGGCCTGATTAAACATCTACATCGCATGGATCTTGCAACAGATTCAAGCTTTAGATTCTGTCTTGAGAGTGAAAAGAACTCTACAGAGCCCAGCCCTCCCAGTTGTCCCAACTGTCATCCACCTAGAGAAGTTCCACATATCTTCTGGAGTGAAACAACTCATCAAAGGAACACATAAGGGAAGGCACAATAGGATTCTGTGCCAAGGGCTAACATAACATACAAAGATGTCCAACAAGGACTTGCCTATTTCACAAGCTCATGGTAGGTGGAGGTGGCGGTTTAACAGAACCCAAATAGCACTAGAATGTGCAGACGATTCGTGTGATCTGGTCGGTGCCTAAATCCAGCGTGTGGAGTTTAGAAAACGGATTAGATCTCGTATTCCTCTCTTGCTGACGTATCCAAGAAGCCACCAAAAGGTTCAGGGAGGCGTCTTCTCTCTCAGACTGGACATTTCACGTAAGAGGAACACAATGGCATCGTATAAATCCGAGTAGAGGCGGCATCGTACGTGAAGTAGATTTGACTGCGGCTGGATCTGGTCTTTCTTTCTCTCAACAGATCGCATATCAGAACCGTCATCACGAGACACTGTCTAATAGACAGTGTTTGGTGTACATTCAAACGATTTTTGTAGAAGCCGAAGAAACCATTCCCTACCTTATCTGTAGCTGCCCAGCTCTCTCTTGCAAAAGAAGGCTCCACCCTGGAAAATTCTACTTTAACGAAGTAAAACTTCATCAGAAGCTCCAGTTGGTTCAACGAGTAGGTATGGAGATCTCCCCAGATCCATGAGGTATCATTGGTCTAAGTGTGCTGCAGTCAACCTCTTGACCCTAGACTAGACTACTTGAGAGTATTTCACGTGAAAACTGATGTCCCACACTCTCTTAAATCCACTCGTGTGGTGCAAACTCTCTGCAACAACTGCCTGCTCCTTCCCTTCAGACAAAATAAATTGGCACCCCAACGAATGCCGCTGTTGAAATTTATTGCGAATAGGTTCGCAATTAGGCAATTTATAGCTTCACTGCTGCAATCTCTTCCACTCCAGATATATCGTTCGTTAAACACATTTTGAGGTGACTGTCCATTGTCCCGTCCCGTCCTCACTCAATTTAATGGTGCATCCATTAAAATGTCACCTTTCATTCCATATATAGTCCAGTCCACACATTGAAGCGTTAACCGTTGAAAAATATCACAATTTGTGTAAACAAATTGTATTACACACCCGTCCCACCTATATCTCCCTCCCTCCATCCCTTCCGCTGTGAAACATGTTCTCTTAATTTACTTTTATCCGGGCACCTTATGCCTATATCTACACTTAAATTGCCTATTTCACCCTTAAATCCATATAGTTACCCCCCTCCCCGCCTCCTTATTTTTTTTTTTTTGTACACAGGTGATATAAGTTGGCCAAGTTGTTATCTCTCTCAACCTTCATGTGAATGTGTATCCTAATGTATTTGGGTGGCAAGCAACGACTCAAGGGAGTTTATCCTTTTATTGAATCTACAAGAGAGAAAAAATTCTGTATGTCATTCTTCCAAATGACTATGGCGATTGTTATGATTATGGGTATGGGGTGCTGCGTGTGTGACCGTTCAACCTTTAGGGGTGAATCATCATACCCGGGTCGGGTATTTTGTGCGACGATTTGTTGCGGTGCTGGTGTGCAATGGATATGTGACTAGAATTTAAGATTTTAGTTATATTCACTTGGGAATACATATACTTACACTTGTGCGTTGAGCATGTAATCGTTAACAAAAAAAAAAGTAGAAGGCAGTTTGAGTGATAATTGAATGAGTGATTAACATGTTGTAACGGTGTTAATGAGAAACGTTGATAATGTTGACCATTTTGCTGGAGAGCTGTTAGCATACTGTGACACCGAAAAATCGGCGAAACAAGTGGGAAAATGCGATGGAGGACCTGAACTTGACTCACTCAAGTCTCGAGCACCATCAGACAAGCGGCACAGGATCTCAAGATTCTGAAGCAAGAATGCCTAAGGAGATCAGTGTGTTCAAGGATTGTTACATCAGAAAAGATAGCTATTCCTCTGTCTTCCGTGATGAGGGAGCAAACAGCGGGTCTTGGGAACATCTAGACCTTATGCTCGACGATACAAATATTTGGCGCCACAGCCCATCGAGAGCCAAAGCCTAGCTTCTCACAACCACGAATGGAAGGGACCTGCAGTTTTATTGCCGACTCCGAAGGGCGGATTGAGATTATACTCTTGCAGGTTTGTTATGCCTGCGAAGAGGTGTTGGCCCGAACATTTTTTTTTTTGTGATTTTGAGGATCGAACCTTTGTCCCCTCGCTTAGCATTCCAACGCACTAACCACTAAGCAACGGCGACGGGATAATTGCCACAAAAAAAATGAAATCTTCGCCCTCCCAAAACATGGAAGACCAACAGACAAATGTGGAAGCTATCGTCTCATCGCTCTTCTCAGTTGACAAGTTGGCACATCCCCGTCGACCAAGCTGGCCGGAGCTGTACGCCCTGACGACGCACATCGAAGCAAGATATAAGAAAATGCACAAAACATCTGTAGACTTGACAGCAAATTATGTCCCGGTCTAATTTGCAAGCTACTGAAGGCTATACCCTTCGAAAGATACAATATAGGGCGTTCCAAGCCATCAAGCTGCGACTGTAGAGCAGAGTGACAGGATGTTACCCTAGAGACCTCTCTGACTTCTTAGCAAATCACTCATAAGCAATCAAGTCACTCAAAGGGAATAGGGAGAGGACAGAGCATCTAAAACCGAAATGTTCTCTTCAAAGCACCACCCCACCACATGAAGTAGAGTTTCGTTAGAAACTTCATCGCAAAATTGAGCATAAAACGAGTAAAGTACTGCGGAGATGTCACATGGACGGCAGAGCAATAAAAGCTAAAATCCCTTCTACCACCGCATACAGTCGCTGTTAATCGCCTCCCCCGTCATGTTTAATTAAAATTATGTAACCAAACTTGATTATCGGATTTTTATTCAACCCCCCGCCACGCCCCACCTGCAACAGACTATTGATCCGTTTCCGAATGACTGCAGACCTTTTTTTTTTGCGAGAATAAACAGATCCCATCAGAACGTGGTCAAGTGTTTGGGGACAAATGCAGTGGAAATATTGTATTTGATGGTGATACCACAGTTGCAGTTGATTGTTGGTCCTTTAGTTGGTTTGGATTTGTTTCGGTCAGTCGGTGGTGGTGGTGGTGGTTGTCCCTATGGGGATGTTTCTGCCATCAATTCAGCAATGAATTGATAATTGTATTTCTTTGGTTGCAGTGTCAGCAGATTTTTTGTGGTAAAAAATGGCAGTTGTCAGGGGAAAGAGAGAAGACCGTCTTACCAGAAACCATCCTTTGTAAACTTTCATTCCATAATCATCCCTTCAAAGGAAACCCCCCAAAAAAATAGGGATTCTCAACAAATTCCACAAAATCCATCTTTCATGGCCAATGTCTATAAATGCATTCCACTCACTTCCACTCCTAAACGAAGTCAACAAGAAAATTTAAGGATCCTTTCCTTTCTTTGTCGTATTCGTTGTCTTTGGGATTGAAATTGAATTGAAATGGGACCCCACTGCATCCTAGTTTCATTAGCAACTAAAACCCACGAACAAATTGTCTTAGAAGCCTGTGTCACTCCATCAATAACTCGAACAGTTCCTTTACAACCGCCATGGATCGTTGTAATTTACCTACAATTTCATAAATAACTTACCACACCCACATTTGTATCTGCGTCGTTTCGCCTTCCCAAAGCAAAGCAATGCATCGCAATTAATTAAGCTGATAGCATTAAGTCACACGCATGCAATCCACACATAACACATCATAATCACTCAGTGCCACTTAATTATCTAAGTAATTACCCATTTGGCCGTGGTGTTGGTGATGGTGGGTGGCACTTGAAAACCAAAAATTTCCAATCCCTCCGCCCCCGCCTCGTCGCCTCAAACTCCATGGAAACAGTAAACAAAACAGCAAACCACTTAAATGTCCATTGCACAAAGAGAGTCGAACAAACCACCGTCATCTGACTATCCACTGGCTTAAGTAGTCCGCCGCAACAATGAGCAAAAGGCAGAAACAGAGAGAAATCTAGGGAAACCATCCGCAACAGGAGTAGAAGTGTAGGGTGGGGTGGGTGCATTCAACGTAAACTCAATCGCCAAACTAACTACGAACATGAAGTTCAAATCAACCGGAATAATTATGTAATTCAATTTGATTATGATAAGGCAAGGCAAGGCAGACCTTTGTGTGTTTCAAAGGAGAAAAGGGTGCATACTTGTGTGTGTGTGTGTGTATGGCTGGGTGAAGGGTTTTGTTATACAAAGTTGCAAACAGTGGATGTGGTAGTGGATGCAAGAAATTGATTGTATCGATAGGGACACTGCTCTCGAGTTGGAATTTAAGTGATTTTTGCACATTTTTCCAACCACTGTTGGTTGGGGGGATGGTATTTGCATGTGAAACACATACAAAGGTACTTCCTTCGACGGTAAATTTTTTGCAATTTTTCTTTGACGAAATCCATCTCTTTCGTCTTTCATTGAAATCTGGGATCGATTACCCCCATTTCCAGGATTGTCCTCTCTGAAAGCGATACGAGCATACAACATTCTAAATAGGTTCCTATTTATCCCTATCTTAAACTTCCGTCCTACAATCCAACCGATAGTTGTTGTCTCTCCCTTGCCTTTCGATGACAGTTTTAGATCCTACCGCCTATTCTACACCACAAATCTGACGCTCACAAATACTTTCCAACCACTGTATGGCTTCGGTCTCGGTTTGTGAGTGCTTGGAATGAGGGTGTACATTCCGAAA
Organism: Criorhina ranunculi; assembly: GCA_951813785.1. NCBI lineage: Eukaryota > Metazoa > Arthropoda > Insecta > Diptera > Syrphidae > Criorhina > Criorhina ranunculi. The sequence continues at coordinate 61,923,429 of OX638384.1, read as the reverse complement.
CCACAAAGTGGATTTTCGCATTCAAATGGAATCGAACAATTGTACGTTAATTTTATATCCTTCAATATCCACGTCGAGGACTCCCTCTCTCTCAAAAATGAATGTGAATGTGTGTAAATTTTTCCTCTGAATCTGTTTCTTTGTGTGTGTTTTTGTGTGTACACATGTCACCCCTTTTTATAAGCTCACCTTCATACCACCCGCTAGCGTATCCTTTATATGCAAAGTAGATGCTGTGCAAAGGGAAAACGATATTGATGAGGGTGCAACGACAAGCAGGTATAATTATTATTGTTCCGAGTACGAACACCGAGGGCTGTGTTCAGCGCCCAGTGGCATTGTTTGGCCAACAATTGAAGGTTGATTTACCACATGAAAAGCATAAAAAAAAAAAAATGTTCTGCCTGCAGTCGAGGCGGAACACACTCTTAAAGTTGTAATTTTACAAGCTTGCTTATTCCATTTCATTTCATTGGCATATCCTCTTGATCCTTTAATGGGATGGCAACCCCCTAACCAGGGACTTTTGATTTTGCATTCGAAATTGATATGCGGACAGTTCAGGGTCTTATATATTTTATATCCCGAGCTCCATGTGCTCTTTTTCGTCTCGAGCCTAGGGGATGGGACTCGAAGATCCTCTTGGCTGGAGGATTGTTGTTCATACGCAGTCGTATCTTGGTTACATCCACATCTTGGTACAGCTTGTATAGAGCTTGCGGTAATATTTTCGTCAAAATTTGCTCTACTTTCCTGTCTGTCGTCCAGTACTCGGTGTCAATAGCAATATTGACACGATGAGTGTGCATTTGTCTCACCAAACCGAAGTGACAACTATTTCCAAGGATGAGTATTCGTCAAATCTCCTCCAGATGTGTCTTTCGTGGAGTTAATGTTGAAGTTGTGGCTATAAACTGTGCGGTCTGTTCAGCAATTACCATCAAAAGCATCTAAAAAGGCGGATTTCCTAAAGACACATTCCTTACGTACTATCTGCTCCAACACAAGATCGAAGAAGTAACATGATAGCATGTCTCCTTGCCGAAATTCGGTGCATGTCTGGAAGAGTTGCTTCCAAACTGCCGAAAACCCGAATTCAGCCGTCGTTCTGTAGAGCTCCAGACGATGAAAGCCATCATAAGCGGCAATGAAGTCTCGACCTGAAAATCGTTGCCGTACTGGTACTGGTTCACATAGTACGTTGGATAGGACATTAAGCAGAGATATACCTCGATAGTTGATGCAAGACATAGGTTCGCCTTTCTTGTGGATGAGACATAAGTATGGAGCTGATATTTCAGTCATCGTATGTAGAATGGCCACAATGCCTTCATTGCAACCTGTTGGGCAGCTGTTATCACTTGCAAGACCTGGAGAGATCCGGAGAGTCTGAGAGTCTCGGAAAAGAGTCCAGCATCCACGCCTATATTCATCCGGAAACGGTTATGTCGTTCATCCCTGCTAGGAAAACAGATTGCGAATGGTGTTTCAAGGTCTAAGCAAGGCGTCATGTAGTCTGCGCATACAATATTGCCCACATACTTGGGTAAGATCTGTGCATGTCCCGTCAGACTGGGTTCCTCAAGGTAAGTGGTTTTGTACACTGCCTCCCATTACACCAGGTTTTCATAGATGCTCATAAGCATCTTAGTAGGTACCTTCACGGGACCGTTGGCAAGCACACCTATAGGCTGGGACTCCTCTACAACGAGTTTTGCAGAAGCTGCATCGACGAGGAGGAGAAGGTGGCAATTCTCCACCTCCTTCTTTGTCCATGTCCGGCCGTCTAAGCTCGAAGAAGAGCATACTTAGGAGCCAGCTTCTTTCACAATTAAGGGGAACTGACTGACATCAGCATAGGCAGCCTCCAGCGCTTCATAGGAAGCTCCAGTTGGTTCGGCGGGTGGTATTTCTGGTAAAGTACAGATCCATGATGTGTCTCTGGCAGGTTTCACCAGATTCATCCACTTCTACCTACCTACCCTACAGATCCATGTTGGAACACAAAGGACCTTATCTGGTCTAAGTGAGGTTGCAGCCTGCAACTCCTACCTTATCTAACCCTCAATAGATGGCATCTTGATTTCTGGTAAAAGTCTTTGAAATACCTCCACTCAAAGTCAGAAGAATTGGGAAATTATAATTTACAATCAACTTCACTCTTTCCCAGTCAGTCTTACCAAAAGGATACATTTCCCCAAAAAAAAAAAAAAATACCTCAACTACTTCCTCATCCAAACAAATGAAAAGAAGAATCCTATTTCCGTCTCAAAGGAAGTTCAAATCGCCATTAAAAAAAAGAAAGGAAAACCGCTTTTATTGCAAAACTCCCGCAGTCAGAAATAATCCATTTTTCCCATTCAAATTCATTAAAAAAAAAAAAAAAAAACCTCCAAAAGGATAATTAATAAAAATAAATAACTCTCCATTAAAAAAAATTCCCTTATCTTTAAATTCGAAAGAAAAAAACCCCAAAAATTAGGAGGCTTCTCCTTTTTCATATTTTATTGTGCAGACATTTTCATTTCTTAGTCCTCCAACCCTCACACCCTCGTTATTCTTCTTCTTCTCATGCTTAAGAGCGTAAATTGCCTTAAAATCCCGGTCATAAATTTTACGGAAAAAAAAAAAATCCTTAATTTTGTGTGTATGCTGCTGTGCTCTGTGCTATGTTGTCCACATCATAGAAAACGAGAGAGAAATTCCAAAGTGAAAAATTCTTTGATCCCCTTATAATGTTTAGTGTGTGTGGGGAATTTTTTTTTTTTAATGAATGGAATCCCAACCGAGAGAGGGAAGGCTTTTGTTAGAAAAGAACGTGCGACTAAATCCTTTTCCTTACTTTTTGTGTTTTTTTTTTTTGCATGCAAAACTTATATACCTAACCTACCCCTAACAGGGGGGTGGGGGGACATTTGATTTATAACTAAAGTGAGTTTATGAGAAAAACGTCCCTGTTTCGTTTCATAAATCCTCTTGGCAAGTGATAAGATTTCATTAGGGCTTAACAGAGATAAAATCACACATTGCACCCGATTGCAAAATAAAAGTTTAACCCTTAGTCAGCAGAAGAACAAAATTTAAACAAATTTTGGGGCGGAAGAGGGTTTATGAGGGATTCTGGGTCCATTATTTTTCATTTTGTAGCAGCTGGTGGGGGGGTTTTTTCTGGTCGTCAGATGGTAGTACTTCCTAATGTCCTGTCACCCGTTGTGAGGCAAAGACCATGCAACGCCCTTCAACTCACTTCCAATTCAATCAGTTCTGCACTCGGATTGGCTTGTCTGCCAGATATTAGCAAGGTCACAAACCATATGAAGAGACCTCCCGTTTCTGATTCCATTTGCACCACGGGATTTTCATTTTTGGAACCGTCTGTAGTTAAATCTGCGTCTAAGCAGAGCAGACACTTTGTCCTCTCTGTTTGGTAAATCTTCTAGGGATGATGTATAGTAGTCTATCTGGTCAGAATGAAGCCGTGACCAAAGACATACACCCAAGATCTGCTCCGCTGTCCTAGGAACGTTGAAAAGATGGCTACATCGCATAATGCAGCCTTAACTTAGATTTCTACGGTTCCATTGTGTTCCTCTGCGTGGAATGTCCAGTCTGGAAAGACAAAAAGGAGGAAAAGGTCTGGGTGAGGACAATAACGATCGTTTGACCACCCTGAGCCATCCTGAATTCGGAAGGAATTTTAGAAAGACTTTTGGTGGCTTTTTAGACAGGTCGCCCAAGTCGTTGAAATAGTATTCACCGAGGGCCGTCTTCCTTGTTCTGTGTAGGCTGGGGCATTCGCATAAAAAGTGGGTTCTGCTCTGTATTCCCACAGCATCTGCATAACTCGGTGAGCAACCAGTAGGTTGTGGTCTGTGATAATCCCTATGAAGAGTGCTAAGTTCGATCTGTTTAGCGCAAGAATGTGTCCCGTTTTTATCTTGTTAATGCTACGCTGTCTTACTGTCCAGCATTCAGCTACCAAAAGCTGAGTTTTGTAGAAAATGATTTTGGACCTTCGACTTAGGAGTAGCAGCTGTTGCCTAAGGTTATCCTTCGTCCAATCTTCATGTTTGTCCGGAAGTTCTTATCCTAGAAGGTGTTCCACGGATCGGTTTTTGTTCGAAAGCATGTACCAACTCGTTTGGCTTGTTCTTCGACCGTCATAAATGCCCCAGCAGCCTTCTAGTGTTTACGCCGGTCTTTCGACAGCGCGTCTCCTTGCCAAAATTCAGTGCATGTTTGGAATAATTCGGTGGTTCTGCTTCCAAGGTGCATTGAGAGTTCTCTAGCGAGGAGCGACTCAACCGGATCAGCTTTCTTGGGATGAATGCTGTCATATGCAGCTTTGAAGTCGAGGAAAGGATTGTTAGTATCGAATTAGGACCTAACCTAGTATCGACTTATAACTCGTTGGTCTTTTTCAGGATTTACCGGGTCGGAAGCCACACTGGTAGGTGTCGGTGAGTGTAGTGCAAAATGGATTTAGTCGTTCACACAATACTCTAGATAGGATTTTGTAGGAATATGCCTCGGTAGTTCTTGCAAAACATAAGATCGCCAGCAGATAGAGCTGATATTCCTTGTCGTCTGGCATGCTTTCATCCGCCCAAATCTGCTGCATGTTCCTTACCAATACATCGCCACCAGCTTTGAAATAGTAATCTGCCTTGTGGCTCTTCAGGTTTTTAATACGACTTCCTCTTATCGACACAAGTTGGGCGAAGTCTACTCTTCGAAAAGTGGCTTCCAACTTTGTGCTGCTCCCATTACGAGGAGAATTCATTAAGTGAGGTTATACTCGCAACTTCAGAAAGTTAAGATAAACCACACCAAACTAGTTACTTTGGTCTTCAACACACCCGATATGGATTCAAGTTTCATGCCGTTTCAAGTACTTTTTCATTTTCCTAAAAATACACACCAGCATACGCCCGAAAGAATCCTTATATCATCTGCGAATTTATTTTACACAAAATCCTCAAATTTTTCATCTTCTATTCACGGAATTCTCTCACTCTTTGCACATAGTTCATAGGTGTGCAACGGTATAGTACAAGAGAATGCAATCAAAAAAAATGGAAAAAAGGATGTTAAAGAGGCACTTTAGACGAACTATCTCCAACTAATTGGAATTTTTTTTCATCAGACCACCATCAGACTTGTGCAAAATATCTACGTACGTATTCATGCAGACATCTCGCGAGTCAGATGTGTAGGAGGGAGGACGGGGGAGAGACTGGGCGCCACAATAATAAGAGCAAAGATATTATTCCTCTGCTTGCTTACAAATTGGGTCTCACTTTACCATCCTTGAAGGGGTAATTTGTGCTTGATTTTCCAAGTTTCACTATACGGACTCCTTTTGTGTCCTCATTTTGTAGTGTATGCGCAGCGCGGGCGGCGGCGGTTGCATTATGGTTGCGCGCTGAATGGGAATAGGGTGTCATTACGTCAGAGATAATTATGGTTTGTGTCTGCAAAATGTAGATTTTTGAGCGTGTCCTATTAGTTTTCAACATGATTTTTCACGTTTTTATTATTTAATTTAGGTGGTTAGGGGGGCATACGAGGTATACACTTCGGTATGGTAACGAGGTTAAAGAATAGGGGTGCAGTATCGAAGGCTGCACTGACTAACTGGCTCAAAGCTTTCAAGTCGAATTCGCGATTTGTTGAAGGGTCCTTGCGTCTAGAGACTCGAAATCCCTCTAAATTACGTCGATTGTGATACTCCCAGAGAAAAGTGGAAATAGTGTGCATTTTTATGGAAGATAGCGAGGCCAACTGGAGCCAGTGAAACTTCTGAGAGGTTGCCTAACAAATATTCTTAGTAGTTTTCGTTTCCTCCTCTTTCCATCAGACACCACCCTGTCTAGCTTGGACTGTAAATCGTAGCTGGATAAATGGGTCGACAGCGTTAGACAATCTTTCCATCCACTGTGATGCCCTTGGGATGATATTTTTCTTGCCATTACAGCTCATTAGCTCTTTCGTTGCCTGGCACACTTGACAGATTCAAAAGGTATTTGCTGTGATTTTAGTTTCATGGATTTTATCGGCGCCTGCCTCTCAAAGGTAACATCATCGTGTGGTATAGTGCCTGTTGAGCGGCGCAGACTGTCTGATAGATCTGAAGAATCCAGCTCCTTGTCCTGCATTCATCTTGGAGTCATCTGTGTAGATGAGAGTCCGATTGATCTAAAGAATCCAGCATCTTCGCCTACATCCATCTTGAAGCCTAGATGGGGATCTGAAGAACTCAGCACCTTGCCCTGTCTGAAGGATCTGTGGAACCCAGCACCTCCGCTTGCATCCATCAAGGAACCATCAGTTGTGTGTCAATATGGAGTCGTTGATTTGTGTCTATTCCTTTGATGTGAAAGAAGCTTGAGAATGGTCCAACAAAGTCTAAACAGAGGGCGTTATATAGTCTGTGCATTTCCTGTCAGATTGAGCTTCCAGGTCTACTTGTACAAAGTCAGATTCTAGCACGAATATCTAGATTCAGAAGCGTCTGTTTCGAGACCCGCTCTATGACGGTGGTTCTCATTGTCCAAGTTTTGCTTACTGCCTGCCATCAGACCAAATTTTAGGACTAGGTGTCTTTCAAAATCATATCTAGCATCACTCTCAGACACTTGAGTGGATGACTCTCATCGATAGAAGCCTTTTCATTTTTCACTTGTCGTTACCTATATGTAGCGCATCGTTTTACTTACTCCTTAGCGTTCTACTGTGACCAGAGTCTCTTCCTTCTAGAAGCTGCACCTTAAGCTAGCAGGCAACTGTTGGAAGGTTCGAGCTGAAGGCGTCTAGCCTAAGCAAGTGGTCTTTATAGACATCACCAGGAAGTAATAGTTACATTTTGGCAGTGCATCCCCTCTGCAGTTGCAGTGGAATGTCCCTCAGCGATGCCTTCAAAATCGGTGGTCGTTGCATTGTGAACGATGGCGCAGTTGCTTCTCGATTTGCTGTGATTTCTGTCTGAAAGTAGTGATCTGGCAGTCAAGTGGTGGCCAGTTTAGATTTCTGGTGGAACACCACAAAAGTAGGGTCTATCAGCAGGTACACTCCTTACTAAGATTTCTTCTGCAAGTAAGAGCATCAGTGGATAAGGAAATTAGGTTACCAGCAGTCATCACACCTGATACAGGCAAAGGCAGTTTCGCAGTGTCTTCGCCCTCTCCACAAGCGTCACAGATAGTGGTGTCAGATGTCGGTTGGAGCACCATCTGCCTCGGTATATAGGACAGTCGAGTCCCTTCTTAACTTGGATTTATCGTCCTAATTCGAGTTGATTTTTATGTAATAGTAGCCTCGAATCATTGTCCAATCTCTTCGTTAGCCAACTACCTCGCTTCTCTAAGTTTTAGACCAATCTTTTTGTGATTGTTTTCTCTTTTACAACTTCCAACTAACATTCAACTTTTCTTTCTCTTTCAGGTAAGCCTCAGACACATTTTCTTGGAATCAACATACATACAATCGTGGTAACTTAGTAAATAAACTATTTTCCTTATTCCTTTCCAAATCCGATTTAAACAGTCTTTATTGCCACTTATGCGCCACACCCTCCCCGCCAATAGTGTCAATATTTTCTGCTCTATTGCATCGTATTCGATTTGCAAAATCCCCCTTAAAAGACCGGCTTAAGTTTTGCAATTATACTGCAAAACTGCCTCCGGAGAGAATCCCTCACTCTCTCACATTCTCTATCGTCGTCGTTATCGTCATATTTCCTTTGCTTCAGTCTCAGATGTACGTCTTTCTATTGCAGTAATCCAATTAAAGCTTTTCCAGTACGAGTACTTTGGTTGTGCCTATATAACAAATGTATCTGCAGTTACAATCTCTCATCAGGTAACCCTCCTTCCCTATCTTTGGACAACAGACAAGAATAGTTTTGGTTGCAGAAAAAGAAAAGAAAAATTACAAAAGAGAGCATGAAATCCGATTAGCAATATATTAACAGTTCTTCTCTTCTGTCTGTGCTTAGCAAAGTCCATTTTTCTACCGTGAGTAGATAAGTTTTCATCTCTCTTTGAGAAAGATCAATGACATTTGAGTGTGTTTGTCGTCATCGAAGAGATAATGAGTCCAAGGAAATTCAAATGTTTGGTATCAATCGATGGGAGATTATTAACAGAAACTGCTTCGGAGCCACCTACTTCTGAAGAATGGAAGGTTTCCTAAGAGTTTCAATGAGAAAATTAATTAAAATGAAAGGTGGCCCTTTGGAGGGGGGAACTTGAAAAGTCCATCGAATTGATTTTTTTTTTTCTCTCTTCGAAGTATTCATTAGCCAGAGAATAGTTCTTTGGGAACTTGAACGTGTGGGTACCTACAGTCGAGGGATTTTTGGAAAAGTACGCCGAAGAGGATGAGTTCTTTTTTTGTAGGGAAATTTAAAAGGAAGTTCGACTTGAAGGGATTCGACTGTATGTTCAAGAGGACATGCTTAGACTTACAAAAATCGAAAAAAAATTTGAATCTTGGCCAACCTGACACCCTCGCCCATCCATCTCTCTCTGTGTTTGTGACCTGAAAACACTGCTATCATCGTAGAGGATGACTTTTCAAGAGGACATCTTTAGACCTACAGAAATCGATAAAAATTTCGAATCTTGTCCAACCTGACACACTCGCCCATCCATCTCTCTCTCTCTCTCTGTGAGAGATCGCTATCGGCGTAGAGAATGATTTTTCTAAGGAAATTCGAGTAAAAGGACGTTTGACTTGAAGGGATTCGACTGTATGTCCCCTTATTCCTACAAAAATAAATAAAAATTTCGAATTTTGGCCAACTTGACACCCCCGACCATCCATCTCTCTCTCTCTGTGCTTGTGACCTGAAAACACCGCTATCGTCGTAGAGGACGACTTTTCTAAGGAAATTCGAGTAAAAAAAGGTTCGACTTGAAGAGATTCGACTGTATGTCCCCTTATTCCCACAAAAATTGATACAAATTTCGAACCTTAGCCAATCTGACACCCTCGCCCATCCATCTCTCCTCGCATTTGTGACCTGAAAACACCGCCATCATCCACAAATCATCTTACGAAATTAACTATTTAAATAAAAGTCATTAACCGCGAGAGCCACCATTATGCGAATGATTTATCGGCTTAGCCGCAGAGAATCCAACGACAACGAAACGAAAAATGCAAATTTATGTACAAGTACACCCCACCAGTGTATCGTGTATCTCATTTCGGTTGCGCGCCTTTTTGAAATATCACGAGAGATTCTCCACACGAAACAGATTTTGTATCTCTCCATCTCCACTCCACCACTGGACTGCTATTGCCACTGTTGGTAATAATTACCAAGTTGATAGGCGCCAGATACGAATATTTTTTAATGCTGTCACATGCAAAAATGTTCCATTCATTCAGTCGTGCTGCGACAAAAGTGACGGATGACATATGAGACTGCCGCCGACTGCGGTCCATTTTAACTAGACCCCACCAGAAGTAACAATGTGCGTGAGCCCATCACTGACTAGTGAGAAATGAGAAATAATTACACCGAGACCTATACAGAATGACATAAGACACGCAATAGATAGATACCACACGAGATGACGATGATGGATGCTGAAAGTCTCGTCCATTTGTTTCAATCCCACCAGAGTGCCGATATCTATTCATCAAATTAGGAACCAGAAAAATTCGAAAACACGATTAATGACAGTTGGAAGGAAGTAGTGCAAGGCCAACAAAGCCTCCCCCTCCCGTTCCGCTCTGATGAGCACTCATATGATGTTTGCTCAATCGATTTAGAATAGAGGAAATCCACTTTCTGTCAAGACCCAAGCCAACATAGTGCGACACAATCCATTGAGTTTAAATGGAGAGACAGGGAGAGAGAGAGAGACCTTCTAGATTGATGTGCCTTTTGTGGTCTGTTCTGTTCCCTCCCCCTACCATCTTTTGTTATCTGATTTATTCACAAAAAAAAAAGAAGAAGAAGAAATATCCGTCATAAGCTTACGTCAAGATACATTTGGTTGTTTGATGATTAATTATGATTTGAGTGCCTGTTGAGTGCGGATACATACAGTTTTTGTATTCGATTTCTCTGATCTTGACAGTTCTGTGTGCGTCCACAATATGGCATCAGATTTCCGTGTAACAGAAGAAGACCAAAAATACATTTATGAATGAAATTTATGACGAGGAGAACTTATGCAAATTCGGTTTTTTTTTTTGCCACAGTGGCCTTATTTTGCGTGGCAACTGGGTTTGCAGACGTCATTGCTGGGCTTCGTGACTATGCAAATACGTTCGTTCCAATTTTAGAACAATTTTTCGTTGAATATCGTTTCGGAATCTACATCTGGTTTGTCATTCGTTCTTGCTTCGGCTGAAAATATACTCAAATTAGAACGATACCCATCCCCATCTAAGTGTGGCTAGGGGAGTCTCTCCCAATGTCGACCCATGAACCTACCCTTGATGACGTTACAGTTTAACAAGCTAGCTGCCTCCAGTTGGTTGAAATCATCTTCTTTCTTCTTGTACTGGCCACCTTAGTCGGGGTCTACCTCCACTGTGTTGTTAGATTTGAAGACTGCGATCTAGAGCATTGTTGCGGTTGGCCTACAAAGAGGGCCTACTTTCGTCCGACAGATGACAACGTACCACCTCATCTCTAAATACTTTGAAAATTTTTAGCGATTGCTGCCTTCATTTCACTACGGTACGGTGGGTGAGAGTGTTGTCCGTCATCGCTCAGTTTAAATGGTTCGGTCTGTCTGACAGCAGTCTTCGTCGCCGTTTGATAGTGGTCTTTCGATATTCTCATTACCGATTGGAACCTCTGGAAGCTTCTGTTTGGAAAACAGCTCAAGGTAGTGAAGATCGTGACGGATTCCTTTGATCAAGACTCGGCTTTCAGGACTTAAATGATACCACAGCACCAGAAGGTGGTCCACCGTCGCATTGGGTTTCTGTCTAGCCCTTGTTCGATGTAGTAAATTACGTTCGATGGGTGAAGAGCAGCCACCCAGGACTACGTTCAGATGTTTGATATAGCTTCCTGTAGGTCGAAATCTGGAAGGCGTGGAGGTAGGCCGATGTCGGTATGGCACCTTGAGTGATCCTTGTGAATGTGACGAGACGGTCTATCAGCGTTTATTATTATGCGGTTGGAATGCTCTAGCTTGTGGCAAGTTACTAGGTATGGATTGAGAGCTTCTTCGTCAGGCATTATTGCTCATGACTGTAGCTTAGAATTTCCCGTCCAATTCGTAGCTAGAATGATACCACAACCCTAAAAGGTCCATCTGTCATGGAATTCAATCTCGAGCAAGTGATTTCGAGTTAAATTTGCACGATTCTGGTGTTTCCGTCCTATCAGGACTCTCTCTTCATAGAAAATGTGGAAGCTTCATAGATACCAGTAGTCCGTACTAGCTTCACTCTTCTACCACTCTCCCTTGCGGGAATGCGGTTAGGTATTACTTCGCGAGGCTGGTTAGCAACTTATGCTGTGTCATCTGCGTCTGCCGCTTCTTAGTTCGTTCTGTACGCTCGTTATGAAGGATCAGATCTCCAACCAGTTGTCCTCTGACCTCAACATACGGCTTATTAGAAATTGCGAGCTTGGCAGGTTCACTCTTCTCTCTACGAAGTGCCTGTAATGGAACATTGCGTGTGGCGCGTCTTCCTCTGGAAAGAAGGTGAACTATCGTGTCTATATCTGTGAGGGTATTTTCGATAGACACCGTGCATGGACAGGAACTGCGTAAGGTGGTAGTTCCAGTCCCCGCGTGCTCTCTTCCCACGGGGAGGAAGGCTTACCACAATGGTACGAATTGCCCTTTTCTCATTTTTGATCGTCCTGGTAACGATGGCCTCTTGACGGTTCGCCTAAGGCAAGAATGTCGATGAGGACTATTCCGGCTCTAACACAAAATTTTGCGAAAATGGACAAGTGTCTCCGCCAAGACTGGAGCAGCGTATACAAGGATTGACCTGACCACAAGGATCCCCTTGTCGTATCGCGGCCCACCTATATCTGGCAAAATCCGGGAAAGTGTTGCTTGCATCGGTGAAGTTTTGAAGTTTAGTCTGCTAGGTGTCGCTAAGATTTGGGGTGTCTAAATGAGTCAGATTGCGTTATAGGTAACACCAGCGTCTTTTTGTCCTTTTCATGGGAACTATTAGCTTGAGTATGTCGTTGCGCGATCTAAGACGGTTGTAGACAATACTGAAATGAGTCGAGAAACGTTTTATGGGTGTCCGTGGTCAGTCATTGTTTTGCATCATTCGTCGCAGATTTTCTGGTTCAAATGAAACGCATGATTAGATTTTCGTTCCACAAGCCATCAAGATGTGGCGCATCATTTTTATCTCGAATAAATTCCTCATCTATCTTCACATCAATCACAACTAATTACACACTCAAGTGACATATTAATTAGCGCGTTTAAACGGATAACACCTCTTTTTGTGTGTTATCTCCAACGATACTGTCTTCTGATAGCCAAAACAAAAACAATTTCATTACCAAGGTCGATTGGCATTTTTATTTGTTTACATTTTCCATTATCAATCTTGATACAGCTGTTTGACAACCGTGTAAACAATGAAACACATGTGCACACTGTCTACGTTTCAAAAAAAAAAAATCATTTGTCAGAAGTGGGATTCGAACCCACGCCCTCAGAGAGGACCAGAACGCTCAGTAGAACCCACTGTGGAAGAGTGGATAAGATTTGCTCTTGAGTCTGGCGCCTTAGACCGCTCGGCCATCCTGACAACTTGAGAGTCGATCGCCCAAGTTCGTATATGAACTTGTGAGTATTTTTGTCATGTTTTCGAAGTTGTATGCGATAAAGAGAGGACTTTGTGATTCGGAGTACAGAGACCAGTTTCTTCGGTAATTTCTCTAAAACATGAGAGACAACCTTTTGTTTGTTGAATCATCCTCGGTGGCAAGAGATTTTCTTAAGGAGCATCCTTGAGTTAGGAAGGACCCTGCAACTACGTACTAGCTCGAAAAAACTGTAAGAAAAAAAACATTTGTCAGAAGTGGGATTCGAACCCACGCCCTCAGAGAGGACCAGAACGCTCAGTAACCCACCTGTGAGTGGATAAGATTTGCTCTTGAGTCTGGCGCCTTAGACCGCTCGGCCATCCTGACACTTGGTGAACCAGTGTCGTAGAGCATAGCAGTCGTGGACGGGGTGATCCACGTTTTAGTGATTTTGATTTATTTACACGCTTTTGTATTGCGGTGGGCGAGCACACAAACTAGGCAATTTGTCAGTCGAATGTTTCTTTGTTTACTACTTAAGTCAAGAGCGAACCTATTTTCTAAAAATAATTACGTACGCCCCCAGTTGTGATGATGGGCACGGGAATTAGTCATTTTTTTTTTTTTTTTTTCTAATTCATTATGAAATGTTTTTATTTTAAAGTTTTACACGATTTGTTTGCTTTTTTTTTTGTGGCGTTTATACAGATATACGAGTATGTAGATTGGATTTGTATGAAGTGTACTGTGAGAGAGACCTTGAATTGTAAAATGGAACTTTTAATGCGTCTGATTTTGGATTGTTTTTGTTATTTAATCACCGATTGGTTGTGTCGTCGTGTTTTTATTTTTTATTTTTGGTTGACTCAATGCAAATGAGTTGAAGTCAGTTTGACATTTGCAATTTTGTTGATATGCGATGCAGTGACTGAATGTGCCATTTGAGGGTGATTAACAACGAGAAGGTGACTGGATTTAAGTTGAATTGATCGCATTTCTATTACTTGTTTGTAGAATGTATCTAGAGAGATATTATGGAGTGATTTTCGTGTCATATTGAGCTTGTTTTGCTACATTTACTTGCGTCCTCGATTCATAAAGATCCCATCAAAGTGTGGAATTAAAAATTAGAGAAAAAAGATAAAAATTCCATTAATTTACGCATTTATAGTTCAATTAGTCTACATCCTCTAAACTTTAAAAATGTTTTATAGCCATCAACTGTTTTTTAATGATTCCTAGAGGCAAATCCATTTAATAGATTACCAACAATAATAATTCTCTAATTACACTACTAATAGACTCAACAGTGACCTTGCTTTGGGGGGCGGCCAACAACAAATCTCAGAATTGACATCTGCCGCATTCTTCGTTTACATTTGACAGTAGCACGGCTGGAGATGATTGTTATTAGTGTTGTTGACATCAGCGTAATTGACCGATTTAAGTGGTTCGTTGAAACGTCCATCAGCACTCAATTAAGTTCGATTGAGTTCTTTTTTTTTTGTTGTTGTTCCCCTCGTCAGGAGTCACTGTTGAAATTGAAAATACGTTCCACCTGAGATTGAAAATTACGTAACAGTGGCAACGTCATGTTGTAATATGTCTGCCGACCACCCACAGCCCACCGCAATGATGGAAACAATTCCAATTCCGGAGAGTTGTAAACATAAAAAAAATTACGCCGACATAAAATTATTTGACGTGAAATTTTTTATTTTATTTGACTGTTGGGAGTATGTGCATTGTGTGCAAGCTATGTATGTGTGTGTGTGTGTTTGGTTGGTACTACGTCATTTTGTTTGTTTTATGAGAAATTCCCATCTCCCCAGATGTTCCATTTAGTGACTGCATGGAAGCAGTCTTACGTCATTCTTTAAAAATTAAAAAAAAAAAACTCAAGTTCCACTCCACAATAAAAGGACACTATGTCCAAGGAATGATTTAATGTGTGTCGCTTTCTTTTGTGAGCAGGAGACACACACAGAAAAGAAGACTCATATTTTTATAATCTTCCTGACGGTGGGGAATGTGACAATTTATCCCGGACGTAGCACTGAAAAATGAGAAAAGGACCTTTTTTTTTTTTTAAAAGTTAAATGGCAGTGATAAGTCATATAAGAGGAGTCGTTGTCGTTTTCTTCTTCTTCTTATGCTTCCTTTGAAGTCAAATGGCTTTTTTTTTTATCTCTTCAAGCTTCGTCGTGGTCATTGTCATGTCTTAAGTAAAAAAAAATCTGTCATGTCTTTAATCCAATTATTGTGGAGAAGGAAATGAGCAACAAATTGCTACACACAGACTTCGTGAATGAGAAAACGGAGGAGGAAGGAGGGACGAAGAAGATCGATTTTCATATGCGGGATGGGTTTTGTAATTAGAATTAATGGCTTTTTCCAAAAGAGAAATTAATTATCTCTTTGTGTCCATAAGAGACGACGATAACAGCCAGCTTTCTTCGAATCCAACTTCATTAGACACTAATTCGACAATTTGCTATCTATTGCTTAACTCTGGCGTCGTTTACATATACATCTTGCATTCCATGTAGCCTTCCATTTCGTTGCCAAAATTAATGCAAAATTGATATCCATCCCAATCCGTCGTAGGTGGGTGCGTGTGCATAAATCAATTTTTGTTTTGTCTTTCCTTGAAATATCTAAGCTTCGCACGGAATATGCTACTGTTACGATGAAATGAGATACTTTTCTTTCGCGGGAAAATTCTTCTTTTCTATGCTTGCCTTAACGATTCTATTAAACCGGAACAAAATATACAAGTACGAGTACTATATTGCATGTGTTTGTTTGAAAAAGAATGACGTTCACACATGACGCGGTGGCATGAGCTATGCAACGAATGTATCGAGGAAGTAGAGCAAAATGTAAATAAAATGTAACTTTGCGCGCAAATTTATGTTGAGACTTTGATTTGTTGTTGTTTTGTGTGGAACAACTAACCGAACATTACACGGAAAGAAAATTACTTTGCAATGCAATTTTGTTTGTTTTTTTTTTTTGACGATAGACTAGCTTAGTTGGCTATTTGGTCGGTTGTGTAAGCGTCAGGGAAATGTGTCCATCGAAAGAATGTTGCTTCAGCAATTCGTCTATATCGACCCTCAGGTATGTCGACCCTACAATTGTCAGTACGTACACGATTTCATGATGAATTGGACAAGATGTTGTTGGATGTGACGTAACGTTGCTGTAGGACGCGTAAAGCTATTCCGAGAAAGTTCAAGTGCATTGGACTATCTAATATGTTGACTCAGCTGCGAATTCACTTCTCGATAGGCGATGACAAACCTCTGAAAGTAGATACATATAGTGTCGTTCAATCTTTCAATGTTGTGCTGCAGCTTCGTAGGGGAATTTCTTTGTTTGTCTTTAAGTTATGCTCCTCTGATTACTAGCTTCTTTTATTCTAACACAACAGGATTCATGGAGCTTAAAGCCCCCATGTGGGCAAAGTTCTAGACTCTTAATGCCAAAGTTGGTCTTTTTCACTAAATGGACATTGACAATGAGGCTACCGTCCTTTGCGATTCTCTAGAGCTAAACTGTTCGTGTAGATATCGCATGGATCAGTGGTTAGAGCACTGGACTTCTAAGCATGCTGACCTAAGTTCGAGTTCCATTGAAAATTCACAAGTGTTTCGCGGTATTACTGTGCCGAGGGCAGTCCGTTTCGTAATCTCTTTAAAGCTCAGGTCACACAGGAAAGCCATCCAGCCGTATGCTGAAAACTTTGTGCTCATTAAGGCTCTTGACTCGCCCACAGTAAAATTGAGATTTGGCAATGAGATACCCAAGGGAACGCAAGTTTTTTCACTTCCAAGTCTTCACTAGCCTTCAATCATGGGCAATGGAAGGGCCGATGAACTTCAGAGGAATGGTTCAGAACTAAATTTGTCGTTCGTCCTTCCCTTTGCACTTGCTCCATGTTCGATGAAAGCCTAGAAATGGTTTATATACGCTGGACAAATGTAGGAACGTGCCTAGTTACCAGTTCTTGATACGTAGAGGGAAGACTCTCTGGAAGCGTGTCTCAACTCGAGACCTCTGTGCCCACAGTCAGATGATGCAGACAGCTTTGAAACGATTACCCCGGGACATTTTCTTGTCGGAAAGCCACTAGTTCAACCATCCGAACCAGAATATCAACTGGAGAAGATCTCACACCTAGAGCGATGGAAAAGAGTCCAAATCCTGCTACATGACCGATCATAAATACTCTCTACAAAAATTCACCCGAAGGCGTGGACCAGGATACCTCACAACGACTTTTGGAGAAGCTTCAGGGACGAAGAAGAATTGGAAATTGTTCGGTCCTACCCTGGCTAATTGAGAAATTAGGACTCTTGGCAGTCACTTCTTAGATGAACTGGAAGATTTGCGTAAGACTGAGCTGGGGGCCTTCTGAGATTGAGGAGACAACTTTTGGCAGTCACCTCCCCTACAAGCTAGAAGACTTGCGCTGAGGGACCTTTTGAAATTCCTTATCTCTATCCCTTCGGTCCTAAGCAAGTGGTTTTTCTTTGTAGGACCCAACGCAATTGTTAGTTTATATGTCAGCAGCGAGCTCAGTCGCAACACATCCACTCACCTTTTCAAATTTCCTCACTCTGACGACACATCTTAGTCAATTCCCAAAATACGTGGGTTTATTGAACCAATTTTGGCATCTTTGTCGCAGCTTAAGAGTCCCAAAGACCAGTCAATGCTAATCCGACTAAAGTTTATAACGATTCCCCTCTCCTCCCACGGATATTCACCATCCACATGGCAGTGTCCATTAGAAAAGCCGGCTCTCTCAGTTCATAACTCAGAAAAGGTCCATGACTTTCAGTCCACTTCGCTTGAAGTAATAAAAATAGACACAAACCGCGTCAAGTAAAAGTGGAACTACTACCATCCATCACTGGAGTGTGACTCATGACTGTCATTACCCTCAACACCGTGTACTAGTTTTCACCGCGCTAACTACGACTACGAGTGTGTCGCCATAAATAATTGTTGTCGTCGCCGCCGCACACAGGTGAAAAATCACTGAACATCATCATTATGGAAATTGTCCAAGTGTGCTGCACACATCCATAGAACAAATGTTAGCGCTTAGTAATTTGTTTTTCTCGACCGCGAATATAGGGTAATGGCGGCAAATATGGAAATTTTTCTTTCAAGTGGATCATGGAAAATTGTTAGCCGCAGACGAAAAAGTCACGTTGTGCTGTAACATTGGTGTACGTACGCTATACTGTTGTCGTTGTCGTGCTTTGACTTAATTGGTCGAGGTACAGAGTACACAACAGAGCTCAAGGTTGTTGTGTTTCATGTGTTGGCCTGGCACCGAAAATTGGCGAACGAACAAAAAAAAAGACCGAGAAGGGGTGACCTTAGATCGTAATTAGGGTGTACTAGTGGGACATAGTCGAGAGGTAAGTAATAGGCTTGACCGCCAGCGTTTTTCCATTGCAATTATGCAATTATAGCTCTTTATGCTCTAATTTCCGTCGATTAAACAGCAAGTTCTCATTGATTTCCATGTCACTTTTCTTGAAGCTTGAGTCCACCACATTGGCATGTACTTTGGCGCAACAGTTCGAGATGAACTAGGGTCGAAAAGCACACATCTCTCCAGCCTAAGCTAGTTGCGTACGCCTATTTGGTTCCTCTTTTGGGAACTCCCTCGGAGGCAGATGCCTGTGTTTTGCATGACCTTGCCACTTTTTTTTTCACCAGGTGTAGCTGTATCTTTTTGTCGAGGCGGCCACACCCTAGTGCTGATAGATAATTCCATTTTAATATGTTCTTCCTTCTTCTTCTCCATCTCCTCCATCAGCCCTCATATTCAAAGATTCCAAGTTCCAGCAGCAGGTCGGAGAAGATTTGGGGTCTTGTGTTGTCTTGGCAACGCCTTACTAGATGGATACCACCTAAGTGCTATTCTACGTTGGAGCTTAGGTAGACGAACTTAAGTAGACGTTAAGCAAGCGCCACGCCATGACAAACCTCGAAGAGTATGAAAAAACTTCTCAATCTGCCGTTCGAGTCGGCAATAGGAAGCGTAAGTCCCTTCCATTCACGCTCAACACAAATCGTTGTCAGAGAAGCGAGGCCATGAACGTGCGATGGTCTTCTTTTTCTTTTGACCTTATCGGGCATATTTTCGTCGGAAGAGCTGCTGCATGTTCCCTACAAAGTCAATTCTGTCGCCTTAATATGGTTTCAGTTTTCCTATAGCTTGTTCTGCGGCTCATTCTACACTTAGGCAAGGTTGGGAGGGATATCCCCCTCCATAGGCATATTGGTCCATTGTGATTCCTCGTGAATAAAGTTGTGCCACGTCTATTACCACTTGCCTGGTTCCTGCTCCAACCAGCGTGTGCTTCTAATGTCAAGCGGATTGTACAAGACTCACAGTCTGTTTTTCATATGGCGAAGGCGATGGTTTTTGGAGGTTTCCACAGTTGCAGAGCAAGGGTTTGATGGTCTCTATTTGTACCTCATCCTGATAGTTCCGGTATGTCAATATCATCGGCGTATGCGAGTATTTGGATGGACTTTTGAAAGATTGTGGCTCTTGTGTTGGGGCAATCTTCTTCTTAACATCAAAGGTTTCGGTGACCTTGATGAGGCAGCGTGTATTCTCCATCATCATCCTGCACTAACGGACGAGTTTGGCAGAGATGCCAAAACTAGGCATTGCTCTGTATAGCTCGTTTCTATAGATGCTGTCGTACACGATCTTAAAATCGATGAAGAGAGAGGTATGTATCGCTTTGAAGCTCCTGACATTTTTCCAAGATCTGCTGTAGTGTGATTATTTAATCGATGGTGGACTTTCCTAGACTAAAGCCACACTGATTTGGATCAATCAGGTTGTTGGCGAACGGCTTACGGCGTTCACACAATACGGCAGATAGGATCTTGTAGGCTATGTTGAGGAGACTGTTGTTGGCGCAGTTCAGAGGGTCTACTGTCTTGATTTATGTGCACCACTATGAAATTCTCCAAATTACTCCCACCTTGCCTAATGATGCCTTCGACTGCACACACTTTGTTACATTTAATCCCGCGTCGAAGTGAAACCTTTATCTGACGTCTTTCCACTCATCAATCATCATGTACCATGACCCGTATAGATCTCATCATTAGTTTCCTGTACTTCTGGACGGTCAGGTATGTTATAACCTCCCATTCACACTAAGTACACCCTTTCATTGTGGTATCCGCCTTGGCGTCAATCTACTATCTTTTTAATTCCACTAACCATCACTTCTGACAAATGATTGCTGTCAGCCTTAATTGTAGCGGCTCTCAATTAAAGCCTAATTTTAGGAAACGGAATCACTTTAGCTAATCATACACAGAAATCTCATTAACCTCGAAATGCATTAGTGAGAGTGTAGCACCCTCGAAATCAACACACAGTAAAAGAGAAAAAATCACACACAATTAGACTTTCAATCTAAACCTATCCTTAGAAGCTTCCTTCCTTCCGTTGTAGATAAAAACAAAAAAAAAAAAGAGAAAGGAAAAATCAATAAAAGTCCGGAACACGGTTAGAGGGTGACCGACCATAAGTATAGGAATCCTCCTGTTCCCAAGAACAAAGGCGACAATGAGAGAAATATAAACAACTTCCTAACGAGTGAGATTTTGATCTCAAATTAAACTCAAAAAATGCGGAAGGAATCTCTCTGTCTCTCCCCCTTTGTAATCAGGGGGTTGTTGTTGGGGGGGGGGGGGGGTGGATGCTAAACAAAAATCAGTTTCATATGTGTTTCCTTGTTGTCACGTCAGATTAGTTTCAAATTGAAATGACAGATACAAGGAGAAAAAGAAAAAAAAAACGGTACCACTGTGCATATCTCATTAGGGGTTGTTGTTCCACTTTGGTCTGGAACTGGAACCCATCTTTATGGATTTTGCATAACTAATATCTTTGTCATCCCCATTCAACACGCTCCCAAAAGCATTTCACAACCCCCCCCCCCTCCCAGACCCCATATTTCATTATTAATTTTGAAAATATTTTTGCATTGTCATGAGTTTTTTTTTTTTTTCAACTTGAAGTCTTGAAGTCTTGAAGACTTGAAGTGAGAGACTCCTTGTTCCTTGGAAAACTTTGTAAATGAAATCATAAGTTTTAAATTAGTTGTGTGGTTGTTTCGTTGTACGGTGGTGTTTACCCCTCACATTATAGAAACGGTTTTCATGCGGGACATTTTTTTTTTTTTTTTTGTGTTGTTGTAGAACAAACATCCCTTAATCGTAAATTTATGAGTATCCATGCAATAAATAAGAGATGCAGATGAGTGTGTTTATTTAATGGGTTCAGGAAGTTGTTAGAAAGGGTGTAGATCTAGATACACTACCCAAGCGCGTTTGTAAATGAAATTGTTAAATTTTTTGTCGTCCAACACTGTGAGTGTAAGGGCATGACATAGCACATGGTTGTGGTCGGTTTGGAATGTGTTTAATAATGACGCTTGCATTTGACGACGGAAGTGACATCGAGAAGAATTGCAGCGCGTGTACAGTTTTTTTTTTTTTAGATGCGGGCATGGGAGTGTGTTACACTGAGAAAAATACTCTTAGACGAGGGATTTTCCAACTTTGATAAGCAAAAAAGGAATCTGTTGCGGCAATGACTTGAACCACTATTTCGTGTTTGGAAACAAAAAGAAATCGCATTCGTTGTATGAAGCAGGAATTTGTAACATAACTCGTCTAGTTTTGCTGTGGCGATTGCAGATCAGGGAGCTAGTGCGGTGTCATATGGTGGAAGAGCACTTTTTTCTTCTTTAAATCAAGCATCTTCCCTTCGGAGACTATGGCTAATCCAGCCGATAGAACTGTCCTTGTGTGCACTTTGGTCGACAGAAATCCATTCTGCTGATTGATCTTTCAGATTGTGCTTCACCATGTCGAAGGATTGCCTCGAAGTTGTCAGGACTGTCATTAAACACGTGAAACCCACCTCGTTAATAGCTTTTTCATTGTATGGTGTACAGTCAGTAATCTCCCTGATTCTCATCCGGTGGTCGGGTCCTCAATCGGACGGCCCGGTTGCTCTCCATCAAAGACAGATGTTTGGTTACCCTTAGGTTGAAGTAGATGCCAGCTGAAGCCAGCACACTTAGACCAGTGATAGGTCTAATTCATTGAAAAAATATCTGATGCTAGTCTTTGAAAAGCTTTGGACTCTAAAGGAGGAGATTCAACGACGAATTACACGAGTTGTTAAGAAACATCGATCTAGATGCCTGGGCCAACTAAAGCGAATGGACACCAACGCTTCAGCTTGGAGAGTCTTCGAATCTAACATAGAGGGACATAGCAGTAGAAGAAGACCTCGCACACAATTAAAAGGGGACCTCAACCAACTTGGAGTGCGTAACTGGATGTGGTTAGCTAAGGACCTGTCTAACTGGCGGGGCTTATTGGTCCCGAACTGTAGCGCCACCTAAGGTAGGCTTCCAAGGCAACTTGTCTTTGATTATCTTGCATGTTTTTCAGTCCGAAGAAGACCAATGATGGTCTTGAGTCAGTAGCGGCTTCATCGACCGCTGAAAGGTACTTATCAGGCACCGCGGTATGGGTGTCATCGAAACTTGATTGAAAATTGACAAAACAGAGGAAAAATAGCTAGGATCCAAACCTTGGTCGCAATTCAAACAAATTCCTGTTCACAAAGATTCCGTGCCAAATGACATGCAAAGTTGTTGAATTTGGAGGCGATCATAGGTAGATAGAGGTGGATCGAGGCTACCTCTAGCTAGGAATCCAACCTCATGGTTGAAGTGCGTAAAATAGAGTAGAGGATGTCGATAAACTGCAATTGTGTTCTCTGAGATTTCTTCCGGAAGCAGTGGGAGTTCCAGGACCAAACCTTGCTGTACTTCTATTGCTACATTCTGTTTGGCATAGATTCGCATCTGACGTGGCACGGTAACTAGTTTGACCAACAAATAGTTTCAACTAGACCGTGCTACGTGCCACAGATCACACAAAATTTGATGAAAATTTTCCAAAGTTTTTTCGAAATGTGGCCTTACTCCCAGTACAACGCCTACGCATGACCTTTACAGGTATGTATGTAGGTGCTTTAAACAAATTTTCAAACATCTATCTATGTAGCTCCTACAACAACCAACAAGAACATGACGCAATCGTCAAACTAAAATCTCTTAGATCTTAGTTTCCTAAAACTTTTTACAACCCCGAGTACATAAATATCTCCAACAAGCCTACAAATACGCACACTCGAATAGTACACAAATAAAAACAAAATAAAAACAAAAATACCGTACAATACGAACACACGCACCTTCTCTCTCTCTCGTTCTCTCGAAAAGAAAAATAAATAAACACACAACAGTACCAATCGCTGTAAGTGAAATGTAAATATTTGCATGGCGGGTATTTTATCCAGAGCCCCCGAGTCACACTCTGAGATACAAAGTGAATAACGTTTTGGGATATTTTTAGAACCGACAGCATCGAGAGGATTGTAGAATTTATTTGCCAATGTTCATGTTTAATTATAGTCCCTCTGTTGGTATTTAGTGGAACGAATTATATTTGTTGCTGCTCTTTCTAGATCAAAACTTCAAAAAGAATTTGTTCCAAACGAGTGAATGTGTGTGGTAATTCCATTCCGACACCTAAATTTTGGTCCTTGTGAACGCGGACGAACCTAAAAACCACTTCAAACAAAAGATCCAAAATCCATTATTTGAAATAGGAATAGGAAAGGTATCCTTTTTTTTTTTTTTGGTGTGTGGTAGGTACTCATGTTCGTCCTTTGTCCACAATTACAGTAATACTGGTGTGTGTCCAATTTTCCTTTTTCTTTTCCACACTTTCAATTGATGAAAGGAGTGCTGTGGGGCGGTCCTGTTCTTTTATTTGGTTTTCCTTTCTCTGAAATATGCACGTCCTCCTCGTCGTTGTCGTCGTCCTTGTGCATGCAATTTTCATCGGACGTGTGGAGAGGTCTTTTGTCGCAGACAAATTAGAAATAAAGAGTTAATCGATTGGGTTTTTTGGAATTATCGTATTTGTACAGGATGTTGTGTGGCTTCAGATGAATAATTCTTTTGTGACGTTTCTATGGTTTCATTAGGGAAATGTTTACAGTTGTCAACAGACGGACTTTGGACGTTGCCATGCGACGTTTAATTTACAGCCAAGATGGGTTCGAATCTCATAATTAAATTGAGTGCTGGTCTACAGATATGAAGGATGTGTGTGTCCAAAGGATGTGATTGAATTTTATCGAAAAAGCCTCTAGAACTATCTTTTTCTATACGCGAGTTCGGATGAACTAGGTAAAATTACACTGAAAGGCTGGGCAGTGTGATGTATAGTGCTGCCTAACCCTGAAGTTCCGAGGCTGGTTCGCTGAGATTTCGGGGACATCCAAAAAAAACTTGGTCACCCCTGACGGTGGATGAAGCATTCCCTCTTCAAAAAATAGTCCTGTCCCACTCGTGTCTTCATGGATTCAGTGTGTTCCCCGTTGTGTCCCTTCTATGAGTCCTATAAGATTGTTTGTTCGCCTCTCAAAACCACCCTGAATCGATTTGGTTAGGTTGAAGGAGAGAAATTTAAAGACCCATTGTGTTGCCCGTCTGGATTCCAAGGGTGTGAAATTCGGGATCCTTCCAGCACAACTAGTATGTTGTTCCTTTGTTGCTTTTTTAACCATCGTGTCGACCTTGAGAATATAAAAACATTTGGAAGGGAAATTTCCCATTTTCTCCCACCTAGCTGGTATCACCTTCTTCCAGAAGTTTGAAGTCATAGGGCGCTCGTTTAGATACTCTGTGGCCCGCCCCACAAGTTATGCCCGAATCTTTGCTCCTTCATGTCTGTCTAAGTTCTAAAAACACATCTCATCCTGTTCTTCCGCGCTGGTTGTCCCCCGCGGCACCGCCAGTCACGGCATTCCTTCACAGGGGTAGGCTTAACATTTCGTTACTATCTTTGTTGCCTTTTACTCGTTTCTCACTGCTCTTTCCTCTATACGCTGTTGCACTATGTTTGGGATAACTTCACTTGCAGTCTTCCAGCCTTTGCTCGTCGCCAGCAAGAATGTGATCTTGACTTCTTGAGGTCACTTCCCCGCTTATTTCTCATTCGGCATTCCATCAGCACATACTCTGTTTTCTGTGGTTTGCCTCCGCAGTACTGGCACAATGGTTTATTTACAACTTGTAGATGTATTCCCGGAAGCATCCATGCCCGACAGGAATTGTGTTAGGTAATTGTTGACCTCCCCGTGCTTTCAGCTTACCACTCATTGACGTTGTGAATCAATTTATATGTCCACCGCCCTTTGATTGAGATCTTCTACCTATGTTGCCATTCTGTTTACATAGTTTCCATGATAGTCCTGCTTTCGTCGGCTTTTCTGTCGGATAGTGCAGCAGTCGATAGCCATAGGGGCTGAAATTCCACTCATCGCGTCCATTGATACAGATCTGAAGGCCCAACCTCCGAGTTCATCCTTCGAATGTACGACTCTTAGGACGTCACTGATGTCCATATTGACTTACCTTAAAGAATTTCCAACTTGCTGCCTTGCTCATCCTTTCTCAACACCACAGGATTGATCTGAAAACTTCTCTTAATCACACCCACCAACATCCAGGTTGTGGTATCAAAAAGGCGCTACTTGCGTTTCTGATAGGCTTACCAGGCAGCCACTTCTTTTTACCTACCCTACCTTGGTTCTCCAATATTTGGCATTAGCATGCATAGTGTCGCTACCGCTCGAGAGGTTTTCTCCCTGAAGCTGAGTCTGTGGTCCAGCAACACTCTAAGATATTTGATTTACGGCTTTGACTCGATGATGTGCTCGTCGACCTACTTATGAGGATGGCTTCGCTAGCTCCACACCTGCTATCTTTGAATCCAGTTCTTATATGCGATGGTGAGCTTCTTGTTGTGAAATTTTCAGAGAGAGACCAAGAACCAATACGTGCTCTCATCACCATCCAATGGCTTCCCGCCCATTAGGCAGCAATCCATCTTTCTCCCGTGACAGTGATAATGGTCCAACGCACCACAGGTACATATCACAACCATTACTCCTTCTTTTTCTCTTGAAAACTTTCTGCTTTTACTCGTTAAGTAGTTAATTACTATACCATTCATTAAAAATAGGTACATACCGCCTATCTCTCTCTCTTCCTCCCCCTCTCTGTGTAATTAACAAAAAAAGGAATTCTTTTTCTCATTCTTCGTCTTTTCAACCCTTATTTGTGTGCCCATCAGAGACCAAAAGGGATGGAAAAAGACCAACACTCGTGGTGTATCTCATCACTTAACTCCTTTGGGAGCTTTTCTCACTCAAAGTTGATCTTAAGTGTGCGCATAGTTTGAGACCACAATACGACATCAGTCTCCAAAAAATAGAAAAAAAAAATATTCATTTTGTAAACCTCTGAATCTTTTAGTACTTAACCCCCCTCTGCTGCTGCTGTGGCAGCACCCTTTCAAAGTAAATCAAGTAAACAAAGCGCTCACACACAAGGATGCTGTGTATCCTTTCTACATCATGACACCGCGTTCTTCTCGTTTCTTCTTCTTCTTTGTGGAGTTTTAGTGAATAAACCACAAAGTTTGCTATTTAAGGGAGCGAATGAAGTTTTCGAAACGAGACAAATGGATGGGGTGCGGTGATGGAAGAAAAAAGGACCAAACTAGGGTAGTTTGGTGTGTCATCATCATTCGTTTTCGTGTGCACTGTGAAAAATGGCAAATGTTATTGTGCACAATGTCCTTGGATCATGGGGTTACCATCTACCTACCCACCACTTAGTTTTCCTATTTCAATGAGCTTGGTCTTGTGTGTTGACTCAAGGTACAGAGTAGCAAGGTTGCTGATGGAATTGGTTTAGAAAGTGTTGTAAACGGGTGAAAGATGATGAAATGAAATTCTTGTGGTAAAAAGGAACAAAATTAAGCTCGAAGGTTGGGTAAAGTTGGACCGCGTGCTTTTTTAATTACACAATCACACATTGTGGTCGTCGTCGTCGTTGTCGTCGTGTGGTGGTGGGTGGTTGGCTGATAGAGAAAGTTTTTTAATGAAAAAATCCTTCACAGAAGGGATTTTGTCGAATTCTGGGAATGTGACATGTGATACGACAGCTTTTAGGTTGGAATTCATTAATCGACACATACCTATACATACGGACATGGATTGGGAATACTAGGTATTGGATGGGCGTTGAACATAGGAATGGTTTAGATCGATTGTAAGGGAGGAGAGTACGTATTGGTCGAAGTAGACTCACTTGGGCACTCAGACGGAACTGGCCAGGGAGGCAAGTCATCATTTCCTTGCTGAGAAACTTACAGAATTCACCAAATCAGCACCGAAGATTCGCAGGACACTCGCAAAACAAATGCTCCAAATGTCGTTACCTTCACAAGCGACGCAGACAGTAGTGGAACTTAAGCATCTTATTCTACTCCTGGATAGTTATTATTTGGGTATTGGTCTTGGTCTTGAGACTGATCGCTAACACAATAATTTTCGTATGAAGGGCACATTCAACAATGTTTGGCTTCAAATGAGGTGTTTGGTGTCACATTTCCACAAAAGATTGTCTTCTGCTTTCGTGTAGTGTCACATCCAATTATTCGTCGGTAAAACATCGCACATACGAAAGAAAATTCAACTACGGCATCGTAGCAGTGTAACGAAAAATGAAACATTTCTTTTTTGTCACATACTTGTAGGGGTAAACTAAATTTGGGTAAAAATTAGTTGAAGGACTTCTCTAGCTGCGTTGTGAGCTGAATACTTGAGACGTGGACTTCACTATACTGAACATGCGTGCGTGAAAGTTATTACGATTCGGAACTTGGGGGCTCATGAGTAGATGGCAAGATGATGAGAGGGAATGGGAGAAGAAGAGAGAAAGAGAGGAAGGATGACCGTGCGACAATAAGAATTTTCACTTCTGCTGCTCATAATGCACATGTGTAGATCATTTTGTATGAGGGCCCGATCGTGCGTTACGTCGAAGTATACGTTGACGACAACGGACACGGCGTAGAGAGGTGACCTAATGAATACGTACGTCACTGCCGCACAGAAAATTGAATAACCCCCACAAGGAATGAATTGACACTTCGAATTTCCTAGTTGAGACTGGGAGTGCTGTCAACGGATCCGACGGAGAGAAAAGTTAAAAGTGCGGGAACTTTGCTTATCCGCCAATTCTCAGAGGGAAGCGTGTATTCAATTCAATTAATCAAAAGACCAGATTCTATGGGTCGGCCGCCCTTTTTTTTTTTTAAAGAGTAAATGCCTCATACACCGTCAAGAGTGTGACCAAGTTCCCCTGGTGTGTCCGACTCAGCCGGTACAACCTTTTTACTGTATTTTCTTTGTCTTTCTAAGAAAGAAAGAAAGACTAAGAGCTTCAGTGATAGGGAGCTTAGGTTACCAGCACTCATCACATCAGCCCCAAAAATCTGCCTCCTGATACGAGTAAAAGCAGGATAATCACATAGGAAATGTTGGTCGTCGCCCTCTCCACTAAACTAAACCCCTCCATCTTCAGGCGAACCAACCTCAAGACTGCTTCTTGCATTACCTCAGTGTGGTGCCGCTTTTCCTAGACTTTCCGGGCTCTAGTCTTCTATGGTCTTGACGGATTCATGTCCCTTCTCTTGGGTCGGTCCCTTATCATAACACTTTTTAGCTTCAGGGTCTTACAATCCGGGTTGGATCGGGTCTCAACCAACAAGCGACTTGAACCAGCTCGATCTAAAGCTAGCTGACTCCAGTTTCGAACTCTAAGTTGGTTGAGGTCCCCTTCCACTTGCGTGTGCTACCTGAGTCGCGGTCTTCCTCTTATGCGCTGTTCATCGGGGGTGGGTTCGAAGATTTTCGGACCGGAGGATTGGTGTCAAATTCACTCTACAGGACCCAGCCACCTCACTCGTTGGACCTTCATTCTTCTGACTAAGTACAGGCTGTCGCTGTACAGCCTGTCGTTGTATCTCCTCCTCTTCTTCAGGCTCTAATGTATGAATTGTCACACATTCATAGTTTTTAAGAAATGAAGTCTGACCCATGGACCACCAGTCTCTTTCGACTCTCGTTGTTTTTTTGTCTCATTTTTCTCTCTCTCTTTGATTGTGCCTTTGTCTGGTACAATTGAACCGCTAATTAAATTTCATTCCGAATCTCTTGAAGCAAAAACTCCTCAGTGGAAACTCTTCAAAAACTTTTGATTTTCATCAGGAAAAAACTGAAATTCACTTCATAGCCATTCAAGCGAATAAAATAAAAAAAAAGTCCAAATCCGCTTACGAAAACTAATTCCATTATAACTTCCCTCTCGAGGACCTCGCTCCTTAATCAATTCATTGCGCGTTTAAATTTGTGATTCTAAAGAATTGATTACCGAGATTCGATTCGGATTTGAAACTTTTATTTATTTTTGTTAGTTTCCCTCGTTTCCATTCTCTATGACTATAACTCCCCTTCACTTCCGGTGGTAAGAGTTCAACTCTCTTGCATTTAACATTGCGACCTTCATCCTTGGGGATCTTTTGTACTTAACCCCGAACTCTGTGTATATCACGTAAATAAATTGTGTGGAAAAAGTGAGAGTTTGAGGAACGTACACCACTAATTAAAGGGGTTGAATAATCTTCCTGTTTCCAGTTTAAATTATGGCGGGGAGAACAATGGGGATAAAGTCAGACATATTTGGTTGTGTATTGTTGTTGCCCTTTTGACTCTTATCCTTAGCCAACCAACATCAACATAATCGTTAACATTAAATATACATTTCAGTTACAAAAGGAGAGACGAAGAGCGAGAAGGAAAATCATCGTGGTTATCCTGAAAGGGTAACCAGCGGAATCTTATTATCCTTCCATCTGTAATGAAATTTTGAAAAACTAAAATGAAGCATTCATAGACCTGGAGGGTGATGATGATGAAATTTAAAACAAAATATAAACAACTACTCACTCTACTATCATTTTACTATCCTTTCGCTGGATATCCTTGAAAGCGAAGCAATGTTCTGGATGTTGCCAGTGTAATTGGAGTTGGTATTTCGAATCTTGTTTCTTTGAATGAAATTATGTCTTTTTTTTCCCCCTTATCCCGGAGTGTTTTGTTTGGTTTTCTCTTTGAATGGAGGCAACTATAACTTTAAACTGAAATCGATTGTTGAAATGAAGCCAATTTCGATGCCAATCCAGTGCCATATGTCCCAGTTTAGAACCACTTCATCCCTCTATCGACCTGAGACCTTTCGAAGTTGCACTTGTTACCCAAAGTGGCGTTGGAATTTTTAGCTCATCTGTCGGAGGATGGCCTTTTTTCATAATTTTCTCATTTCCAATCAGCTCGGCGTCAACCCATGTTTAACGTGATTATAGGAGGCATTCCAGTCTTCTGACAATCATGTCATGTTCTAAAAATAGAACAGTTTCCCTCTCTAGTCAGCAGAAATTGATAACAAAGTCCTCATGGACGCTTGCATCTATGTATGAAACCATTCTACTTAACAACCCCGTCCAAACATCAACCTACATCAACTTCATTTCCAAGGCTTTTCCGCGTTGTTTGTACCCCTCTTCTACTTCCTCTCTCTCTCTCTCTCTCGGTCTTTCTCTCGTTTTCCTTTTGCGTTCTACATGTTTAATGAAAAATCAATTCCTTTGACCTGGTTATGTCCATATCAAAACATGACGCCTTCATCCTTTCTCTCAGTTATTTCCACCTCCTCCTCCTCATCGCAGTTCATGTTGGTGCTCTCAAGCATTGTAATGCAATTTTGCCTTCTTTGAATCGTTTTTGACTAACCCTTGCTCGTTGTGTACTGGAAATTTTATTAAAATTCTACCCACCTTCCTGAATGGCTAATAAAGTGGATGATGTGCGGCCCTTCTCCTCCTACTCCTCCTCCTTATGTTCAATATGTAGGATTGTTGTATTGATTTTTTTTTTAAATCAACCCCCCCATCCCATCGACTAAGTTGAGACACAGAGCAATCATTGCCCTAATTCAATGGAAAAAAATGAAATAACAGGTAAACACGGGCGAATAAAACGGAATAAAAAAGGGATAATGACATGTTTAGGGACAAATACCCTTTTGGTCAATATGTTTCCTGCCAACGAGTACATATCCTTTTCGTTTTTTTGGCCAAGAGGGAGGAAGTCAATTCGAAAATCGATTTAGGAAGCTTATGGAGGTTTTTTTTTTTCCAAACATCCCTTCCTCTGTGTTAGTCTTTCAAAAACTTGGTCGTATTGCGTAGACATTTCTTCCGATTTAAACTTCCGTTTGTCCTTTTGCAAAGTTTGTTTTTTTTTTTTTTGGTTTCGGAAACCACCCACAACCTATAAGACACTCCTACGCCAACTTGTGTTATTTTTAAACGTATTTTCGTTGAACAATTTATTAATTGAATTGGAAGTTTCCTTTTGGAATTGTCCAACAACGATAGACGGAGAGAAGGTGAAAGGATTTAACTTGTTTCTTGTGATTTTCGTGGAAATTTAATTGACGAATTGAATTGGAAAATTGTTTTCCTTGAGCTAAATGAGTTTTGAAATTTATAAAAAAAAAAAATTAAATTTTCTGAAACATGTTCTAACGTTTTATTTATTTTTTTTTGTCTCTTTTCAGGTGAGTCTACCATTGGTTTTGTTTTGTAGAAGAACTGTGAGTGGATCAACATTCATATTGTATGTCCTTTTAGACCATAAAATGGCAAATTGAGGCCTCAATCACCAACTTTCTGTCTTCAGTTTTGCAAACACTAAGTTGGTTGAGGTCCCCTTCTACTTGTACCACATTCTTCTTGTCCCTCTAGACCATACGACACTAGACCGAGGCCATATCCAATAGCTATCTGCCTCCAGTTTCGCAAACACCAAGTTGGTTGAGGTCCCTTTCCACTTGTAGCACATTCTCTTTGTCGCTCTTGACCATACAACGGTGGATCGAGACCTTAACCAACAGCTATCTGCCTTCAGTTTCGCCAACACCAAGTTAGTTGAGGTCCCCTTCCACTTGAGCCCTATTCTCCTTGTCCCTCCAGACCATAAGACGGTAGATCGGGGCCTCTACCACCAACTTTTTGACACCCACTTATCTTTAGTGGGATCGCGAGGCTATTATCCCTCGACACTAACTCCTTTTCATGAAGAGGTGAATGGATTTGATTTATCCACCTCATCCCATGCTTACCATCGGAGTACAGAAGAAGCCTCTCAAAGTTGAGTTTCTCGCGTAGTCTGGTGTTTCTCATTCGATCTTTGAGAGATACATGTTCCAGCAACACAACGAAGAAATCTCATTTCATAAGCGTGTATGATTTCATGGACATAAGTGGGAGTTGCAGCAAATACCGATAACTTAGCTTCGACACTAGGATCGTCTTTCCTTATCCAGTTTCACTAGCTCCTTCCATGACCTCAAGACCATCACTTCTGATTTCTTTACGTTTACCTTCTGCAGTCCTTGTTAGTTGGTTGTGGAAAAATAAGTTCTGTTTCATCGTCAAATTGAACTTTTTCGGCGTTGTTTAGCCTGTTGAACCTCACAATTGTTTGTAGATGTCCTTGACCAATCACTGATCTCCCACCATTCAGCATAAATAGTTCTGCCGACCACCCACAAGACGGGAAATGTCACTACCAATAGAGGGCACATTCCAACGTCCAACAGAAGACATGACGATGTTTTAGAATCAATTAACTTCCCCTTGGTATTTCACCCTCAATATAACAGCATTAAAGTACCAGAGGACGATCCAAAAATGACACAAACCATTCCTCGGCACTATTAATAAACATATTACAGCACACTTTGGATTCCTTTGTCTTCCCTTGTGTATTTTCGCAAACATTCTCCGCGAATTTCTGAGACTGTCCAGATAGTTGCACACAAACACACACGCGCACAATTAGACCAGACATACCGAAGAGAAAAAATCTTCAAAACAACGATGAACCATGTTTCGTCTGCAGTGAAGGAGGAAACTCCTTCCGCGTGGTGCTCATGAATAAAACAAGGAAAAGTTGTTTTTTTTTTTGACAAAGTTATTCTTGGTCATCCTGCTGTTGGGGTCTTCATCGTCTCAATTTCAGAAGCCAGGATAATAAATATTATAAGCAGCGTCAGGCAAAACGGAAACAGACTGCCGGTGAAGGAAGAAAATAATAATCCTCTCTGTCAATGCATTTTTCATAAGCAAAGAGAGAGAGAAAGAGAGAGAGAGTGTACCACACGACGACGACGACAAACAACCTGATGGGGGAGAGTGGTGGCTTTTGAAAAGTTGCTTCCGCTCTCTTCTCCGTGGTGCTAAAGTGCGGAATAAATACATACGATAATTTTTTGTATCTTTGTATGCTGGGGATAGTCGCATGTACTCATGTGGATTTAAGGAATTCTCCGACCCGATTTGGAGGGGGGGGGGACTAAGGACAAAGGTATTTCAGTTTTTTTGAGTGAAATTATTTTGATTTTGAGATTTGTTGATGGACGGAAGGATTCTTTCAAGTTTTCGACAATCCCTGATGCAGTGGGGGATACATTTTGTCTGAAAGGTGAAGATGTGTTGAAGGTAGCGGTGATTTTAGTATGCAAGAGAGTTGTCCCTTCCTTTCACCATCTTTTGTTGAGGAATTTAAACAAAACAATGTATCCTACTTCGCTTGGTTTTCTGTTGATCCTTCAACCGATCTATTTCTTGTCCCAGATCCTGCACCAGGTAGTCGACATTGTATCTCATCCTCTTGTTGCTTGATCTGTTAGTCTCTCTGCTTTCTTTGATCAAGATCGTCCATCAACTATCACTTTTGTGAGGTTATTCAAAAAAAAATTCCCAAGGACACGCTTAAAGTTTTTTAAGAGAGTACCTACACAACTTAATGTCACCAAGGAGACATGTTTAGTTTGAAATGAGAAAAACAAATTCGAGAATAAATCATCAAAGGACTCTCTTTCTTTTCAAGAAAATATGGCCTCCTTGCCTCCTCGGCAATAGAATAACAAAATAAGACACATAAATTCGTCAACTCCCCTTGAAGTTGTCTCCAAAGAAAAGAAAAAGCACGGAAACGACATTCAAAAGGACCCACAAAAAAATAAACCAGCCGCCGCCAACGACAAGGACGACGACGACGACGGTGGCATAACCAAGAAGTGGATTTCAAGTGAATTGGAAAAGCAAAGGAGGAAATATGTTAGGCGGCTAACTCTATGGTGGTACCGGTAACGAGGCCTCCTTCATGTCTTCAACAACAGTTACAGATTTTTTATTTTTTTTTTCTTCCTTAAATTATGACTCGCTGTATGTGTGTGTTCAGGTGAATTGCAATTGCAGACGACAAGTAACAGGAATCCTTTTGAAAGGACCACCACGACGACGACGACGACGACAAAACTTTCATCCACTCCCCGACGTCAATGGAAAAGTTTAACTTTATTAAATTTCCCCCAAATGTCTGGGTTTCCGGTCGCAGGAGTAAGGCAAGGGATTAATTAATAACGCCAATCCTTGAATCCTTTACAATGTCAAATTTAATTGACACCTGGTCGCAGGAGGAGAAAACAAATGTTGTGTGGAAGTTTGCTAATTTGCATTGAAGTAAACAAACATTGCTTACCTGACTGAGAAAGGGAAAGGATGCAAGTCTATCATATTCTCGGTCCTGTGTCCTTTTATTTTTATTTAGCAAAACCCTAAGTACACACTTATCGAAAGGAAGTGACTTTTATTGTGATAAATTGATTGAGAGGAGTAAAAAGAAAAAAGGGCTGACTGTGGTTTTTCATCAAGGCTTATCCTGGTTTATGTAGAGACAGGCGACTTCCGCGACGCCACCGCCGATTTGTGTGTGGACATGGACACACACAGAAGAAACGTAAAAACTCCTATAAAAGTCGGATTTGTTGGAAATAAGTCAACGATTTGTTGGATTAACCCAACTGAAGGGGGGTTTTCTTTTTTTAAAATTAATTTCGATCTTTTCCCTTCCAACAATAAGGCGACGGTAAATACGAGAATGTCTGGGTTTACTTTTAAAAGACTGTGACGCGAAATTATCCTCATCATCACCTATCCTTATATTTTATTTGGATATAAACAACCTTTGATGGGTTAAAGTTGTACATATTAGGTTTTGAAGTGAAAGTTATCTACCTTCTCCAAGTGAAATTGTGCAGTAATAAGGCTGAGGGTGGGGGTTGTTTATTCATGTTCATATGGTGTCTTGATAAAATTTCCCGCCGTAGTTATGCTCGTAAATGGAAAATGGAAAATGGAAAAAGTTTTTTTTTTTCTCTCTTAAAAATATTGAATTCATGAGGTCCTGGAGAGGGGAAATTAATAAATTGAAGGATGTGTTTGGAACTTGCACTTCGTCTTTAAATTGAATTAATACTCGTATTATGGTTTTAATGGTGGAAGTCGGTCTTTTATGTGCAAGAAGATGAGGAATTCAAGACGTTTGAAGTATTCTAGGGCGGTCGTTTGAAAGAACTTATATGTTATGTAAGTACGTGCTTAGAGAGTTTTGTCTGAGACTCGAACCAAAGCCAGTTTATTCAACAGCATTCCACTGAATACAGTCACTGCACTTTGGCGACGACTAAGGTTGTTCACTGCTTGGACTCATTTCGACTTATAATCCTCATGTCATATTGGACGTACTTTCTACAGCCTGTGGTTTGGTTTTGCATTAGGTTAGGTTCCACGATTGATGTCCATTTAGTGGGTTAACCTCGGTTTCCTAGGAACGAATGTCCTCCCTTTTTGCTCTCTGGTTCAAATTAAAGTCTACAGCGATGGTGATGTCCTTAGAAATCTCTTAAGTCTGATAGATCTTGAGTGTCATGGAAGAAAGGAACATTTTAGTTCTCTTTTCCTCGGACAGTGACACAGAAAGTGAGGCGTATGCGCCACCTTAAAAGATAGATTTCGGTTTGAGTCTCGGCTTTTCATCTGTAAACATTTTTGCGAGGCACAGTCGGGGGATAGTTGACTTTTTCGATTTTTAGACGACGTCCTGTCGAATGTTAGCACGGTTTTTTCCCTACTTCGTTCGAAATAGCTGAGGCAACGTCGAGACTTCTTACAGATAAATCACGTAGCCGATTACCAACACAAAGAGTACAGGCTCCTGTGGTCCTTATATCCAGTTTGTGGATTCGAAGAAGGATATTTGCAGAGAAAGCGATGAAAAGTTTCCGCCACGTTAATATCTTTGCAGCTGCAGCTAGATGCCTAGTCTTGCTGCATGGCTACTGACAGTACAGCTACCTGTTACCAACCGAGAAATGTCGCTTCGGCTTTTTGCTAGGGAGCTCTCTGATTCCAGTTTGGTTGTATGTGGTTCATATCGTCTAAGAGGTGATGCAGCTACCTAGCCTGACCCCGATCAACTGTGATCTTTCTTTGACAGATGTAAGTGGAATGTGGACCAAGCCTACCAAGAGTTGAAACTTGTCGGGCTAGTTCCTGGCCGGCCTCTTCGTTTTAATTAGAGTGACAGACAAGACAAGTTACCCAGATGTCCTAGTGCCTTATGGTATTGTTCTAGTAGTTTGGTGGATGGCTACGCCGGCCCCACTATCCCATCTTCGATCGGCTCGTACAAATTGAAATTTCAAGTTTCTGTGTCACATGACTTTAAAGAACATCGAACTTAAGCTCCCAACGAGCTCGTTTATCGGTTCTTTTAAGCTACGTAGCCAATTCAAATATGTGCACCGTGTTCCATATCAGTCTCTTTTACTTTATTGATCTAGTGATGTTTCCTCTCGCTTGTGTCGTTAGATATTCTTCTCATTTTCCTCTTATCAACAGACTGACGTCCTTGCAGCACCACTGCTTTGCGTGTCTCCTTTTCTTCCAATAATTTGCATACGAAAAGTGTTATAATAGCGTAGACACACTTCTCACTTACCCAATGCACAACCATCACAGAGAAACTTTTAAAAGCTTTTCCCACATGACGATGTTGGGAAATAAAAATTTCCCTCTTTGGTTATTGTATCTGCTTAGCAATGGCAAATGTGGTATACTCTCTCGCAATGACGTTGTTTTCTTCTCTGTTATACTATTTCATTCATCTTTTACTGCTTGTCCACCTCTATCTATCGTAGTATGGCATGATTCTAATATCAGATATCCAATGGCCACAACCACTGAGAGTGATTGATGACAAGATAATCAAATGCCACAGATTGTGTCCGTGCCAATTTAAATTGTTGACAAAGTATACACTTGTGGAAATTACTAATTGAATTTTTGATAAAAATCTTTATTTTGATACACCTGCAGGTAGAGTGTCAAAATCGTAACAGGTGATGGCCCACTTATAAATTGTCAAGTGTTTTTCAAACTCTTGTAGGGATCAACTCATTGTCAAGTGTTGGATTTGATGATAAACCTTATTTGCCTAGTGTTGGGACGTCATAGAACACTTTTTATTGCGCAAAATCTTTAATCATCAAGA
This sequence comes from Criorhina ranunculi, assembly GCA_951813785.1. Taxonomy (NCBI): domain Eukaryota; kingdom Metazoa; phylum Arthropoda; class Insecta; order Diptera; family Syrphidae; genus Criorhina; species Criorhina ranunculi. Next base: position 61,886,137 of record OX638384.1, on the reverse strand, counting down.
GATCGAACAAAGGAGTGAACTAAGTGTAGCCCCCCATGGAAAGTCTAAAAATTGCAGAAGAAAACTTACATTTATTCCTAGGCGGTGATATCACAAGATCAGATAGAGCTCTTGAAGTTTGCAAAAACACAAAAAAGAAAAAAAGTGTTCGACCACACCAACATCGAGAGATTGGCATCGAATTGTTTGCGTTTTTGCGCAGTTGAGATACCAATCGCAGAGTTATATCTAAATTTGTTATAATTCAAAGGTTAGAGTCTATCCAGCTCTTGGAACAGAGAATTGGTGAGTCCAATCTATGTATCTGTCACCTGAAAAACTAACAATTTATTTTGCTGCCTGCTCCGATAGTCTTCCTCAGTTTTACAAGAAAAGCTACCTACTGTCTTTGGATAAATCCACATAAAGGAACAGTCCTAGGTTTAATAAGGTTGGAGGTGGATCTTGATGTATCATATCCGAGGATCTGTTGGTTTATTTTGATTTTCCTGAGAGTCGTTTCGTTTACTATGTTGCAACTTGTACTCTTAATGTATCTTATCAAGTCCAAACAGTCTGCTTCCTAACTGGCAAAGGCGATAGATCTGAAGGTTTTGGCAGTTACCTAAACTGATGGTCTTTTCGCATCCTGGCAGCTTCTGCTGAGGTCTGGTTGACAAAAACAACAATTTGAACTAGTTAACCCCCAAAGAATTTCGTTTACCATCTTACATCCGACAAAGTCTTCCACTCATTCACACCCACTTGAGTGCAAAAACTGCGAAGGAAATCCATCTAAGACCATTTAAAAGTCCATTTCCTCTGGTGTGTCACTTTATTACTTGTACGCTAGAAGTGTGGAGATAGATCAATTAAAAGAATTAAATTACCGATCGAAATGGAAGGCAAAAACGTACACAAGGGTTGAATCCATTTGCATAGCTACCTCTCACCGACCGGTGAATCCGAATTCTAGTCGTTTTTTGTCATTTGAAAGTGTGTGAGCTTAAGCAAATAAATATTTGAAATCATTTTTAATTGATGCATGGCTAAGTGAAGTGGTTTTCAGGACGAAACAAAAAAAAAACAAATACTGGGGGTGGCTGCTTCACTGAATTTGAATTTGAATTTTTCGCTCGACATCATCACATGGAACATTGGGGTTCAATGAATATTTAAAGAGTACTAGGAGAAATTCATTAGAGAGACAAATGGACACACAAGTGTGTTGAAAATATTTACATAACAGCAGATGGTTGATAAAAGTGGACACGGGCATACCTATGAGTAAAATGTCTAACTGTGCACTTTTATTTTGACTAAAATTTAGTTTAAGGGTACAAAATACACCCTTCAACACTTTTTTCTTCTTCGACGACCAGAACACTCCAACTTGGTTAGGTTGGAAAAGCACTAGACAACCTTTGAATACTTTTGATCCCTCTGCAGAACTTAAAGATTCCGTTTCAGTTCATGTGACGTGTTTCTACTTGGTTTCTGAAAATGTCCCTCGATTGCGGGATTTCCCCTTTTTTTCGACGGTTGAAGGGTGTAAATCTTGCATTGTGGGATTCTTATCCACCAAAACTACTTCATGTCCATTGTTCTGGGAGGGACTACAATTAAGCAGTTCGCATTCTACTGGTCTGTGTTTTTCTGTCGCTCCCAGCCACGTTGTTCCTTCTAAGTCGTATTGAAGGCGCTGACTGCTTTCGACTTATCTTTCGATGACCAATCGCATGGTCTCTTCTAGTTCTCGTCCTACAGCACCCAATCAGGGGCAATGGATAGCCACGTCTTTTATTCTATCCTCAAAGCATGGACAATCGGGTTTGCTATCCTGTCCGAATCTATGAAAGTACGACCTAAAGTCGATGATAAGCCGGAATTTATCCGTTCATGGATGTTGGGAATCAATCTAAAGGTGCATTTGCCTTTTGTGGATTGCTTTCATCGCTCAAGCCATTCTCTTATGCATTCTCTTATCTCATGGGGAAAATTGTATCTTTTCCTCGTCTTCGTGTGTGCACTCTTTTTAACCTTCCTTGTGCCTCAATCACGTCGTATAAAATCATCTAGAAAGCACTCCGTTTAGTCCATAAACTTTTTCAATTTTTCTTCTCAAGGCGTTTAGCCCGTAGAGCAGTATTGATTTTGTGACTTCTGCTGGACCTCGGTGCATGCTCTCACTGGATTGGTTACCTTGTTAGCCACATACACACTTCATACAATAGACACTCCAACTAACTTGAGATTGAGTCGTCTACGAGGGTTTCCTCTTGGAATTCTAAGCTTTTTCTAGATCCGAATCTAATCGTGGTTACAAAGAATATCTCTCTCCCCTTGTCCCTTCAATTTTTGTTCCACGGAAGCCAGAATCAAATTTTATACCAGTTTATACCAATCAACGAAAAGTCGGGGGTAAACAATGGTATTCCACGATAAGCTGCTAAATTTATTTTACCCGCGATGTATTACCGTGATAATTCGTCGATAACACCTCGATAAGCCTTAAGCAGTCGATTAAGAATATCATGGCGATTTTTTTCGACGATAATCAGAAAAAAATTCTTTTGTCAGTTGATAGCGACCTTTATAGAGCAGTTGACCTTGGAACTTAAAAAACAAAACAGTTTTTGGTGGAAAAGTAATTTTTTTTATTTGAACATATCACGGGAAATGTTTAGTAATCCGGTGGTGGAACGCATACAGGTTTTTCATCTCCACTACCTCCACTGACAGCACCAATCAAGTCTCCCAAGCTCATGCCATCAACAGCGTTGTTCACTGGTGGCAGTATCAAGTCCTCAATGGTCTGGGTAATCAAGTCCTCGTTATCGTTAACAGCCAACAGAATAGTCTCCTCGATGATTTCATTCAATTTACGATTGACGAATCCCTTGCCCAAGAGCCCTTCGATTTCGGAGTCCACATCACCAACGTTGACAACGATCTTCAATTCCTTAAGCTTGATTTGCTTGGACACCAATCCCAGGGAATACTTCAGTGAACCCTTGATGTTGAGATTTCTGATAGCCAGAAACATGTTGCCAGCTCCCTGGATGTCAACAGTGATGCCGTAGGACCTGAGAACAGCCACCAAATCGTACAAACCCCTGACGGATATGCTCTCCCAAGTGAAAGAGAATGTAATCTTGCTGAGGACCACGTTCACTCTCATGTCGTCGATTTCGAATTCGTTAAGACCATCTACACGTATTGTGTTGACTTCACCTTCGCAGCTGTAAGAAGCAAAATGTCAAACAAAGCTTTGATAGAGAATCGTCAATCTTACCTCACGCTGGTGGAATCAACTGCAACTTGTTTGTGTCCAATTCTGAGTGGAGCCAGTGGTGGAATGTTTAACTTTTCGAAGCCACATGGCATCTGATCCCGCAGAGACTCGATTCCATCGACAATTTGACTGGCAGCGCTACGGGTCATAGCTAAAAGGGTACCATACATAGTCAATAAAAGTTTCTAGCTCTCTAAAAGATCTGTTTAGACTTACCATCGCGAGCGTCCAACCTTCCAGCGGAAGCGAAGGCGATCACCGCCAAAAGTACAATTAACAGTTTCATGTTTCAAATTTGCTTGCTGCGCGTAGATACTAGCAATACTAACGAGCTAACCGACCTCGTTGGGGGCTTTTATAGAAATTGCTTAGTGTTAACTGATTTGGGATCTTATCGTTGGCTGTTGACTTATCAGGCGGATTAGGAGCTGATTGCGTCACGAAGCGTGTTATGCGACAGGTGCCTTTATTTTTTGCATTTAGGAAGGCTTCTGTGCAGGTGTGACTGACAGATGGTCAGACTTGCATATCAAGGCATCAATGGAAATTTTGTGGATGAGTGTTTTGCTGTCATCGTATGTGGGTTTTTGTCATCTTATCTTGGGAGGTGATTGCGGACATATTGAGAGCTCGTTCTTTGAAGCACTTTGAAACGTCGTTTTTAGTTGCAGTTAGTCTGAAGATGTCGCTACGGCAGTTATTCGTAAGTGCAAGAGTCGGTCTCAGGTGTAGAAGTTGTGAACAGTACCTTCTCTTCTAGGGTGAAGGATCCACGCGGGATTGTCTTCCTCGAGAAGTTATGACCGGTGGGAGACCAAAAGAGGCATTTTCGAGTCGCGGACGAACAGCCACACCTTATCATCAACCCAAATCGACATCTCACGTGACCTGTTATTAACAAATGTGCAAAGGAATGGCATCAGGTTCCCAATGCACTCACACGAGACATGCCTTTAGCATGTTCTCTAGTACGAGCTAGAGTCAGACCTCTGCAGAGGAAGTGAACGAGAATTTCATTCTCAGAGTCATACACTCTTACTTAACCTCGGCCAGAATATTCCACTCTAAGCCAGTTTCCCTAAGGAATATGAGGATGAGAAGTGGGTCTACAGTTGGTTCAATGTCCCACAAGACTTCAAGATGTGTTCTAGGTCCAAATACCCCTGCTCCAATTCCTTCTTCGGTTCTCGATCCGTCTGTATACCACTTTATTATGTAATTGTTCATTCTAGAGGCTGTGGATTCATTGCTTCAGTCCTTCTTGTTGCTGAGCTTTGAGAAGAAGTCATCCCTAGGGGACTGCGAAGAGGGGAAGTTTGTTGAATTCTTTTGATCCTATGCATCATTCCCTTCCAATTCCCTCTTTTGTCATCCTTAGGATTGTTTAGTTATCGCTGTTTTCTACCACAAGCTGCAGGGGAGTTATACCCCCATTGCTACGGCTCGACATTCGACACGTCCAGAGGCATGTCAGTGTTTTCACTTGCCGAATGTCTTCCTCTATATTGCCCCATATGTAATCATTGGATGCTTGGGCTGCAACCCCAAGGTTTCGCCTGGTGGCCTTCCTAGATACTTAACTTCTTTGACTGGTGTCAGATTTTTTTACTAACGCTAAAGGGGTTATGAATACCCTTATAATGCTATTCACACAGCGCTAGAGTTGGTGTGGTGTTTTTGAAACTTACGTGGTATTAGGTTTCAATCTTTGCTCCGAGGGTGGTGTCCAGACTGTACTGTTGTCATTGTTTATAATTCACAGTATTTCTTTCGAACATCCTGATGTTAGAAGTATGATCAACACTCTGGAGCATCCGTGCTCATTGTGTTTCTGGTAGGACCTTACCAGACAACCACTTCTACCAGCTGTTTGTCACCATTCTTGAGTTACTTTGAGTCCCTTCTGTATAATATCCCAGAAGGTATTTTCGAACCTTTCTCTAGCTATCAGTTCAACGTCGTCAGCATAGTCTTGACAAGATGCTTTGAAATTGTAGGTTAAGAGTCAAGTCGAATCAAGTCAATTCTTAATCTTATCCAATTTCGAATTGTTCGTCTTGGTCTTGGAAACCTAAAGTAAGGCTACCGTGCCTCGCATGTTAAAGCACTATAGATTCCCAACGACGATTGAGTCAATTAGACTCCTGCGCAATAAATTTAAAATGTATATACGCGTCATAAATATCAAAAAAACACTTATGTGCCATTAAGTCGTAAATCTTTTTTTTATTTTTGTAGCACTTGGGCTGTAAAGTTGCAATAAAAGCCTTAAAATACAAATTGTTGTCCGAAAATAATAACTTTGCGTGCAAAATAAGTTTTCTTATCATTCAAACGGGGGGGTTTGGACTCCGATAAACAAATTTTGTGAACCCGTGCTTATCGATACTGAATCCCGCACTTGTCTTACAAGTTTTACACGATTTATAACGATGTAAAGTCTGCAAATCCAAAGTCGAAAAAAGCACGCAAATTCCATAGCCTGTATCTAATCGACGATTTTCGGGATAAGATGGACTGATTTAAGAAAGTAGGGTTAAGGAAAGTGGACTAAAAATATACGATACGATAGCAGGACCGATAAGTACTGGAAAAAGTATAAAAATACGCATTGCAACGGAGCTTTGATTAGTCTTCACTCCAAGTCAAGGCATGAAGAAGTCATTTTTAATTTTGCTCGCTGTGGTAGCTGTGGCTAGTGCCACACGATTCCCAGATGATTTGGGTCAAAAGGTGTTCGCCCATCTTGCCCAGTTGGCTAAAGCACAACCTGACGTGGGAACTAACGATGAGCAGGTGCCTCCTCCGGTGGATGGTAAATCATTGTCGAAGCAAGTGTGTTTAAGAATCAGAGTTTCAGTCGCGTTGTAATTTTCTAGATATTTCCAAACTCGGTTGGATCCTGGACAACGAAGGGAAGAAGGCAGTAAGGAATGTTATCGATACATTGCCATGCGGATGGCCAGAGTCTGGTATCCCACCATTGGCTCCATACCGCCAAGAGGAAATGTTATTGGACATCAAGAAATCCATCATTGAGTGAGCACATCTTGTGAGATGCGAAATTTCCAAACTCAATTTGTTTCTCTCTGTAGATCTGTCACTCAATTGATCCGTTTCCGAGTGGACGGTCTGGACGAGATGGTGATCAATAAGCTTAAAATAAGCTACACCTTCAGCCAGAAGGTCAAATTTAACTTCACCTTCCCCAAGATCAAAATCAGCGGAAAGTATATCACCGACACACTTGCCAATCTCATGCAAGAGTATGGCGTTAGAATCCGCTACGAGGGCAATGGCGACTTTGAAATAAGCCTCGAGAATCTGACACTCGATGGTTCGTTCAAGTACAAGATGCCATTCATTTTCGGTAGCATCAAGATCTACAAGTTCTATGCTGTCATGACGCTGGGAAATTGTGTGTCAAACATCAATGGACTGATGGGCAACGGCAGAATGAACAACATGATCAACGATGAGATTGAGGATACTGTGTTGTGGGCTATCAATGGAAATCAGGATACGATAAGTCAAAAGATGGAGGATACAATAGTGCCGAATGTGAATGCAATGCTGAAGGGACACAAGATTTGGAGTTTATTGGGCGGTTCGGGTGGAAGCAGTGATTGTGTTCCACCACCAGATCCATGGGCGTAAAGTTTTTTCTGAAATAAATTATGAAATCCTGAAGACAACGGTTTGTTTTTAACGTCTTTTCGAGCTTTTTACTACTTTTTGTGCTCAGATATCATGGGTGAACAGTGTTAGCCGAACACCTCGTTCACCTTGGTTTACCTTTCGAACTTGAGAGACTGTATTGGGTCTAGGGATGAGACATTTACTCAGAGGATGCGATCTGGAGTTTCCTCGGTTCCTTCTGTGACACCCTCACACCTTCACTGCCGTGGACGTTTCTTAGAAAAGGGATGAGTCCCTCGAGACTTCATCGAAATGTCAGGGTTCTTGTACAGTCACTCAGAGCTTGATTCAGCAGAGGTGGGTGATTTGTAACTACTTTTCCCAGCACTATCTCAAACAGATTTTAGTCAAGATGAAACCTTTAGGTTAAGATGTCTTATCATTTACTATGGACAACATCAATACGTTCTCCCAAAGATCCTTGAAGACAATTTATCATGTGTGGACTTTTTGGTCTAGGGACTCAAGATGGGGACTTCGCTCAAAAGCCCGAAACTTGACAGATGACGAACTATATTGGTTTCAATCTCGAATCGACTTTAGGGATCGAAGCTCACTGCAAACTGCCTTCAGCAGATGATACAGAGACGTTCAACGTGTCTCATCTCCGATTGCGTTGGTAGCATATCTCTTGTCTGACAATATTCGAAATCCAAAGCTTCATCTAGCACCCCGATGTGCACTGTAACGTGTTCATGGGGTTTACAGGGGGTTCTTTCCGAGAAGAAGCCTTTAAGTGAACGAAGTTTGGTTTCGGAAGTCCCCTCAAGAGTTTAGCTCGCTTTGTTTCCTCCTCTTTCTGTTCACCCATGGACTTGCTACTCTTCCTTCGCTAGTTTGGACGCCAGTATAAGATAATTTGTTCATGTTGGTGAACCATGATCTTATTCCGTCTATTTTCGTGCGAAATCGTCCTTTTGTCAAAATAACAGTTCGTCTTGCCTCCCATCCCCTCACTCTATCTATCGCCAAGTGTTATCTATATTCGACACCGCAAATGTTTTGACATTACTTTACAAGTTATCGCCTCTTGACTTCCTCCCTCTTAATCTTTATTCATTTGAGCGGATCTACTTCAAAATCTACTTAAGTACAGCAATAATTGTAAAGCCCTATCTCAGGCACTGAAAGGCTTGTAATCCAACTCACTGGCGGAATTTACAATTAGCTACTGTGAAGATAACAAAAATTCCGTTGTAATACCGAGCAACCTTCTATAAAAGGGGAAGCCACCGCCGATTGATTAGTAATCGTTACAAGATGAGAAAGGCGATCGTTGCTTTACTATTGGTGGCTTATGTCACCGTGATCGCGCAGGCAGAGCTGGACGAGGGAAACATACCTCAAGACGAGATTTCAACTGAGGATGACAGCTGCGACGATGACGATCTTTCTACCCGTGGCTTGATTCTATCGTCTGCAGCCAAGAAGGCCGTGAAGGGGTTGCTAGAGCAATTACCCTGTGGCTGGCCAGAGAAAGGAATTCCTCCTTTGGCACCCTATCGAAGGGAGGAGGTGAACGTTGCCGTTGAAAAGTCTTTCGTCAAGTGGGTACCAATTTGTTTGTGAAAAAGTGCTTCCAATTCAATTTTGATTTCATAGGACCGCCACTGAAATGCTCCGTCTTCGAGTGGATGGCTTGGATAAAATGAAAACCAAGAAGCTTAGCATCAGCTATACGAAAAAGAAGGTCAAGTTCCACTTTAACTTTAAGAAAATCCAAGCAGCATCTCTGTTCAACACCGATACGCTTTTGGATTTGATGGAGGAGTTGGGACTATCAGTTCGTTATGAAGGGAATGGAGACCTGGACTTCAGCCTTATCAACTTGTCCATCAAGGGCTCGTTTAAGTTTAAAATTCCCCTCATCTTCGGAAGTTCGAAAATATACAACTTTGACGCAGTTGTGACGCTGGGAAATTGCAAGTCAAACATTACAGGACTAGCTCCAACAGCTAAGGCCAATCGATACATCAACGACCATATTGAGGATTTGATCTTGTCCGCGATTAATGACAATCAAGCTGCCATAAGTGCAAGAATTGAGGAAGCCATCGTGCCAGCGGTCAATGACAAGTTGAAAGGGAAAAACCTTTGGGATTTGATCGCAATGGCACCCTCGGGCCCAAGGGAACCGTGCGTCCCACCACCGGATCCATGGGCTTAAGTGGAACCTGATTGGGAATAAAATTGAAATTACTTTGATATGAGCCATTTTGTTTGATTTTTGTTGTGATCACCGGGAGCGATAAGTTCGAAAGATGCTTATCTATTGTGCCTGCCAGCTGCAAATTAAATTCGCAAAGGTATTGTGTGCTGATAAGGGAGTGATGTGCTTGTGACGATAATCCGCGATAATTAAACAAATGGTCACTGGGAGCGGCTTGTTCTATAAAAGCCCAACCCTACGATCGGTTGGCCATAGTAAGAGTGTCAATCATGAAGTTCTTGTTAGTCGTGGTCGCCTTGGTTGCGGCAGTTTCCGCTGATGTCTATAACAACGAAATTGATCTTGTTCATGAAGACGGGACCGTAGCTGGTGAGTTGGTCACACTGATCGGTTGTAAGACTGCAGTTCTAATTTTCCATTGATTTTCCAAGTGGATCCTCAGTTTATCATTTCCTGGGAGGTTCGTCAGCAGCTCCGTAAACTTCAAAAGCAAATGCCATGTGGTTGGCCAAACCAAGGTATACCTCCATTAGCTCCATACCGCCAGGAAGAGGTTTTATTGAATATCAAGACTGCGATCCTTGAGTGAGTTGGTTTCTACCATTTCATGTCACGGATTTTGTAATTTTTTTTCTGAACTAGAACCCTCAACGATGTTTTCCGGTTCCGCATCGATGGCCTGGATGACTTTAAAATTCAAAAGTTCACTCTTAACGTGATCACCAGTCGGATCAAGTTCAACTTCCTTTTCAGGAATATCCGCGTTTCTGGAAAGTACAACACCAACACCTTTTTGAATCTTCTGCAAGAGTTGGGCTTAAGTGTTCGTTACGAAGGCAACGGTGATCTTGACTTTGGCTTGGAAAACTTGCAAATCGCTGGCAATTTGAAGTACAAACTTCCAATTCTCTGGGGATCCATGAAGATCACTCAGTTCTACGCTTTGGTCACGCTTGGCAATTGCAACTCGAACATATCCGGACTGCTGGGCAATGGCAAGTGGAATCGTTTCCTCAATGACAAGATCGAGGATTTCGTCCTGAACGGAATCAATGACAACACCGAGGCGATCAGTGCCAAAATCGAGGAGAACTTCGTGCCACGAGTGAACAGTATGTTGAAGGGAAATAATTTTTGGGATGTTTGGGATATGATCTTCAATGGTGATCCAACGGAAACGGTCGTATGTGTACCCCCAGAGGATCCGTGGGCGTAAACGAAAATTGTGTTTTGAATAAAGAACGTATCTGTGTGATCAATTGAGTGTAATTGAGTTTATTTTTGGAAAGGGAAGAGTGGGCCTAATGATCGACGTCAATTAGTGACTCGGGGTTTTTCTATTTGATTAGATAATGGGATCGTGAATGAGGTGATTCTTCAAAAGCAACAACTAGCTGGTCATTCATTACTTGTTGTGAACACGAGTACATTGTTTTGTTTGGGGTGTAAAACGCCAAACCCGTCACGTGTAAAGAACCGAGAATCAGCTCTACTCAAACTTGTGCGTACTTTTTTCACTTACGTTTCGAGTCTTTGATTGTTCAGTGGCAAGATCCCCACTCGAACTTGAAGGGACACGTCCGAAGGCCTTCGAGAGCACCGTTTTCCACTCGTTCCATATGTTTGAGGCAATTTTCTTGTCGAGTCAGTTAGTTAGTTTGGAGTGGTCTTCTAGAAAAGAGCTGGTGCTACTGTGAGTGCCCCAATCTACTCCTGAAACTCTTTGTACTGGCATTGTTCTGATTGTTGAAGAGATACCCCTCTATGTGGAGAGGGTGTGTTCGATGGATTCCTCTTCTTCTTCATCTCTGAAGTTGAGCGATGTCTAATTGGTATAGAGACAATAGTCACTCTCGATCTTTTAGGATCACAGAGAAGCCAAATGAGCCCGATGTTGTTGCAATAGCCGGCGCTTTGATTAGCACTGACTAGATCGTCAGTCGCATAGTTCCCTGGAATGTCGTAGAAAGTTGGGACCGAACAGAGTGCGACGTTGTACATGTCATGCCTTCGATGTCTTGATCTGATCACAACCACAACATGTGTGCTTCATACTGGGTTCATCAGCAGCCTTGCAACAAGTTGTGAATTCGGTTTGAAATATGCCACGTCGGGACTTGTAAACGCTTCCAAAGAAATACCGAGACGGAGTACCTTTTCGTCTCTCTTTCCACTGTTGGTATCAAGAAGAGATTTGGCCAATTCAACAGTCCAATGTTTCTACTAGTAAGTCGAGACCCCAATTAATCATGTCTTAGTTAGACTATGAGGATGAACAGGATGCTCATCACTGAGGGCTCAGTCTGACATTGTGATTGGTTTGGGATGTGATGCAATGGTACTGACACTGTTTCCTTGGTGAAAGCCAGTATGTCACCGATGCCTTTATACATGAAGTGCTTCAGGTTCGGTAACCACGTAGACCCTAGTATCATTTACATTCACACTAAGGCTGTGTTCGATGTCTTCCGCTGCGTCAGTGAGCCACCAGTCTACGCATTGCTCTCTGTTTGAACCAAGAACCTCTATTTAGACTCATTACCTTCTCCACAAGCGTCGCAAATTGTCGTGTCATTTGAGTCTTGTTAAAATCCACCAAACGCATATCTCAGGAAACGACCTTTTGCAATAATAAGCACCACTTTTCCAATGTCCTGTTCTGTATTTTCGTTTTAGTTGGACCAACCTTCTTATAAGAAACCTGGATCGGTGCTGTTCATCTACCGAGTTCATTTTCTTCAACAATTACCCCACAAAAATGGTTAATTTTTGTAAAATGGTTTCTGTCTTTGATTACCAAAGTTCCCACCAAAATTGCTCACTTGTCAATGGTTCTTGTATTAACTAAACAAACACATTTTCATTGCATACATGTTGGCGTTTGCGGTGATGACACGGTGTAGTGGGGTTGGGTGTTTGCTGGTTCGAGCGCGGTCGCCGGGGGAACAGGCGCAACAGCCACCAAGAATAAAAGGAGGAACGAACAAAATCTGAGCTTCTTAAACCACTACACTGAAAAGGGGTTTCAGCCTGGGATACGCTGGATCGAAACGAGTTTGAATGCTCCTGGGATTTGGAAATTTTGACGTTTAATTTTATTTTTTTCACTTTAATCAGTTTGATATGAGGGGGAACATTCTTGCAGATTAACGATTACTTATCTTCCACTTTGACTCGATAATCTTATTGTACACCAGAACAAAACAAAACAACAACATGCTTGTGTGCAAAATTATATATATTTCACATAATTTGTCTATTCAACAACGCAAACAGGTAAATTTTCAGTACTCGGTCCGAATCCAAAGATCAGGACGAATAACTCCACTAAGTTCACATTTTCCAATATTATGTTGCCGATTGGAACAACAATGTCCTTGATTTCCCGATTGATTTCATACTGATAGTCTGTGAGAAGTATCTCAAAGAATTCCTCAACCCATTGATTGAATATTTTACTAAGCAATTCACTGTTCATTATTCCCGTGGTCTTTGATTGTATATTGTCAACTTGTAGATTGCTTTCGTAGGCACGGATACGAAGACCGTGGGCAGTCGGAAAAAGCGAGAAACTGCCATTGTATCGAATATTTTCCAGCACCAAGTCAAGGTCTCCATTTCCATTGAGTTTGATGGGCAATCCGAGAAATTTCAATCCACCACCGGCTATGTACTGACTGAAGATTTTGATTTGCTTGAAAGTCAAATCGTACTTCATATGCATCTCCAGGGGTATGTAAGTGAGCTCTTGGATTTCGATGTCATTCAAGCCGTCCACGACCAGATTTGTGAGGTTTCCTGAAAAGCTGTTATCAGATTGAATTTGGTTATCAATTTTGTCGGTACTTTTGCACAACTTACTCCATTCCCCTGTCTGTCAAGTCGAACTTCCTGAAATCCTTTTCGTACGGCGCTAGTGGAGGCAATCCGACAGCTGGAAATCCACATGGCATTTGTTGTTTGACGTACTCAATAAATTCCCGCAGTTCGTCATCGAATCTTGTGCCAGCTGATGCGGACGCCAGTAGAACACTGAACATAAGAAGAAGGTATTTCATTGTGGAAACTTAGAACTTGTACTGAGAGTCTGCTTGCAAAGTCGAGGGGTTTTTATAAACTTTTCTCGGTCCGCAATAAGGGTGGAGAAAGTTTGCTAGAATCTTATCTTGTCACTGACGAGAGTGACGAAAAGTTATGATATCTAAACATTTTGATTTTGTTTGAATTTGTTGTGTACAAACTGGCACGCGGGAAGCTCTAGCTTAATTATATAATTTTTTCCGGTTGTAAACTAATTTTAATTCATTTTTTTCTCTTGTTCTCTTATCGTTTCAGGTGAGTGTGTAACATTAAAAGAGAAGCATTGAGCAAATAAGAGGTAAACGAAATAATTTATTTGAAGGAGATAACATTGCCGGGTGAGGGTAGATCTTTAAAATGAAATACAGCCGAATTCCTCTAAAACTTGACTTAGAAGACGTTTTTTGTATAAAAAAAAATCCAAGGAATTTGCAAAAAAAAAAACGCGACTATCTCGTATTTATTATTGTAGAAGTGCGTCTCTGTGGTAGTTTCGAATGTCGGCAATCGACCGCATTCGTTTGTGAACTCTTCCTCGAGCTCGGCCACTTGTGATACGATGTTAAGGCTGAAGCATAGAGCGAACCATAGTCTTGTCGCGCGGGTTGTTGAAAAATAGCGTGGAATTGTGTCGTCGTTGGCTTTGTATACTCAACATCCATTATATCGACGTATTTTCAGACTTGTTGCCCCAACCTCGGTCGTTGCTACTACACATACGATGTGAGGGTGTCCGAGAAGTTATGTTTTCACTTCTACAGAGTGTTTGCTGTAGTTTTGATTTTCCAGAAGCTTCCGTTCTCTCGCTAAGTCAACTCGTCGGTCTCTGTAGACATTTTGGACATTTTTGCGAAGCTTCGACGAAGCAAATGATCTTTCGACTTCAGTCTCTGCGTGAATTGAATGGAACCTTATCCAAAGGTTAGTTTAGGCGATAGTGGCAAATTTAGATCAACAAATTGTGACACATGATCTCGGCGGGACTTCTATAACTAACTGGTCGAACCACAGAAGAATACTTTCTTCTGAGGAAGAGGGCAGCATAAGTGCATAGGAGATTGGAGGATATAGTTCCTACAAAAATCGTTTAAGAAGAGACCTAGCCTTAATGACACTTATTTTTGTACTGATGTGCAATCTGCAATCTCGTCAAGAGCTAGTTGTGAAGTTAAGAAGAAGGCTGACTTTAGGGATTGTGATGCTGTTTGGCTGATTGATATTCTTTATTCTCGAAGAAAACTTCCCCTTGGAGCCATTCGTCAAGATGAATACAAGCTCCTTTTCCAAAGCAATGGTGATTTGGAAGTTGAGTTGTGTACTCTTGATGTCTGCATAAGGACTAGTTCTTGCAAACGGCGGTGAATTGGTAGTTCTGGACTCTCTCTCTCCCCCTCTGGCTCTCCCTTTCTCTCTCTCTCTATCTCTCTCTCCTTTTCGCTCTCTCTCCCTCTCTCTCTGTCTCCCTATATCTTGCTCTCTCCCTTCGTAGTTCTTGCAAACGGTGGTAAATTGAAGTTTTCGACTCTCACGTACTCTCGCTCACCCTTTCTCTCTCTCTCCCTCTCTCTCTATCTCTTTCTCCCTCTTTCCCTTAATTTGTTTCAACCTTCAGTAAACATCTGAAAGCATGTTTGTCGTCTTAAAAATCAGAGCCCGGCTCAAGCAAAAATTGTCAAAATCCTGTGAAATGTTCTTTATTTCATTCGTCCTCAAAGAATTTACACAAAAGTCATCTAATTTATTGTCAGCCCCTAATTTGAACACACATACGAGTAAATCTCACGTCATTACAACCAATAATTGCAGGAAAATTTTTGCAATTTCCAATTCGCTACACGCGTACCAAACATCAAAGAACCAAAGGACAAATGCATCGAAATCCTTCCCCAACCAATGGAAATAAATCAAAATCGCAATTATGACAGGACAACGATGCGTGTGTCGGTCGTATAAAAAAGGACTGCTCATTTCGTTGGATCTGAAAAAAAAGGATGCAGGAGAAAACTGATCACTTTTTAATTTGACTGTGCAAACTGCAATGGAAACCAAGTCAATCGTAAACGGAAAGAGTTCACTTTGAATGAAATCCTTTTAGCAGCGAATTAATTATCCTTGTTAAATCAAATGTAAAAGGTGTAAGAATCCCAAGAATGAATATGATATGCCATCTGGAGATGAGAAAGGTACATCGTAGTCATGTGGAAAATTGCGCAGCATCTACGAAGATGCTGTTGTTGGGCACATTAAAGGGGTTAATTAATGTAGGCCAGACGCCTTATTTTCACTTAAAATCTAAACATCCTGTGAACGTAAACTGTGTGACAAGATGGATAAGCACACACATCACACGTGTTCGCCGATAAAGTCTGGATTAGCTTTTTATATCCTGAAACTAGTTTCACCAGAGGAATCCATAAATTTTCCATCAAATTAAGCAATTCGAATAAAAACAGATAATTTAGCAAGGACCTCAGCAAGGACTAGTGTGGAGAGAAGAGAAAAGAACAGAAAAAAACCCGCAGCCCAAACAAACAAATCGTTAACTCACGAGTTTTTGTCGAAATTAGTTGTTAATGGTCGTTAATAGATGAGACCGTGCAGATAAGATGGCGAACAGCCGAAAGTCCTCAGGCAAGGACCAAGTTCATTGTATCCATGAACTTGATTTGAATTTCTTTTAATTTACGAATTTTTTTTTTTTGGGATTTTTTTTTGAAACCGAATCAAATTCGAACGCGAATTTAGGGTTAGATTTTGCCTGATTCGCGAGAGAAAACTTGATCCTGTCGTCATGGTTGACAGGAGACAGAAGCAGCTTGCTGTCGAAGCTATTGTTCGGAGGTTGTTGCAAAGATGTAACTAATTTGTATTCCTTTGATTGTGCGCCATATTTTTCGGTAAAGGGAGTGAGTTTTGAGGAGGAAGCATCAGGCCCACGGGCTAGTTAGTTGCATGTCTTGTCAGTGGCATATATAACAATGGCCATGTCCTTTCAGTGGAAATTGAGAAACCATTCGTTTTAGTCGAAGAACTTAGCAGAGTGTGTGGATGTAGTCGAGAGATGACTTCTGTTGTCAGGCTGTTGATGTTGCTTAGGAATCTCATATACGACAGCTCTGGGCATTGGTTTAGATGGGAGCGCCACATAGGCAAGACGGGTCGAAAGTTTGACCCCCACATCTCTCAGTCGAAATCCGTATACACATCACATTTAGGTTCTCAGTTTTCGTTCATGAATATTGGATTTTGTTGGTCCGAATCAGCCCATGAACTTGACCATGACAATGCCTTAAACATAGTCTCAGGATGGTGGAGTTTCCAGTACCTATACTGAGTGGAATTTTCGTGTTTAGAAGTCTTAAATCGAAGCTTAGATGGGGGTATCTTGCAAGAGCTATTCAACTGGAATTGGTCTTAGAGTCCCAGATATTAACAGACTAACTACCTACAGAGCAGAGGTGAGTAGAGGAACACTAGGAGGTTGTTCCTTGCCTCAAGCTTAAGTTAGATGGCGTTTATACGGTCTAAAGTGATATCCAACTTGTATCCGAGATATACACCATCAAGCACCGCTCGCAGTTCTCTGTGGGCCTCTCCGTGGTTGAAGTGGAAATAACAAATCTCAGATTTGTTTGCGTTCGGACAGCTGATTCAAGACTAATGTCGCTATCAGTTCCAGGGTATCAAAGGGAACACCATGTCGTAGGTATAGTTCAATTTAGAGAAGGAGGTGGCTGGTAAGTCGCAAGTCTGAGTGTTGAGATTCCTTTTGTTAGGAAGGCATTAAACAGCTTATAGGTGCATGGTATGATCTTGAGAAGCTTGTACGGGAAGCAACCGTCTTCAATGAACTCGGTCGGTGCAGCTTCTGGATTTTCTGAAATCTGCTGCTCTTCCGGGATAGCCCTATCACTTCCTATTCGATTCGAGATCATGTGCTCAAGAAAAAGAAATGTTAGGCTGAAGGACAGGAGAGCAATTGGATGGTAATTTTGTCTGACATCCGCAGATTTCTTTTTTGAATGACGTAGGAAGCTTTGCGATGATAGGATTTTGGAATAAGCTTAGGCCAGACACTTTCTTACTTTTACTGTTCCAAATTTTATGGAAGAAATGGCAACGTCACGTTTGGCTGTAGAAAAGGCAGTTGAATACGTGACATGTGGTGTCGATTCTGCTTTCAATAGTTTGACCACGATACATCCATGGACTCAGTTTATAAAATAACAAATTTGTAAAGGTGTCCTTTTACTGTCATTTCACTTACAGTTCGTCACGCGTTGGGTTAAACCTTCAGTATCAAGCATCCTTGTTCAAGTCGAGCACATCATGCCCAACACGAGTCACACAAGTTGCTATTGAAGAGTCCTTCAAACTGTCACATTGACTATCCAAGTATCCATTCGGAAGGCCTACCTCTGTAACCCGCATCCTTTGAATTTGTTCACATTGTCCTTTCACGTGTCCACTTTCTGCCCGCATGAGGCTTGCAAAAATCCTCCAAATTGAGTATCTGTTCAACCACAGATGATGGGCAAAGCAGGACCATTTCATTCAAAATTTCATAAAATCACACACACACACACAGGTACTTATGGATTCATTAATCACCGCTATTTCCTCTATATATCCCTGTGCATTCGCAAGGACAGTTATTTGATTTAATTGCCTCGCAACATGTTTATTAATGGATTCCTTTTGACATAATTATCCTCTGTGGTGATGAAATATACATTTAATCGAATTGTTAACAATTCCATTAAAGGACTCATCGGATCATCTCTCTCCTGTTGAAGGCAGCTATAACCACAGGAAATGTAATAAAAATGGCATTGTCCTGTAATGGTATCTCGTAAATTTCTTGTTAAGGAAGTATCTTTCCCATAAAAATTCAAATTGAAGTAAGTCGCGTTAGATGATAACGCTAACGGTGACGGTCACCCGTAAGAAAACGATGGAAATATGAAAACTCAACGAACCGCAACTGGGATTTGTAATAATTCTTTCTTTTACCTTTCCTTGAGAGAGTTTACAGAGTGTGCACCCTTGTCTGTAAGAATTTAGACGGGAATTGGGAAAGACAATAGCGGATAATCAAAAGCCAATAAGCGCAGTTGGTTTTTCATCTGTCATCTGTGCAAAACATCTCATTCGTACGAGTATAGTTAGGCAAATTTTTTTTGCTGTTGCTGCCCTCATCATGATGTCCTGTGGTGTTACCAGAAGCCTCTGTGTACTTATAATCTGATTCATGTGCATCGTCAGGAAAATATTGACGTGTGCTACTTAGTTTGAAAAGGAGCACACATAAATGATGAAGAAGGATAACGAGAGACCACCCGGTGGCCACATGCTGGGTGATTCTTTTTGATTCCTTGGTGTGCACTATCGGAAAAGTTAAATAAGATATCCAGGACAACACATGCATAGATAGAGCCGTGTTCGATGTCATAAAGTACCCGCTTAAGGACTTTAAGTATGATTTATTGACTGAGATCCGCTTAGGCAGAGTGTGTGATTTGTTTTGATAACTTTTTTTGAGGTTACCTACGGTTAGTCAACTGATTTTTGTCGGTTTTTAGTAGCGTCATGAATAAATTAAATACGATGGGCCAAACTCAGCAACCTTCTGGGTACACCACTCGAAAATTCACAACCTCTGTGACCTATGTCAGAGCTTGTCAATCAAAAGCAATCAATGATTGCTCCCAAAAAACGAAATTGATTTGACATTCTTCATCCGTCAGTTGTCACACACGGAAGTGTATACCCTCAATTTATATCCTTAAACTCTTTTATGATTGTAATTAGTGAGATATATAGTTTTTTTTTATGTTCAACCCTTTTTGGTCTTAGGGTAGCGCCTATGAGAAGATTTGCTACATCATCATTGTAGTCTATCGCAATCAAAACAACGTAAGCACCAGGTGAGCACCACCGGGTAGGGTCTTTCGCGGTTCCACACATAAATCCGCGGAATAGCCTCAGAAGTGCAACAGCAACAGTAAGATGTGACGGATTAAGGGTCACACGACGAAGACAATAAGTGCAATGGGTAGTAACCCCTTCCTACTGTGTTTGTGACACATGTATTCGATTGAAGAAAACATGAAACACCACAATTAGTCGTGTTTGTTTTCAGTTTTATTTAAAACGATTATTGTCCCAAGATAAAACAGATTCGTGAATAAATTACAAAACATCTTCCTTTCGGTTTGACTTACAAATTGAAAAGAGTCGCGCATCTGAATGAAAGATCTCTCTCACATAAGAGTTTGTCAAGTGTTTACTTTTAATAAGAAACCCTGTAATTGAGAGGATCATTGAGAACTGGAATTGGAAAATGGCAACAATGCGAGGGGATAATTTGCAAGGTGTTCTGAAAAACTATTGCAAATCAAAAAAAAAAACTAAAAAACGGTAGGTTGCGCCAGAGGCATGTGAACTAAAATCTGGTTTACTGACGAAAATCTCAAAATTCTCACACACATTTTCAAAGTTTACGTGCAGGTGGTGTGTGTGTAAAACATGACGGATGAGTGGAAAAAAAAAACCGAAATCAGATCCCAATCCCAAAACCAAAAACCAAAAGTCACTTGGAAGAACGAATATCCTTCGTGTACATATTTTCATTCTTCATCCGACCATGACTGACAACATGACATTGGTGTGACAAACATCAAACAACACGATTCCTTACAGCATCCTGAAAGAAAATAACCGCCGCGAAGATATCTCTTGTTAGAAATGCAAATCAAGATGCAGAGGGACATCTGATAGATCCTTCCGCATTTCACATTTAATTAATTCCAGTTTAGTCTCTAGAGAGAGAGAGAGGGAGTCAGAGTCCTTTTGGGTGAGATTTCTCTTGAAATGGCGGTCGTCAGAGTTTTCTGAAGAGAGTATCACTTTCCATTCCTGATTAATTGCAATCAATTTATTTTGTTCCCTTTTCGAAAGGATATAGTCGATGTTTATCTATCATTTATTGCCGGCCAGTCACGAAGAGAGTACAAAAACATGTCTGCCCTCGTTTTGTCATATGGTACCCCTCATGGGACGACAGGGTCCAAATCGGTCCAAAGAGGATCTATTGATTAATGTCCTGTAAAAATGGGACAACACTGTGCGAATTTTAAATATTTGTATAGAGATTTTCGCAAAGAATGCATGTCCTGTTGTGTATTTAGAGTATCCTCTCTCGTTGTTCTTGTTTGTTTGTTGGATTTCCTTTGGAAGAACATGTCCTGGGAGTGCTTACAATATGTGTGTGTGTGTGTTCACTTCACAGATGCTTCCTTATCAGATTATGTAGGAGTACTCTCTGAGGTTACAAGATATGATTATATCCTTTTGGGTTTGTTTATTTTTGCTTCCTTGTCAACGGTTATGGTAGGATACAAATTTTACCTTGATCTCATGGTAGTGATAAGGATTTTTGAATGGTAGGTGTTGGCAAAGGACATTTGAATTTTGTTACAATGAGTTGGTGGGACAGATAAGAATCCGAAAGGAGGTGTCCGGAAATGAGAAGCAATATTGGTCTGAGATGATTTGGAGTGTGTCTACTCTATCCGTGTTCTAAGCAGATGTCATCAATTAAAACACGAGACCAGGATTTGGAGGATGATTTCTGTATCGAAACTCTAAGGGAATAGGTTAGGTTATAATGTGTAGCTTCACTCGAATGTCAAAGGATCCATTGTAAGGCTCAGTTTGGCTAGTTTAAGAATTTGGTCAGAGTCAAGTGTACCACGACGCCTGTCATTCTATTTCTGTTGTGACTTGGGCTGTCCTTCTCAGTATCTACTCCGCAACATCTTCTGCGTAGGTCCGTAGTCTATTGGCCTGTCATACTCCATCCAGATTTGGGTGTAGTTAAAACATCCTCTAAAAAATGTGTACAAGCCACTCCTTGGTATTATCCCATCAGTTCCTGGTGCTTTGTATGAGGAGAATGAGCTGATGGCCCAAGGTACTTCTTTTCATCAACTATCTGTGGTAAGGACCCTCTCCATAGGTGGTGTACTCAACTAAAGAGCGATTCAACAATTTTGCAACAAAATGATGTACTTCCCGCTGTTTAGTTCCTTGCAGATATCTGTTACCCAACTGAATGTATAATTTTGGGAGCAAGACAAGTCCTCAGTGACAATTGCATACACTTTCGATTCCCACAGGATAACGAAAGACATCTCATTACATTTGGTGAACAAAATACTCGTCTGTATCTGTTGTTAATTGCTTTTGCGAATTCTATTCCTGATTTGGTCGATTGCATATGTATAATTAGCACTTATCCTTTCCTAGGATCGGATTTAAACACACAAAAACATATCCTTTACCCCCTGCAAGGCATTTGCTGAGACAAAATCAAATCACGACAAATTTAAAATCGATTTCAACAATAAAAGGATTCAATACAAAAGTGTGTGTCACTGGAAGGATTTTCCGTCCGGCTAAGGACTCTGTTTTGATTGAAATTCAATTTTGTACGAATGTCATAAGAAGGAAGTACATGTAAAAGGATTAAAATACATTTCTTTTGAGAATAGAAAAATAAATCGCGTCCTTCCTACCTGGTATTGGAACATGTGTATGTGTGTGGCAGTTGCATTCTATGAGACGACTAACAGATTTTTTTGTTGTGGAAAAGGAGTTATGTTTTTGCAAAACTGATTATTTGCCGAAAGGATTAGAGGTTTTTAATGATTAGAATAAATTTTTTGTTTACTTTTTGGTAAAGGATTAGGCTATTTAAAAAAAAAAACACAACCCTCTGAACTAAACACATCCCATCGACTGCATGTTGAACCGCTCCCTTGTATGTGGCACCCTGTCAAGTTGGGAAAAGTCATTAAAAGCGAAATTTATTTGACGTTTATTACCACAACCCGCGCGTCGGCTTTTGACAATGAAATTGGAAGGATCTCCATTCGAAGCGCGATGCGAAGGGAACAACGAGAATTCAGATTTAACGATTCGTTCTGCTGGCCATTTTTGTTATCCTTGCATGCGATTGTCATATCACGTATCTGTTGTCATTTACATGCATTTTGTCAAAGACTTGATGTCGGGGAGTGTACGCACATCACGTGTATGCTGTTGAGTTGTGATTTTCTGGATGAGGGAGTGAATGGTTATAGTGGTTTCGTAACTGTCATTAAAAGGATGGCTTTGGAATTTTGTATGGTTCAGGTTTTAGTGAAAAAAACTGACTTTCGTTGTCCACCACCATCTTAGCACTTCATCGCAGAAATGGAGGTTTTCACTTACACATCTGTCATTCAAACTATTTCTCTCAAGGACTTGTTGTTTCCGAGAGTATCATTGAGGGTCCTTCCACTTCTTACTTACTTAAGGTGGCGCTACAGTCCAGGGTGGACCTTGGCCTTAACCAATAGCTAGCTGCTTCCAATTTCGCACGCTAAGTTGGCTTGATCTTCCATTGCGACTAATTCAAACTAGAGTGACTCCATATATCAATCCCGACTGTATCGTTACATTTTGTCTCAACTCGTGTACAGATGTCAAAGTAACCACATCTACTCAGTACTCCCTCTGTCGATTTCACTTAAGTATTGTCCACAATCGAAAGTGTCATCTTTCAACTAATTGTGCCCTAATCCAAGATGACGTAAGACTTTCTATCGTTCTTCTCCATTTGAGTGGTCGGTAACCTCTAAAGAGAAAATCTTTTCTAAAAGATTTTTATCTATCAAAAGATTCAATCGATTGTACTGACAATTAAAGATCGATTACATAAACCCAAGACTTGAAAGTGATACACTGTTCTATGGTGACATTTATGAAGATTGATCTTTTGGAAAAGGATGTCGAATCAAAGGGAATAAGTATGACGTGACATGTAAAGACCGTTCGTACCTGTGGGATTCAATTTAACACAAAACTGCCATCTTTTGGTCGATGTTTCATTTGTATAAGAAGCCACGAAAAATGAGAAATGAATCCGGTATTCTCCTGTGTAAGTGCACATAATTTATCGCATAAGCTACTCACATGCCTTGGTTCACTTCACCTCCTTCAACGAAAAGTACATTTATCATCGTACTGCAGTGTGATGGATATTCCTTCCCCATATCATGACCATCCTTGAGTCTTCCTCAGAAGTATATCTCTTCCTTTTTTTCTTTTTTTTTGGGGTGAATTCTTAATTTAATTATCTAAACCGACCTGTAATTTCCTCCAACCCCCGCATATTTGATCTTTTAATTCGTACAAATTGCTAGACGCAGGACACACCCGGTCTGATTGGAATCACAACAATTAAGTGAATCACAAGCATATACATGTGGGAGTTTGAAAGGCACGCGTCCTCTTAAAAGTGTTTGTGTTTCAGTGATACTTTCATTAGTCCGACGGGACCATCATAAGGACTGCATAATGATTATTGCACATTATGCGTAATGTCGGAGCGTTTTATGTATTTTAATTGTTTTAGTGTCCTTAGTTTGCTCGGGTTTTGGAATTTAAATGAGGGGGACACCTATGAATAGAAGAAAGTGACAAATTGATAGGCATATGTTGTTTGCTGATCCTTGGAGAGATATATGATGACAAACTTAGTTTTTTTCAACATGACGTACCACAAGAGTACACCATTAGTCCTAACTGTGATTTTTTTTTTATGACAGCTGTCACATTCAACCCTTTTTTTGGGAAATCCTGGAAAAACTACCAACAAAAGTATCTTAAACCGTAGAACTCATAAAAATCATATTTTTCTGACAAAATATTCGTCACATAGCACCATTGCTTGTGTTGTGTACCCCATTGAGTTACAAAAATCTGCAAATTACCGACACACACTCCATTTTTTTTAATTGTCCCGCGCAGTGAAAAAAGGAAAAAAACACCGATTACATCGATAGAACGAGTGACTTTTTGACTCCTGTGGTTCGTAACCCTTTTTACATTCGAACAACTGACCACTGGTCATTTTCTTTTTTTGTAAGTGTGGACAAACGCCACGCTTTGCAACAGCAGCTGAAGCATAGCAGAACGTTTTTGCCCATGTAACTTCATATCTGAGTATAAAATTATGACATTTCAGTTGGTCCGTGCTGATGCAACCCCTCTGCGTCCCGAGATAAGTGGTCACACATGTGTGTAATTAAAATGCACCAAATGGTAAAGTTGAATTTTTTGCACGTGTCGTTTGCACTACGGTGTACTTAGTCTTGTTAGTCAGTCGCGTTCTATAAGCAATTTAAACGAATGGCACGCGATCTTGTGGTAATTTAGCACAAAGTGGCTTTTGATAGTCAAGTGGAGGGAGGGAGAATGCAACCAAATAACAGCTTTTACAGCGAAAATCATATTTATTTAAGTGTCGTGGTCCAAATATGGAAACTTGTGGTACACTTGACTGTTTTAAGTGGCCTCTGCAAGTAAGCTGGCTTAGGTTCAAGTCTTTGGAAATCCAAAGTCGAGGTTGTAGCGGGTGTACAGCCACACTCGGATCTCAAAGGATCCATTGTGTCCTTTCTCAGGCCTCTCTAAATTATCCCGAGTTCAGAAGAAGTTTTAGGATCGATTTCGGTGACTTGTTAGGCACAATTCGCGCAGATCATGGAAAAAGTGTTCTCCGAAGGCTGGCTTTCTATTTCTGCCGAGGCTTGGGCATTCGCATTGTACTGAAACGCATTCTATTTATATAGGTGGGTTGCCAGTAAGCTGTGGACCGTCTCATTCGCGAGTTTTAAGAATTTCAAAAGATACTCACGTTCTAGGGATGGCAGGATCGGCTCTTATCGGATCCATCTTGGATGCCAATGTAGCTTTCTTATTTCCACGGATGCCCCTATGTTGCAGGACCCAGATGAGTGGGACTTGATCTTGTCATGGCTGATTGGCTATCTATGTAGATGTCGATGCACTTTTCCTTTTTTTTTTTTTTTTTAGTGTTTGTTGGGATAGTTGCGAGTCCTTTGCAATTGCTGGATGGAACTTCCACTTGAAGCACGATGCAATATCTAGCTGTGAAGCCATTTTGAACCCATCCGGGGGACTATGATCTCTACCCCTGGCCAGCTCTTTGTAGAGGGGAATTTGATTTCGAGCTTTAGGCTGAACTCAAGGATTGGTATTAAATAATCAGTTTTTGTCCTTCTGGTGATGACATGGTAAGGGACCCCCAACAATTGTGGTCTGTACACAACCCAACACATTGCGTGGTTTCACAAAATTTCAATCAAAAGTACCCGCAGATCCTGAAATGTTCCTCTTAACTGTTTGCATATCCTTTTTTGTTTTTTTAATTTCCTGTCTCTGAGCAAACTCATTGCAAAAAGCTTTCATGCACTTTTCTGTCCTGACATTGCATTGCATTATTTCATTCAGTTTATTAACCGTTTGTACAACAAGTATAGGTATACCATCCTGCAAGGACATCATCCAATTGAAAACGCTAAAGTGCAGGCACTTCTGTCCCGCACTCATTATTAATTATAATTGCTTTTGTTTTCGCGGTCATGGACACAAAAGGACGTTGTGTGCACCATGTATGGACAGATGTTTTGAATGTGAGTTGAGATCTTGTACTAATTTTTATACTCACCGCGGCGGGGCCAAAACAGGGCATGGTCAGGGTATGAGAAAAAAAAGGGTGTTAAAGCAAACAGCTACTAGTGCGGATGCGCGGCAGGATAAATACATTAAGGGGTTGCTCAAATGAATTTATTAATTGAAATTGAATAATTGAAATAAAAGGGTTGAATGGTGTTCACTGTAACGGTGGACACGAGTCCGGTATGTCCTTCATTTGTGCACAAATTTGGTTCTAACGAGGAGTAATTTTTATGTATGCATGCGTCGCATTAGTGGCATTTAGTGAAGCGACAAAAAAACACAAATGGATTATTTTAATTGAGTTAACAAGATAAATACAACGACTCTTTGTTTTGGTGGTTTTTTGTTGTCCAACACGCATTGCTTTTTGGTGATTGGATGGGGGAAAGAGAGTTGAATTATGTACCAGATGGTTGAGGTTCTGTTACGAGTTAGTTAGGCGATTACCAATGACAATATCTCGGTTGCCATTCAGTAGCTAGAATGGTTAAAGATTTCAATTGCAGTAGATCATCAGGTTCAGAGGTGTTCTTGTACCCAGGCCAAGCCTCTATGCACGTTGAGCCAATTCCTCAAAAGGACGATGAAATCCCTCCTTATAACTACCGACCGAACATAGAATAGTCACCTTTTCTAGCGCTGGAAAGATGCTATCCTCACGTGCCACTTTAAATGTCCTGAGGGGAGATATCGCCCATTTAATGATTGTGGGGTAGCAACTAGTTCTCACAACTTTGCAGTCTCTCTTCGATGGTAGCCCAACCTCCTCCCATTGGATTAGATTTCTGTTGTTTCATGCCCTCCAGTGTGTCGGACCCTTACTAACTTAACACTCTTCATCTTCAGGCGAACCAATCCCGGTACTGCTCCTTGCATTACACCAAGGTGGTGCCACTTTTCCTAGTCTTCAAGGAGTCTGCTCCTCTTTGATTTTTACCTTCAGCGCGTCCTCGATGTGGGAGCATACGTTATCGTAACGATATCTGGTGTGTCTTCGTCTTACGTCCGTTTCTATTCTTCGTCTCTCTGCAAGCCATCTGGGACAGTCGAAGAATGTGTTCGGGGCGTTGTCCTGAATCGACATGCTGACAAG
Source organism: Criorhina ranunculi (assembly GCA_951813785.1). Taxonomy (NCBI): domain Eukaryota; kingdom Metazoa; phylum Arthropoda; class Insecta; order Diptera; family Syrphidae; genus Criorhina; species Criorhina ranunculi. Next base: position 61,859,230 of record OX638384.1, on the reverse strand, counting down.
CTGGGCTCGTCGTTTTTCCCATTTTGTGGAGATACTCCGCCCGTCCAATCTGCGATGTTTCCGATCAGTCTCGCGATCCATCTACCCCCAATTTCGCAGCTTCAGCATCCTTGTCAGCGATGGATCGTGATCTCCTTGGCTTCTGCTGTTGCTGTTTCCTTTCTAGGGCTCACTGGGTGTCACACCCGCGACAACGAGAACGGCTTCGATAGGAACTCGCTCCCATTGGGTACACAGACAGTTCATTCTTTACACCACACAAAACGAATATGGAATAACTTTCTGTCAATTCTCTCATCATCACTGGGTTTGTATAAACTGTCCTAAAGTGATGCCGACCATTTTACCCATCAGCCATCCCCTCGGCACCCCATACTTATTTACAAAATAAATGCCAATTTCATTCAAAATCAATTTCCAACTTCACACAGCTTACTAATCCAAATTTTTGTTTTTTTCTCCTTTCAGGTAAGCCGATAATTTGTTCAAGACTTACGCCCAATCTAGATCTATCAATCTCCCCGCAGGAGTAAGTACATAATGATAAGCCATGAGAAAATGTTAAGCAACCACATTAACGCCCATCAAAAATGGTTTTTAAAATACTTTCGAATCCCTAAAAAATCGCCGTGAATTCCAGACGCCCTTGTATTAGCAAATAAACCACAGAAATCCTCCTAATCCTTGGAGATAAATTGTTAAATATTCATCATGGTGTCTCCCTTGATATTTGTGTCACAAGATCCTTATTTTTTTGTCCTGTTTTTTGCAAGACTGATCGACTGCGGATCGAATTTCTCCCCATACTGTGTCAATGTGATTGATTTTTTCTGAGATTCTTTTTGATTCTGTCGGGAAAATGACGAGAGTACTTTGTGGGATTTTATTATCCTTTAAGGACGCACCGTTTTATGTTCATTATGATTGATGATCTGTTGCTCAAGATTCGTTATGGTTTTCTGTAAGAATATGCAAATGTCTGTACTCTGTGGCTTTCATTTTCATCGAGAGATAGATCATTAATAATTATTAAGAAATAATTTACAAAACATTGCAAGGATAATCCATATTTCATGCACACATAGGGCATTCGAGGAGTCACTGTTGAAGGAACATCTGTGATTGGACAACGTCTTTATGATGATCTTTCACATTAAATCCAATTTTGCTTACGTCATTTGGTGTACGAATGGAGTTGTTGCCCGATAATAATTTGAGCGTAATAATCCAAGAAAGGACAAACAGAAAGGAATAAAGCGTAATCCCTTGTGAAAATAAAAATAAAAACGGATATCCTTGCTAATCTTATGAAAAGTGTCGAAGATGGTGTGCATTCAGGTGTGGACATTTGCAAATCCATGATGCGATTTACATGCATTTATTTTCGCACATTTTTAGGTGAAATACATATGTCCAGGCAGAAAGGATACATATTTTCTAATAATTGGCTGAGTTCAGATACGTATTTTTGGCGCTAATTTGATTCACAGCTGTGACAGGATGTGACAGGAACTCGAAAAGCAAGATTCGTTCACATTTTGTATGTTTGTTTGGAGTTCTTTAACGCGCTTCAACTCTCTCAAACGCTTTAGATTCCTTTTCAACCGTTCAGTGGCATATTTGCTTAGGGCAACCCACTGTTTTGTCAGTTTGGATAAGCGAATTCCATTGTATGGTGTGACCAATCCATTGACTCATTTCCTTCATCGAATTATGATGTCAATAGGTTCCTAACCCGTTCTCGCTTAGTGCTGTTCATTTGAGATACAATTAGGCTGGAAGATCCTGAGGATAATAAGTAGACGAAAGACTACATCTTACAAATGACAATGTCCTATACATATATCTATGAGGGTGGAGAGAAGGGATACTGACCAGATATTGCCAGAACAACCGCGATAACCACGGGGCATTGGCCAATTAGAGATCATGCGACCAAACTAGGTATTCCCCACACCCAAATAAAAAGGAAACTCTCTCCCATTTCCTCTGCAAATGTCCGGTACTAGCAAAAGTCAGACTGTGTGCACTAAACCAACTATTCTTCGACGACTTCAACGACATTCGGGGGTTAAGGTATACGAGGTCTAATCCGTTTCTTAAACTCCAAAGGCTGGATCTAGGCACTGACTGTCTCACCCATCTTCAACAACACACATCGTCAACCAGGTTTCATTAGTCGTGGTAACAATAAGGCACATCCTAGGCTATTTGAGTTCTGTTGGACCGTCGCCTCTATCTACCTAGGGATACTGACTCTACACTGGAGCAGAACAGTCGCAGCTTGGGCTCAGTTATGTAAGCATTTCGCAGCTTTAATTCGAGTTCGGTACTTTTTTCGATCGAGACAGAGCTGTCAACCTTCTCTACCTACCGTCCACTAATGTTCACCTAAACAGCGGAGTTTTTAAGGCTCAGTGCTTGTGATTTTGTAGTATTGATCCGACTTGATATTTTTGACTTAGATGGCGCTACTGTTTAAGCCTGGGCTTGGGTCTCAATCAACAAGCGTCTCAAGGTCCCTTTCCACCTGAATCGCAGTCTTGCTCTACTTTTCCATCTCTCTGGGGTGGATTCGAAGTCTCTCCTAATGGGAGGGCTGGTGTGCATCCGCATCGACGTCATTTAACAGTCCATACAGTTCGTCGTTGTCGGATTTTTCTCTTGAAACACCCGAGGGCAATGTCGTCCACTCTTGACAAAGCACATGCTTCTGCAGTTCACATTAGTTGTTCCAAAGAGTGGCAAAAGTCCTCCTGCGCTCAATTTCAGCGCTGGCGTCATTCCCTAATTCTGTGCTAGCAAAGTCTGGGTAGACAAAGTCCCTAACTACAGTCTAGTGTGACATTCTGTTCAAAACATCGATGTTGAGTGTCCTTTTTTTTGACACCCTGTACTTCGTTAGTCCATCTTTAATTTATACTAACGAACGGGCTTCTGTCATCAACCTGCATTCTCTCGATTATCTGAGGTCTTTTCGATCTCAAAAGTCTCGACCTTACTGTCGCACCTTTTTGATAGTTTTCTTTCTAGCTCCACCAGTCCACTTTCGAAAGCAAACTCCTAATGAAGTCCCTGTCTCCCATAAATTGTCGCTTAAATTGAAAATTAAGAAAAAAAAATTCCCACAACACTCTCCTTGCATTCTTTTTTCAAGTAAATTGTCAAAAATTCCGTAATTTCACTTTGGCAGACAAAAGGCGCCAGGATCTCGCCTTAGGTAACCACAAAAAATCATCACCTTTCGCAGCCGTTTTACAAAGATTACTAGGGCAAGGGAACACCTTTATCGCTAAAAAAAAAAAAAAAAATCTCTCTAAACCATGATTTGCAGAAATTTCTTCAAAAAAAAGATACAAAACGCACACAAATTCTTAAAGAAAAGTGAAATTTTCTCTCCAACTCTCCCTCTCTTGCTTTCTTTTTTCTCTCTGTCTCTTGAGGGAAACGTACACCCCTCTTCATAAATTGCATGTACATGCCTCTGTGTATGGTATATGTATGCGATGCCCCTCGTAAATTTCACATCTCAAACTGACGGGGTACTCATCATCGTCATTCTAAGGGATAAAAACGGTAATTAAATGGGGTGCAACGATAACAACAGAGTATACCAGGACACAGCCCAACTAGGACTTCCATTGAAAAGTGTGTTCCACATATCCGATTTGAAATGATGCGACGATGCGATGCTGTGCCATTTTCCCTCGTCATTGTTTTCTCTTCCACTTGGTCAGTTTGAATGGAAATGTTGACTAATTTTCTACTCGGACACAGCGTGAAAGACACAGTTTCGGTCCAGTTTTGGAGGGCGGATTATACCGATCCTGGTATGCAAATGAATCTTGATGGGGTGTCGTGACAAATGAAAAAGGATTAGATACTTATTTTAGATGAAAAATTTCCCAAAAACGATGCATTTGTCGATTTAAAAAAAAAAAATTCACCAAATATGTGCGCACCTTTTGAGTTTTGTCCACCATTTTGAAAGGAAAAGTGTATTCAAGCGGAAAAGGATTACATGCCAAATCCTTTGCAATAAAATGTTAAATATCGTAGCATCAATGAAGATGACATAATTATTGCGCACAGCGAATCCTTTTCGATTTGTGTTCCCCTTGGCAATAGTCTGCAGTCGCGCCTTTTCTTGCGTTCGAGCATATCCTTTAAGGAACGGTATTGCAATTTCCTTCGATTCGATGTGGTTCGACAAAAGGTGAAAGCATTTATGAGAGTGCAAGCGAAAGTGTCATATCCCGAGAATGTTATATCCTGTCACGCTCTAATTAGTTGTGTGTGTAATTTATTTGTTGCAAGTGAAATTGCAATTTTGTTTGCATCGGTTGCAAATTTTACACTACATAAAGTTTTGGAAAATTATGTGTGAGACACGTCTTAAGTGAGATGCAAGACACTGTGGTTGCATCTGTCTCCTTTTTAGGGTATGTTTCCATAGCACGTTTCAATTAATGAACGAAAATGGTTCCCCATTTGCACACGCATACATATTTAACAGCATTTAATATGAAATCGCAATTTAATTTGCCAAAGTGACTACCATATCCGTGCTTTCACTGTCGATTTAATGTTTCCACCTGCAATCAACTTTTCCCACCCTGAAGAGATGAAAAATGAAATTTCATTCGTAGAGTCGATTCCGTTTTTTCGTTGCCTAAAACGAGGATTTTTATTTAATTTATCCATTCGGTGCTCTGCCTGCAGCCAAAGGATTCAGAAAAGGGGGGGGTTACCCATGTTTCGGTTACCAGTACGCGGTGAAAAGCTTATGAAATATTAAAACGAAGCGACATATCCACTTAAGTGTACCTACACCTTTTTTTTTTTTGCAGTCTGTTTCGGCTACCCTTAGGACTGAAATGTTGTTGACATGCGCAGTAGTTAAAGGTACTGCCTCTGTCTGGTAAGTTTTGCTTTGAACTTTAAGTGACGTAAGGTTGGGTTTTTTAATCCCTTTTGGTAGACACGGTTGCAACGGCAAAAGAATCAACATTTTGACTGCTTTGGCACTTTGGCTAAAAAAAGGACGGCGATGCCTTGGTTTTTACAACGTGGGTTCGGTCTTCCTCGGCATCTTAAACTGCAATCGAAGACGTTGTTATTTACTTCCAAACCAAGCGGAGAAGGGAGCCTTCCATAAATACTGGGGTCCATGTTGTATGGTGGATTCTTACTCACAAAACTTGACCTTTTTCTAGCTCTAACCGTCGCCCCGCGGGTCTGCTTCCGGTTTAACATGGCCGTCTTTGTCTGTGATCTTTGCACACTTTTCTGGTTCTCTGCACGTCTAAAGTTCGATTTGACTTCAACATCAGTGTGTCTATGCTTTAGGGATGAATTTCATCATCCAGTCTTGGCTTTTCTTCAAAGGACCGTGGGCAGTTAAACACTAAGGGAAGCAAAACTCATACATCTGGTGGTTACCAGATGCTTCTTTGTTCGTTGGAAGGTTCTGTACTCGTCTACGTCTACGTCTCTAGTTGAGCTCAACGTTGTCTATAAAGGATAGTGCCCCCCCCTTGGTAGAAACTTCATAGAAAACTTGAGAAAGCACATAACAATTATGAATACACGCACCCCTCCCCCTTTTGTGCGTTTCAAAGGATCACTCCTGTGTGGTACTCAAACTCAGATAATTTGATTGAGTGTCCAGCAGACGAGAAGTAAATTTATTAACTTCCACAGGTACATCGAAGGAGATGCTGCAACCATGAGCTGAGCATTGATCGATTGTCTGTCTGTCGAGCATATCCTTCCCTCCCTAATGCGATTAAGAAACCTATAGGCATAGTTCCTTCAAAATGTGAAAATGCGATTAGTTCATGTCAAAAGCTGGCTAAAAATTAACTCGGGGTATCCTCAAGGGTATTGAAATTCAAAGTTCTCCAGCTTCCAACTTTAGGAATAGATTTCAATTTCATTGAAAAGAGGATTATTGTGTGAACTCACACATCCACATCGAGAGGAAATCATAAATTTATTATTTCCATTCCATAAAGCTACCCTTTCCAGTTGATGTTTGAAATGAAAAAAAAAACCTATTATTGGTTATGAGATGTCCTTTCTGGGGGAGGCGGTTGGGTTTTCAAGCTCTTAAAGCTGTTTTATGATGTTTTATTGTGTGTTCTTCCAATTTGACTGTGTGTTTGGATTGAAAGATGAAAGGGAATTTGAGATGCAAGGATGTATATGAGTTTTGCTCCCCTTTTTCCTTGGGTTCTGGTTGATCTGAGAATGAGTAAAGTTTTCTCTTAAATAAATTTTATTGATGTGACGTGCAGACAAACAAATATTGCGCGCAAGTGAGCAATTCAATTTCGACAAAGTGGCATGCCAAATTCAAATGGGCTCTCGCTCTCCATAACTTAAATGGCCGAAGCATGTTAACGAGGGTGTCTGACCCAATTTGTATTGATTTTTGTTTTTTATTTTGGATTTGGAAGGGGTAGACAAATTTAAAGAGACACGTACACAGAATTACTCTCTACCCATGTCACTTTCAATTGACCAACATTCTTACTTAGATGGCGCTACAGTTCCAACAAGCCTCTCCAGCTGGTTTCTTATTAGCTAACTGCCTCTAGTTGCGCCATTTAAGTTGGTTGAGCTCCAGTTCGACGCGCGCCATCTAAGACGAGGTATTCCTCTTCAAAGAGTCTGCGGGAATATCCTAGCCATCTTGCACATCCAAAACTCAGTTTTTGGCTAGGTGACTGTCTAGATCATAGTCGTATTGTTCAAAGAGGGACGCACTGCGACATATAGAGATCTATGGAGACTTTCCTTCACTTCTCTAGATTCAAAGTTTCGTGTTCCATCCGGCTCAGTGAAGCCCACTTTAGATGGAGTAGTCTGTTTTTTGTTGCCTCGGAGTGCCAAAGGTTTCTGTATTCGATACATCTACTTTTTGAAGGTGATACTTGTGTGAGCAGTGACCAGTCAGGTAGCCCGTTAAGAGCCTTAAATAATACTTGTACGTTGATGTAACTTCTTAACCTTTACTTCTTCTTTTTTTTTTATAAACCACTAGCGCTAAAGGGGTTATGAATACCTTTGTGATGCTATTCACACAGCGCTAGCGTTGGTGTAGTGATTTTTGAAACTGAGGTAGTATTAGGTTTCAGTCTTTTCGCTCCGAGATTGGGTTGATGAATCTCTTCGCTTGTTTTAGGCGAGGTTTGTCGGCCTCCCATTGTGTTCTCTTGGAGTAGACACTGCTAGATCGTCTCAGGACCAAAGAGCGGATGACAAACTTTATTTCTCTCGAAATCTTCATGCCGCCCTCGAATTTAGGCCACCGATAGACAGTTTCAGCTAAGCTTCAGGACTGCCTGACTGTCTGAAAAGATACAAATGCGGGTTCCTTCAATTTTTCTTCTCTGCAACGTCAACATGAGTCATACCATAAAGTAGCACTATGATGACAAAGAGTCTTACAAAGATTGCTTAGATTCTCCCAGGACCCGTCAAATTGTGAAAATTTGGCCTAAAGTGGACTTTACTGGTCTTAAACCACGATACATGCCTTGACAAGCTTGAATTTCAAACAAACAAAAGGCGTGACATTTAAGTGAATGGATACACATCTCCAAATGGCGTCTCCTTTTGTTTACAATTATCCACACCCGTAACGACTTCCTTTTATTTCCATCCAAACCGTCAAGATGCCTTCAATTCCGGTTGAGCACTCATTCATGTGTGAAATTGTGGTTGCATGAGGATTTGCTTGTAAGCTCTTAACCAAATGAATGACAACACAGATCCATTATCTGTGCTGTCATTTATATTTTTAATTTCTTTCGACGGTTTTAAAACACTTCCTGAAAAATTAAATCTAAAAATACCCTCTCTCGATCTCGACACATTTTGTCCAATTAGCAGGCTTCAAAAAAAAAAAAATCAATCAGTGGCTACTCAAAACTCAAAAGCAAGACAGAAAGGGCAAAGAAGCCATCACGGCTATTAAGACAGAATTCACGAATTCCATACACCGAAAGGAGAAAATTAACAGACAAAGCTGGAGAGTGCCTGTCATTGACCGCGTATAGTACGTCAAGTCAAGGCGTGCACAATGATGGTGAAGTGTCACCGACTTGCCCATAACAATCGTATCCACTTTCGTAGTCTTTTTTATCTGTAATCTCTTACATCCGTGAAATTAATTTCCGCGATAGGAAACAATTTATTACTACTCAATCAATCGAAATGTTGTTATTGTGGATGCAGAGAAACAGAGAGAGAGAGAGACTGAGAGAGACGAAGAAGGAAGACGATAATTTGCCAAGATGACAGTGAAATTGGTTAACTAAAATATGAATTGAGGCAGTAACAAGCTGCGGAGAGAAGACGAAACCTATTAGCTGGCAGTTAGTAGGTACTTTGGTGAAAGTGGTCGCGTTTGCGCAGACGTCGTCGGAGTATGAGTGTGAAAGAAGCGGAAAGAAACTCTCTTCCGATGTGGTTAAGATAATGTGAGACATGCATCTGAGAGGATTAGGAAATTTTATATGCGCTGGTGAGTGGTAATTCTTTAATTAGGTAATCGATTGTGGATACATTGGAACTGGGGAAAAATAGCCTGCGGGTCTTATTTCGGGTGGATGGACTTGAAATTGGACATAAGAGCCTGAAGCACTCTGACAGAAAAATAAGTTCATTCTACTATCAAAAATTCGACCCTTTTACTGTGTTTTCTCCAACAAGAAGGAGCTAGCACTCACCACATGAGCCTTGAAAATCGACCCTTTAACTGTGTTTTCTCCGACAAGAAGGAGCTTTAGTGATAAGGGGCTAGGACTCACCACATGAGCCTTGAAAATCGACCCTTTAACTGTGTTTTCTCCGACAAGAAGGAGCTTTAGTGATAAGGGGCTAGGACTCACCACATGAGCCTTGAAAATCGACCCTTTTTCTGTGTTTTCTTCGACAAGAAGGAGCTTTAATGATACGAACCAGCACTCACCAAATGAGCATTAAAAATCGACCCTTTTACTGTGTTTTCTTCGACAAGAAGGAGCTTTAATGATACGAACCAGCACTCACCAAATGAGCATTAAAAATCGACCCTTTTACTGTGTTTTCTTCGACAAGAAGGACCTTTAGTGATAAGGAACCAGCACTTACCACATGAGCCTTGAAAATCGATCCTTTTACTGTGTTTTCTTCGACAAGTAAGAGCTTGTTGAGACCCAGATTCACCCCGAACTGCAGCGCTACCCAAGTAAGTAAGAGCTTCAACTACATTACATAGAAAGTGTTCCGCATTTTCGCCACCTTGTTTGCGTTAAGATGCTTGTGCAAAAGCGACGAGCTACAAAGTCGTCTTGCATAGGTATGTGTTCATTAGCAAACTTGACTCAACTTGTGGTTTCGTATACATTCTGTCCCTGTGATTCATAGTCACTACCTTACTCAATGACACGTCTTAGCAAAAGCCAAAGGAATGATGAGGCATTCTCAGATTTTCTATTGAGTACAAGTTCAAGGAATAACATCATGTACTTGAGGTCTAAAAATAAAATAAGTCTTAACGCGTCTTTTTCATCTAAAAATAAAAAATTCGGCTTGTTGGTTGTTTATTTCGCCAGACGCAGGTGGGCCATCTGGAAATTTTCTAAAATCACAATGAGTCAAGTGAAAGATACTCGGAATCTTAACTGAAAATAAATTGCATCATACATCACCGTTGATTCTTTGAGTCAAGCTAATTATATTTTTTTTGTTACAATTAACCAACCAAAGCAATCCCCATTTTCAATTAATTAACACTCCCAAAGAACGCGTGTAATCTTGTTAAATGCGAGCGCAAAACCCTGACCACTGTTATAATGACCAACTCTCGGCATCGGTTAATTTGATTCGCAAAACTCGCTCGAAGAGGAAAACAAAAATCATTATCTACGCTGAGACTTTCGTCAGAAAAAGGAGTTTCACTTTTCTTTTTTTTTCGTTTTGTCTTCGTCACGAAATACACGCAATAAAAAGAAATATAACGTTGAATTACAAAAAGCTGCAACGAATTAAAAATAAATCATTTCGTATATCAATTGTCTGAATCGAGTCTATAGACGGACAAGTAAGTCTCGTGCCAGAGGAGGATAGAGGCGGTGAGAGATTTTCCGCAGCGATTTGTCTTAGATGTGCATTGTGTCTACTTACAAACAGCATCTCTCTCTTGGAAGTTGTTTTCCTTTTGGACGGACGGTACGGGAAGACAAATAGAGATTTTGTAATTTTGTCTCAAGTCGACTGGGGTATTGTATCTGATTACAAATTGTTAGGAGTTTGATTAGAGACAGAGACGTCGATCAGGGCTTTGTCATAGTCAAGTCGATTTGGAGGTTGGATCTGGCTTCCTATCACATATTGCAATGTTCTCATAGTTAAAGCTCATCCATGATATCGAAGTTGGTTGCGAAGTCAGCAATATGTCTCTCGCTTCGAGGTAGAACGGTTGCCTGAGTACAGAGACATTCAGCAGGCGTGGCATAAACTTAAGGATTTTACCGGGAACATCGGTGTGTAAACTGAGTAAAACCAACCAGATGGCACTACGTGTCGAGCCTCTAGACGGATTTGGACCGATTTTGATCAGAAACTACTAGTCTGGTGAAAAGACTGCACCACAAAATGCGTCAGAATTGGTCACTGTCTCATTGAAATACTATCCAAAAGGCCTAGTGACTTCTCTAATGTTTTTTGTAGAAGCTAAAGGGACGAAGAGAAGGAAGAGACACGTCTTCATCTTCCCTGTACTTGTCTTTCTTACTTAGGTGGCGCTAGAGTTGGAGGTGAATTTGAGCCTCTCCAGTTGCTCCGGTCGTTAGATAATCTAAGGTCCCCTGCCTGTACTTGTCCTTTTACTTCCTTACATAGGTAGTGCTGCTAGTTTGAGGTGAACCTTGGTCTCAACCAACAAGCCTCTCCAGTTACCCTGCTCCTTAGATAACCGGCTCCAGTTACGCACTCCAAGTTCGTTGAAGTCCCCTGGCTGCACTTGTCTAGCGCTCTCCATTAGAAGGAAACTTCTTAATTTCTTGACAATCTTGGAGATTTGGCATGCATGGATGTCAGGTGGTTCAAATGCTTTATCCGAAGCTCCTACTGATTCTGTGGGTAGTTTTCTCGGAAATACATAAATCCTTGGTCTAAGTGCTTAATTTGCGTCTTCGTTCCACATTCTACGCCTTAATCACGCTGAATGCTGTACCAGTTTTAGAAAAGCTTTTGTTGGCATGATTGTTGTTGGTTTGTTGTCTTCCCTTGAAAAATTATCTAACTGTGGTATTTTTTTTAAGACCTACTTTTTTGCACCAGTTAGCAGTTAGACTAGACCTCTGGAGACAGTCAGAGAGTATTTCTTCGAATTTATCTTTGATTGGAACTACTGAAAGTTTAAATTGTTTTTGTTCGGTCCCTCCTAACTTCGAATGTGGACTAAAAGGAAATGGTTCCCCTCCTCTTTATTTTGTTCAGCGTCAATTCGGTATTTTTTACTTCTAGTGCACACACCCTTCCACGCTCATTTCCCAATCTAATTTCTTTGACACACTTATAACACCCTCAAACTAAATCACTTCATAATCCACAAAATAAATATACTTTCCAACTAAATTTCCATTTTATCCACCCCCTAGGGCTCTATAGAAATAGTATCTTCTATTGGTCCCCTTTTTTTGGGAAAACAAAACCTGTCCAATCCATCACACAACTAATTTGATAGAGAAAGTGTAATAAAAATAGTTGCACCCCACTGTCATCGTCATCACCCACACGCGCGTCACCCTTAGCGATTAAAAATGCCAAAAACTTGCATCTATTGTTCGGAAGCAACACAAAAAGAAGTGAGAGATTAAAATCTCTTCTTTTCGGGGGTGGTGGTACCATTTGGAACCCCTTAGAAGGGAGAAAACTACCCATTTTTTGTCCCCGAATACAGGAGTAGTTAGATAACAAGACTATCCCAGTCGAAGGAGGTGTGTGCCGATGGAATCAAAAAGATTTGTCATTATATTTTCGTCCACCCTCGAAATGAGTTTTTTTTTCCCTTCTAGTGAAATAATTGAGTCGCAAGGATGTACAGAAGAATATAGCATCAAACCACCTAAAACTGTTTCCAACCTGTCAGGCAATGTAGCTGCTCCTGTTTGCAATCAACCCTTATGTGCGGCATTAGTATCCAAATGAAATCACATTAAAAGAGGAAAAAGTAGCGCAGACAAATACAAACAGATATAGAGAGGGTGTCGTGCATATTAATTCATTCAATTAAAAACCAGTGATGTCGGGGACGAAAAAAAAAACCGAAAACACATTCTAAATGTATCCGAATTACGTGACAGAGAAACACTCGCGATTCCACCCTCTGGTTGGTACTCATAGATAGATGGACTCATGTGATTCTTTTGTCATTGGGTGTTGCAGATTAAAAACTTTATTATGTCCTTAACAATGGCAATGAGAGAAGTCAAAGTCAGAACACTTACTAGGGATGGTCTACACATGCATGTGTGTCACTTGTCAGACACCCACTTCTTTTGCGGAGTGGCAGTGGATATGAAGTCTGTAATGTCATAATTATTGTGAGACGTCATCTTTTTTTTCGGAGAGTCTTGTCTTTTGTGAATGTGCCGGTTGTTGGTACTTTTGTTCCAATCAACACCTATGCAATGAGACGTGAAATAAGGGCTTCTATACACTTCACTTATGTTCCTTTATAATTTGTATATGTAACTACCTTTTGCCCGCGGCTATAATTTGCGAAGTTACACTTTAATAACCAAAAGTACTCTGTACTCTGTACTCTGACCCGAGGTACAGCCACTCTGTGTGCAAAATTTAAAGTTGATTAGTTCCGTAGTTTTCGTGTTACAGAGGAACAAAAGGGGTTTTGAATACCCTTATGATGCTATTCACACAGCGCTAGTGTTGGTGTAGTGATTTGAAACCTAGGAGGTATTAGATTTCAGTCTTTTGCTCCGAGGATGGTGTCCAGAATGACTGGGAAGTATTATTGGTATTTTTGCCTATGTTTATAATTCACAGTATTTCTTTCGAACATCACGATGTCATCACTACTCAGTACGATCAATACTTCAAGCCGTTCCAGTGCAATAGAGTTGACATCAGCTTTTTTCGCAGTTGATCGACTTTTATTTTCTTTTTTTGACAGCAAGTGTTGAACCTGAAACCTTCACCCCTTGGTTAACTACAGTCGATTACAGAAGGATTTCCAAGGAAGTTAGCAAAAAGTGTGCATAAAATATTCATACGAAGAGGCTTTCTGTTTTCTTGTTAAAATTTTGTCTTCAAAAGGGCCCAGCTTCCTGACAGCCTACCAGCCTTTGAAAGGGGAATACCTATACGAAAAAGTATCCTAGAATGCAAACTTTTCACACTTTGACAAAAGAGTATGCAAATGAGATTCGACTTAAAGGAAAAGTGTTCTGAAACTGTGTGTCTTGTGCCAAAATCTATTGAGGTCAATACACCGTAAAAGGCATCTAATTTCGCTATAAAATTGGAATTTTTTTTTGTCCAACAGACACAAGGCACACTTGTTTAAATAAATTTCAATTAGTGAATCAAGTGTCTGCGATGCATATCTGTCGTCGAGTTCAAGTTCTTTGGAATTTTTTTGCTTGACATTGAAACATTTTAGTTTTTTTCTTTTGCAATTTTATCGGCACTCTATTCGTGTCGGCTGTGGCCCAATTGAATTTTACGACATTTTAATTGAACAGCAGTCACTAGTGAGTAGTGACCCAACTTTTCCAAAAGTAAACCAATGAACCAGTGGATTTTCTTTCGAAAAAAAAGAAGAAAATGTATTTTTAAAAATTTAATCGGAACACAGAAAGTCATTTTGGATTTTTTTGAAAAGTTCTTTGCAACAGGCCAACACCTACGCACTGAAATATAATTCAGTTCAAATGGAAAAACTGCGGGACATTTCACTGAAAAATCCCCCCCACTGAATTTTCACTTTTCCCCCTTTTCTTGTGCCAATCCAGGAGAGGAGAAGATTTGTTTATTCGCACGTCGAACATTAAACTACAAGCAATAAGCACGAACGACTGGTGTGTTGAAAATTCGAAAGAAAAAAAAAGTAGTTCACCCAAAATTAGCATCCAATTTGCATTCGTCATCATGATCATCTTTATCTGAAGCTTGTATCGAGATATTTCTAATGTTGCAGACCAAAATAATGACATCACATGCATCTTGAAAGACTAATGAGAATATTATGAGATAGTTTTGGTTTATTTTCGTAAATAGATCGTGATGATCAATTAAAATTGTTGTTGTCGCGATCATTTGTCATATTTAATAGTTTTATACATTTCATTTGGTAGGGTGTGCCAGAGGGCAGGCGTTAAGGGCCTGAACTGTTTACATGGTTTTTGTTTTTAATGATTTATGGACAGTGTGCGGCGGCTGGTTGCCAAAAAAGAAATTCTAAAACATGACAAGCTCTCTAAGACTCTAGACATTGTTCACACTTCGACAGATGAGGGAAAGGATTGCTACTGTTCATGATTCACACCATAGCACCGACGTCATCGTGAATTGCGTAAGTCTCTCATTTGCATACAAAGTCGTGGTTACGAAGAGTCTCCTTTAAATGCGCGCACTGAGGTGAAGATTTGCGTTACTCATTAACTGGGGTTATGATATCAGCTTGTAGTTTAGGGTAATGAGTGATGTGAAGTCGAGGTTGATGATCTGATGTGTTAATCACAGCTTTCTGTTACTCATAAACAATTTAAGTAGTGATGTGATGAGTGCTGAAGCTGTGAACTGGAGCAGCACGCGAAATGTGTCAGTAAGTGAGGTGTTTAATGGCTTTTTTTTTTTGTTAACTGTTAGGGAGTCACAGGGTAGTCGCTTTTTTTCTCACTCGGCAATGCGCTTCTTATGTTTATCTGTTTATCCTTAAACCTATTCTTGGACGTTCTTTCAAATATCACACGTTTCCTCATTACTGGCATTCAAAATCAATGGACATCTGTATCTCCTTGATTTCTCTTCTAATTTTCCCATTGCCCATGATCTGGTTTGAAGAAGGTGACGACGTTTCCGGCCAACCAAGATGGCCCACGGACTTCCAGGTTCCAGGCGCCCCTTAGGGTAGAATAGTCCGTCCGTTTGGGAGTCTAGTTTTCGGCACGTTATATGTTTTGTGGTAGGTAATGTCGTAGTGTGGGGAAGAAGAACCCTCCCATTCGACGAACTCAGCCGTGCGTCGCAAACGTTTCACTCCTCGCACACCACTCGTCCTTTCATTTCTGTTCCCATCCTCACTTCCTTTCCAAATTGAAACCCCACATAATGTCACCCTCCTTCCCAGTCCCTTTAGTATCGTCCCTACTCCCTACTAAATGTACTTCATGTCCCTAACTCAGCAACACTGTACATTTGCACATCCTGCATTGACCCTCTAAAAAAGTACTGCAACAACCGGTAGACTGATAGTCGGTTTGTATCTACATACATCGTCTGCTACGTCACTTTGCAGATTTTAGGTTCCAGATAATAATAGAGAGCACATTGCCTTCCCTATATATACAACCACTTGTACCTTACAACATGTTTGATACACGTTTTGCAGCCCTTAACAGATCCAACACATATGTCATTGCGCACTGTTATCGTCTTTAACTGCATTCCTCTGCAGAAGTGGCTCAGTGTCTATATCTACCAAATGCTGTTGCATCACCATAGCGGATAGTCCTCCTGTCCCAGGTTCTACTGTAAACTGTGTCAGGAAACAACGTGATAGTAGAGCTGCGTAGTAGTAGTACATTTACTCCCGGGAGTTGTAGGATCTGTAGTATGGTTGAAGTGGAATTTTTTGGGGACATCCTGGGTAAGAACAAAATCGCATCCTGGGAATATTTCCTCCTGTGTGTCTTCCCTTTTGTTGAATGTATTAAAAAAAAAAGAAAAACAAGAAAACTAACCTACTTTGAGACAGTTTTTGTTGTGTTTTTTTGTGTAGTGGTGGTGAGTTGCCTTTGTCTGCTAATCACTTGATTCATTTGCAAGTGCCGGTGAAAAACTCGCTACTTACAATGCTAGTGTGAGTGTATGGAAAGCAGGGTGGATGATAATGGTACGGATTTGACCCAAATGTTGTTGTTGCAGTTTTGTAGGTGTGACTAGTGAACCAGTTTCGTGAAACTTTTCCGAGACTTGCTGTTGCAATGCATTGTTCGGTCCAAAGAGAGATAATGGAGAAGAATTCTAATTGGGTTGTCGCAGGTGTTTTGTCTTTCATGAACAGCTGTATGGGATAAAAAGGGATTTATGGGATAATGGCTCTGTGAAGGATTATGAGCATTAGTATGGTAGTGTGTACCTTGAGTTTTGTTTTTAGTTTGGCATTTCGAAAGACAATTTCCAATCGAGGCACTAGGGTCATTGATTATGTCTGTCTGTTGTCTGAGTTTTGTAAAAGAGTCCTGTCGTTCCAAAACTCAGTGTAAAGAGGTGCTTCCACTCTGCTTGTGTATCTCCAAGTCCAATTTGTCAAAACTTTCAAAATTGCATACCACTTTCAGCGTCAACCTCTGGAACTTTCTGCAATTGTCGTGCACAACCCAGTGGAAGACCCCCGCCTAGCATTCAACAATCCAACACCCATGAAAGGTCAATGCTTTCCTGATAACACACCTCTTCAGCTTCAAGTAAACACACGTTCACTGATAACGAATGAACACCCTAGAGCCAGAGCCCGTCGCCATGAAAAGCTTGCAAAAAAAAGTACGAAATTCGTCGACACAAGCGAATGCCATTGCGTCACACTCACACAACCCCAAAGAGAGAACAAAATCTGTTGCAAATTGTGTAACAGAACTGCTAACACTCTGTTGTTGTGCTTTTGTTCGATTCGAACCGCCTTTTGTGTGTCCACAACCACTATACACAGCCGGTTTTGCAGCGGAAAACCTCAGTTGATGTCTGACTGTAGATGTGTTAACGTCGGTATTTCGTACGTCCGTTCATAGCAAATTATTAGATATTTTCCCCGTGATATAGTGGTTGTGTGTCGTACAAGCAGTTTTATGGATACTACTCTGCAGACAATATAGTGTTAGCTTATCGCTGCTGTTTTGGATAACAAAAACAACAATAGCGCTCTGCCTTTGTTTTACTTTTGTGCACCGCGAATGTACTTGATGTCACGTTTAAGATCTGATCTTGTGCTTACAGTGTTACTGTGGATCGCAACCGTAATTCATTTAGTCATTCAATTGTGTTGAATATGAGTAGAGAAGTGTTTAAAACGAAGATACGTCATCCATATGGTGATGACAAATATTTTATTTAATGGATTTCATATGGATAAAGTGAAAGAAAGGAAAATTTCCCCGCGTTCCCCGACTATGACGTGTTTAAACTAAAATTGTTTTACTGTGTACATTTTGTTAAAAAAAAAAATTGTGTTGGAGATTAAAAAAAAACGCGGATACTTAAGAAAAAAGTCAACATGTTGGCTGTAAAAAATTTCTTCCTCCCCGAGAGGAAAGCCCCGGATACTCCACAAAGATTCTCACGAATGCCAGAGGCATTTCTCCGCTCGATACGTCGGAGATCACTGCGTGTGAAGCGTGCTAAAAGTTTGGTTGTTCCCGATCGGGAAAAAAGGAAATCAGGTGAGGTACAGTGTTGCCACAAAAATCCAAAAAAAAAAACAAGAGGGGGAGGGAGGGAGGGATATATTCTTTGCCGAGCAAAGTTTACCTTCAACTGGAAAAAGCTCTGATCCTAAGCAAGTTCGAGGTCAAGGAGGAACCTCATGATAGTGCTTGTTAAGTGGTTTCAGTGTTTCGTACAAGATATGCTCCGCAATTTCTTTGTTTTTCAAGCAGAGTCGCCATATGTGCGTGGTGCCTGTTTACAGCTTGTTGAGATGGTACATAGTTGAGGAAGCAATGTCCATTTCATCTCTACTTAGGTGTGAGAACCTCTTGACTTTTCTTCATGTTTGAGATATTAACATTTTTTGATTGACGAAGTTCGGTAGTGGAGTATCTCATCGGTAATCTCGTTGCTGTCAACGCTCTTGTGACCGGAAACCCAATAGATGCTAATTTTGTTGTTAACCGCTACCCATTTGAGGGTGTTTATGTAGTTTTGAGTCGAAGAAAAGGAGCTCAGAGCTTCTATCGTTACCTGGCTCCCGGAGTGAGACTAAACCTCGAGTGACGTTAAACTTGTTGGTATGTTAGGAATAATTAGCATTCTGCTGAGTAGGCTTTTCTACTATTACAACACATTTCTCCACATAGACTTCCCTTCAAACATCCATCAAACTTATTGAATTAAAAAATCATAAAAATATCAATTTTAAGTCAAAAGATTCCCAAGAAACAATGCACCCGTATCGTTCATCCCTGATTACATACGTTTTTCATATTTTTATGACTGCCTTGCATGACTTGAATGCCTTACCCTGTTACCATGTGTCTTTTGAGAATTTCCTTCTATTAAAACAATTGATGAAAAGAAAATGATAAACACGCACGTCATATGGGGAGATTTTCTGGATTAGATAGTTCAAAACCATGAATTAAATATTCCTAATTTAAATTTTCATTCAAAATTATACCTTTTCCGCAAAAAAAAAGAAAAAAAAAACCTATAAAGATCCCAATCAGTCTAAAGCAGATACTTTTTGGAAGAGATAAATGTTGTTCTCATATACACGTCGCAATTAAAAATGAAGGTCTTACCTTGTGTACTAAAGAAATAACAGATAAAAAATAAAAATAAAAAAAAAACCAAAAAAATACGCTTATCACTGATAAGATAAGGCAAATGGGACTTATCAGTCCCCAAAGGTGTGCGAAATCCAATATGTGGTGCGGCAGTGGCAATTCAGCTTGCTGACGTCATTTTTTTTTATCGAAATATAGTTTTGTTTTTCTGATGAAATTTGCTGTCCTAAAATTTGGGACAAGTATTCTTCAGCAATGAGGAAGTTCTACAGCGATTTGAGGTCGACGTTGCTTACTAGTTAAACCCAGAAGACTCTGCTTTTTTGTTTATGTAACGGAAGGTTTGGCAAGGGTGCTTGAAGATGTATTGTGTCGCATATATAAGAGCCACATTAATTCAGGACTTGTTCAAACTTCGTAATGAAGGAAATTACTCACTTTTTAAAGCACCGAAGATTTCAAAAATAATTTTACACAGAGCGACACGCTAACGTAGTATGTGCTCAGCAGTTTTATCAAAGCAGAATCGGCATATAGTTTCTTAAATGTTTGTTTTGGTGATATCTACAGTCAAAATCGGTTATAACGACGTATCGCTTATAACAACCAAATTCTTAGGTCCCGACTGAGCTCCACCAATATTATAATCAACGGTTATAACGACGTATCGCTTATAACGACCAAATTTATCGGTCCCTTGAAGGTCGTTATAACCGATTTTGACTGTAGTTGGTAACGAAACCCACAAGTATCCTGCCTGATAGATATTTAAACTTACCTGAGCCTTCGAATGTTTTTTCAACGTATGCGCACATGTTCAGAATTGTTTTGAACGTGGAATCAGAAAATTTCGAAAAAACTCTTTCACGCACCAAAAGACACATTTTTTTTTGTGTTTAACGAGCCAAGTCGTGAAAGGCATTGAAACCGCACTCTACAGACTCAGGAACTTGGTGTCTTAAGAACCACTTGACTATCCGTGAGTATATGGATGAACACACCTTTTAGGTTACTAATGCATGAAGTTCAATCTCGATAACACCGATAAATTGTCCACCTCCTTGCCGGTTTCAGAATCAATTTTTAACCCATTTGTATACCACACGATTCCTTTCTAGTTACGCGGACCTCCAGAAGCTTTGTTATCAGGGATCTTCATCTTAAATAAAAAATAAAAAAAAAAACGAGAAAGTGCAGGATCTTCCAAAGGCTTCAACTTGTTTAGGAGCCCACACCGGACTTTCGTTTCCTCCCTTCTCGTGACAAAAGACTTGCATATGTTGAAGGTTTTTATGAGATACACTGCGACTTAGTCACTCAGAGACTTGACCTTATCGACGTGCTGTCCGAACGTGTTAAATGCTTTTAACGTTTCAAAGCCTCCAATTTGACACGAACTAAACGACGATCGGATGACTCGCGATATTTCCAGATCACTGAAGTCTGCACTTATGGCAACAATCAGAGCGTCTCTTATCAGACATTGTACCTGAAAAAAAAACTCAATCGTCTGCTATCAACTCGACCACGACTGAACAAAGAAATGCCCCCGAATAGCCTCCTAAAAATAAACTTTAAACAATAGTTTACTTGTCTTTAATTTCCTGTCACAATAAGTTCCACTTATTTAATTAGTTGGAAGTCACAACCGAATCTATCCTTTTCCTTTAGAACCCGATACTAAAAATACCCACGTCATCTCTGCCCTTGTCCGACAAATCAACCGAGACAAGTTGAAACAAAACTTCTTTTTTTTTATTGAAAAATACTGCGATGAACTTTTGTTGAATTTCTATTTTCAGCAACTTGATAAGGAAAAGACTGTGATTCTCTACTATCTTCGGAGAGACAACTTTCGAAACAATCTGCTTTAATTAACGAGCTCACGAAAGTGCATTTTAATTGCAGTAATAAACAACCAATTTACAACAATATCTCATTAAAAGATACTTTACTTTGTCTATTGCTGCATTTAATTAAATTCTTTTAAGAACATATTTTCGTCAGCAGACTTTCAGATGTGAAGAGTAAAAACTACTCTTAATCTTGTGAAGTTTTCATCCCCTAGAGGGAATTTTGATTTGACATATGTATGTAGGTCCATCCCTTTCGTTCGCCCCCCGGTTCAAAAAGGAAGCTTATTTCATGACCGTATTGGCAACAAGTTATCTGTCACATGAGACCCAAAAACACGGAGAATCTTTTGAATTTTGTTTTTTTTTTTGTCATCATTTCGTATCCCTATTCCCCGCCCGCCTTGATTGATTGATGAAAATTGAGTGCACACACACTGAGAGTGAGAGAAGTTATTTTCGAAAAAGGAAACGTGTCACGTGAGTTGATGTTCTGCATAACAAATGAGACTCATGTGTGTGTGTGTGTGCGTACAGATAGTATCTTAGTTTATCTGCGAAGCTGATAATGTGACAGAAAACTTGGCAACATTTACAAACAAAATACGGATGTAAATTTAAAATGTTGATCATGATTTGGGTAGTTTTTTTGGTAACAATCCCAAAGGAGACAACAAGTTGTAGGTGGTGTTGTTGTTGTTGTTAAATCAAATCGTGTAATTAGTCAGGAAATCGTGTATACACGGCGTCAGATTTAAGGAAATTTATGCGTTCTTTGACTTTATACAGGTGGTAGGCTTAATTTTTTTTATGTAAAACAAACTTGTCCCAACTAATTTTATTCCTTTTCCTTCTCTTTCAGGTATGTACATCGAAATGTGTCTGAATGATCTCTCTCACTCATGCATGTAAGTTGTTAAAATATTCTGTTCCACTTTTTAAGTGCAAATATTTGTCGAAAATTTGTCGGTTTTTGCTATGGTTAACCCGAATAGATAAGTCACTTAGAATCACCTCTTTGAAGCATGTCTTCCAGTGAATGAAAGTAGAACGGAAATACAATTTTAATGACCAATTCCCTGACGAGGATATAATTTTACATAGTCACAAGGATTTAAAATTAAAATCACAACCTAAGGGTTAGCTCCTTCCATAAACACACAGTTTCTTGTGAAAGGTATAAAAGACGACAGATGAGTGAATAGAATTTTGAAGGACGTGTGCCAGTTCAAGTGAAATGAATAAAACTGCTTTTAAATATGCAAAACCATTAAAAAACTGAATAAAGAATTTTTTTATGAGATCATTTTGAAGCTGCCGAATTACCCAGATAATACTTTGAGCACATCAAACATCTGTTTGTTGGTTAAATTCTGCACAGACACACATTTAAATGAGATCATTCCAGTAGAAGTAGATTTAGAACAAGAACTTTGGTTGAATTTAATGGCGACGCAATAAGATATTTTTTTTTCTCTAATTGGTATCGGTATCAGTGGTTTAAAAATCGCGCAGTGTAAACACAAATCAAATTCACTTCCGCATTCGATGAACTTAATTTTTATGTGTGCAACTCAGGGTCATTTGTATTCAGAGTATCTGTTGTATCCGATCAGATACGATCTACAAAAGAAAGGGCAGCGCACAATTACCATGTAAACTCTCATCACACATTGCCGAGTCGTGGTCTTCATAGAGAGGAAAACAAAAGGTGTATGGGGAAGGATGATTAATTATTATTTAAGAGTATTTATTGAAGTGACTCCTTCACTAGGTGAGAACCATTAATCATGAGGCGCGGGGGTTATGTGCTGTTTAGACACATTTGAGCAGTTTTCTATGCCCTTTCGGATGGATAGATACGGAAACTTGAAACTGTCAAATTGAGATGTTTTAATTTGAAATTTTGTATGAAGGGTTGTCATGCTGAGAAGGTCAGAATACAGGGTGAAGTAGTTTGATGTAGTTTACAACTTGTTTACCTTGTCCCAATGCTTGGGATATTATTTCCTTCCATTAATTGATCCCTGTCTAGTTAATTTTTGGGTTTTTCAACTTATTATGTCCACTGCTGCACTCTTTTTGCTGTCCCAACATTTGGGACATTATTTCCTTCCACTTACTGATCTCTGTCTAGTTTATTTTTGAATTTTTCAACTAA
The DNA here is from genome assembly GCA_951813785.1 of Criorhina ranunculi. NCBI lineage: Eukaryota > Metazoa > Arthropoda > Insecta > Diptera > Syrphidae > Criorhina > Criorhina ranunculi. Next base: position 61,836,476 of record OX638384.1, on the reverse strand, counting down.
CATGTGCACTTTGTTTTGTTGTCCCAAAATTTGGGACAGTACAAAAATACAAATTTTTTGATCATTTTTCGCAAAACTTTTCTTTTTGACAGCATACTTTGTCTATTTTCTCATCGTTCTATCTGCTCACAATTAACAAGTCATTTTGCACGCAATTAATCTTCGTCGAAGGTCACTTTGAGAGATATTCTTCTTTCAAAATGGTTTCCAGACATTTGTGTTTGAATAATCCACACTAATTCTGATGAATACTGAAAGCAGACAAAAATAAATAACTTCTTAGCTGTCAGATACGAATACTACTGTTCTCTGTCCCACAGGCAAAGGAAACCTGTCGCACGACTTTTATGCATAAAATATTGTTTCACCCGTGTCACTTTTTAAAGGGTTTTTGCTAAACAAAGACTCGTGTACTTACACATCATCTTCACAGTACAGAGAGATGCCATCAGCTGTCGTTTGAGCTTAGGGACAAGCCTGTGTATTGTGTAGATTTGCATTGTGGGTGCAGCTGGGCCTAGTTCTTCTTTCTGAATCATGGCCTCTTAAGAGTTAATTAACTTTGAATGAGTTGAAGCAAAGTGCTCTGGTAAAAGGTGAGAAAACGACTTAGGTTGTCCGTGTCTGTGGCTGGCGTCGGTCGGGCGATTAATACATATTTCTTCTGTTATCGTTTCTCCTGTAATTGAACAGGTTTGGCTCCTTTTTTTCGCATTCAACTTGCAGAGAGACACTACTATGTACGTGATGAATTTTAATTTCAACTGATCACGTCGCTGTCGGCCTGTATTTGGAGACACATTTTTTCTGATGGCAAGGACTGCTGGCGGTGAGGTTTTCTATTTGATTTACAGTGAAATTCATAAACGCCAATGAAAGTTGTCGTATCGTGTTATCACAAATTGTGATTCACACAACAACATGTGAGACAACTTAAAACGAAATTCATGGACACATCACACCGGTAGACCATCAATTCAGATGCCCAATTTTGGTGGCAATTCGGGAACCTTCAATTCAAGTGTTTTATTTGTCAACCAAATATGGCAACGGTCAATGGGCACACACGTGTGGTAGGGCAAGTCTAACGGACTTATCTATCCACTCATCTATCAATAATTGGCAGGGCAAATAAAACCACACTGCTTGGGCCGTCCAAAAACGGAGGGAGACCTAAAAAAAAAAAATCTGAACCGGAAAATGCTATTATTGTTGGATCGCTCACACCGTGCGAAGCCATTCAACCGTTGATCGCTGAAAAGACCCCTCAAACAATGGTTATTTCTTTCTTCTTTCTCTCTTGTCTACGCATTTCATTTGGGTAGGTGTAGTGGTTAGGCATTTGTTTAATGAAATCAAAGGCTCCATGTATGCTAATCCAGCAAAGATCATTGAGAATGCGGAGCTCAATGTAAATTCAACCGATTAAAGAGTTGCTTTCTTGGTCGAACGATGACCTACAATTGGGACTTGAAATGATGGATGAGAGCAGAGTTAGATTATGACCGCAGGACAGAGTGTGTTCGAGGGCGTAATATGTAATTGGAGGCTATTTTGTTTGACCGGTGAACTTTATCTTTTTGTGAAAAAAGGCTTCTTTTGGAATCAATTGGAGTAAACTACTTAAATTTGGTCTGCCTTAGACAGCAAACATTCTGCATTTGCTGTTCATTATTTATTCAAGTGGCTTATATTACGTGTCGCAACTAACGTCGATATTTATACTGTACATGGAGCATTATCAAATTTGTACTTCTTATTCAACCAAAAAAATTGAAAGCAAAACAAACCCCCCACCAGAAAGTCGAAAGAGACAATGGAAAGGCGAAGGAAAACACAAACAAAAGTCGTGAGTTCTAATAAACCCTTCCCACACGGCTTCCTCCTCCTCCTCGTTCTGGATCTGCTGGAGGGACCACATGCAAAAATGATACAATATCCGACTGTCTATGGTTGTGTTTACCAACGTATCAAGTGGGCTGGTCTCAACACACACAAAACAAAACCTTTAAACGACTAAAGGATAGATTGTTTGAAAGGATTGGGACAACCCTATCATAGGCTTGGATCGGAATTCTATTTGACTTATGATTTCCTACTGACAACACGACGACGACGTTAGAAAAAAAAAAAAAACGATCGAGGAGGGAGAGATATGCATCCACACGTTGAACTTGAATCGAGATTCATCCAAACAAAGAGGTTACACTGACACAACTTCTGTTTAGTGATTTCCTTCCGCTTTCGTACACAGTTGGCGGGCGAGCAACATTCGATCGACAGTGACCGCATTTGCACAGAAGTTCCACAGGAGACTATGTTGACTGCTGGTTTCTTTTTGTTTCCTTTGCCCTTTCTCTTTTTAATTCACTTCTATGTGCATTGTCTTGTGTTGTCTTTCTTTTAAATTATGACGAGTATTTGCCGATGACGTTGTTTGTCCTCTGCAAAGCACTACATACTTTATGTGACATTTTTATGGTGGTCACTCAGCATTCGTTTGCCATTTCTATGCAGTGAAAGATGAAGGAAATTGAAAGAAAAGTGAAATGATGGAGAGATACACAGTCAATTCGATTTGCCTCAACGAGAATGAATAAGAGAAATAATCCTTGTACATGGTTCTTGTGTGTGTGTGCCAAAAGTCAGATGTTAAAACTAATATGATGTCCAGCTGCCATGTAGGATGTCACATAAACTATTCGTGATTAAGAAATAATGATGGGTATGTCCAGTCATGTAGAAGTCATATTTTTATCATCAAATTTATTCATTTCATTCGATGGTTCGATGATCATCACCAATAGATCCCGCAGTGAGGGGATTAAATTATCATTAATTTACTCACACTTGATTGATACATAAGTACATGATGACTTAACAAATCATGACACGGTCGATTTATTAACAAAGAAAGAGCTTTTGTTACAAAGTCCCCATTTAATTTTTTATTTTCGAAGTGATACCAGTGTTTTGTCTAGTGAAACGTTTATTTTTTGTCACATACCCACAGGCGCGATATGAAATGGTGAGAGCTCATGAGTAGACGGGAGAAACTAGCGACAGTGGGGTTTATACGAGCGGGCGTGAAGTGATAAAGAAGTAGAAGAAGAGCGATAGGATGGGGGATCACGCCTGCAGGGACGAGGATAGATAAGCCCTGAGGTAAGGTATGCCTGTCGTAGAAGGCGACTAAAATCTACTCGAAGAAGTTGTTTTAATGACATCATGAGCGACACTGTCTCGAGTTTGTACTCCTGGAAGGGCCACCCTTGGCAGTAAGATCCTTGATGAAAGATGAAGCTGAAGGAGCGTCACATTGTACCCTACTGTGCTTGTCTGACCCCAAATTCACTACAATATTCGACTCTATTCGAAGGTCGTCTCTACGGATTGTGGACAGAGTCATTTATTGTGTCGTCGACTAATAACAAGTCCAATGGAGGTCACGAAAGACCCACTTAGCCAGCTTAGAACGTCGAAGAAGTAACTGCCGAGAGTCCTCGTTTTCTACTACCCACGGGAGGGCACTCGAAAAGCAGGTGGAGAACAGATTTTATTTCTTCATCGTGCCTGCAGCTTCTAAAAAATTAAAATCAACCTACAGTCATACGGCCTATGTCAAAACGGCGCAACCACGGTAGGTGTATCTCTGGTAGGACCTAACCAGACAGCCACTTCTACCTACCTACTTACAGTCACACAGAAAAACACACTAAAAAACTAACCCTACAACTCTTCCCCTGAGTCAAAGCAAAAAAAATTACCTCCTTCCTATCGAGGATTGGCTGAAGAAATACTCTTGCTACTCTTGCACGTTTCCAGTTCTATCTAGACTAGAATTTCATCGTCAATTTTGGAATAAGTTCTGCTAAATGTTATATGAAAGGCGAAAAGCGGATCTAATGGTGAACTTTTCCTCGGAAGTTCGTTTGCAGAGTTTGCCGCCTGGCTGTCAACAAACAAGGTGATGACTTCTTCCATGCAAGGTGTGTTAAAAATGGGGAAGAATGATGAGAATCAAAGAATTTTGACTTCTGCTGAGCATAGGTATCTACTGAATGCAAATGAATCTTCATCCAAGTATAAACGATTATAAACTATTAAACAAGGAATCCACAACTAATTGCCGTGAGCTCGGATATGTGCCCTTTCTGAAAGAATGCTCAATTAGAACTGAACTAACTCACCATAAGTTCCGCATACCCGACCTGCGAGTTGCAATAAACCTACCCTACACAAAAGGAATTTCTCTGTATTTCTATCTTCTTAATTGTGGTCGACTTGAGTCGGTTAACACAAGGACAGAAGAAAAAGTTCAATTTAACGAGTCTTTAATGGAATTTCGCAAGTTTCCCTTTACCTGGCATCAACTAAATTACCGTGTAATAGGAATTATACCCTCTGATTACGTCACAATGCAAAAGTTGGTACCTGCCATAATTCGCAAAAAAAAAAAAAACTTTGTTGCTGCAACAAACATAGCATAAAACTTTGTATCGTATGAACCAACCAACCAACCAACACACTGGAGTGGCTTAAGTAAAATTTACGATTCAAAATCCACCATTACCCAGCAATCTTTCCACCAAAGACACCCATGAATATATAACTAGTTAGTTTACCTGCACTGCCTCGTCATTAAATGACGACTTAGTCTATAAATAGATACCAATACACTGACTAGCATTAAATGCCAATCACATACCATTCATTGTTTATCATCGATTGAGAAACTGAGAAAAAAAAATCTAAATTTAGGACAAGAATACAATATTTTGCACGTGAGAATTGTGCATCCTTGGTGGTGTAGAGTTTCAAGGACACGATACAGAAGAAGAAAAAAATCTGTCATCCAATGTGCTTATAGAAATATACTTAATTTGATAGACAGGACATCCAGACAGACAGACGACAAGGACATTCAATGGACGGGGTGAAAAACGAAAGCATATTTATGACATCCCTCCAACCACTGTCACAATGGAACATTTATTGACTGTGACAATATTATTTCTATTTGCTTTTTCTTCGTGTGATTTGATCAGCTGCTGAAGGAAATTTTCTTCCTTTTTCCTTCCTAATTCAGACGAATCAAAGGAAAAACAAAAATTATTTTTTTGCGGAAATAAATGAGAATTGAATTATGAGACTTTACAAATCGACCTTCTTAAGGGATGCTTCCTCGTAAACCACTTATTTAGGAAATATTCCATTTCAACGTTTACTGATCGTTTTATGGCCATCAAATCATCTTGCAAAGTCATAATCCACCCACATCCACATCCGTGCATCTCAAAGGGGTTTAGGCAATTTTTTGTTCATGGTTTTCGATTTAAGTACATTTGTAGAGATGTAAATGTTTCCCTAGGGTAAGCTCCACCTGTTGTATCTGGAAACAACGCCATTTAAAGATCGTAAAGGGGGATGTTCGGGTGTGTCCCCTTTTGACGTCTTGAAAATTAAAATAGGTTTTATAGACTTTTACTGAAATTGAACTCATTAATGGCCCCCACTTAGCTCTTGGGGATTTTGGAACATTTATTTCGGTTGAAATTAAGAAAAATTAAGTCATGTGTGTTACACTTACTTTCGTCTAACACAATTCGTCTTCTTCTTCTTTGTTTTCCTCCTGTTACACCATGAGGCGAAGGTGTAAATAGACCTGCTAGGTAGACTGTAGAGCTTTCGCAGATTAGCAGCCAAAGAGGCAAGTGTCTTTCTTGTTTGTTTCGCTAAATATTTAGTTGCCGCTCCTCTACGTTTTACACTCCTGCTCTGGGTTGATGAACTGGCCAGGTAGGGTTCAACTCTACACGGCTCTCTCGCGGCAAGGGTCCATATCCCTCAAGGACCGGTTAAAGGACAAATCCATTTACACTTCCTGCAGAAGGCAAACCTTCAATGGGGCGCGATAACCAGCTGCGCCATATCAAGAAAGATATGGCCTCCCTACGATAAGAATGGAACAAAAGACCTGATTAACAAAACCCGCCCAGACATCACCAGAATCATGGGGCATTGGCCAATTGGAGACCATCCGGCCAAACTGAGTATTCCATATATCCCCACTGCCGTAGTTGCGGGAACGAAAATGAAAAGGAAACTCTCTCCCATTTCCTCTGCAAATGTCCGGCGACCATTCTTCGACGACCTACATAAATGACATCTCGGGTAAAGGGATAAGAGAACTCCATGGGCTGGATCTAAGCACCGACTGTCCAACATCCTCGTGGTAACAAAAAGGCACACCTAGTGCTACTTGGGTTCATGCTTAACCGCCATCTCTACCACCTACCTATACTCCTTTTTTCCTTATCTGAGCTAGCCTCTCATCATACGAAAGTGACTGGTTAGCCTGTCTCATATGCCTCTTGCTATAGTGTTGCTCCATGGTTTTGGTGGTCTACTGGGTCCTCTTTTCTATCATCATCTGATAGCATCCTAGGCAGTACCCTGTTATGACATTATGAATTGAGTTCTCTTTTTAGTCGAATTAGCACTTTCGGTCTTCAAAAATCGAGGATAGCCCAAATAAGCCTAGAATTGTGTCAAAAGTCAAGATGTTGCCAGAGCATTGTATCTTTCTAACTCGATTTTTATTTTGCATTTCCTTTTTCATTGAAAGAACATCCTCTGAGTCGACATATGTAAAAACCTCCGTCTCATGGAAATTTGAAAGGAAGTCGATGGAATTTCTTTAACATTTTGAAAATGTGTGTCAAAAAATGCCCTCAAACTCACTAATTTCCCAAACACTCTATTTGTAATTCGTAAGCCATCTTAAAAAATCACATACATAACTACCGTTGTAAGAGCTATCAAAATGCATCACAAATCGAACACAATTCTCCTCGTTAAAGAGAAAAATTTCCAAACAAAATCGCTGCCGGGGTCCATCGATTGCCAAATTATCCACAAAAACCGTTTTTATCTTTTCACAATCTCATCAGTGCTTTGTCAAGCAACATGCAATCAGTTCATTTGACATTTATGCTTATTACACAGTGAATTTGAATACATATATCATTTTAAATGCCCCAAAAACATTGAGACATTTCAATTCAATTTCTCCACGTCATTTATGTAACGTGAAAAAGATGATGGAGAAACCTCATTATCTGCTTATGCCCTCCGGGTTTACAAAACACCTGAAGTTCAAGGTTAAATCAAACGAAACAATTTCTTTTAAAAATGAATACGTAACAGGTTTATGAGTTTGAGAGTGTCACAACTGACAACACGATGTGTCATCTTTTTTCAGCCGTTTTGGTCGTTAGCATTTCTTTGTTTGTTTTCGGAATGCCAAAGATAGTTTTCTTCTTCTAGTAAATCGTTTAACGTTCGGATTATGGCGATGACATGCAAATTGATTAGAAAAATTTGAATTTTATAACGATTTTTGTGAAACCAAAATGGTTGTCCTAATTTTAAATGAGTCTATAAATTTGTTTGTAGCAAAGAAAGGCGCAGACATTGCCAATGATGCTTGTATAATTGTTGAGGTTAGTATACAACTGATGGTTGAGTTTTGAATCTGGATGCCCTTTCTTTGAATGTCGTGATTGTGTGTTAGGGTTTGGCTCCTACATTTATTCTAATGTTTATGAGTATTTAATCGGTAACACACGTTTGCCATAGAAAGCAATAAACCTCCTACGGGTGGTAGACAAATTTGGGCATGGTGTAAGGTCAATGAGTTACAGCTGTTGGGTAGTGTTTAGGTGCTACTTAGCCCTTTTTGGATAGTAATTGACTGTTTTTTGGTGTCAAGTTTACCTAGATTTTAACATGTGATTTCCGTTTTCATTGTCATTAGGTGTCATGTGGGTTGAAAATATTTCCCACAGATCCATTGTTATGTCCTTGTGGTTACAACTCCCCTTAAGCATATGGATTTTCAAGCCAAGTTGGTAAATTTATGCAGACTCGTTGGACAATACGTCTAGATCCTGAAAAAAGTGCCTTCCTGTGATGGTTTTCTACTCTTTTTTTTCTGGTGCTTATTAGAACTGCAGCCATTTTGCACGGTCCGCCAGTTTCAGGCTTGTAGCTGTCTGACTTCAGTATCCTGACACTTATGCTAGTGTTTTTTTTTTGTTGCTATAACGACCACTGCGTCGATGACGAAGTTGAAATCACTCGGCCTCGGCTTTCTCTGTACACCATAAAACATCCCTCCGCTTTGGGGGTGGTTCACATTTTATGTTTGTAAGTATCCAGAGAACAACCGTGCTCACAGAAAGAGACACCCTGGGTATACCCATCGCTACATGTAAGCTCAAGCTGGATGCTAACGAAAAAAAAAAAATTTAGGTGGAGAAATGGTATAGCATGTCTAGCGACACAGCGGATTGGGCCACAGCTGGATCGGAAACGCTCTAAGAATTTAATTTCTCTCAACAGATCCGTAATAGGTGTCATCACGTGACACTGTCTAATAGGCAGGCATGCAACAAGGCTTGGCGTCCATCCAAACGATTTATGTAGGAGCTGCATGGACGAAGAGGAGGAGGAAACTATTCCCCACCTTCTTTGTAACTGCCCAGCTCTCTCCCGTTAAAGAAGACTCCATTTAGGGGAATTCTACCTTAACGACATAGGCGATCTGAGAAACACAGATATCAGAAGCCTCCTTCGCTTCATAGAAAGCTCCAATTGGTTTAACGAGTAAGTATGGAGATCTCTTCAGATCCATGTGGTATCACAATGGATCACTATCACTGGTCTAACTGTGCTGGCAATAGCTGGGAGCCACTTCAACCTTACCTTATCTAAGTATCCAGAGAGATATGGAAGCAGACAACCTTTTTTGGATCCTTTTTCATCCCTCTTCAACCACTGATCCACGACGACTACATTGGTAACATTTTGAGGCTACTACTCTGTCCGAGGATCCTGAGCAGGTTTCCTTGAACCCCTTCTTCATACCTTCGTCAACTATCTTGCGTTCACTACATGCTCGTGGTCTTTAAATAAGACTTTCTTATCCTCGTCCTCTTGTACGGATTTTTTTCAATTCCTCCCCTACATTCACCATGAACTATGCACTTTTGCCATGACTTTCACCCTCTTTAAGGATTCTTCGTACGAAATGGAAAAAAAAAACCGATTAACTCAAGCTGTTCAGTTTGTGTAATTCGCATGAAAATGCGCACGATAAAATTCATAACTGAAACTTGTCTGACGTCAATGGATCCTTCACTTGAAAATGGAAATTCCAAAACCTCCGACACGAGACAGTAGCCAATTCAATCAACAATAACTATAAGTGGTCAGGATATTTTTAGCCTCTCAAAACACAACCTTCCTCCCTCCCCCCCAAAAACCAAAATTGTCGTCGTTTCTTTGTCAAAGTTGAAAAGTTCAAGGGTAAGCACCCAGCGAATCAATTAAATGTGATATACCAAGACGAAATAATCGAAACAAGAATTGCAGAGAAGAGACATTTTTGCATTCTTTCGTCAAAGAATTCCACAGATTCTAACTGTAAAAGGTATTTTAGTCGATTAAAAATAAGAAAAAAAAAAAAAAAACTTCTGCAGTAAACAAGAAGACGTAATAAGCCGGCTATAAATAGAAAAAAGAAAAATAAGAAGAAAGCTTCAGGGTAAAGTATAATTGGATTTAGAATGTGTTACCCCCAATACGTTTGTGTCTTGTGTACTTTTTTTTTTTTTTTTTGAGGGAACAAACAAATTCGTTTCGGTGTGCTTGTCTCTTGCAAGCGCGTATGCCCGCGAATGGGGGATGATTCGTGACAAGGTTAATCGTGGAAAATATCGATTCACCACTCAAAAGCCGATACGGGCCCAAATTGAAATTAATTTTACATCTTGTAGGACAAACAAAAGAAAAATCCGCACACATTTGTTGTTCCACATAAGAAATAAACACGGAATCAGAACCTTGTACGTAAGCAAACAAATCGAAGTAAACACTCACCCGGGGTCGAAGATTTCATCCATTTTTAGTGGTGTGTCGATTAAATGATTTATAATCGCGGTTGTACAACCTTGTGGCTTTAAAATGTTTACGACCGACCGTTGGATGTCGGTCTATTTTTGGGCAAACGGAAATAATAAGAGCAATAAATTAGCGAGAGATTAGCATAGAAATGTTAAATGAAAAATAAACACAAGAATTCAGTGTGTCCAAAATCAATGAAGACCTGTCAAGTGTGGGGTGATGATTGAATTGGAAAAAAAAGTGGGACAAGACTAGTTATAGCATAGTTTATTCCATTCAAAACTGACATTCTAATAGTAAATTAGGTTCAGCTACAGTTCAGGGTGAATCTGGAACTCAACTCTTCAGTAAGACCGGGCCTTAGCTAACCGCCTGCAGTTACGCACTTCAAGTTGGTTAAGGTCCTCTTCTACTTGTCCGCGCCACATAAGGCGAAGTCTTCCTCTACTCCGTTGTCCCTCCGGATTAAATTCGAAGACTTTCCGGATGGTGTCCATTCGCTCTACATGTCCTTATCATCTCAAACGACCAGAGCGCAATATTTTCACCCGGTCGATGCCGCTGCATTATTCGTATGATTCGTCGTTGAATATTCTCTACCAGAGCCCGTCAACGCCAACGGGACCAAATATCTTATGAAGCTTCATCCGCCTTCGATGGAATTCATGCTTCAGCGCCTTAGAGAAAGACTAGGATGATTAAGGTCTTGTATAGAGTCTCTTCAATTCTTCGGGATAGGGTCTTACTACTGAATTGCCTTTTCAGTCCAAAGAAACAGCGATTGGCAAGAGTTATTCTTTGTTTGATTTCTGATGAGATGTCGTTTTAAGGAGCGATAGCAGAGCCAAGATTATAGCTGCCGACTGTGACTTTCTGTCCGATTCGTCGATGTTGAGTGTCCCTTTACGTTGACAGCAAATTTGGCCGCTTCTGTCACAGTACCCGTGCATAAACCGGTGACAGCTCGCTGTAACATACGCTAGTAGTCGCACAGACTTTTGAAGAATTGTACTTTAGCTTGCAAGTTTCACACAATTCGTTCAAGTATGATGTTGAAGACAGGTTTTGAACTTCAAGGTTATCTGGGAACCTGAGGATGCTTTTCGAGTACCTTTACATATATTTTGTACCTGATATAGAGAGATTAGTTCCCTTTCTCTGTTTTATGTGTGCTCAATAGTTTATTGATCTCTTAAGGTCGACAAACTTCAGAGGGAACTTTATCTTTAGAATCTTAGATGCGACATTTGGCATGCCTAGCTTCAGTTAATTTGGTTTGACGGTGCTTACTCATTTGATGTACAAAGAAACATCCACTTTTCACTTCCTAATAACTTTCATCACCTTCGAATTTGTTAGATTAGCAGGTAGGTTCCAAGTTTTGCAGATATTTTCAAGCCTTTTAATCATAAACTGCATGCAATCCAAAATACTCCATTATATAAGCCACATAGATACATATGTACATTCTTAACTAATTTCTTGTTTTTTTCTTTTCATTTCAGGTATGTTCAACCCAGTTGGTAACCGCTTAACCCCTTTCCAGATGAGTATGAACCTTCGTTTAGCCAATAAAACCTCTCCCGACGTTCACCCAACCAAAATGGGCGTGTTTTCTTCATCGTTTGACTTTGGATGCGCGGTGTCTTACGTACCTAAAAAACCGGAAACAAACAACTTGAAAACTAAATACACTCTCCGGCAAATTAGGAACAGCGCAACAGAAAACTCTCTAACCAGAGAATGCGAGCTACAAAATTAAAAGAAGGGTTAACTTTACCTAGAAAAACTTCTCCGTACACATAAATCATCCTTCCGTACGACCAACAACATCCACCTCTCATTTCTCTCAAGTGCAAGGCACTATACATACGAGTATGTATCGTTAAGAAAGCCAACAGAGATCTAATTAAAATAAAAAAAACACAAGAAGCAAAAAAGGATACGTTAGTGTACTCGTATGTATGCACACATATCCTTTTTATTTCTTAAGTGAATGAATTATTGCTTATTATTTGTTAATAAGCCAGGATGTACCTCTAGGGAGAGTGGCAAACCTAGAAATCATTTTCAAGTGCACGCAAGAACTTCCAGAGCAAATAACGTCGCATAAGAATACAGACATACATACATACGTACAACAAAAAATGGAAAAGGATTCAAAGGGTAACCTGAATTATTTAATAAGAATGCCATCCTTTTTTATTGCCATTTAATGGTTGTGAAATTATACATACGGATGCTGTTGGAATCAGTTTCATTGTATCGCAATGACTATCAAAGGACCTTCTTCAAAACTTCTGCCGTGCTTTTTCCCTTTGTCGTTGTGAATTCCCCTTGGAGACCAGAGAGCCACACAGAGAAAAAGTACCCAAAACGCGCCCAGACAAAAGCCTAAAACATTCGCGATACATCACGGTGTAAGGATGTGGAATAAAGGAGAATTTTGCAAACAGAATCCTTCTGTGTGGTCAAACGTAGCCATCGTCCTTAATTTTTTCGAGCAAATTTGAATTTTATTTATTGTATTTTGTTTGCTTGTCTCAGTCTGTCTCCTTTTTCACTCATCTTTTCGGTGATAATAAGGAACAAATTTGAATAGAAAACCGGGAAAAAAGGACGCAAAAATCAGTCACACTCGAGTGAATCTGTTCAAAGGAACAAGGATTCGTTTTCTATTTGTGGTAAATCTATGACTGGGAGTGATAAAAACCAACTATTTGCGCACACTGAAATTTGCATCTGCCTAGTAGGATTGTCTTCTATTTTGTGTTGCATGTGCGAGTGTGTGCTCCTTGCTAATTATCCTTAAATACAACATTAATAGTGATATTTTCAAAACATAAATTTACCCTTATAACGTTGGACAGCAATAGCGTGACAACATGTGAACAAAAATTTGTTGGAGTCACCTTTTTTTCTGACTATCCATGCGTAGCAGTTCGATTGGCCGCTACAAACATGTGCCTTCTGTTGGTTGTCGTTTAGTGTGGTCTATATCAAATGACCCCTATTGCAGGGTTCTAGATTATTTGCATCCGCGTGAATCGAAGGATCTTATTATCCCTTGGAGAATTTATGGACAATTGTCATGCTACAGTTGTACTTTTTGCAGTTGCCTTGTCTGTTTTGTTGGCGTTTGTTGCCTTAACTTTCATTGTTGGTTCATTAGTTTGTAATTACGTTATGTTGGGCTGCCTTCTTCGGAGATATTCACGACATAAATCTTCGATGTAATTAAGGAATTATTGTTCGTTTTTAATAGGCCTACGGCGAACTGAAATGGAAGACACGGGAAATATTGTTTTGTTCTTCATTTTTTGCTGTGAAAAAGACAGAGACAATCTCTGATTATTGCCTCTAGAGAGCCAGGTATACTAAGAACCCGACTTCCCTCTTCTTTAGATTAAACAGCGAAACAGTCTCCCTTTCCTCTTGATTCTAGACTCATGTGGAGAACAAACATAGAATCACGACTAACAAAGTTATCCACGCGTGAAACAGGCTGAAAGTGAAAACTTCATTTGCACAGAAGTAGTGCGTCGCATCTTCACCTACTTGACACTTATTTCGTGGTCCGCGCTGACCAATTCAGACAAAAAAACTGCAAGTTTAAGCACTACGGGCACATTACGTTCCTACTCAACGTGCCAACATTTCTCCTGCAGCTTCTTCTCGACCTAATCGCTTTTGATGGCCATTTATGGCAACATACAGTGCTGTCAGACTTAGAGAACCTGGATGATGGACTGCCAGGCCATACAGCCCCATCAATATTCTCAACTCGATGCCGGAAGAAGTGGTTATAAGCCAAATTGACTACCTTAGACCTTCCCTGCCTGAACGGAGTCCACTTTATGGACGGAGCGAAGATTGGACTCTGGGGTTAGCCCCGGCACATACGTCGAAACTTTGATGGTATAAAAATTGTTTAGGCACCCGGACTTTGCTGGCGTTTTTCAGACAGATGTGTTAGCTATTCTCGATTTATGCCTTGAGCTCGAAAACCACCCAACTTCTAAACGAAAAACGTCCCCAATAAAGCTAATCAAAGATGAGTTGCGGAGTAGATAGCTGCATCACCTCTTGGACGATATGGCTTTCGTACAACTAAACTAGAACCAGAGGCCTCCTTAGCAAAAACCGTAGGGACATTTCTCGGGAGGTAGTAGTCTGCACCGGTTACTGGATTGCCAGTAACCATGCAGCAAGACGAGGCATCGAATTCAACATCTACTACCGCAGTTGCAAAGATGCAAACGAGGCAGAATCCCTTGATCACTTTCCTGACAAAAGCTCGGCTCTCGCCAAAAACACGTCGCGTGCATAAGACAAACCCTTCTTCACCAACCTGCCTAATATGTGTTTTAAATCCAGGTTTCATGCAATTTTTTAACAATTGACGCTTGACTTTTCTTGAACTCACTTCCTATTCTAACTACAACAGCAACTTTCTCTTGCAAGTCATTTCTATTTTCATTTCTACTGTTCATTCATTGGAAAAGCCCACACACACACACTTTCCATTCACAATTAAATCCCGATACTCCCCAGAAAATCTCCCCCTTCGCAGATATCTAATTCCTATGTCCATATGCCACCGAATTCTAAGTCGCAAATTAAAAGTCAAACACGTAACACCACAACTCCTTGCATGACTTCTGCTTCATTCTTCTTTGTTCACCTTTTTCTTTTTCTATTTCAGAACAAAAAAAAATAAAAATCGTAACAACAACCAAAACAAAGTCACTCATGTGGAAACTTAATTTTCATGGTCCCACCACACGCATCTAGATCTCTAAACGCGTATAGTCAATCTGTCAGTGCTACGCACCTTTTTGCCTTCGATTTTGTGTCAGCTCTCCATATTTGATCCCTTAAGTATCGATTTGTAATTAGTTTTCATGTCCAGCGGCGCTATTAGACGCCTTCTTGTCGGCTCCTGTCAAAAAAAAAAGCTTTTTTTTGACGAAATTTTTCAGTTACGGCAATTAAATTTGAAATTTCGACATATACCACCTCAAAGATAAAAAAAAAAGATATTTCCTCATAGGTTTCGGTTGGAAGACGCGTATAATTGCCGTACGCAGCGTTTCAAATTGATTTCGAATAAAAGAAATCATTATCATAATCATGCGACAAAAGTCACAGCGGAACTTTGATAAAGGAAACGTATGACTGAAGGCGGCGCTGTAAGCGGATGTAGATAGCAGGCATAGTTGCAGTGCAGTTTGATCGATGATTTCAGTGTACGCGAGCACACATTGGCGAAGACCTAGAAATTCCATGAAAAGATTACTCTGATTCGTTGGCAGTTTAGGTTAAATTGGATTTGGAGTGTGTTCTTGTTGAATGTGCATGTTTTACTTGCAACAGATGACCTTCGTTTGAGACACGTGTCTCCTGTTTGGAAGTCTATGGTCAAGATAGTTCTTTTCTTTTTTATTATCCATTTAATTATAGTTTGGACGACGAAAGAATCCGCCCGAAAAGTCATAAAAACTACGCAATCATCAAGTTGCACCTTGGCTACTGAATATTTCATAAGTTGATAATGAAAATGTGTACGATGATTCAGATAAATTTGCGGCATTTTTACAACTTTTTTTTTTGTAGTTTAATGTGTCCTTAAATTTGGGACACGTTCTTCCGTGCTCGATGATTGCTGTTAAATCTCATTAAGTGCTCACCTTGTTGGAAATTTACGAATTCGTTTATAGTTTTTCACAGGAAGTAGCTTATCCCATTTTATTGACCGAGGGGCTGACGTTTTGAGTTGGATGTGAAAATGTCAATGTCAACCATAAAACATAAATTTGTGTAGTATAACACTCAGAAACCATGTCTTGCTATAAATAGAAGCTCAATTGCCGAAGCTTACTCACTTTTATTGCACATTTGGCCTTAACTTGATCAGTCACATAAAATATGGTGAAAATAAAAGTGAACTTCATATCGAAAGAAGGTCGTGCCAATCCATATAAGCATTCGCTTACACTTCATTGAACCAAAAATCACAAGTTCCCAAAGAAGATCTGTTTTTGTTTTCTTTTTGTGATTTAAGTTGAAACTTAACCGTACCAAATAAGGCGACCAATTTTCAACCCACAATCTATCGTAGGGGAAAAGCCGTTTCTTGCTTTACTACTACTGCTCCACACTTCAAACCTCTGTTCAATGGCACAGCTAATGACACTGTATGAATCATTGGCACAGCGGTTGCGTGAAAAACAAAAAACAGGCAAACCTGAGATTGAGAAGCTCCATAAAAGGAAAGACGCGTAGTTGCATAATGCGAAGTCTGTAGTTGCTAATCGAGGGGGCCTGGGAGAGACGAGTTCTCATCTTCTTTTAACTAATTAATCAGTTCATTGCCATGGTGCTAATGAGACAGCATGCGTTTCAATCTATCATCATGATAAAACAATAATCTCCTGACGGTTCGGGTTGAACTTTCACACAAGGGTATAGCTGGACAAATATTTTGCCATAGAAAACCCGTTCCGATCTAGTCATGGGAAGCGACAACAATCCTTGACCCCTAGCTAACCCCTCTCTGTAATGAGAGTTTTCCCCGGATAGATAAAGTAGAAAAACAAACACGAAGGACACCACAGATGATTACTCTTGAGTCATATAATCCTAGTTGATCATTTACATATTCTTTTCTATTCCAAAGGACACTGGGTGGAGAGAAAGAATAAAGAAAAAAGAAAAGTAATTCATCAACTGTCAGATGAGTATGTGTCCCAAAACAAGGCTGCAACGAAAACCACCTCGAGGTGATCTAATTCTGTGGGCAATGCAACACAAGAAAGGTGAATGAAAGGAGCTATTCATTTAATCCTTTTACAGGGGCATCAATAAAAAAATGGAAATACAAAGAAATAAGTGCGTTCTCTGATGTGGCTGCTTTCTTAGATGTTTGCCTTGTGCACATATGTCATATGTCAAATCGTTCCTTGTTCACGAATTTGTTGCAGCAATTTGTCGAAAGGATAAGCCCCTAAAAACGGACTATTAGTCATTTGTCGGACGAAAGTTGACAGTAAGAAACGATTTTTTTTTGTCTCCTTCTGCGAGAAGGATTCATCGTGTAATATCCTTCCTCACTGTCCAAGCTGTCGCAAGCCAAAATCCATTAACCTAACCATAAAAATGAGAAACAACCTGAGCAGCTTCATTGAAATTTTTACGATTGTTCGGAAACTCCCCACAGTCAAACTCAATGGCGTGGCACACCACATCCTGTAGAACAGAACTGTTACGCATAATAAACGTAATTTTTACGATATTGATACTGGGAATTTTTTTTTCTTCCCAAATAGAGACCTACCGACCACTATCAACAGTCTATAAAACAGGAGAACTATGTACATAGAAACGGAACATAAATGTCAAATTTCATGTCCTTTTTGGTTGTTTTTACCTCATCATCGGTGAGTCCTTCTATAGATGAACATCTTGACCAGAGTGGCTTTGTGTGTTTTTGTCCTTTTTTTGTTTGTTTTGTTTTGTTTTCAAGACGGCAGACAAAAAAGGATAATACACGGTGATAAAGTGAATTTTATTAAGGACTTTTCACCGTTTGTGCTGTAAAGAACCGTAAAGGGGAGTGAGATGGGCTAAAAAAAACGAAAAGCATAGAGAACTTGTAAGAAAATAAAAAAAGGGGTTGACCACCGCCTCTTGAATGGTCCTTTAACTGATCATAAAATATAAATGTATGGGCATGTAAGGACAAGGAAAGGGTCAATTGTCGTACTTGCTATGAATCCTTTTGTTGAGTTTGTTGTGTTTTTTTTTTTTTTTATTTGAAGGTAACTTGTTTATTTATTGTATAAAGGGTCTGTATATCGATTAGGTGCAGGATTCACTTTCGAGACTCGAAACAACTCGCTAAAGAACACTGACTGCTTTTCCGGACAGTAGTCCTAGTTCCACATTTTTGCACAAAAACAATACCTATACATCCTGCTGAATCCTGTTTGTTTACGATTTATTTTAAAATCGACTTATAGGAGGGTAACAAGTAAGATATGGAACATCTGCGCGCGCCTTTTTGTTGATCCTTTTTTGTTTTGCTTTCCATCTTATGTACTCTTGTGCAATGCTCTCTTTTGACTTGTTTCCTTCATCTCAGAGGGTGGAATAATCGCAATTATAAATCTATATATAGGATATACATAGACTCTGCGATTGCATCTTTACCCTGGCTATTGTCCTTTTTAAAAAGGAATCCTATGGCATGTGCCTTTGAAGCGAACTGATTATTATTTTTAATTATTATGAATTCTTTTCACAGAAGGAAACTTGGAATAAGTTAGGAAGGAAGGTGTTTTTGGTGAAAGAGTGTGACATACATCTGCCGACGTTATGACACAAAGTCAAAAGCAAGTTGAAGAGGTGAAAAAATGCAACGCTCTTGAAAGGTCTTCACTGTAATCTCTTTTCTTGTAGCTGTTCAACTTACATTGTCTCTGAAGAGAAAGACAACACATGTCCACCTCGTAACGCATATTTAAAATCATTCCCCAAAGGACAAAATCAAAATTATTCGCCCCTTTTATCCTGTCAATCAAATGTCTGTCAGAAAATGTTACACTATTTCTTGGATTGTTCTTTTATTTTCAAGAAGACGGGGTGACAATGAGAGAAGGACGTTGGTCAGTCCAGTTGATTTGCAACATCTACATAGATAATGCTAATCATGATCGAGAACTAGTTTGTGTGGAGGAAAAACCTTTATAAGCCGTATCATCTACTTGAGATTTTTATATTTTAACCTCTGATGAGTGACATGTCCTGTCAGTCATTCACATTAACTAGATTTATTTTGGAAATTTCCATAGAAAAGTTGATGACTTCTTGGAAGAGGGTGACATGGTCATGGTCCAAATTTGAAGAACTCGGCCATTCGATCTGGTTTGTCATCACACGAGTGGTCTATTTGACAAGAGTCGCATGATGGTCATCTTTGAAGTGTAGAGTTCCTAACTATTTATGTGAATAGACAAGCGATAAAATGAATGAGCATTGCGGTGTCATATCGCAACAAGGTGTGAATTAAAAGAAGCCTTTTGTTTTCCCTTCGTTCTGTTCATTCTTTCATTGTGTATTCTTTTCACTTAACACTTTTATGAATAACTTATGAGGTTTGAGAAGTTTTTGGTTGAAGAGGAAGCTTATGGTTGTCAATTGTCTGACTCGTGATGGAATGTCCATTTGAAAGGGTTTGGCTAATCAATAACTTTTTGTTTCTCTTTTGCAGATTCTTTTGTCAACAGTCAAGAATGGACAATATCACGATCTGTTCCGGATCTACGGCTCGGTATTGTGGGGTCATTGAGTTCTGGCAAATCGGCCTTGGTGCATCGTTATTTAACTGGTTCCTATATGCAAGAAGAGTCACCTGAAGGTGGACGGTTCAAAAAGGAGATATTTATTGATAATCAAAGTTATTTGCTGTTGATACGTGATGAGGGCGGATCTCCAGAGATGCAGGTGAGTTTCTAGTTTGTATAAGGTCGCAACAACTGTAGACAATATAAATTTTAAAATATACGTCGACGACTGAACAACATTGATGTGCTGCGTTAATGTATGTTTCCGTCCGCACTTTTAACGACAATGTTGTCGATCTCCAGATACTAAAATTTATTGCAACAGTGACATGCTTGACAAACATTTGTATCATTAAATTTGCGGATCGCTTAAAATAGCCTCACTAGGTATTTCCCCTAATACCAGCGTTTAGAATGAAAAGTGCTACACGACTCCGAATGACCAACTTACTTTATCGTTTTTGTTTGTTCAAATAAACAAGCCCTGCCCTGAATTTTACCCCACCCTATAACTGCTGTCATCACTTACGATAAACGTCTAACTCAAAAACATAGTCATCACATAATTTTTCCGAAGTTTGTGCTTCGTTTTCCGTCTTAAAAATATCATTGGTTGAATTAGCATTGCAGGGTACGTGTTTTTCCCTAAGTGGTTGCACTAT
Source organism: Criorhina ranunculi (assembly GCA_951813785.1). Lineage (NCBI taxonomy): Eukaryota > Metazoa > Arthropoda > Insecta > Diptera > Syrphidae > Criorhina > Criorhina ranunculi. The sequence continues at coordinate 61,816,501 of OX638384.1, read as the reverse complement.
TCTTAGCTTGTTACCTTTTCGAACCATGCCATTAAATTAGCATGTAACCTTGAAAGCACCTCAGCAACAAAGAGATATGGAACTAATCTTGTAATAAAATTTACTCCATTGGGTCGTCTCCAGTTAAACAAACTAAAAATAAGGCATACACCGGAGGGAGGGTGGGACAAGTCTTAACACCACACAAACACGCAATTAAAGGTTATTTCCTTTGTATTTCACCATTCCCAATCGGGACGACGACGTCACCCACTCCTGCCGGTGGGATAATAAATAAAATGGGGTTTTTCCGGTTCGGCGCCACAGTGACCTACTGCTTTGTTCGGCGGTAACGGGGGTTAAAAGTGCTCCTTCTTGGGTAAACTATCAACAAATATTTATGCAGCTTAATGGTGCAAACAAAAAATCCCGACAAATAAATATGTATAATGTGATGTCATATTTAGTTAGTGGTGGTGTCCACACATACATTAAAAAAAAAAAAACAAGCTTTAATCTAATTTCTACTAAAAATGACAGCAAAATGTCACAAGCATGCAGGAATGGAAAAAAAAAGGAAAAACACCCTCAAGGTAGGGCGTGGAGAGAGGACGAAAACAAACTTCAAAGTGAAATAAAACTTGCTTATGTGTATTGCGGTTGGATGAGGGTTTTGTTGTGAAAAAAAGGACACGCTGCACGTAATTGTATAAAAGAAGTTCACTGGCATTTTATTTATTTTTTACGCTCAGCGAAAATTTGTAGTCGTACTCATATGGCTCAGTTAAGGCGGGGAGCGAGGATGAGTGCTCCCGGGAAGGGAACATATTTCCACTTTTTTTTTCTTTTCCTCTCTCTCTCTCTCTTTCGTTAAAGTTTTTGAGACTCCCATTTAGTGGTGACTAGTGTGAAAGGAACGTGCAACACGAACAAAAACACTTTTGTCGCGTTTTAATCCCCGAAACAGTTTCAGCGCGTGGGATTGAATTCTGGCATCAAAGCCTTCCGATATTCGAAGTCGCATGGATCGTCATGAGCGTTTTATTTCTATAAAAGAACATGCATCTGCAATCTGTTCGATCTGTAGGTGGCTGCCTCTAGTTTCACAAGCCATGTTGATTGAGTTCCCTTTGCACTTGCCTGTGCCACACCTAAGTTGTTGTCTTCCTCTACTCCACTCACCATATATATAGGAACAGATCAAACACCACCCGCAGGATTTTTCCTCTCAAAATACCCGGCGACAATTTCATCCATTCTTGACAAAGTCCGTACCTCCGAGACGTCGGTGTTGGATGTCTATTTTTGTTGACAGCGTATAATTTGTTTAGCACTTGCCTCAATGTTAACGAACACGTTCTCCCGGTTATGTTAGTTGAACTTACAACGACCTATGACCTTCTTGTGAAATTCCCAAACCACGGATATGGCTAATGCTTTCGATTCATCAACGACTCAAGCTCTTCTCTGTTCCAAAAACTTCATTTCTGGTTTGTCTTCATTTTGGTTTCTCTAACCAGGCAAGTGTTTTCCTTTAAACATTCATAAAGCCCCCATACTCGACCCGATACCAATACAAAACGAAGAGCAATTTCAAACAAGGGTACAACTACCCCGAGTATCCTTCTTCACCGACATAAAAAGCATCCAAAATCAATAAAGAAAACTAAATAAAAAAGGATGTTAAACCACCCCAAAAGTTAAATGTAATTCTACATAACAGAAGCAAGCTACTGTTGCACTCCAAATAGACAAGCAACAACACAGCAACAGCAACACGATTGAACTCTCCCCCACTGTTCAACGACTAGATTGAGAAGCCCGATGTGACAATAAAAGCGAATATCACGAGTTCAGCCTGATATTCAGGTCAAACTTGTGCAATTTAATTTTCCGTCGAAAGACATGAAATTTGTTTTATAAATTTATTTAGTACACTCCCGCCATCTGTCAGCTAGAGAAGTAAAGTTCTCGTATCTCGTCCATCAAGTTTTTTTTTTTATTTTTGTTTCAATAAATAAATGATTTCAACAAGAAAATTACCGGGGATGTTTCGGGAATGACATTTTTAGAGCACAGTGACACTTGCCATCGGGTGGTTTTTTGACGTTTTTGCAACCCCATTTTTTGCACTATGATTTATATCATTTGCCACCGGAAATGGCGTTTTTAAATGTTTCGTAAGCAAATATCCGATTGTGACGGTAAATTCACCATGAAATCGATAAACGAATTTATGCGAAATAAAAATGCAAATTGTGTGTCAGCAAAACTAATGTGAAACGAAATAGTGAATTCTCGTGACAACTACTACACTGGCGGTGGCTAATCGCTGAGGCTTATGCCGATGTAAAAGGTCATTAATTAGGTGTCACGTTAAGGGGTGGACTTTAACTGGAAGGCTATTTTGGAGAGTGGACAATCGCTATAGCGAGCGGATTAGAATGCAAATTTGCAGTCTTTTGAAATATCGCAGCCTCGTACACATTGCCAACCCTCGTGTAACACATACACGATGTCAATAAGCAGTCAATAGGGCTATCACCACTTTTCTATCGGAAAACATCCTTTAAAGAATTTTAAAGCAACCAAACACACGTGTCCTTCACTAATATGCCTCCATTTGCATGTGGAAAAAGTTTCAAAAAATGTTGAAAATTTTAATCCTTGATGAGTTACCGACGCTGGCTTGGGTTCATATGCACTTTTTGCTGTGCGCCTGTCTATTGATTTCACAACAAAGGATTTATTGCAGTTACCCTGCCTGCAATCAAAATATTGCGCTGCGAGGCAATTGATTTGTGTCTAATCCGCTCAGTGTGTGATACGATGTGGTGTGGTGTGGAACAAAAAATTAAAAAAAAAAATAAAAAATCATGAAAGTGCACTAAGCCAACAAAATAATAAAAAAAAAACCAAAAAAAAAGGGGTGGTAGCGAATTTTTGGATTGTGCATTGTTGTGTCATGTCTGTATGTGTGGCTTATGTTGTGGTGTTGAAACTCCCCTGCGGCGGTTTTGTACAAAATTCATTTTATAAACTTTTTCTTCTTCATGCCTTCCACCTATTTTTTGGCATAACACCATCAGCCCAGCCTCTAGGCGAAATTTCATGCTAACATCAGCATTCCAGGAAAACGCTTCTGATGCACGTTTTTTTTTTCTCTCTGCAGCTCCCATTCTAGGGAGAATACCCGTGTGGTTGCAGTTGCCACTGTGTAGGGTGCTGGGGATGCCTAATGAACTTTTGTATATAATTTCCGGAGATTGTTGTGTGCACACTAGTAGTGTTTGAGGATTTACGGGAGAATCCTTTGTGCAATTTGCCCAAGTGAAGGATTTTTTTTTTGTTGACATTGCATGGTAATTGGTCACATGGAAAATTAGAGTTTTTCCTTTGAAAAATATTGTCCTCAAACTTTATTTGGAATAGTGTGAGAGGTTCTGTTTTCGGTAGTGACTGGACGTTTACGAAAACTGTACTGTACTGCAGCTTACTGCATTAAACATAACGAGTTAAGCATACTTACACTACAATCATAAACAGCTGCAAGCAGTATTTATCCATCCGTCTAACTACAAGCATGCAGTCCTTACGCTGTAGTCCTTACAACATTTCATTATTATCATGATATATTTCGAAATGTCAAGGAAAATCTTTCTAAAAACAAACGATAGAAGACAGTTCCCATTCCCATTCGTTTCCTGCAATTTGTCACACTTCAAGGTTCAACTTTCAGAAAAAAATAAATAATCCTTGGCGGCAATTTTTCTGCTAGAACAGCACAAGAAGTCATCTTCCACTTCGACTATTCAACTATTTCACAACGCGCAATACAGAGGAAACCTTTCAAGGACTGTAAAGTCTCTCATCCTCCTCCACGCTGCACTTTAAGTCAGTCTACCATATTCATCCCCATTTTTTCTCAGTTGGATTATGGTCTGACAAGGCAGTGTCAACGCGGTAACGAACTTGAGCGGGGTGAAAATATTGAAAAGCCATATTGCAAGCGAATGATTCAGAATGTAGGCGCAGTTCCGAAGTTCGCCGCAGCACACGCTGACAAATGATGATGATGACTATGCGGCTTCCTCTTGATGATGATGATATAATACTGCACTGTGTGCGAAGAGGATGACAGATACCTTATAGAGAGGGTGGTGGATTTCACGATTTTTATGTACAACCACGTCACGTGTGCTTGAGACTCCAAGCATTCAACCGTCTGTCCCTGTCCCAGTGTATGCAAATATGGCGGCTTTCCGCAACATACATCGACCGAAACGTATTTGGAGTGAACAGCAGCCACCACATGCTGAAAGTGTGTCTGTGTGTGTTTCTCTGTTTTTGAAAGCGGACTATGCCGCAAGGCAAATCAGGCGGGGAGCAGTAGCAGTAGCAATAGTGGGTGGCGGTGGCACTCATCCGTCATTTGTTCGACAAGGGTGCATGCAATACAACAACAGCACCAACATCCGCCGAACAAAACAGCCAACCGGCACTGAAATCCATGACAACTGCAGCCCACAATGCCAAACACAAAATTCAGTTCTTCGTCGATTTTCGTCCTGCAAGGGACGATGACGATTCAGTTCGGGTTTTATTCGTGTTTTAAATAAAATAATCGATAAGCGTTTTCTCTCTCTTATTCCTTTATGAGGATTGGAATTATACCTTAAACACAAGCGGGTATCCTTTAAATCCTTCGAGTGAGTTCTTAGTAACACCAAACAAAGTTTTTGTGTTCCTATTGAAAAAAAAAAAAAAAAGATTTCAAGGACTCAGTGCGTATAAAACGTGTAATTTAATGGTGTTTCGCAAGAAACTGCCTGCGCATTAACTTAAGGACTTGATTCACCAGTTCATTATCCTTACGTAGTCAAAGGGGTGCGCAAGGTAAACACACCGTGTACAGAGGCTAAAACAATTATGCTTTTGTCCCGATTCAGGATATTTAATATGAATTTAAAGGAAGGGGTTTTCAACTGAACACATATACAGAACTCTCAAGGACTATTCTGTGTGTCTCGGTTGGTGGCGGCTATATTTTGCTATAAAAAAAATTAATATTTTTCGCTGTCAAGGACTGCATCACAGGACTAATTTTCCTCGCTTTCTTTTTGTTTATTTTTCATTTCCACAGTTTGCCGCTTGGGTTGATGCTGTAATCTTTGTATTTAGTTTGGAAAACGAGGCTAGCTTCAACGCTGTGTACAGTTATTATACCAAAATGGCGCATTTCCGCAATAGTCAAGAGATTCCAATTATTTTGGTTGGAACGCAAGGTGAGTTTTATTTCTTCTGATGTGATGGGATCTATTCATATCAATTGTCTTCTTTTTCATAGATGCCATCAGCGAGAGGAATCCACGTGTGATAGACGATTCTAGAGCTAGAAAACTGGCTAATGACTTGAAGCGATGCTCATATTATGAAACGTGTGCCACCTACGGTCTGAATGTGGAACGTGTGTTTCAGGATGGTGAGATTCATTAAAATAAGCTTTCCAGCTGTTGTCAATTTACTAATTTACTTTTCCTTCACAGCTTGTCAAAAGATCCTACAACAACGAATTACTACCTGTGTTCCGCCTGTAAATTCCCGGCCGACTACGCCGCAAGGAACTCGCTTGGGTATCGCTAGCTTTCATCATTCCAATGCTGCAGTCGCTGCAAATGGCTTCTCCGCATCGACGCCATCTGTTGTTCAGTCGTCTGGCGCAACGTTGCCTCATCGCCATCACGTGCTTTCAACCTCAAGCCATCACATCCCAATGAGAATGAGTGCAGATTTTGTGCATAACGAACAACAACAACAAAAGTGGGCAGCAGTCTCAGCGCATCAACAGCAACCCAACCATCAAGCCCAATCACAGCCACAGCAACACTTTGTGACGGTGACGAATGAGAATAACAACATCACGAAGTTTACACCTGGTGCCGTAACAGTACACCACTCTGCAGCGCCCTCAGTGGAAAATCTAGCTCCTTTATCTTTGGTGCCACCGAGCAAAGATTCCGGTAAGGATAACAGCAGTGGAGGTGGAAAAGATCTCCCAACACCAACTTCTACACCAACCACAAGCCGTAAGTCTCGTCGACGATCGAATCTCTTTATCCCCTCGTCTAAAAAAGGCGAGGATAAGCCTAAAAATGGCGAGTTGGGTAGTGGAAGATCAATACCCCTGAAACAGGGATATTTATACAAGCGTTCCAGCAAATCTCTAAACAAGGAGTGGAAGAAAAAATATGTGACGCTGTGCGATGATGGACGATTGACTTATCATCCCTCTCTCCACGATTACATGGATGACGTTCATGGCAAAGAGATTCCCCTTCAGTATGTCACCGTCAAGGTACCGGGCCAGAAGCCACGTGGTTCAAAATCCATCATCACCAACAGTGCTCTCACATCGTCAATGCTTTCGAATGGGAAATCTTCTCAAAACGGGTTAAGTGAAGGTATTGGATGCCTGTCCATTGTCAAAGATAATAAAAAGTTGACTGAAAAGGGCCTTCTCACCGCTTTCGACACTTTGTGGGAGCCTGGAAAGTCAAATTCTTCTCAACAGACTTCTGGTGATGAGGGTATTGCCATGAGCAACAGCAATTCGCAAACATTCATTGCGAGTGATAGCAATCAACAGTTGCTGGTAGGTGGAAATAAATTAGACGCCCAGACGCCAAATGTCAAGAAGCGCCACCGTCGAATGAAGAGCAGCGGCGTCAAGAATCAAGAAGTCGATGACTCAGACGGCTATGAATTCTACATCGTCTCGCTGGATAACAAACAGTGGCACTTTGAAGCAGCAAATAGTGAGGAACGAGACGAATGGGTTGCTGCGATTGAACAGGAAATTTTCAAGTCTCTGCAGGGTATTGAGTCGAGCAAGATGAAGCCGGCAACTTCTAGTGAAATGGCGAGTATGACAGCGATAAGAACGCGAGTACCAGGAAATGGCCATTGTGTTGATTGTGATGCGCCAAGTAAGTTACATGAATTCGGTTAGATTTGTATGAACGAATAATTTTTTTTTTTTCAAACATGTTAAGATCCCGAATGGGCCAGTCTTAATCTTGGAGTGCTAATGTGTATAGAGTGCTCTGGAATTCATCGGAACCTTGGCTCTCATATCTCTAAAGTTAGGTCACTGGATTTGGACGATTGGCCGTAAGTTGTCTGCAAACTCTTTAAACTACAAATGTGACTAATGCATTTCTTATTTACAGTGCTGGTCATCTCAGCGTTATGTTAGCTATCGGCAATAGCCTGGCGAACTCAGTATGGGAGGCCAACACTCGACAACGGCCCAAGCCAAGACCAAACACAAGTCGCGAAGAGAAAGAGACATGGATTCGAAGTAAATACGAGGCTAAAGAATTCCTATCAATGTGCAATCATAATTCGAATGCCACTGCTGGTCAACAGCTGATCGAGGCAGTGATAAGGTAAATTAGGGAATTTTTACGTTGCACCACGGATGATAAATAAACTATGTTTTACCTACATTACAGATCCGACATGAAGTCAATTGTGTTAATACTTGCGAATTCTACTACTGAAGTCACTAACTCCACTGTAAGTGCCAGGGATGTGCGAACACCACTGCTGTTGGCCTGTGCAATTGGAAACTTGGCTATTGCTCAGTTGCTGATATGGGTAAGTTACAAAGCTTTTGTGTCCCTTCTCTGACTTAACTTTCGTTCCTTATGCAGAACCATGCCAACATCAAACACACTGATCACGAGGGACGTACCTGTTTAGCTTACGCACGCGCTGCTCAATCTCTAGCCACAGCTAAATCTCTCAAAGCAGCTCAAACGAACTCCAGCAATACCAGCACCACGTCTTCAACATCCTCCACCAACTCATCTTCGGCGGCGACAACAAATGGCAGTGGTATCCCGCCACCTCACTACAGCGTCGAAGAGACTACCGCCTTAGTGGAGCTTCTCATGAGTCTCGGGTGTCCCGAATCTGCGCCATTGACCGCTAGTGGAACTTTGCCCCGACGAAGGGACACGCTTGGAACGCCCTACGAAAAGGCAGTTCCTGGTGTTATATAAGTTTTTATTTTTATCTCGAAACACAACCATAGTTCTGGGGCTAATTATGTATTTTATATGTATATGTAAAAGTAGATTAAGGACACGTTAACATTTGTTTTTTTTTTTACTCAATTTTAGTTCTGTTTAAAACAATCGAATCCTATTTGTAGCGGCCAGTGATGCTCCCTAGTGGACCCAAAAAAACACACACATTCTCCATAACTCTGTTAAACGTTTTGTTTCCAACGCTGTATCCTCATTTATTTGTTTTCGTTTTAGTTTTATATAAAATGTACTTTAAATCTATTACCCTTGGAAGAAGGTTAAAATTCAAATATGTATTTTATTCCTAAGTCTTATGTATTTTTTTAATGAATGTGATTCACGCTTTTATGTTCTAAATTTGTTAAAGTAAAGTGAACGTTTTTGTAATGTAACATATATGTATGGACAGAGGATTTCGCTAGGAATGTCCTTTTAACAATAATTAGTTTGAAAATATATACATAAATATTATAATATAATTTAAAAGTAAACAACAAACACTTAGGTCTTAAGAAATTAAGTTATTAGAAAAGAATAAGAGCATTAGAAACGCAAATCGACTTAGTAAACTCGCTCGCTCTAGTGGAATTTTAGAAGATAAATAATAATTAATCACACATTGCTGAATGAAATTCTGAAAAAAACAAACATACAAAATTAAACTTGTTGCAATCCACACATATAAGCATACCTCCAGAGTAAACCAAACACATTTTTTTAAAAGCGAATTCTTGTATGAAATTTGAGACTAAAATAACACAAAAATCTGGAATTATACACGAAAATATATATGAAAAATGATTTTAAGTCAAAGAAAAAGCAAAAATTGTTAAGAAAAAGAAAATTGATAAGAATTAAAAACTCCTACAAAATCGTTAACACCACAATCAAGGCTCACGCTGCTTGACATATTACCTATTGCACCACTTTTTGTGTGAGAATTATCGTTAATTAGCGTTGGCTTTGCATTGTGTTTGTGAGAAGTTGCGTTAGTTCGTACAAAATCATCGTTTTCCATCATCATAAAGCAATCCTCGGTAGCAGACCATGGATTTTCTTAATAATCGAGTAAGTTAATGCAAGTTAACCCATGCAAAACAAACACGTGTAACAACAATGGCAGGAGGAGAAACAAGTGAATTCGTAACAATCACGAAGGAGAACACGATACAATTGTCTTCATTTTCTTAAACTACTTGACTTCAACTTAATGAAAACGCACTAATCCAACATCTGTCCCGCCTTCCGTCTGTTAAAACAATAACAGACCAAATCGCTGATGAAGTGAACAAGCTATAATGGTTTCTGTATCAACATAGCTTTTTTTTCAAGTCGACTTTCCAACAGAAGAAACTAGGATTGCTCGGGCATATATGGGGTTTGAAATGAATCTCACAACTTGTATGTGTCTGCAAGTCAACTGAAAATTTAGCAGCAGCAATGCCAAACACGGAATAAGTGCAAAGATCATTCATCAAGTTCTTGATAGCGCCGTGCACCACATGCCCATTTTTTCGCTTCGAACTGCTTCTTCTAGCTGCAAGTGGACCATACACGAATGCAACCACAAGATTGTATTTATATTGCTAAGCACACCAAATAAACTAATACTTTCTCATCACCCCTCCAAAAACATCCAGAGGCTCATCTTTGTCCCAATTAGTGCTTCCTCCTCAGCTTAATCGTCAAAACATGCTCGACGCATATTTAGCCGCACCTATGGACACAGCAGTTGGTTAAATTTTACCAGGAACACTTCTGTAAGATTTTAGTTTGTATCCCCTGAACCCTTTTGCATGCATAAATAAGTACAAAATGCCGGCAAATGAGGGGCAAACAATAATCCCCCCTCTCCGACCCCTACCTTAACCATTTAATACGAAACTTACCCCCCACCACACCCCACTGGCTAAAACTACAAGCAGCAACTCTAACCACACATATCTTGCAAAACATATATGCACCCCATGCAAATTCCTGCCCCACACACGTCATCATCGAAAATCGGTTTCAAAAATTTCATCAAAAAATTTCTAAAATACCAGGCCACCAGAATCAGCAGCAGGTATCCATCCCACTGTCCACAAGTAGTTCAGACAAAAACCCATGGTATGTGTCTGGATATGCAATGAAAAATTCTATAAAAATCGTAACATACTCTCAGGTGCTAACTTTGCCCGTGTAGCTCAGACAAAAACCTATAGTAAATGTCCCTGCTCAAACCAAAAATCGTGACACACAGTTTGGAAAGTAGTGGAGAAACTGAAAATTGTGGCATACTCTTAGGTGCTAATTTTGGCGAGTTTTTCGTTATATATCCAGACACCTACCATCGGATTTTGTCTGAGCTACTCTTGGACAGTGGGATACCTGCTGCTGATTCTGGTGGCCTGGTATTTTAGAAATTTTTTGGAGGGTTTTTTTTTGGTCATGAGGGATGGATGTGTAGAAACTTACTTGGTGGTCTAGGGGGCGTGTAGGTGGGCGAGGTCAGACATCATTTTTTTGAGGTTGGAATCGGCATTTTTTCACACATTTGGCGTCTGAAACGTTTTTTTTTAATTTTGCATGGTCATTAGGGAATTGCAGAAGCCTCATAGTCTGAGGAGTGTGTTAGATGGACACATCCATGATCATAAACCTACCAGAAGACTTCAAGTTCCTGACTTAAGAAAAGTAACAAGAATTTTTGCAATGCATTTTTATTTGACATGTAGGTATTTAAGTTTTCTTTTATAATTTTATAAATTTTCTTCTCCTGGTAAAATAAAAAAAAAAATACAAACACACAAAGTAAATATGTTTTTGTTGGGGAAGGGAAGGATAAGGGGAAGATAGAAAGGAAAACTAAATATGTGGAATTTCTTTTGACTAAAGAAGAGGGCGATAATGGTTGAAAGGAATACATTCGAAAGCTGCACTTAACCATTTACTGGAAGCATAGCTTTTGGAACTGGGAAGCAGTGCAAGGCATTCTAGAAACTTGCACAGTTTATTGCCGAAACGAAACCACAAGTTTTGTTTTTTCTTCAAACAGCTTCAACTGGGTTTTAGGGAAAGGAATGTTGGATGGGTGGGTGTGGGTGTGGGTGTAGGTGTGGGTGGGAGGAGGAAATTACTAAATTAAATGATAAAACATCTACTAAGCTACTAATGGGTTAAGAATATATGTATGTATGTTCTGCATGCAGAAGTTTTTTTTTTTTTTTTTGTAAGTTCTTACAAAAGACACCGACCCATGAAGTTTTTGTTGGTTTTTTCGAAACTGTTTTCAGTTATTTTCGCCGAAAATTCTTTTAAAGCAAACATGTTAGCGAAAAACTCAAGCAAGAAAAAGGAATACGCAGGACAAAATGAAGGACGTACATTTTCTTCTTATTCCTCCGTGTGATACTCTACTCCTCTTTTGCTCGCGTTTGTTATAATGTAATAGATTCCGGTTGTAGGTTGTAATTTGACTGTTGTTTCTGTCCTACTCGTGTTTGTATTTTTCTGTGACCTAAACAAGGACAGTTAATATGTTTCTAAAGGTTTAGATTACTGCAAATGTTTTCGTTTTTAGTTTTTAAGGTAAAAATTTTGTTTTGCAACCGTGAGTCGTGTAGAAGGGGGGGAAGAGCACCACCACTCGCCAGCACACGACCCCACACTTTTTTTCTGCTCTCTATCTATAACGTCCTCTCCTTTTATAAACAAAAATTTGTTTGTTGTGTACACATAAATGTATGTATGCTGTTGTTTGATTTTTTTTTTTTTTCGTATTTACGTTTTATCCCTCTGCATGTTGTTGTAGTTATTGGTTTTGTTTTGAGATGAACACGCTCGCGCAATTGGGTTTTTCTTCAACGGTTCGCCTTAAAATTCTGGTGAAATCTTCTCTTATGTTCTTCGTCATTGATGGATTGATTTCGATTTCTAGTTCCTCCGTTGGTGACGTTCTTCATTTTTTGTTCATTTTGAATTTAGCATAGAAATTGGCGATTTGGTCGTGACGCACTGGAATAGCGTCCAAGATGCCAGTGAAGCTGAAATTGGTATGACGCTTCTCGTGGAGGTTGTCTCCGGATAGATAGGTGACGACATTTGATTGGAATTCTGTCGAATTCGGATCAGTGTGGTTGGCGACGAGATGGTTGCAAAACTGAGCAATTTGTACGAAGACAGTTGCTTCGCGATCTGAAAAAATGGGATGAATAGTTGGATTATTTGTTGTTGCCTTAGAACATTATCAGTCACTTACCAAGCTTCCTTGGAATTTTCACCAACAAGAATGTCATATTCTCGTTGTCCCGCTGGGCACGCATATGTCTATTACCATGGGTAAACTCCTGCTCCAACCAACGGATTACATTCCTGGCGTTCTCGCTGCGCTTCTTCAAGTCGTCTAACTCGTTAAAAACTGAAAACACACATTATGCCACATAATCACGAAGATATTTTATAAAGAGATCTCACCTGCATTCGGGATAAGAACAATGAACTTCTTGCTCTTGACTAAATTCTTCACGATCCCTGTATACTCAGTCAGTGCCTTGGCATCCACTACCACAAAGGGTGTCATGATCATGTTAAGAGGATTTTTACGAAGCTGGAAATAAAATAAGAAAGTTAATACACCTGTGCAGTAAGGTAAGCAAAAGTTAATGTAACTCACTTCCTCCTCCAGGGTCTCTACTTCATTTTTGAGCCACAACTTGCCCATTATTTCGCATTTCTTATTCACTTCATTCTTCTGAGCTTCACTGCGTTCCTCGTCTGCACCGCTACTGGACTGCAACTTCTCAATTTTGTCCCCTGTGTTGCGATTCCTCAGGTAGCCCTTTCTTGGCAACCGCTTGCATTCTTCGACGGTATCTTTCTCCTCGTTGCTGGTATAACTCTTCCTTACAATTCCATTCTTACGATCGCTGTAACGACGTGTACGTCCTTCAACTCGTTTCCTGGAATTTTTAGCAGATCTTCGTTCCCTACGGCGCGAAGACGATACCTTTTTCTCTTCCCTCTTCTTCTTTACGTTTTCAGTAAACTTCCGTGACTTGACACAGAACCTATAGTTGAACTTCTTCTGTTTGCAAATGAAGAAACCAAAGTCGACCATTTTGAAGATTCTCAGAATATTCTCTTCATTTGGAGTAATCTTCTCCCGGATTGTTGTCTCCCAGTCCAATTGCATCTGAGTGCTTTGAAACAAATCAAAATTCTTCAAAACAAAGTCCTCGGACAGAGGAATCGTTGCACGGACATCAAACAGCTCACTGAGTGGTTCACGGACATTGGTAGACAGCAAAAACTCACGATCAAAGAACACTTTCCTCGTGAAGATATCAATGTTGCAATAGTTCAACAGCTTCATAATTTTGTGGATAAATTCCGGATTAGAGTGGTAACAACCAAACAGAATCTCGTGGTTGATCTTTAGCCAGTCGAAGAGAATCTTAAGGGCTCTCATGGTGGGCTCTGTTTGTACAAAGTCAACAACAATGTTGGGATCAATTTTTGCGTATTTGTTGCGAAAAACTAGTTTCTTTGGCGGTTCTCCAACCTTCGCCTCTTCTTCGTTGTCGGATTTAAAGTTTATGGCGCCAAGCGATGCGCTGTTAATGTTCAGAATTTCAAAGCCTTTTAGCAGTTCCTCGCTATCCACTTCTTGAGACAAGTCTGCTCCAGGATATATAATCTTTTCCTCTTCAATCACGATGTCTTCGTTGTCCGAGAAGGTCGGATAGTTTCGATTCTCAACCTCATCTTCTTCAGACTCTTCTCTTTTTTCTTTTATCTCCTTGCCATTCTGTATCACTCCTCCATCTTCTATGTCACTGAAATCGCTCTCAAAATTCGAACTCAAGTCAGAATAATCTTCCTCTTCGGAGGAGAAGTCTGTATCCATATCAGATTCCGAATCATAGCAACTGCTGTCGTCACTCTGGGCGATTTTCCTTCTACGACGACGCAACTTCATGCCTTTTTTCTTGCTCTTACTCGACAGGGGTGTCTTTAAATCAGATTCCTTTGCCTCATCACTACTGCGAGTAGAGTTTTGCGGATTTTTCTCATCGTTGTCCTTCTTAGAAACAACAACGGAGGTTTTATTCTCCCGCTTTCCATTGATACACTCATGATCATCAGTGTCCGATGGCAGCTTTATTTTTTTCTCTGTGTCGCCCATGGTTACCAGCCAATTTTTATACTCATTGCGGCTCTTACGTACCGACATATCGAACTCTTCAAATTTCCTGGCGTACATTTCGTGGAATGCTTCATTCTCCTTCGAGTTAGCCAGAATCACCTGCTCTAGGTTTACTATACATGCATCCATGAGATCAGAGCATACTGCGACCAGAAAGGCATTCAACGAATAAACCTTCTGCGAGTTGATCATCTTAAGTTTTGACAAACAGAAGAAAAGAATGTTGACAATCTTAAACACACTCGCTTCGTTGATATTGATGCTCTTCGAACAGAGGATCTTCCTGAGATCAACCAGAACACAGTGACAGAGGCTGTTAAAGTCTGGTACCTCTTTATCGAAGAAGAAGATATCCACGATCAGATAAAACCGCGCATAGAAGTCCTTCAAATTAAACTCAACTTTGTTCGGATCCAACTTCTCCAGATAATCCGCATGACATTGGAACAGTTTACAAACGTTATTCTCACTCAACTCAAACGGTACAATGCAAACCAAAGAGTACAGATAATGATAGATCGAATCCAAATCAAAATTCTGTCCATAGAACAAAGTTCCCAGCTGATTTTGAGACATCCCGATTGCCGGGTTTAACTTGAATGCTTCGTAGTAGAACTTTGCTGCCATTTTCTTGTTTATCTTCGGCTTAGCTTCGATTTTAAAATCAAGGAAGTAACGATGAAGGTCACCAAGCGAAAGCAACGCCGAGTGAATTGTATCCAAGGCGAAACTCACCGCTTCAAGACTCTTATCAACCACAAAGTCCCCGATTACCTCCTCACCGTCGGTGATAATCTTATATTCGCTTGCATCGCCTCCTTCGCAGAATACATTGAAATTGAGTAAAAATTTCAAATCCAAGTCATAGATCTCTTCCATTTTAGACGCGATACGTTTATAGTTGGCTATTCCACTGAACAGGAATTTCTCCAGCTTCTGCAGATTTTCTTGAGCGCTCTCTTCTTTTTGCTCTTTGTTCCAGTTCTTCTTTACGAAAGCTATGAATTCGTAGTAGCCCTTACGCCAGAGAATCTCTCGGGCCTTTTTACCCACCGCTTGGAAGTCCTTAAAAATTATGGCTTTGCACAGTTGCACCAGCTGCGAACGCTTATCTTCGATGTCATGATCGAACAATTGTGACATCGAGACAATGGACTTTTTCTCATCGTCTAATTGTTTTGCAACCACATACAAGGAGCTAAAATGAAAAAGGGAAAATAAAAATTTCATTAAAATCTGATGTTGTCCATTCTAAGATACAAAATTAATTATAATTTTATGAGGGAAGATTCGAAGAAAATTGCTCGGAAAAGCTAACACAGAATAGTACCTATTTCGTTTGTATTTCATCACAGTTTAGAAAAAATACTGAAATTAAAATCAAAGCCGCTATTGTTTCAAACAAATTTACGGAATACTTTAGTTGTAGGTCTTTCACATAAATAAATATCTTAACTTGTTTGCGGGTGGAATGAATGTTTTCTAATTAGAATTCAGGAGAAACCAGATTTCCTTTTTTTTTGTTTATTTCCTACTTACCTACCCGCAAGCTTAGTTATGATAAACAATAATCTAACAAATTTCCACAACCGACGTTGTACACTCATTCAAATTAATTTGAAATCAACAAAACATGAGTCATGCAATGCACGAATCAACCCTTCCATTGTGACGAAATATACCATGATTACGTGGATTTAGTGCTTCTTTTCTCAACCTACCTCAATTATCATCACTTAACCCATATGCTTCACTCCGACAACCAAGTTTGCGCTTCTATTTGATCACCTTAGTGCAACTGTGTTCTGATTCTGAACCTTCCTCCTTCGCAATTTTTAAGTTATTTATTTGCGTAAAATAACAAGCACAACACAATAAAGAGAAAAATAATCGGAAGATACGTGTGCCCACACTGTTTTTCTGTATTTTCCCTCTTAATAAACAAAAAAACATCAAGGGAGAGGTATAAGTGGGCGGGCGGAGTGGCGATTATCACGGGGCATGATGCACAGTATATTGATATACATATATTATACACATTTGGTTTATTTTTGGATACTTATCACATTAATAGTTTTTTTTTATGCAAATTCAAAGGATGAACAATGATCAAAGGAAAATAATTGATAGAAATCTATGCACAACTCACCGATATGTCTCCTTGGAATCACGGCCACCAGAAAGTTCCATGGTTGCTTCCCCAATTTCCCCCGTCTCTAAGTCGTACTGAAATATCCAAAATATGACTTCGAGAATGCACGGGAAAACTGAAAATCACTTTTTTGTTTCTTCGACTCGCGAAACTTTCGACAAATTAACTTTTTATTCTCTTCACGTTTTGGCAAAATAACTTTCTATCTATATTTCAAGGAATATATTTATTTATCCTTATTTTCTTGGCGAAAATTTAACACGTTTTCAGCACAAATATACAGCAAGACTGTTCAGAGTCAAGATGTGAACTCCATTGTGTTCAGCTGCTGCGTTGTTTGATTTTTTTAATGGTCGTCTTATTTGATCCGAATTTTTCATTCTACCAACATTTTTACGGATGCTATTCATTCGGAATTTAAAGAATATTGTGAAATGATTACGATTAAATGGTTAGACGCGCAATTAGCAGAGATGCAATACGTTTTTCGCAAGACAAAATTTCGACAATTCTTTGATATTTCGCACTTTCATACCAAAAATAAAATGAAAAGATTCTAAATCTAATCGACTTTTTATTTTCCAGTGGAAAGCCACAGATGTTATGTCGGTCGGTTAGGTAGTGTGTAAATGACATTCACTGATGAGCAATGGTTGCATTCAGCCGACATTGAACTTTACGGCTTCTTGTGAAATTTTGTTTTTTTATGTTTAAAAGTGTTTATGTATAAAAAGTGTTTATAATTTAAGACTACTTATAAATAAAAAAACAGATTGACACAAATTATTGCCCACTATAGATAGTATTGCATTTTTAATTTTTAACGAAGATAATTATTACTTTATAGAATAACAGATTAATACCATCCGCTTAAAAGTACTCACACATTTCTAAAACATACAACATAATAAATTCTCTGCGCAATACGTTTAAATAAATAACAACAATATTAATAAAACAACTGGAACTATAACCACTTTAGTATGGAATCTGGTTCTGATAGTACTGGATCATATCGTACGTTCTTGTTCTGAAGTTCTGATAAGAATTCCTTATAACAGCCAACATATGAGCAGCAGCTTCCCGATTATTCTTTGATGCTACAAAGCGCTGTTTTAGTAAATTGATGGTCTGCCCACGGAAGCAAGGTAGTCCGGTGTCCAGCATCAGTGAGACCAGTGAAACGATTGCGTCCTGATAAGGACGCACAGCCAAAAACGCCTGCACACACAATTCACAGAACCATTTAAATGCGGGAGCCTCCATTTTCCCGCCCATTATCATAACCATTTCGTCAGTGAGCTTCATATCTGGTTCGAAACCGATGTTGCCACCAGGAGAGGACTCGAACATAAAACCAAAATCGATATGTATAATGTGTCCGTCCTTGTCGATCATAATGTTGCCGTTGTGTCGATCTTTGATTTGGAGAAGGTATCCGATCAAAGAATACGCGGCCATGGATTTCACAAAGTTAGCACGAGCCGCCTGGAACTCTTTAGAGCTTTCGTCGCCGTACTGATGCAAAAAGTACTCATAAAGCCCGGAGTCTGTCTGACGACCAAGTTGATCGCGCGATTTGGCATTCGGAACACATTCAATTACACCGCACTGAGAAACAGCAAATAAATTAAAGCACTCACTCTTCGAGCAAAATAACACTTACCCCAGGAGCAGTGGCCACAACTCGATATGGAAACAAAAACAAGTCTAGTCCAACTTGTTGGAAGATATTTTTGAAAATTGTAATGACTTGCAGTGCTAACATATCCTGTCGGACATCATCGCCGACTTTAAAAATGGCAGCTTGCCAAGATTCCACACCAAATGTCGCATGGGCGTCTTCCTGAGAATTCTAAAAACAAAACTCACATTCATATACCATTGAGTGAAACCAATTTACAAAAACTCACCGGATTATTGGAAACCTCCATCGCTCTCGACTCCAACTCAGTAATACCACAACGATAGACTCTAAATCTCGCTAAATATGGCGCCTTCGCTGCACTCTGCATGGGAGTTCCACTATTGTAGTCAATATCCAGCACCATGGCTTCGGGATTTGATGGTAAGTAGCACCCTGATTGCACCTTTATGCGACTCAAAGCAGCCAGACAAGCGTTCTTCCTTTCAGGGCCCTTTGGGAACGACCGAATCTCTCCCGAAACAGCCGTGATTTTACCAAAGAAATCAAATTCTCTTTCGTAGAACCTTTTCGCTGCTCCAGAAAATGAATCTATGATATTCTGGCTAAGCAGCTCTAACGCCTCAAAAAGATTTGGATCCTTATGCTGCTGATCCTCATCCATGTACATGTTCGTCTGCATGTTCCAAATAAGCTGATGAGCTACGATCTGCGATCGTTTGGAAATATTCTTAATGAATTCTGTGACATAACCCATGGTGTCATGTCGAAGAGCTTGCACGAGTTGCGGAATATATGGAAGAACTGATTCGGCTGGATATGATGAAAGTGTTTTTACTGCATACTGCGCCGTCAGAGGATGCGATGGATACTGTCTCGAGAAGTAGGATAACGCTTGAATTGGATTTACGGCTGACCAAGCTAAGATGTATACCAAATCGGGACTCTCTTGAAGCAGATTCTTAGTGGTAACAAGGTATTTCAATGCTTCAGGTATATGAGCAACAGCAATTGGATCAGCACAGACAAGTCGTGTTACCTCATCCTCAATTGAATCGGAATTTTTGATCCTCCAGGGCAAGAAAACTGCCAGTGCTGGGTTATAGGACCACGCAAGTCGAGTGTAGTCCCGCCAAACATTCATTTTATATGGTCTTGCTCGCCATTCGTTGATTTGCTCTTCCCCGGGTATAGCTAAATCCGGTAAACTGTTCGGATTGTACCAAATTATCATGAATTCCAGTTCAACAGCGAGAAGTTCAAGAATCAGATTACGTTTCTTCATGTAATCCTTGTCGTATGCATCCTTTTGGTAAGGAAGTCTTTTCGATCGTGTCGATCGCTTAGAAAGCGTTGACGTCGAGTGCGGAATCGTGTTGTACCAACCCCCAGTGCCCGACATAGAGCGGGCAACGTCGCCTCCACTGATTAGAGATGCGGTCTCCGGGTTTTGTTTAACTGACAGCATCTGATTGGAAGCTGTAGTTCCAACCAAACTAGCCACTTCATACTCACCCACTTCCGTCGTCACTAGATGCTTCTTCTCACTTCGCATCGTTTGCCAGAATTTCAAAAGTATCAATATGTCATCTAAAAGCTGCTCTTTTGCTTGATTCGGACAAGTTGGGGGTCCACAGAAGTAATCCAGTGCATTGTTGTATATTCTTTCACGTAGGATATTTCGAGCCAATGACTTTGGAATTGTGTTGCCTTGCAGAAGTGATAAACCGCACTGAAGGAGCTTGAATCTGCAGCCAACCGTTGATACCTGTCGGTTTTGCTTGGTACTCTTTGATATGGGCAAACAGCGGTGGAGGAGGAGACAGAACATCTCTACCTTATCTCGATTGCAATATTTGGCAGTATCAACCATTTCAGAAAGTAGCTGCAGCCAGATGAGGTGGGGCGCTATAAGAATTCGCTTGGAAACTAACTTACAACCATCATACGCCGCCAGAGGATTGGTAGTTTGAACTTCGTCCGAAAAAAGACCCAATTTCTTTTCGAATGTTATTTGCCACGCACTGACCATCTCCTGAATGAAGCAGAGTTCTAGGTCTTGCCGCGCCGTTAGCACCCATTGCCAGCATTCAACCGCCGTCTCCATGGCAGACTCTGTGAAGAGCTCAACCTGAGATGTTGCTATAACGAAATTGAGGAATACATTTCAATTAATACGCAATTTAGAATGGGTAACTCACAAATAGCATGAAGCAGTTTCCGATTGATTCCTGAACAAAGAATTAGGTAAGCAGTGGCTCTCCAAAGTGCTCCACGATGTTTGGCATCGCTCTTTTCAGCACACGCATCCCAAACATCTTTCACCAGTCGATCTGCTATTCCCGCCTTTTCAACGTCATTAAGCGCAGATAACAGCCCTGAGATCTCACCGGCATACTTGCTCCTAAGACAAAGGACTGACACAAACCTTGGAGTATCACTGTTGACACAGTGCGGCCTTTTGCTGATCGATGGTAGAGCGTTGGGATATAATGTACTGCTACTAACCACTGAATCAAAGGCCAGTGCTAGACCACTATGATGAGCCAGCACCGGAGTGGGAATCTGATTGGGATACTCTTGCAGATGAGATCGTGTTGATCGTGGAGCCCATTTCATTGCCTCGTTCACGATGCCTTGACAGCGGTCTGCAAAGTCTTTAAGCCGTCCTTCTCTCGCTGGAAGAGAGTCCATCAAATGCAGAGTATATGGTGTTGAAACTACACGGAGTGTGGGAGTTTCCTCGTTTGGATCGAGCGTTAAAGAAAACGCCAACAGCTGAAGTATGTCCAGCATACACCAGAGAACTCGTCTATTCCAAAGTAAATGAGGAAATTTATCCACCAATTGCGAGAGGTACTGATCAGCAACAAGTTGTATTTGCTTGTGGATGTGGTTGAAGTACACCAGGAGGAGCGTAGCTTGGGATTCGAGGACCTTCTCGCGGACATCATCATGTGTAAAGAGGACGTTGCGGAACTTCTCGAACACCTGATCGGCAATGCTAAAAGAAAAAAAGAGAAAAATGAAATAAGACATGATTAGAATCCATGCACGTCAACTTACCACTTGACACACTGCCAGATCCCTGACTTGTCCTTTTGCAACGCTGTATCGCAGAGATATCCTAAAATTGGCTCTAAACTTGGTTCCTCAGAGTTCTCCACTCGTAACGTCTCCAACCAATACACACTCAGCAAGAAGGTGCATTGGGCAAACGTCAATTTATTGATGCATGCTGTCACCTCCGCAGGAGGGTGATCTAAGAGTAATAGAATTTGACTTCTTAACTCGTTTAAACTGACAGAATCACTCTTAATAGCAGTGGTGTAGTTTAATTCTCGCATATCTGACTTATGTGCTGTTTGTGAAATGAGCAAAGGCGACTTTGCTGCAATCTGCTGCACTCCTTGATACCAGTCCGCTGGCCAGAGTCGGGAGTTTGTGAATCCCATGACTACACAGTACACCCAAAAGTCCTTGAATAACTTGTGGAGACGCATTTTTGGATTCTTAATTGGAGGAAGACGTCTCACCAGCACTGCTATTACTGGAATAAGCATTCCCAAATTCCCAGCACTTGAACTGGCCTTCTGCGCCCCCGGTGTGTTATCATAGGATCGTTCACCCTCTAACCCGATCTGAACGAACAGCTCCAAAAGTTTTCCTAGAAGCTCCAGCATCTCGGAGTCACCTTGGATGTTGGCTGCAATATTTCCCAAAGCATTCACTACAGCATCAGACACATTGTGGAACTGTTTACGATGTTCGGGATTTGAAGTGTAAGCCAATGAAGCTGCTTGAACTGTTACCCTCGAGAACATTTTCATGATTTCATCAAACACATGCGGCTCACACTGGGAGATGATCATACAGCCCAGCTGATCTACTATAAGCACATTCTGTTCTGAAGGGACTTTACAGAAACGCTGAATGAAGAATTGGAGAATATTTTGCGTAGTCTTCGACGTGTCTTTAAGAGCAACAGCTACGTGACCAAGCATCACGATGATATTCAAGCTCACTAGACTGGATTCACTGCAAATGAAGGGTAAGTTAATTTGCAATTCACAATGAATTTAAAGAGAAAACTTACGATTCATGCTTCTCTGCTGTGAACAATCTATTTGAAACATTCGCCACTAATGCTGGAACACAGAACTGGTCTAAGCAGTGAGCGGATCTAAGTGCAATACTAAGATTTTCAATCGCTGCATCCCGCAGCGCTTCAAATGCCGCCTGCCCCGATTTAGTTATGGTTCCCTTATTGCCGTCTCCAAAGACATCAATTGCTCGTAACTCACTGCTATTCTGGACAACAATCTTGAATGGTGTCACATCCTTGATATCCTTCTTTTGAGCCTGATGTATGCTCTGCATCGTCGAGAAAACGTGAAGCTTAGCTAATATAGGACTGGGGTCAACAAGAAAATCTCGCAGATACGATATGGAAGTTCCTGCAATATTGGGAAATTTCTGGGCAAGTTTTCCCAGGCCCTCTAAACACACCATCAACAGCGGCATGTGATCCATAACGATTTTGTGACTAAGAATGGAGTTTAGCTTCTGGGAGAGACGACCGCAGAGCTTGTCTGCTTCTGTGGAAGACGAAACGAAACTAAATTAGTAGAAGTTATGGCAACCAGATTACGTAAAATATCAAACAGGAGATCTTTAGCTTTTAGGAAAGGATGAACGAAAACTCAAAACAAAACGAAAAGCGAACGCCAAACAAAAACACCCCTTTAACCTTTCATGAGTAAATAATTTAAACCGTTCTGCAAAGAAGGAACATTGAAATCTTCATCGACTGTGAAAAATCTAAAATTTAGCTACCGGAACCACTTCTCTAGACCCACCAACTGACCTGTTTCATCCCGGATCGCCCATACCAACAGATCAACGCAAGCTGCATTCGCCATCACATTCACTTTATATTTATTCACAACTGGTATGCCTCCGTTGTCCTCTTTTTTCTCTTTTTCGTGGTCCTGTTGTTTGTTCTGTAGCTCTGTTTGTCCATTAAGAAACAGACGCTTGACAAACTCCTGGACATCTTTCGTGAACGGCGTTGGCAAATCAATCTGATTCTGAAGGAGCTCCCGCAACAAAGTTACCATTACTAGGTTGAGAGTCTCCGAGAAGCTCTTGTAGCAGTAGCCCTTGATCTGATGCAAAGCAAAAATATCACTTGCTTGTTCGTCCAAGTGTTCCAAGGTCTCCTTTGTTAGAAGTTTCTTAGCCATGGCAAAGATCGTTTGCAGGTGTTGAATTGGGAATGTAGTCGGGTTTTGATTGCTGTTCGGCTGCTTTGTAGGGGAGTCGCACACACGCATGTTTGGAAACTGATTGAAACTGGAGCCATACTTCGTGAAGAAGTGCGTCTTAGGATCGTATGGAACGGAGAAGTATGTTTGGAATGATGGCTTCTTCACCGTGTTCGATTGGGCAACAGCAGCTACGTGACGAATAATCCGAGAATCCGCAGAATCCTGACTCAAACTTCCTGACATCGAACGTGGTATAATAGAGCGAAAATGGCTAAAGCTGCCGAGACGTTCATTTGAGCTGAAGACGGCAGTTTCCTTGTTTTTCACTACCGGCATTTCCTCGCGTGGGAATATTCTACACAGCAATGGGGGATCTGCTGCGGCATACCTCCCCATTGACCTTGCCAATCCAAACAATAGCGGGACAGTCGCCTTGCAAAGGATGATCGGAGGTGGTGCATTGCTACTCTCCTTACTAGATTTAATTATGTTTGTCAATGCACTCAGTGTTTCGACTTGATTTACTATGATTTCGTCCCTCAAATCTGGACATCTGGACGCAATATCCGATAAAAGTGTATTCAAACAGAAACTGAACTTTTCCGCCGAGGGAATACCTGTGAAAATGACGTAAAATTTATAAATTGGTTATAAGCTGACGTCACTTGACCTACGATCGATTTTACTCCACTTTGAGTCATCAATCCACACGGCCTTGGGCAGGCACTTTGCCAACCTCAGCAGATATGGGACTATTTGGTCTTCATGTTGGCAATTGCTCTCCAAAAAATACAATCCCAGCGCAATTACTGCATCCTGAGCTTTAGCATCTAAACAAAATACTCCTGCTGCATTTTCTTGAGGGCAGTAGCGATAGAGAGACTGGACCTGCAAGGCAAAACCAAATCTATACACCAACGTTTCTTCCTAGTGACTAATACTGCTTACTTTTTCCCATGGTGTAGGATTAATTTTGGCCAAAACTCTTGCGAGACTTTGGCACATAGACTGAAATGAAAAATAGTCCGCACGGGCAGACATTTTCCGAGGAAAAATATTTCTAGGTACACTTTTTATCTTGCAACTGGATTTTGCACTTTCGACGTCCAGCGGTTGGACAGATTTTTCACATTTGACGTTTATCTTGACATTTGCTCTGGGATCAATCAAAACAAAGTGGGAGGTCATTGCCAAGTATGAAAAAAAAAAAAAACGAACTAATGTGTCGGTAAAGAGGTTCATAATTAAGTTTGTCTCATTGCGTTTAAGGAATCTTTCTTTTTTATAATTTTATAAATTTTAATTATTTAAGTGTATAGATATCCGAACGAAAGAGGCAGTAATAGAGCAGTTTCAGAAGTATTACACATTTCTAAAGACTGGCATTATACTACTTATACATTAACACAAGGCCTAGCTTCTCACAACCATTCAAGTTGTGCATGTTATATTCTTCGTACGAACGGAATACTCTACACATTTACGTTCTTAAAATATCTTTATCATTAAAAGTGATGAAAAGTGGGCAGACAATACTTCAATTACAGAAAGATATCAAGCGCATTTAGTATTATGCCATCGATAATCACAAGCCTCTTAACTAAAACATAATATTTTAAACATTTTAAATACATAGCATAAGTTTTCAACTTCTAAATTACCTTCTCTTCTATTACCAAGAGGCATGAAATGTAGTAGCTGTATGATCCGCCATTATTCAGCATAACTGCTGTCAAATCTATTACAAAAAAATTTGACACGAGCTGAAAAATCGTGTGTTGTTCGTTCTTTTCTTTCTCTGTTTTTACTCCAAGATGGGTGAGTGCGCTTTTTTCGGTTTCTAAACATAATCTGTCAGCATCGAATAAAATTTGCGACAAATACGTACAGATATTACCACCAAATGATTATATAAAAAGCAATTTATCGATCTGTGTAATTATTTCGAGGGAATTCGTAAATTTCCGTGAGAAATTCGCAAACTAAAAATTGTCTATAATTTGGTTATGGTTCTGTGTTTTTTCTTTATGGAAAATTGCAAATTGAATTGTGCCGTAGATTTGGTTAAATCCCGAGCGTTTAAAAGTGCTCAGCTTTTTCTAAAGTGATAATTTTGTGTATTTACAGGTATCAGTCGTGATAGCGCTCATAAGCGAAGGTCCACTGGTGGCAAACGCAAGTCCCTCCGTAAGAAGAGGAAGTTCGAGTTAGGACGTCCAGCTGCTAACACAAAAGTAAGCAAAATCAACAAATTAAGTGAAATTGTCCAGATTAAATGATGATACTGCGTGTCACCTGTACACTGTTGATGATAGAAAAGCATTATGTTCGGACTTCTGATATCCATCAAAAATTCGATTTCACATTAAATTTATATCCAGTGCCATAACTAATGAATTTCCCCTTTATTTTCAGCTCGGTGGTGCACGCATTCACCAAGTACGAACCCGTGGCGGTAACATTAAATACCGCGCCCTCCGCTTGGATACCGGCAATTTCGCCTGGGCCTCTGAGGGTGTTGCCCGCAAAACACGTATCATCGATGTGGTGTACAATGCCTCCAACAACGAATTGGTCCGTACCAGTACGTTGGTAAAGAATGCCATCGTTGTTATTGATGCTACTCCATTCAGACAGTGGTATGAAGCCCATTACATTCTGCCATTGGGACGTAAACGTGATCCCAAACACGCACAGAAGGACGACGAGAATGATGTGCTGAACAAGAAGCGCAGCGACCGTGTGATGAAGAAATATTTGGATCGCCAAAAGTACGCTAAAGTGGAACAGGCTTTGGAGGATCAGTTCATCTCTGGACGTATCCTAGGTAAGTAAAATTAATCTTTATTGAGTGATTTTTGTTCGGTTCTCTCAAGTGATGTTACAATTCTAAAGCGATTCATCAACTTATAGAGCTGAACTTGTTCTAAGTAAAGCTCTAGCCGGTGGATATGATATGCTTGTCATAGTTACTCTGATGTATTTTTATTTTTGTTTTAATTTAAAGAAATTCTAAACAAATTTAAACACTTCTAATGTGTAATTGTCTTTTGTTTGCAGCTTGTGTCTCATCTCGCCCAGGACAGTGTGGTCGTGCCGATGGGTACATTCTTGAAGGCAAGGAACTTGAATTCTACCTTAAGAAGATTAAGAAATAAAGCGCTAGCTACATAGTTTTATATAAATTCGGGCGGTTTTACTATCCAAACAAAAGATGAGTAACAAATAAAGTTTGTTACGCTAAAAAAAAATCCAAAAACAGAGTTTTCTTTTGAATTTCTGCTAAACAAATTGACGGAATTTAAGGTTCAATAGATGGAGCACCTGTTGAGCACATACTCTGCAAAGAATATCTTCCCGCCAAACGCATTCACACGCATTGTGTCGACATACGTATGTATGCATAAGCTAGTGAGAGGGAAGGCAAGTGTATTTAATGATGAACTTGTGAAAAAGTTAACGAATTGAGCCCCATCGATGGCAAATGAAGGTCAAGTGAGAGTAAACCCTCGTAATCCCGTGAAGAAGGATACTAAATGCAGGGCCCCTACTTTGTATTGCGATTCTTAAGTTCGGATCGTTCGAAAGCGAACGTTTTGTATGGGCATTTTGAAAAGCAACTCATAGAATTTCGATCCGAACTTTAGAATCGCAATACAGAGTGGGGGCCCAGGCTCTGTGTGATAGACCATAGGGAACGAACAGCTTCTTTAAACGGTGCTGAAAGTGAAATTGTGCTCCCATAGGTTATTCATTGCTTGGCGAGAGGTGCTGCCATTTACAAAACCTTGTTAAATCTGAATGAACAACTTTGGCATGTGACAAGTAGTGACAAGAGTACGCTGCTTAAGAAATCACATCATTACCTATAACATTTAGAGCGATTGAACGATAGCTTTGTTTCAAAGAGGAAATGCCTGAAAAAGTGGTATAAGTAAAGTGTAGTGGGAAGAGTGCTTGCTTGTGACCCGACCCGTGTAAGTTTGAGCCCGGTCGGGGAACAGCAACAGCCACCTAAAATGAAAAAGAAACGAACAGAATCTGAGTTTTTCCAACTACTACACCAAAAAGGGGTTTCTGCCTGCCTGTGTGTGTAATGGACTGAAAACGAGTTTGGGTACTCCTGGGATTTAGAAATTTAAAAAAAAAAAACCCAGACCTTTAAGCGGTGCATGGTGCACAATCAGCCAAATTTAAAAAAAAAGTGATGTAACTCGATGCTTTTGAATTAAGAAAATCCAGTAGTAGAGGATGCTGAATTGCATTTCCATGAGAAACCCAAATCAGTTTAAAAGGATTTCAACTTCAGAGAATGTTTTTTGTAGGAAAAATCCAAGGCAATGCAGAAAAGAAGAATTAAAGGGACTTTAAGTTACATAGAGTTGACTGTGGTTTATTTCTACTTGGGTTTAAAAAAAATAAATAAATGTACTGTCGGTAGTAAGTCAAAGCAAATATTTCATAAAAGGAGAAAACTTCCTAAATTTGTCCCAAAATGACATAAATAAAGCAATTTCCACTAGACCTTTGCCGCCACAACCATTTTTTGTCTCATAAATCGTCTTTTTAATTTTCTCCGAATTTCTCCTACCTACAAACCGACAAACGGAAGGACACATTCAGTCAGGTATCAAGTAAACCCTATAACAAAAGGGACAACCACAAAGATGCGAGATTGCTACAAAACATTTTGCTTTCCCTCCATTCAGCCTCAAAGTGAAATAATGTTGAATTAACTTTTTATCCATTGCCCCCCATTCTTGATCCAGTTCCTCTGTATATATGCTCGTCTTCGCAATTCAATTTGAACGTGATTCTATTACCTAATTTCATTTCAAGGACAAATGGCGGCGCTTCAGTATCCTCTGAACGTAACATTACATTCTTTATTTAGTTTTCCTTTCGCTATGGCTGACTGACAGACTATTCAGTGCACTATGACATTTTTCTTACTCAAGTTTTTAATACACTTGCTGACGGTGAAGGATTGTATACACTTGTATACAACATTATTATTATTATTTTTTCTGTTATTGCCATTATGATTATACCGTAAGAGAAATCGTCATGGCACAGACTTTTCTCGGTTTTATTGAAACGTGTCTGTGACAATTTCCACTAGGAAGAAGAAAAATAAAAGCAGGTAAAGGATGTTAAATTGAAATTGATTGAAATTTCCTGCGAAATAAGAGCACCAACACAATAGTGCAACAGGACAGTCAAGTTGAAAGTATGTGAAGTGTGCGTCAACATTGGGCATTGAATGGTTAAGGATCAAACTTAATGCAAAATTCGATTTTAGAAAGTTCTTATCAAAAGCAAAATCAAAAACGCACCCAACGCCCGCAGTGGGTCATTCCAGAGGGCTTTTTGCCTTAAAATGAATTAATAACCATTAGCCCAGTTACTATTTGCTTAAAGATTAAGTGTATTTCTAAATAATGGTCCCTTTATCCGTTTTAATGGGACACTTCTATTTTCATAGCGCCCCAGCAATTGAATACAGAGTAGGAAATGCTTGTCTCGAGCATGGAAATAAATTTCAAGGGATAATTAAAATGTGTACATTATATAATGGTGTCCTTGCTTATAGGATTTGGAACCATGTTTGGGATATGTTCTCACTTAATTTACGATTTAGTGGCGGTAGACAAATGACAAGCGATACGACGAAGAAACGCCTTTATTACACACATGCTGTTTATGAAGGTTAAGTCAGGTAAACTTAAACGGGGGGCAATTTAATGTTCAAACTAAAGAAAAGTCATAAAGAACCTTCTCTGTTTTCATTTTCAGGCTTAAATGAAATCTTTCAATGCGGCATTAACCCCCATAAACATATAACCAGTTATCACAACAGAAGATATCGAATTGAGCTATAGAATTCTACTATTTAAAGTTGAATTCTATTAGAAATAGGGTAAAGATGGTTACATTGGTCATTACATTATTCTATTTCAAAAGAACCAACATTGAGGTACAGATATCTTCACCACAAAGATTTCATTGAAAGCTAAGAGACTGAGGATTTGTTTAAACAGAAAAGCAAACACAACCCCCACGTTGTTTACACATCTTTAATTCGCAAACGATTCCATCTTATCAGAAAGCATAATTACCAAAAATCGGTCCATTGCACATTACCATCATATGCTCTCACTATTCCTATGCTTATCGACTTCTCATATGCTTCGTGGTCACGCAAACAATATCAATAGCCATCAATCAATACAATCTCCAAAATTAAAGAGCAAATATTAACCCTTTTCGATCCACACGAACACACAGAGATCCCTCCTAGATATCCGAAATTATTAATAATAAATCTATTCAACTCGAAGCTTTGATACCCATTAGCAATCCCAATCGCGTATCACTCGTAATTTGATGAGTTCACATTGAAATCTGCACATCCGTTGGAAATTTGCTATTGCTGTTTCCACACTCCAAATACAAGAGTGCTTCCTCCTCTTTTGTGTTTGTGAACGAACTCCGTCTCTCGCTCCGATTAAGGGTCGTTTAGGCGGAATAAATAAACAAATCCAATATGTAGCCTTGATGCCGCCGCCGCCGTTAGCGATGAACACACATTAGCATTCACATCATCCTCATCATCATGATCGTGTTGTTAGATTACTATCATACACACACACACAGACACACCGAACAAACATTAATTATCCTCAGTTACGATTGTAATTAAATTAAACAAAATTCGTTCGCAAAAAGCGAAACTATACGAGTATTATCATAATATTCCGACTTTTATTGTCCCCACCCAGCAGTCAGAGTTCATGTGTGTGCTGCAGCCGCATCGGGAATTAGCTACCAGACTAAGACGAAAGGATATTATTATTATTTTTTTTTTTCACATTACATTACCGTAAATGTTCGTTCGAGTGATGTTAATTTCTAAGCGTTGTTCTAGGTGGAGTTAACAATATGCTCGCTCCGGCGGGCATCACTCGGGCGTATACGTAACCTTTTTGTGTTTGAAGTTGCCGTGCAGATAAAAGGTGGAGCACATGGGCGGTGATCAGGCAGGTGAGCCGCGAAGTGAAATTGTATGCTAGAGAAAAAATGTGAAGTTTTAATCCTTTTGACGCAATGCCGCTAAGTTCTGCTCTTAAAGCAAATCAGGATTTTCACGCACAAGCGACTTCGATTGCTTGGAGCATGCATTCTTGTTTTCTCCCGCAGTAATTATATACATTTATGAAAAACTAGGGTGCTGTTTTGATCTAAGGGATAACAAGATACAACGGAAAATAATCTTGCCCTTCGATAACCAAGCTGTAAACTACAAACTTTAAGTTTAAAATCTTCCTTTAACAAACTGTTACGTTAAGCGATGTTGCAAAAAAGGAAAGAACATGAAAATGATTTAACATTTCTTTAGAAATATTTTCACTCCTTCTCCTTTGTGAATGAAATACAATTAGGTCACATTTCTAGGACACAAATTATAACAAACATATACTGCCAACACAATGGCCACCTAATGACATCTAAGTTGCAAGTCCCTCTTGCATTTATAATGTTTCCACTTCTTTTGAGAAGTCCAGCAAACTCAATAAGCTCAATATTGCGTGCAACGAGGAAGAGACTTCAACTCATCTTAAGACTCCAGCGAGACGATCTCGGGGGCATATACAAACAAAATCAAGTGAGTTTCACATCAATGCAACTTTGCACTGTGCAACATGTACTCTCCCTCCACATTTCCCCTGGGTTGAAAAAAAAGGAAAATTTCTGAAAATGAAAAGAGGAAGAAAATTTCTAAAGAAAAAATCATCCCCCCGCCCATTCCCTATAACCAATGTTACACAGAACCATTGGTTAAACGAAAACTATTTGCAAAACAGCTAAAGGAGGGTGCAGCGGACAGCCGCCTTGAATGGAAGGGCCATAAGCTAAACAAATAAAAAAGCAAAATAAACCCCACCATCTGTACACAGTCAAAGAAGATTTCCCAAAGGACTATTACAGCAGCGACGGGAAGGTTAGAGGAATGTCCTTTGGTCTGTGGTTGCAAAGTGAAAAAAAAAAAACGAAAACGGTTGAAGGTATTTCCTTTTCTTATATTCCCCAATGACATTGAACGTATTTATTTGTGACGCTGATCATGAGATAAGAAAATCAGAATGGACAAACACACAGACTGGAATAAGGGTTTCAAGGATTAAGATTATACATATGTAAATAGGCAGGACACAGTACTAGTAGATAGAAGATGCATTTTTAATGATTTCGCTGACCATGAACGTAGGTAGTTCTTAAGTTAATTGGAATGGAATACATGCATGAACGCGAATCCAAGTGTCAATGTGCTGGTCGTCTGAAGAAGCACTTTAAGAGCACTGCGAGCACGATTTACCTTTACAACAAGTGGTTCTTAAGATTCAAATTGTTCAACCAATTTTTTAATTGGAATTGGTGTCTGTATCACGCACAAAGTCGAAGAATAAAGAGCATAGTCTTCACATAGAAGTCAGACTTAAGAAAGGCTGCGACTGACTGTACAAACCGCAACCTATTATTCAATGTACGCTGTTCAGCTTCCTTGTGCTGGACTTTGTGATAATAGATGCTACATTTTAAACAAGTGCCACTCTCTATTCAACATCCTGCCATCAATGTAAAATGTAACCTTGTCATGAAAAGCTTCCCATTCTGACACTTTCAAAGGCGAATGTAATTTAAACTATTAACTAGTTACCTGACCCGAATTCCTGACACCCGCATGAGACTGTGCCACTGTTCAGCTTGCTAACTGAAAATTTAAGAGAATGTATCCCAACCACACGTTAGCTTATACATGCGTGTTGTTACTGCAACCGAATACTAAAATTGTCTCCCCAATTCTGTATACGTTCTTGTTTCCACAAGAAAAACTTTTGATTCAAAATGAAATCACCAGCGTTTCATGTCTCCTAGGACAAAAACTCCCAAACCAAACGGGAGAGAAGAGCGCTTAAAAAAAAAAATAAAAACTCCATATACCTACATGCATGGCTGGACTGTGCCTTCCTACTGTATGCCTATCCCGAAAGCGAAGCCACTCTATGCCTTCAATTCTGGATCCTATTTCACAGTTTCTGCTTGTGAACTAAACATCAGTTTGTTGCTCCTGCAGTTGTAGGACACGCTGAGAGGCGATGTTTTCAAATTTACTTTGTGAAAACGTGCGTGAAGTTTTAATTAAAAACTTTTTGATGTTAAAAGCCATTAGCTCATTGAAAGGCATAAAAATGTTCATCGTCACAGTGTTTCGAAGGGACAATTGAAAGACAACTCTTCAGCCATAGTGTGGTGGATGGGTGGATGCATGCGTGCGCGAAGCAGGTTGCAATTTAGTTAAAAGTGCACATACAGTCGGCTAACACTAAATGTGGCAAACAGGAGGGCAGAAAATGTTTGTGTTTTCAAGTACCAGTGGCAATACATGAAGATGGTTTATTCTTGGGAGAGCACCCTGCATACTTAACAAGTTAATTAGAACTAATTATGGTTGGATGTTGGATGTTTACTTGGTGAATGTGGAACAAATTGTAGAATGTTAATTGAATTCTTTGGACTTATGTAGGTAGAGGTTAGGTATTCACAAGCATTGGCATTATAAATTCAATCCGGTAAGGACATATTTTATACTTTGTCCATATTAAAAAGTTTTAGGCCAGTGTCCACCATTTTTTTTATCTAAAAATTGCATGCTCTGACAGATCTTAATTTATTTAAAAAAGGGTTAACTTAACGGAACAAGTCAAATTGACAATGGTATTGATACTGTCCCATATGCATGTCAAATGGCATAAATGATGAAGGATGTCCTTTAATCTGTCTTTTCTGTGTTGTCCCTGTTTAATTTAGTGGAACATGGGTCGTCATATCACTATTCACACACAAAAGTATACTCTTCCATCTTTCAAATGTAAATATTTTTTTGCTTGAGAAGCAAGAATCCTTTAAAAGTTTTACACTCAAGTACAAAATAAGAAATAAAATTCTTCATGCTCTCGACGTCCTTTCAAGTCATTCTGAACGCAAAAAAAAAAATGGAAAACCTTACCTAAAGGTGGTCATTTAAAATACTTTTCATTCGCCAAAATGCGGAACAACTTCAGTTATCCTGCACTGTATACGTTTTCTGCGGCGTGCTTTTTTGAACAATTTACGAGGCATTGGATGAATACATTTTATGAGTCTTTTGTGGGTAATATGAGAAAGGAAGCATACATAAATGATTTATTACAGGAGTACGTATGCAAATTGCATGTGCAAGTGCAAGTGAAGGGAAGGTGCACTTTTCAATTAGATGTTATACCACTTTTTTTTTTTTGAGAATTGAGAGAGATATGAAAAGTTTTTGGAATCATTAGATACGTACACTACAGAACTACAGTAATGCAATAACTGCTCCTTGATGGGAAACCTTAGGTTGAGTAAAACAAATTTGTTTTTGCCATCAAAATTGAACAGTCGAATCCCCTTAAGACGAAATTTCACAGGAGATCAAAATCAGTTCGAGTTGTAAGGATTTTTGGAAGAATTCGACTTAGAGGTTGACTTTTCTGTGCAAAATTAAAGGCAAAATGGGCTGGAAAACTTCAAATTAGATGAAAAATCGAGTGAGTTGAGGTTCGACACAGGGGGATCCTCTGACATCTGTTTTTTGAAACGTTTTACAATTTCCAGCGGCAACGCTGATATGAAAACATTAAACGAATATCGAACAGGGAGCGCCTATAAACAGTGGATAAATAAACTCTGTGCCAACTCGTCGAAACCCTCTGTTGTGAATGACTAAAGCCCAAACTTAGACAATTGAAGACGAGACTTCAAATATCGTCTATGAAATCCTTTTAGGAGAAGTGAATTCAATTTAAATTTGTTTAAATCCTTAAAAACGTTTTGCCGATCAAGAAAAGGTGGTGAGATATAGTCGAAGTATTCTTTTGGAATTAAATTTTAAAAAACGCTCTTTTACACAGAGTTCTCAGGATTCTTGGGCAGCCAGTATTATTCAATATATCCCATAGGAACCTTTCTGCGGCATCCCTACTTCTGCGTTCAGAATGAGTCTGGACAGCCTGAACAACATTCAGGGACTTAGACAGGCTAAATGAGCCATTCGACCCCTGAACAAAACCACAAAAAATATCCTCAATCATAAAAGGGACGATTTCAGAAGACTTGCCGGCTTCCTCTCCGGTCACTGCAGCCTCAAATATCACTTACACAAACTCAATATAGTTCAGGAATCCGAATGCCAACTTTGCTAAGAGGAAGACGAATCAGCCGAATACGTACTATGTGAGTGCGTGGCCGTCTGCAGAGTCAGGAAGCGCTTTCTTCATAAAGAATTCCTAACACCGGAAGATCTTCGTAACGCCTCGACTGGAGATATTCTCAACTTCATTAGGAAGATAGAAGATCTCCTTGTCTAAGCTCCAGGCACTATAGATCTTTTAGGTCGCAGTGCCATATGCTTTAGTCGCAGAGCCCTAATAATAAAAATTAATA
Organism: Criorhina ranunculi; assembly: GCA_951813785.1. Lineage (NCBI taxonomy): Eukaryota > Metazoa > Arthropoda > Insecta > Diptera > Syrphidae > Criorhina > Criorhina ranunculi. Next base: position 61,781,652 of record OX638384.1, on the reverse strand, counting down.
ATTTCCCATAGGTAGTCGTTTTAAATTTGAGTTTCCACTGTAAGTGCAGACTAAATTCATGATAAACTTTAACAAATCATTTAACAATATGAATTCCTGAATAAATGAAGTATCAACTCAATGCATATGTACATGTTAATTGACTGCTTTACGAACAAGAGAAATCAAATGTAAACTTCAAGTTTCGAGAACATAGTGGTAATTACGCAGTTCCTTGTACATATTTTCAAAATAATTTTGTATGCCCCTTTATTGTGAAATATGACTGCAATTGCATTTATTTGTTCGTTTAACGCATAAGTGCAAGTGTTGGAATGGATTTCGAGCAATATTTCTATTAAAGAACTGGTATTCGAAACAATTAAAGAACAAACGTGTGCACTATATCAACTGAAGGCTTTTTTTTGCTCATTTAGTGCAGCAAGAAGTTTTTTTCGTATGAAGAATGGAAGAATCATTTTAGAAAGTGAAAATATAAAATTTTTCGAGTCGTACGAAATGGAAAAACGTTTAAAGGAATCATAAGGGTTGGAAACATTTTTTTATGCGGAGGTTACAGCATGAATTCGCATTAATATTTTCTCAAAAATAAACCATAATTGCTGACACAGTACCACCATGGCCATTCTGTAATTCTCATTACTCCTCCCAGAATTACTGACAATCAATGAATGTCCTGAAAATAGGATGTATAACCGCCCTAATCACTTTTATTTCATCAACCAAACCCGATAACATTAAGATGTTACGCCTAATCGTATACTTCAACACATCTGGGTCATGGTAACCGTTTGAATACTAATAGCATTTTATCGAGAAGTCATGTCATTTTTAAAGAATGAAGTATAAACCCACACAAAGTAATCGAAACTGATCCAATTCAAATATAATCCTACTAATTCGAATGAAATGCTGAAATGCATCCAAAAGTCAAGTTACAAGAATTTCTACATTGCAATTCATTGAAACCCTTCCGTCACAATTTCTACAAAATCTACACAACTCACAACAATATTTATATCAAACAATCTCTTCCAATCATATGCCGGAAAAAACAAACAATCAAACAATATTCAAATATCTCCCGACTCCCACATATCCCACAAGGATACAAAACTCAACAAACTAGTAGCAATAGTTTTCAATCCACAAGGCAACAACATCAGGCGTAATGTATGGTAAAAGGATACAAGTTCAATATGCCGACCATCGCTCAAAATGCATTTTGTCTTCTGGTCACGTTCGAAACTCTCGGCATTCGAAGCAAAGTTTCCTTCGTCGTCGGTTTACTGTGGTTGTCGGCCTCCGCTTTTGCACACATTCAATCTATGTTGGCGAGTGTTTTTGTGTTGTATTATTTTTGCACCCAGCGGCGGCACAGCGTTTCATCTTATATCCTTGTGAATCACTCAAATTACACACACACACACTGGTAGAGATGAAACTTATTATTAACATAGCGGATTTCTGAAGGAGATCCTTTCTTTCCTTCCTCATCATACCGAGAGACCCAACTCCTGAAGATGATATGATAAGCAAGTGATTGTTTGCATATGGGCAAGGAAAATGAAGGCTATGGATATAACGATCATCATCCTCGTCATGACTGAGGGAACTTTAAATTATTCACATCGACATTGTCGTTGCACGCTGCTGCCTGTGGATTATCCTTAAAATGTTCTTTATTCGATTAGATTGGATTTTATATACATATATGTATGTATGTACACACACGACTCTGCATAGGGATGTGAGCATTGCTCTCTAAGATGTTGAACTATTTATGGGATTTTTTGGAAAATTGTTGTTTGACTTGGATATGAGCTATCCATACACGTATCCGGGAGTTCTCTCTTTTCTTTTTTGTTTTGTCTTTTGTGCAGGATTGGGGTTGTCCTCTATTCAAAATAGTTTCAACTGAATCACTGTTTGCTTGTCCTAAATTTTTTGGTAATAGATTACTTGTTTGATCTTGAGATCATGTTTTGAAAAGTACCTCATTTCGGTTGGGAAAAGCAGGCGACACAATGGGCTTGTTGCAAGGCCAGTTATAGATTTTTGTTGAAGAATCCGATTCGAAAGAGGCTCTTGTTTTCAACTCTCAAAAATTTGGAAGTGATTCATTTTTCTTTCATCTATGACTGAAGGACAGGATTTTCGAATTAAATCAGCAGTCTAACAAATACAAGTAGACAACACTTCACCCTCATGATTTGGAAAAAACTCTCCAAAATCTCTTCTTGACACCCTTTCGGAAAATAATTCTAATTAATTGGCATACTCCTGATGCAAAAACGTAAATATTTCGAACATCCAAAGAGACAATCCTCTGGTACTCAACGAATAATCTTCTAATTACTCATTGGTGTTCCCAAATGTTTCCGCAGATACACTCTCTACACACACACATTCTAACATATGTTATTTCAGGCCAGAGAGAATGAAGTGACACTCGATGTGAGAACCCCACTCTCTAGGGATCAGATCAGTTAACGTAACCACGTCACTAGTAATACAAACCTTTGAGGCCTAGGAATCCGCAAATAATTACCAATTCCATTCGTATACACAGGCAAATCGAAACGGGAATACGAACTGGCGGAGTACAAACATAAAAGGAACTAGTGGCAGGAGTCAATAGAGCAACAGCGACGGCAGCATATCCTGTCAATGTTTTATATCCCTTAATTACTTTCCAGCGATATATGCAATTAGTAGAGAGTGTTAGACACACACACACACACACACACATTTTCACGTCACTCTAGAACGCCTTCAGGCAGTTTATTCACTGAATTTACCGTGGTGGTACCCAACGTCTGTTGATCCCATGACCTTGTTGTGTTGTTCAGAGCCAACGTGTTTTCCGGAAAATCTCTTTAATGTTTCGCTTACACAAGTTGAGAGCCTTTTTGGAAAGTTATAGAATATCGAAGGATTATGAAATCCTTTGAGGTAAAACATGGCCCGCGAGTGTTTTCGGTATGTTGATCTCTGTTTTTGATGAGGCCCAGAGAGGACGAGAGAGAGAAAAAAGAAAACAAAAAGCACACGAAACTGGAAAGCCCGAGAGTAATTAGATTAATTGGTCCTTTGATGAAATTAATCACGTAGCTGATTAGAAATTGTTGGTTTAACGACGTGAGTTGTGGTCGCTTGAAAGGGTTAGGCTTTGAGGGCATAAATGGACTCAAATATCATACAATAGAGAGAGAGAGAATCAATTATCCATTAAATACTGAGGTAAATGCGTGCCACAAAGGAAGGAGTAGACCAAGTACTTGATGTTTTTTAAAGCCAACTAACAGCTTGCTTTAAGTTGAAAACAGTCCAACATCATATCACATTTGTCACTTATGATGAACAAGTTGCAGTTTTTCAGTGCCTCACCCATTCAATTCGACCGTTTTTAGTGTGCTATCCTTGACATCCATTACAGATACTATCACTTGCAGCTGATGCGTCGTATTTAGACAGCAAACTCATCAAAAGTACCCATTGCAAAACATTGCAACATTTCCCTTAATTATGTTAGATGCATCCAGTATTTCTGTCTGTATCTGTAGCTCTCCTAATTAAATGTCACTACTGAAAATAAATGTTCACATTTATCGTTATCCATACACTCTGGCGTTAGTAGCACCTGGGTACTAGCTACTTCAGTTGCTGCTGCTGCTACTGATGATAATGATGATGATGAATTCCCCGAGTCCGATGCAGGTCCCCTGGGGTGTTCATGAAATGCACATATCTCTGTCAGCCTAAACATTCTTGTCCCAAGTATTAGGTACATGTTCAAATGACTTAATGGAATGAGATCCTGGAGTAATTTAACTTCGAGTTTGTGACATGATGTGCCGCCCATTGAGAGCATTTTGGTGGGGAAATTAATGTTGTCTAGTTGGATAATGACATGGAACAGGTAGTAAACATCTTGTGATCACAAATTGGGTCATGAGTCTCGAATGACAAGTGCTTTAACACTTAGATATAAGCCCTATGAAGACGGAAGTCCTGATTCCCAGGATTTTTATTGTTTCATTTAATCTATCAGAAAAACTCCCGTTTTAAAGTGACACTCCGTTTGGCATTCTTTGAATGGCGTCATTGAAAAATTGATCTAACGGATTCCACGAAACCCACACAACTGACATATTTCTCGTTGTCATCTATGTCATGCGTGTGTATCCGGTTCTCTGGAGCATTCCGCGAAAAGGAAAACCACCAGCTCCCAGTCAACCCTCTCTTCCACTTCTGATTGCCGAATCTGTGTCGCAAATAATTGTAACCGAATTCTGGGACAAATTCGAAACATTCACATCCCCATCCTGGTTGCCAGACAATTCCCAAAACGCCAACGATTAATCATTTCTGGAAGTTTTTTTTTTGGTTTTAATAAAAGGAATGTCATCCCACTTACACCCAATCTCCCGACGCGTCCAGCATCGACTTGATATACGCCTCCAACCGCCAAATGGCAAATATTTCGCAATAAATAATGAAATCCATGTCCATGTCTCGCTTTTGTTTCGCATCGTTGCCAGTCGCTAACGAGTGGCTTTTGGTGGCATGTGCCAGAGGAATATCCCAGTTTTCAGGATCAAAACGTGTGTATCTATTTGTATGGCTTGGATAATGTGAAAATTGTTTTCTGCAATTCGCCATTCGTTGTTGTCGCCACTGATCCGGCGAATCATTAGTTATGTTCGAGTGTAAACATGTTTACAGAGTTTGCAAATTCGAACACACAAAACTGGCCGTATCAGATTTCAAAAGGAGTCCAAAACAAAGCCTCCCAAAAAAAGAAACCCAAAGAATGGACAAAATTCATGTGTAGGTGGTGGTGGTGGTATTCATATGGAGGCGATAACGCAAAAACGTACTATGGATATCTTTTTTTAAAGACCATAAATCTTTATAAAAATTAGGTTGAATGCTTTTGTTGTCAACATTAATTTAGTGCAGACAGGACTAAAGCTATTGAATAACCGATCGATTGACATATGTTTTCGTCCAGACCAAAGCAGTGTGCAACAACTGCCACCAGAGAAGCCGCAGTCAAGGCAATACCATGTGATGATATTATCTTTTTAAGTGACGACCAGGTCAAATCAAAGCTTGTCTGTTGCTGCCACGAAGAGCTAGAGGCTGATAAACAGACAGGCCGATACAAACATACTACCGACGTCCACGTCCGCCTGATTGCTAAGATCATCGAAGGAAAGAGATCTAGGGGAAGCAGTCTCCTTTTGGACAGGGATGGACAGTCTTTGCAGAAAACATTAGAAACATTGACTAGTCCACTCGAGCGTTTTCGAGTAAGCTTAACCAGATTTGTCTGGATACTTGAAATGTCGTGACATTTGTAGATGTCTTTACTGATGGCATCCAGCTTGAATAGGTGTTTGTATGTTTGCATGTAGTAGTAGGCTGCTTCTCTGGCAAAATACAGAGAGTACCTGACTATTCTAACAAGCTCGTCAGTCTTGTCGCTTCCCAGAATGTTTTGTGCTCAAGGTTAATATTGAATTGCTCAGCCATCTCATGATCGACAATCTTGAGCGGCCTTTGAACACGATACCAAAGATTTTACACTTTACTATAAATATCATTCTTCAAGGACTTTTTATTTCTCGACTCAAAAACCGATTAAATAAAAAGTTCCCTTTCAGACTTTCAAAAGTGATTCGAACACAACTTCAGTTTCTTTTATTAAAGTCTCAAGAACAGCGAAAAACTTCAAACTTCAAACAACTTCACACCACCAGCAAATTCAAATATCCTTCCGACCAATACCATATTTTGTATCCTTATCCTTGCGCAAGGATTGCATACAAATTCGCTATTAATAACACACGATGAAATTGAATTTTATGAGTTAGTCCAGCATATGAAGTCCTTCGATTTCTTCTTTCCCCCCCCCCCAAATGGTCACTCCTGAAAGTGTTGTTTACTCAAATCTAAATGAAACACTTCATACAGTATGGGGTTGGTTGAGAGGGTTTTCTCTAAAAATTGCTATTATTTGACCTCCAAGTGGAGAGAGACTCTTGTATTCTCCAAACTAGAGTTTATCCTTTTTAACTGAGGGTAGTCATTTAAAGTAGCAAAATATTAACAAATATTTATCCAGCACTGAAATTATTTTGAAGAGAAACAGTCGAAAGTTGGAGTAGTGTTGCTGGATTAATGTTGTGCCAATGGGGTTTTAGGTTATTTCAATAATTCTGTACTTAGTGGAAAGAGGTTTATTAGTTTCGAGCATACATGTGGATTGGATGTTTATTCAACGGACCAGGAGTTTATTTGATTTTGGAAAATATAATAAAATGGTTTGTGTATTTTGACAGAGTACATATTTCATGGGAAGCCAAAGGACTTGGTATTGAGAGCGATATCAAGGGATTGCGACTGGGTATATGAATCATACTTTGAATAAGTATTTTAATTTTCTCTCATGGCAATTGGAAGACGATTAGAAGTGGACCCTGCTTTCATTGCATTACAAAATCGAACGAGGTAAACTGACCAAAGTCAATTCGAATCTTCGCAAGACACCAGGGCCTCTGACTCTCCATTGGTTATGCCACCATTGACTACGAACGCAAGACAGTAAACGCCGTCACGCACCCCATAAGTGACTAGAGTTGTTTTGCAACCAATGCTCAGAGAAGTTGCATCAATCAAGCAATTCTAGCAATCGCAGAGGCCTCGAGAGAACTATCACAGTAGACACTCCGAAGAAGATATATCAGGGTCCAAATAGATAGTCAAGCAGCTATCAAAGCCATCACATCCACAATAATTAGATCCAGAATTGTGAAACGCTGCCACGATTAGCTCAAATCCCTTAGTGTCAACCATAATATTACACTTATTTGGGTCCCGGAATGAGCACTCTGAAATGGTTTTGAGATGGATCTGGTAATGACCTACCACCACTAGGACTTCCCAAATATGAGTACGAATGAGAGATAGAGTGTGCTCATGATATTCCGCACCTCGAAGACCCAGAGGAAGACACATTCCATCTCCTATGTGAATGCCCAAGCTTTAGTAGAAATAGAAAGTCAGCCCTCGGAGAACACTTTTTCAATGATCTGGCCAAATTTTCAAGTCGGGTTGGTTCAAGAAGAAGAAAAAGTAATCCTTGTTCCATTATTTCAAGTGGCCCACACCGGGAATCACAATGTATCCTTTGAGATCCGATTGAGGCTCTACAACCTAACCTAACCTGTGCAGAAAGTTGAAGTAAATCAAACTCAATCGAAGAAGTGGTTCGAACCGAAGGCGTACGGCTAAATCCGCCGCATGATCCAACCTCATAAACGTCTTTACTACCAATGATTTGTAAATTCATATAATTAGCTCTCATTTAACGAATTAGATTGTAATTATTTATACCATAACCTTCAATTAGTTAGTAGCAAGCCCCCACAAATACGGAGTATTCCACACTTCATCCCTTAGACTATCAATAGGATAGACATTCATTTTGCAGAACAACAATAATCAGAACCGTAATTAAATCGTAATTTATTGCTTATTGTGGTTTAATTGTGTTCATTCACCTTCCCATTGCTAGCAGCCGCCTTACCTGGATAATGTAAGCAAGTAGTTGAGAGACTTCATTGTTTTGAAGGATTCCACCCCTATATTGTGTCACAAGAAAGGCATTTAAATTGCAGCTGCATCACTATTGGAACATTGTCAGCATTCTTGAACCTCCTCTCGCAGAAGCCCCCACAAACACACACAATGGGACCAAATCGACAGATCTCTACCTTGCTATCGCATTTTGACAGGATTCCAAAAGATAATAAATTTATTGACATTTCGAAGGTGTCTCATAAATATATATAGGTAGGGAGCTCCGTGTATGAGTGTGTGTGTAAAATGTGAAATTTAATTACCCTAGTAGTGTCAAGGGGTAAGTTCATATAAGGGATGGTAATTGCTGTTTACATTTGCATGTCAATGAAGCATTGCGCGTTGTTGCACTTCCTGGTTTCAGTGAATTTTTGCACCGTAATTTTGTATCACCACACCGTTAATTAAGCAAATGCTTGCAGGTAGTGGTTGACTCTATGGATGTCGTGTGTGCACCCCTATCACAGTTGTTGATACATTGCCTAGTGCATTATTTATGTGTATTGGTTGAAGTAATTTGTGTATGTCCCTGTTGGTCGAGGGCGATGAAATGGCGAATTTTATAGGGATTTAGCTGTCAAGGTTTCAAATGAAATCATCATGAATTAAAGCGTATAGTGCTGCCAACTGTTAAAGAATTAAATTTTGAAACTTGTCGAATAAAAATCGGCTGCTTTGTGAGGATTTATGTACGATGTCATTCTCGGTAGTAATGTGATGTGTAAATCTTCTGCAACATGGGTTCGTAAATGTTTAGATTTAAACAGCAGTGTTTAACGTCACACGGGATTACTGCTTCTATATTTAATGGATTAGGTGGGCTTAGCTTATTTATAATCCGTGGCATATGTTTAGAATAAAATGAAAACAATTCGTGGAACAGCATAAATATTGAAATATTGAAAGATAGTTCTTCCCGGTTTGAAAGAATTTCAACATGAGATCATTAGGTTGAAATACTGAGTGCAAAAGATTGTGTTGAAAGCGGTAGAGAAATGGTAGCAAAGAATCCAATCTGTCTGCAGGCATCTAACTTTTGAAAGAAGTTTTAGAAGAACGGCCAAACAGGTCGATAGAGATAGATGAAGTTGCACTTACTACATAACGCCATACTCTGACTTCGGCCTAAACTTTCAAACATTCTTAACTGGATCACTCAGACTTCTGGAACCTTGCCGATGAAAGATGGATCGAACTCTCATCATTCTCAATATGGCTACAACACAGACACCAACAGACCCCAGCAAAAAAAAAAAGAAGACTGTCCAAACCTCAGCAGAACAAGGAAAACAGCTCAAGGAGCATACTTCTTTAGCGATCCAGGTGAACTGTCAATCGTGCCACCAAAGGTCATTCTAAAGCTTAAATGGGATTCGGGGTGATTTAGCAAGGTACACATAGGAGTCGTTCCACAATGGATTGATGAAGATCCGGCAACTTACACTCTCTTTAATCTAACCTAGTCCCATTATCTCTCATCACTCGATTGTATGGTGGCAAAAAAGCGTCACAATCAACCTTCAAGAAGCGTTTCGGATAGCCTGCCAAAGCAGGAGTCAGCTTTTGAGTTTCAAAATACCCTCTCTGCGTGTCTCTGTCGATTTCGAACAAAAAACTCCTCCACCATCTCCAAATTTCTACGATGACTTCTGAATCTTTCTAACCTCATGCGTTGACCTCTTACCCCTAGTTCATTGAAATTCACTTTATAACTAATAGCTTTCTTGATATTTCAAGAATTCATAATAAAACTTTATTTAATCACCACTAGGGAGAAGCACTCCAGCTCCATCAATTTCCTTTGCTCACACGTACAGCTCCTCAAACATTGACCCGTCTTCATAAAAACCATCATCATTTTACATTCTTTTATCCGCCGTCGGGTCAAACATAAATGAGCTGACTCTCAGCCATAATGGCTTGATTGTTCCCACCGCCACTTTTGGGTTTTATTCGTAAAACTTCATTAATAAAGCGAAGGAAGCATGCAAACTTTGTTACGCGAAAAGATAGTCAGGAATATCCACCTGAACGAGGACGCGAAAGAACAAAAAGGCAAAAAAAAAAAAAAACAACACTTACGTCCCCTAACTTTAGATAATAAATTTAAGGGTTTTCCTTTTTTTTTAACTTTTTGTGGGCGTCATATTTCATTGAGTCACCCATGAGTTTTGAGAGTTTGAGATCCAGAGAGGCAGAGTGAAGGGCTAAAGAAAAGGTTTTACTGCACTTACCGACATTTTAAGCGGGGGCTTTCGGGCATCAGACGACAACAGAAACATCTTAGCCAAACTACTTATTTATTTTCGTTGAAGATATTAAAAAAAAAAAAAAAAAGGGTTCGAGGGCGTATTTTCTATTTCCTCGGCAAGAGGTGGTCTGGTGAAATGCTGTAAGTGGTTGGAATATACTGGGAAACAAAGGTGGCAAATACAAATTTAAACGGCTTGCAGAGGAAAAGTTTTTTAATTGAAAACTTTTGCATAGCTTTGACGGTGTGGCCGTAGTAACGACCAAAACGGTTTTAACTTGAAGAGCTGCTCCACATAGCCTACGGAGTGCTCACGAGGTGAGTTAATTTATGATTTTAGTTTGGTTGAAGCAGTAAACATGATGTTTTACTATTTTTGAACTAAAAGTTTTGTAGACACCCCTTATGTGAAATGGACGCTAATGTCTTGTTATGAGATGGAGGAAAAAATCATTAAATGTGTCCATGACATTCGCTTATATGATCGCGTGATCGTGTACGTTCTACCCCTGGTAACCTCAGTCAATTAAGTAGCTGAAATAGGTCTCTTTCAACTCTAAGCGTACGGTCGGATTGCACCGAATCGGAATGTATGCGACGATACTAAGATCGCCATAGAAAGCTGTTTATCTCTCGAAGGTATGACTGAGCAGTTCAACATTCACTTACCCTGAGTATCTGAGCGCAGAGACATTCCGGATATGGCTGATGAGCTCGCTAGACTCGGCATAAATTGAAGGATTCTACCGGAGGATTTCGATCAGGAACGCTGTAGTAGTCTCATTTAGTTGAAAGGATCACTTATTAGCACCACAATAGGCATCATAACAGGTCATTGTCTCATCGAATGGCATACTACAAAGCTTGGCGTCTTCTCTAACAATGTCAGTTGGAGCTGTTAAGAAACCACCCTTCATCTTGTTTGTAGATACTTGTGTAGAGCTCTCCATTAAAAGAACATCAGGTGAAGCTCCAACTGGTTCTGCAGGTAATTTCTGAAAAATATCCGGTTCGTTGTGGTATCACTATGGACCTACTTCTGGTCTAAGTGTGGGTCCACTCTAAGCTCCAAACCTTGTGCTGTTCCATCTATTTATCACCATTGACTTCACTCCATTAGAAATTCATGAAATTTTAAGCTCCAACAGCTCCATGAGGCATTCATGTCAAAACTCCTCACAGTACTTTAACGCTGCGTGTAAACACAAACACTGTGTTCTGGTTTGCACAACTTTCGAATGATTCATCTGCATGATTTGTCACGTTTCCTGCCAAGCACAAGCAACAGCGAAAAGCAGTATGCATGCCGTCAAAAGAGTTTCCCTCAGAAAGTAACATAAACCACAGTTTCATTGCATCTTTTGCTGCGCACCGAGTCTTTATTGTTGTCGCCAGGCAACTCTCGTCTCGTCACCAGAGTAACACACCGTCAGCTAGTACACAACACCGAGTTTTGTGATTATCATTACCAAATCTAAAGCACACGGGTCACGTGTTCCATTAATTGAATGTATACGTAGTCGTCGGTGACGATGTCGACTACAATTCACAATTGACATCCGGAATGGCATCGTACAATCGTACAACCCTCTACGTGTGCCAGATTGGAAAAACCGAAGGAATTTTAGTTTCATAGATACACAAGCGGGGTAACATAATGTTTCGCATTCTTAAGTGGGTGGCATGGGCGAAACGTGCAACAGTAAGGAAAGTGAAACATCAAAAGTGCATCCTTTCTTCCCTCCCTGGGGCTGTTCGAATCTGAGTCACGGTCACCCTTTAGTGTTTAGACTGGGTTTGTGAAAATGTCTGCGCTCACATAAAGTATGGCGTCCAGTGTGGTGTTTGCATCCTGTTGATTATGCTGTGCAATGATGACGCAAACACAAGCAGCGAAACACTTTAAACAAGGCGTGAAGTGAGATTTATTTAATTGTCCTGTGGAGATCGTCTTCTTTTTGTTGCTCCACAGCGAAGAGGGAGATAATAAATACGACCACTGGGGTGTTCTCTCATAATGAGCCAAATAAAAGTTTTTTCATCAAAATTAAGTGAATCGTTTAATCTTGCGACATGAACAGACGCACCCAGTCTCACAGTATCACTGTTGGCCACACTTTCTTTATTGTGGATTTAACACATTCAGATTATCATGAAGAGATTTTTAGCCCGCGGAATAGGCGCCGAAAAAAAAGAACACATCTCTAAACACAATTCCCTCCAAGGACACCATCATAATTTGTCGCCGCAGTGAGACCATAAAAAGTGACTGACAAGGAATCTCGTGTTTTGTTTTTCTTTTGCTAAGCAGTGTTGTGGACACTTTTAATGTTAATTTCATTAAATTTTTCATTCCCTTGGATTAAGTTAAATTTTTTGGGGTAAAGTTTCATCTTTAAGTTGAGGGATTGAAGGGGGGATTTCAGTAGTTAGACCGGAGCCAGGCACATGTTCGCATTTTTTATTTTAAAAGTTTCCCGAATGTGGACCCATTCAAAACCCAGTCTGTTTTGAATAAGCAGCATCTTCAATATTACTCAAACTTTAGTTGAAACCTCCAAACCTATCACTGTTTGAGGTTTTGATCACACAAACTTAAAAGCTAGGTGGAGCTAAATTCAATCACTCACTTTTTTTTTTTTTTTTTTCGTCGGTCGAGGTAGGTGGAAATCTTCATAGATACTGTGGGCCCGAGCTCATCAGCATGCGAGATTCTTACTCACTAAAACCACCTCCCATGCACTGTCTAACTAAATTACATGAAATCGCCGCTTGTTTAAAATTATCAATTCCTCCAATCATTTATCTGTCTAGATGACAAAGTGGTAAAATTCTCAAGAGGATCTGTATACTGACTATATTACCGGCCGTCGAGAGCGCCCAAAACCGAAAGAGTTCGAACTCAACCTAACACCTTTCTTCTTAGAAGAACGCACCTTAACCTAAAGCCTGCCTAACGTATCGGGCTAAACTTAATCTGAGTCCTATTTTCTATATCTAACGCAAAGCTAATCAGTATCCGGATACTGAACTCACCTACCGTCCGTAGGGAGTATTCCCACCCTCCCTCCCAGTATCACCGGATACTGCTCACCTACTGTCCGTAGGGAGAAATTCCTCTCCTACCGTCCGTAGGGAGTGCCTAAACCGAATGAGTTCGAACTCAACCTAACGCACCTAAACCTAAAGCCTGCCTAACGTATCGGGCTAAACTTAATCTAAGTCCTATTTTCTATATCTAACGCAAAGCTTATCAGTATCCGGATACTGAACTCACCTACCGTCCGTAGGGAGTATTCCCACCCTCCCGCCCAGTATCACCGGATACTGCTACCTACTGTCCGTAGGGAGAAATTCCTCGCCTACCGTCCGTAGGGAGTGCCTAAACCGAATGAGTTCGAACTCAACCTAACGCACCTTAACCTAAAGCCTGCCTAACGTATCGGGCTAAACTTAATCTAAGTCCTATTTTCTATATCTAACGCAAAGCTTATCAGTATCCGGATACTGAACTCACCTACCGTCCGTAGGGAGTATTCCCACCCTCCCTCCCAGTATCACCGGATACTGCTCACCTACTGTCCGTAGGGAGAAATTCCTCGCCTACCGTCCGTAGGGAGTGCCTAAACCGAATGAGTTCGAACTCAACCTAACACGCACCTAAACCTAAAGCCTCCCTAACGTATCGGGCTAAACTTAATCTAAGTCCTATTTTCTATATCTAACGCAAAGCTAATCAGTATCCGGATACTGAACTCACCTACCGTCCGTAGGGAGTATTCCCACCCTCCCTCCCAGTATCACCGGATACTGCTCACCTACTGTCCGTAGGGAGAAATTCCTCGCCTACCGTCCGTAGGGAGTGCCTAAACCGAATGAGTTCGAACTCAACCTAACGCACCTAAACCTAAAGCCTGCCTAACGTATCGGGCTAAACTTAATCTTAGTCCTATTTTCTATATCTAACGCAAAGCTAATCAGTATCCGGATACTGAACTCACCTACCGTCCGTAGGGAGTATTCCCACCCTCCCTCCCAGTATCACCGGATACTACTCACCTACTGTCCGTAGGGAGAAATTCCTCTCCTACCGTCCGTAGGGAGTGCCTAAACCGAATGAGTTCGAACTCAACCTAACGCACCTAAACCTAAAGCCTGCCTAACGTATCGGGCTAAACTTAATCTGAGTCCTATTTTCTATATCTAACGCAAAGCTAATCAGTATCCGGATACTGAACTCACCTACCGTCCGTAGGGAGTATTCCCGCCCTCCCTCCCAGTATCACCGGATACTGCTCACCTACTGTCCGTAGGGAGAAATTCCTCGCCTACCGTCCGTAGGGAGTGCCTAAACCGAATGAGTTCGAACTCAACCTAACGCACCTAAACCTAAAACCTGCCTAACGTATCGGGCTAAACTTAATCTAAGTCCTATTTAATATATATCTAAAGCAAAGCTAATCAGTATCCGGATACTGAACTCACCTACCGTCCGTAGGGAGTATTCCCACCCTCCCTCCCAGTATCACCGGATACTGCTCACCTACTGTTCGTAGGGAGAAATTCCTCGCCTACCGTCCGTAGGGAGTGCCTAAACCGAATGAGTTCGAACTCAACCTAACACGCACCTAAACCTAAAGCCTGCCTAACGTATCGGGCTAAACTTAATCTAAGTCCTATTTTCTATATCTAACGCAAAGCTAATCAGTATCCGGATACTGAACTCACCTACCGTCCGTAGGGAGTATTCCCACCCTCCCTCCCAGTATCACCGGATACTGCTCACCTACTGTCCGTAGGGAGAAATTCCTCGCCTACCGTCCGTAGGGAGTGCCTAAACCGAATGAGTTCGAACTCAACAAAACGCACCTAAACCTAAAGCCTGCCTAACGTATCGGGCTAAACTTAATCTAAGTCCTATTTAATATATATCTAACGCAAAGCTAATCAGTATCCGGATACTGAACTCACCTACCGTCCGTAGGGAGTATTCCCACCCTCCCTCCCAGTATCACCGGATACTGCTCACCTACTGTCCGTAGGGAGAAATTCCTCGCCTACCGTCCGTAGGGAGTGCCTAAACCGAATGAGTTCGAACTCAACCTAACGCACCTAAACCTAAAGCCTGCCTAACGTATCGGGCTAAACTTAATCTGAGTCCTATTTTCTATATCTAACGCAAAGCTAATCAGTATCCGGATACTGAACTCACCTACCGTCCGTAGGGAGTATTCCCGCCCTCCCTCCCAGTATCACCGGATACTGCTCACCTACTGTCCGTAGGGAGAAATTCCTCGCCTACCGTCCGTAGGGAGTGCCTAAACCGAATGAGTTCGAACTCAACCTAACGCACCTAAACCTAAAACCTGCCTAACGTATCGGGCTAAACTTAATCTAAGTCCTATTTAATATATATCTAAAGCAAAGCTAATCAGTATCCGGATACTGAACTCACCTACCGTCCGTAGGGAGTATTCCCACCCTCCCTCCCAGTATCACCGGATACTGCTCACCTACTGTTCGTAGGGAGAAATTCCTCGCCTACCGTCCGTAGGGAGTGCCTAAACCGAATGAGTTCGAACTCAACCTAACACGCACCTAAACCTAAAGCCTGCCTAACGTATCGGGCTAAACTTAATCTAAGTCCTATTTTCTATATCTAACGCAAAGCTAATCAGTATCCGGATACTGAACTCACCTACCGTCCGTAGGGAGTATTCCCACCCTCCCTCCCAGTATCACCGGATACTGCTCACCTACTGTCCGTAGGGAGAAATTCCTCGCCTACCGTCCGTAGGGAGTGCCTAAACCGAATGAGTTCGAACTCAACAAAACGCACCTAAACCTAAAGCCTGCCTAACGTATCGGGCTAAACTTAATCTAAGTCCTATTTAATATATATCTAACGCAAAGCTAATCAGTATCCGGATACTGAACTCACCTACCGTCCGTAGGGAGTATTCCCACCCTCCCTCCCAGTATCACCGGATACTGCTCACCTACTGTCCGTAGGGAGAAATTCCTCGCCTACCATCCGTAGGGAGTGCCTAAACCGAATGAGTTCGAACTCAACCTAACGCACCTAAACCTAAAACCTGCCTAACGTATCGGGCTAAACTTAATCTAAGTCATATTTTCTATATCTAACGCAAAGCTAATCAGTATCCGGATACTGAACTCACCTACCGTCCGTAGGGAGTATTCCCACCCTCCCTCCCAGTATCACCGGATACTACTCACCTACTGTCCGTAGGGAGAAATTCCTCGCCTACCGTCCGTAGGGAGTGCCTAAACCGAATGAGTTCGAACTCAACCTAACGCACCTAAACCTAAAGCCTGCCTAACGTATCGGGCTAAACTTAATCTAAGTCCTATTTTCTATATCTAACGCAAAGCTAATCAGTATCCGGATACTGAACTCACCTACCGTCCGTAGGGAGTATTCCCACCCTCCCTCCCAGTATCACCGGATACTGCTCACCTACTGTCCGTAGGGAGAAATTCCTCGCCTACCGTCCGTAGGGAGTGCCTAAACCGAATGAGTTCGAACTCAACCTAACGCACCTAAACCTAAAGCCTGCCTAACGTATCGGGCTAAACTTAATCTAAGTCCTATTTAATATATATCTAACGCAAAGCTAATCAGTATCCGGATACTGAAGTCACCTACCGTCCGTACTGAGTATTCCCGACCTCCCTCCCAGTATCACCGGATACTGCTCACCTACTGTCAGTAGGGAGAAATTCCTCGCCTACCGTCCGTAGGGAGTGCCTAAACCGAATGAGTTCGAACTCAACCTAACGCACCTAAACCTAAAGCCTGCCTAACGTATCGGGCTAAACTTAATCTAAGTCCTATTTAATATATATCTAACGCAAAGCTAATCAGTATCCGGATACTGAACTCACCTACCGTCCGTAGGGAGTATTCCCACCCTCCCTCCCAGTATCACCGGATACTGCTCACCTACTGTCCGTAGGGAGAAATTCCTCGCCTACCGTCCGTAGGGAGTGCCTAAACCGAATGAGTTCGAACTCAACCTAACACGCACCTAAACCTAAAGCCTCCCTAACGTATCGGGCTAAACTTAATCTAAGTCCTATTTTCTATATCTAACGCAAAGCTAATCAGTATCCGGATACTGAACTCACCTACCGTCCGTAGGGAGTATTCCCACCCTCCCTCCCAGTATCACCGGATACTACTCACCTACTGTCCGTAGGGAGAAATTCCTCTCCTACCGTCCGTAGGGAGTGCCTAAACCGAATGAGTTCGAACTCAACCTAACGCACCTAAACCTAAAGCCTGCCTAACGTATCGGGCTAAACTTAATCTGAGTCCTATTTTCTATATCTAACGCAAAGCTAATCAGTATCCGGATACTGAACTCACCTACCGTCCGTAGGGAGTATTCCCACCCTCCCTCCCAGTATCACCGGATACTGCTCACCTACTGTCCGTAGGGAGAAATTCCTCGCCTACCGTCCGTAGGGAGTGCCTAAACCGAATGAGTTCGAACTCAACCTAACACGCACCTTAACCTAAAGCCTGCCTAACGTATCGGGCTAAACTTAATCTAAGTCCTATTTTCTATATCTAACGCAAAGCTAATCAGTATCCGGATACTGAACTCACCTACCGTCCGTAGGGAGTATTCCCACCCTCCCTCCCAGTATCACCGGTTACTGCTCACCTACTGTCCGTAGGGAGAAATTCCTCGCCTACCGTCCGTAGGGAGTGCCTAAACCGAATGAGTTCGAACTCAACCTAACGCACCTAAATCTAAAGCCTGCCTAACGTATCGGGCTAAACTTAATCTAAGTCCTATTTTCTATATCTAACGCAAAGCTAATCAGTATCCGGATACTGAACTCACCTACCGTCCGTAGGGAGTATTCCCACCCTCCCTCCCAGTATCACCGGATACTACTCACCTACTGTCCGTAGGGGGAAATTCCTCTCCTACCGTCCGTAGGGAGTGCCTAAACCGAATGAGTTCGAACTCAACCTAACGCATCTAAACCGAAAGCCTGCCTAACGTATCGGGCTAAACTTAATCTGAGTCCTATTTTCTATATCTAACGCAAAGCTAATCAGTATCCGGATACTGAACTCACTACCGTCCGTAGGGAGTATTCCCGCCCTCCCTCCCAGTATCACCGGATACTGCTCACCTACTGTCCGTAGGGAGAAATTCCTCGCCTACCGTCCGTAGGGAGTGCCTAAACCGAATGAGTTCGAACTCAACCTAACGCACCTTAACCTAAAGCCTGCCTAACGTATCGGGCTAAACTTAATCTAAGTCCTATTTTCTATATCTAACGCAAAGCTAATCAGTATCCGGATACTGAACTCACCTACCGTCCGTAGGGAGTATTCCCACCCTCCCTCCCAGTATCACCGGATACTGCTCACCTACTGTCCGTAGGGAGAAATTCCTCGCCTACCGTCCGTAGGGAGTGCCTAAACCGAATGAGTTCGAACTCAACCTAACACGCACCTAAACCTAAAGCCTGCCTAACGTATCGGGCTAAACTTAATCTAAGTCCTATTTTCTATATCTAACGCAAAGCTAATCAGTATCCGGATACTGAACTCACCTACCGTCCGTAGAGAGTATTCCCACCCTCCCTCCCAGTATCACCGGATACTGCTCACCTACTGTCCGTAGGGAGAAATTCCTCGCCTACCGTCCGTAGGGAGTGCCTAAACCGAATGAGTTCGAACTCAACCTAACGCACCTAAACCTAAAGCCTGCCTAACTTATCGGGCTAAACTTAATCTAAGTCCTATTTTCTATATCTAACGCAAAACTAATCAGTATCCGGATACTGAACTCACCTACCGTCCGTAGGGGGTATTCCCACCCTCCCTCCCAGTATCACCGGATACTGCTCACCTACTGTCCGTAGGGAGAAATTCCTCGCCTACCGTCCGTAGGGAGTGCCTAAACCGAATGAGTTCGAACTCAACCTAACGCACCTAAACCTAAAGCCTGCCTAACGTATCGGGCTTAACTTAATCTAAGTCCTGTTTTCTATATCTAACGCAAAGCTAATCAGTATCCGGATACTGAACTCACCTACCGTCCGTAGGGAGTATTCCCACCCTCCCTCCCAGTATCACCGGATACTGCTCACCTACTGTCCGTAGGGAGAAATTCCTCGCCTACCGTCCGTAGGGAGTGCCTAAACCGAATGAGTTCGAACTCAACCTAACACGCACCTAAACCTAAAGCCTGCCTAACGTATCGGGCTAAACTTAATCTAAGTCCTATTTTCTATATCTAACGCAAAGCTAATCAGTATCCGGATACTGAACTCACCTACCGTCCGTAGGGAGAATTCCCACCCTCCCTCCCAGTATCACCGGATACTGCTCACCTACTGTCCGTAGGGAGAAATTCCTCGCCTACCGTCCGTAGGGAGTGCCTGAACCGAATGAGTTCGAACTCAACCTAACGCACCTAAACCTAAAGCCTGCCTAACGTATCGGGCTAAACTTAATCTAAGTCCTATTTTCTATATCTAACGCAAAGCTTATCAGTATCCGGATACTGAACTCACCTACCGTCCGTAGGGAGTATTTCCACCCTCCCTCCCAGTATCACCGGATACTGCTCACCTACTGTCCGTAGGGAGAAATTCCTCGCCTACCGTCCGTAGGGAGTGCCTAAACCGAATGAGTTCGAACTCAACCTAACACGCACCTTAACCTAAAGCCTGCCCAACGTATCGGGCTAAACTTAATCTAAGTCCTATTTTCTATATCTAACGCAAAGCTAATCAGTATCCGGATACTGAAGTCACCTACCGTCCGTACTGAGTATTCCCGACCTCCCTCCCAGTATCACCGGATACTGCTCACCTACTGTCAGTAGGGAGAAATTCCTCGCCTACCGTCCGTAGGGAGTGCCTAAACCGAATGAGTTCGAACTCAACCTAACGCACCTAAACCTAAAGCCTGCCTAACGTATCGGGCTAAACTTAATCTAAGTCCTATTTAATATATATCTAACGCAAAGCTAATCAGTATCCGGATACTGAACTCACCTACCGTCCGTAGGGAGTATTCCCACCCTCCCTCCCAGTATCACCGGATACTGCTCACCTACTGTCCGTAGGGAGAAATTCCTCGCCTACCGTCCGTAGGGAGTGCCTAAACCGAATGAGTTCGAACTCAACCTAACGCACCTAAACCTAAAGCCTGCCTAACGTATCGGGCTAAACTTAATCTAAGTCCTATTTTCTATATCTAACGCAAAGCTTATCAGTATCCGGATACTGAACTCACCTACCGTCCGTAGGGAGTATTCCCACCCTCCCTCCCAGTATCACAGGATACTACTCACCTACTGTCCGTAGGGAGAAATTCCTCTCCTACCGTCCGTAGGGAGTGCCTAAACCGAATGAGTTCGAACTCAACCTAACGCACCTAAACCTAAAGCCTGCCTAACGTATCGGGCTAAACTTAATCTGAGTCCTATTTTCTATATCTAACGCAAAGCTAATCAGTATCCGGATACTGAACTCACCTACCGTCCGTAGGGAGTATTCCCGCCCTCCCTCCCAGTATCACCGGATACTGCTCACCTACTGTCCGTAGGGAGAAATTCCTCGCCTACCGTCCGTAGGGAGTGCCTAAACCGAATGAGTTCGAACTCAACCTAACGCACCTAAACCTAAAGCCTGCCTAACGTATAGGGCTAAACTTAATCTAAGTCCTATTTTCTATATCTAACGCAAAGCTTATCAGTATCCGGATACTGAACTCACCTACCGTCCGTAGGGAGTATTCCCACCCTCCCTCCCAGTATCGCCGGATACTGCTCACCTACTGTCCGTAGGGAGAAATTCCTCGCCTACCGTCCGTAGGGAGTGCCTAAACCGAATGAGTTCGAACTCAACCTAACACGCACCTAAACCTAAAGCCTGCCTAACGTATCGGGCTAAACTTAATCTAAGTCCTATTTTCTATATCTAACGCAAAGCTAATCAGTATCCGGATACTGAACTCACCTACCGTCCGTAGGGGGTATTCCCTCCCAGTATCACCGGATACTGCTCACCTACTGTCCGTAGGGAGAAATTCCTCGCCTACCGTCCGTAGGGAGTGCCTAAACCGAATGAGTTCGAACTCAACCTAACGCACCTAAACCTAAAGCCTGCCTAACGTATCGGGCTTAACTTAATCTAAGTCCTGTTTTCTATATCTAACGCAAAGCTAATCAGTATCCGGATACTGAACTCACCTACCGTCCGTAGGGAGTATTCCCACCCTCCCTCCCAGTATCACCGGATACTGCTCACCTACTGTCCGTAGGGAGAAATTCCTCGCCTACCGTCCGTAGGGAGTGCCTAAACCGAATGAGTTCGAACTCAACCTAACGCACCTAACCCTAAAACCTGCCTAACGTATCGGGCTAAACTTAATCTAAGTCCTATTTTCTATATCTAACGCAAAGCTAATCAGTATCCGGATACTGAACTCACCTACCGTCCGTAGGGAGTATTCCCACCCTCCCTCCCAGTATCACCGGATACTGCTCACCTACTGTCCGTAGGGAGAAATTCCTCGCCTACCGTCCGTAGGGAGTGCCTAAACCGAATGAGTTCGAACTCAACCTAACACGCACCTTAACCTAAAGCCTGCCTAACGTATCGGGCTAAGCTTAATCTAAGTCCTATTTTCTATATCTAACGCAAAGCTAATCAGTATCCGGATACTGAACTCACCTACCGTCCGTAGGGAGTATTCCCACCCTCCCTCCCAGTATCACCGGATACTGCTCACCTACTGTCCGTAGGGAGAAATTCCTCGCCTACCGTCCGTAGGGAGTGCCTAAACCGAATGAGTTCGAACTCAACCTAACGCACCTAAACCTAAAGCCTGCCTAACGTATCGGGCTAAACTTAATCTAAGTCCTATTTTCTATATCTAACGCAAAGCTAATCAGTATCCGGATACTGAACTCACCTACCGTCCGTAGGGAGTATTCCCACCCTCCCTCCCAGTATCACCGGATACTGCTCACCTACTGTCCGTAGGGAGAAATTCCTCGCCTACCGTCCGTAGGGAGTGCCTAAACCGAATGAGTTCGAACTCAACCTAACACGCACCTTAACCTAAAGCCTGCCTAACGTATCGGGCTAAACTTAATCTAAGTCCTATTTTCTATATCTAACGCAAAGCTAATCAGTATCCGGATACTGAACTCACCTACCGTCCGTAGGGAGTATTCCCACCCTCCCTCCCAGTATCACCGGATACTGCTCACCTACTGTCCGTAGGGAGAAATTCCTCGCCTACCGTCCGTAGGGAGTGCCTAAACCGAATGAGTTCGAACTCAACCTAACGCACCTAAACCTTAAGCCTGCCTAACGTATCGGGCTAAACTTAATCTAAGTCCTATTTTCTATATCTAACGCAAAGCTAATCAGTATCCGGATACTGAACTCACCTACCGTCCGTAGGGAGTATTCCCACCCTCCCTCCCAGTATCACCGGATACTGCTCACCTACTGTCCGTAGGGAGTGCCTAAACCGAATGAGTTCGAACTCAACCTAACGCACCTAAACCTAAAGCCTGCCTAACGTATCGGGCTAAACTTAATCTAAGTCCTATTTTCTATATCTAACGCAAAGCTAATCAGTATCCGGATACTGAACTCACCTACCGTCCGTAGGGAGTATTCCCACCCTCCCTCCCAGTATCACCGGATACTGCTCACCTACTGTCCGTAGGGAGAAATTCCTCGCCTACCGTCCGTAGGGAGTGCCTAAACCGAATGAGTTCGAACTCAACCTAACGCACCTAAACCTAAAGCCTGCCTAACGTATCGGGCTAAACTTAATCTAAGTTCTATTTTCTATATCTAACGCAAAGCTAATCAGTATCCGGATACTGAACTCACCTACCGTCCGTAGGGAGTATTCCCACCCTCCCTCCCAGTATCACCGGATACTACTCACCTACTGTCCGTAGGGAGAAATTCCTCTCCTACCGTCCGTAGGGAGTGCCTAAACCGAATGAGTTCGAACTCAACCTAACGCACCTAAACCTAAAGCCTGCCTAACGTATCGGGCTAAACTTAATCTAAGTCCTATTTTCTATATCTAACGCAAAGCTAATCAGTATCCGGATACTGAACTCACCTACCGTCCGTAGGGAGTATTCCCACCCTCCCTCCCAGTATCACCGGATACTGCTCACCTACTGTCCGTAGGGAGAAATTCCTCGCCTACCGTCCGTAGGGAGTGCCTAAACCGAATGAGTTCGAACTCAACCTAACACGCACCTTAACCTAAAGCCTGCCTAACGTATCGGGCTAAACTTAATCTAAGTCCTATTTTCTATATCTAACGCAAAGCTAATCAGTATCCGGATACTGAACTCACCTACCGTCCGTAGGGAGTATTCCCACCCTCCCTCCCAATATCACCGGATACTGCTCACCTACTGTCCGTAGGGAGAAATTCCTCGCCTACCGTCCGTAGGGAGTGCCTAAACCGAATGAGTTCGAACTCAACCTAACGCACCTAAACCTAAAGCCTGCCTAACGTATCGGGCTAAACTTAATCTAAGTCCTATTTTCTATATCTAACGCAAAGCTAATCAGTATCCGGATACTGAACTCACCTACCGTCCGTAGGGAGTATTCCCACCCTCCCTCCCAGTATCACCGGATACTGCTCACCTACTGTCCGTAGGGAGAAATTCCTCGCCTACCGTCCGTAGGGAGTGCCTAAACCGAATGAGTTCGAACTCAACCTAACACGCACCTAAACCTAAAGCCTGCCTAACGTATCGGGCTAAACTTAATCTAAGTCCTATTTTCTATATCTAACGCAAAGCTAATCAGTATCCGGATACTGAACTCACCTACCGTCCGTAGGGAGTATTCCCACCCTCCCTCCCAGTATCACCGGATACTGCTCACCTACTGTCCGTAGGGAGTGCCTAAACCGAATGAGTTCGAACTCAACCTAACGCACCTAAACCTAAAGCCTGCCTAACGTATAGGGCTAAACTTAATCTAAGTCCTATTTTCTAAATCTAACGCAAAGCTTATCAGTATCCGGATACTGAACTCACCTACCGTCCGTAGGGAGTATTCCCACCCTCCCTCCCAGTATCACCGGATACTGCTCACCTACTGTCCGTAGGGAGAAATTCCTCGCCTACCGTCCGTAGGGAGTGCCTAAACCGAATGAGTTCGAACTCAACCTAACGCACCTAAACCTAAAACCTGCCTAACGTATCGGGCTAAACTTAATCTAAGTCCTGTTTTCTATATCTAACGCAAAGCTAATCAGTATCCGGATACTTAACTCACCTACCGTCCGTAGGGAGTATTCCCACCCTCCCTCCCAGTATCACCGGATACTGCTCACCTACTGTCCGTAGGGAGAAATTCCTCGCCTACCGTCCGTAGGGAGTGCCTAAACCGAATGAGTTCGAACTCAACCTAACGCACCTAAACCTAAAACCTGCCTAACGTATCGGGCTAAACTTAATCTAAGTCCTATTTTCTATATCTAACGCAAAGCTAATCAGTATCCGGATACTGAACTCACCTACCGTCCGTAGGGAGTATTCCCACCCTCCCTCCCAGTATCACCGGATACTGCTCACCTACTGTCCGTAGGGAGAAATTCCTCGCCTACCGTCCGTAGGGAGTGCCTAAACCGAATGAGTTCGAACTCAACCTAACACGCACCTTAACCTAAAGCCTGCCTAACGTATCGGGCTAAACTAAATCTAAGTCCTATTTTCTATATCTAACGTAAAGCTAATCAGTATCCGGATACTGAACTCACCTACCGTCCGTAGGGAGTATTCCCACCCTCCCTCCCAGTATCACCGGATACTGCTCACCTACTGTCCGTAGGGAGAAATTCCTCGCCTACCGTCCGTAGGGAGTGCCTAAACCGAATGAGTTCGAACTCAACCTAACACGCACCTAAACCTAAAGCCTGCCTAACGTATCGGGCTAAACTTAATCTAAGTCCTATTTTCTATATCTAACGCAAAGCTAATCAGTATCCGGATACTGAACTCACCTACCGTCCGTAGGGAGTATTCCCACCCTCCCTCCCAGTATCACCGGATACTGCTCACCTACTGTCCGTAGGGAGAAATTCCTCGCCTACCGTCCGTAGGGAGTGCCTAAACCGAATGAGTTCGAACTCAACCTAACGCACCTAAACCTAAAGCCTGCCTAACGTATCGGTCTAAACTTAATCTAAGTCCTATTTTCTATATCTAACGCAAAGCTAATCAGTATCCGGATACTGAACTCACCTACCGTCCGTAGGGAGTATTCCCACCCTCCCTCCCAGTATCACCGGATACTGCTCACCTACTGTCCGTAGGGAGTGCCTAAACCGAATGAGTTCGAACTCAACCTAACACGCACCTAAACCTAAAGCCTGCCTAACGTATCGGGCTAAACTTAATCTAAGTCCTATTTTCTATATCTAACGCAAAGCTAATCAGTATCCGGATACTGAACTCACCTACCGTCCGTAGGGAGTATTCCCACCCTCCCTCCCAGTATCACCGGATACTGCTCACCTACTGTCCGTAGGGAGAAATTCCTCGCCTACCGTCCGTAGGGAGTGCCTAAACCGAATGAGTTCGAACTCAACCTAACGCACCTAAACCTAAAGCCTGCCTAACGTATAGGGCTAAACTTAATCTAAGTCCTATTTTCTAAATCTAACGCAAAGCTTATCAGTATCCGGATACTGAACTCACCTACCGTCCGTAGGGAGTATTCCCACCCTCCCTCCCAGTATCACCGGATACTGCTCACCTACTGTCCGTAGGGAGAAATTCCTCGCCTACCGTCCGTAGGGAGTGCCTAAACCGAATGAGTTCGAACTCAACCTAACGCACCTAAACCTAAAACCTGCCTAACGTATCGGGCTAAACTTAATCTAAGTCCTGTTTTCTATATCTAACGCAAAGCTAATCAGTATCCGGATACTGAACTCACCTACCGTCCGTAGGGAGTATTCCCACCCTCCCTCCCAGTATCACCGGATACTGCTCACCTACTGTCCGTAGGGAGAAATTCCTCGCCTACCGTCCGTAGGGAGTGCCTAAACCGAATGAGTTCGAACTCAACCTAACGCACCTAAACCTAAAACCTGCCTAACGTATCGGGCTAAACTTAATCTAAGTCCTATTTTCTATATCTAACGCAAAGCTAATCAGTATCCGGATACTGAACTCACCTACCGTCCGTAGGGAGTATTCCCACCCTCCCTCCCAGTATCACCGGATACAGCTCACCTACTGTCCGTAGGGAGAAATTCCTCGCCTACCGTCCGTAGGGAGTGCCTAAACCGAATGAGTTCGAACTCAACCTAACACGCACCTTAACCTAAAGCCTGCCTAACGTATCGGGCTAAACTAAATCTAAGTCCTATTTTCTATATCTAACGTAAAGCTAATCAGTATCCGGATACTGAACTCACCTACCGTCCGTAGGGAGTATTCCCACCCTCCCTCCCAGTATCACCGGATACTGCTCACCTACTGTCCGTAGGGAGAAATTCCTCGCCTACCGTCCGTAGGGAGTGCCTAAACCGAATGAGTTCGAACTCAACCTAACACGCACCTAAACCTAAAGCCTGCCTAACGTATCGGGCTAAACTTAATCTAAGTCCTATTTTCTATATCTAACGCAAAGCTAATCAGTATCCGGATACTGAACTCACCTACCGTCCGTAGGGAGTATTCCCACCCTCCCTCCCAGTATCACCGGATACTGCTCACCTACTGTCCGTAGGGAGAAATTCCTCGCCTACCGTCCGTAGGGAGTGCCTAAACCGAATGAGTTCGAACTCAACCTAACGCACCTAAACCTAAAGCCTGCCTAACGTATCGGTCTAAACTTAATCTAAGTCCTATTTTCTATATCTAACGCAAAGCTAATCAGTATCCGGATACTGAACTCACCTACCGTCCGTAGGGAGTATTCCCACCCTCCCTCCCAGTATCACCGGATACTGCTCACCTACTGTCCGTAGGGAGTGCCTAAACCGAATGAGTTCGAACTCAACCTAACACGCACCTAAACCTAAAGCCTGCCTAACGTATCGGGCTAAACTTAATCTAAGTCCTATTTTCTATATCTAACGCAAAGCTAATCAGTATCCGGATACTGAACTCACCTACCGTCCGTAGGGAGTATTCCCACCCTCCCTCCCAGTATCACCGGATACTGCTCACCTACTGTCCGTAGGGAGAAATTCCTCGCCTACCGTCCGTAGGGAGTGCCTAAACCGAATGAGTTCGAACTCAACCTAACGCACCTAAACCTAAAGCCTGCCTAACGTATCGGTCTAAACTTAATCTAAGTCCTATTTTCTATATCTAACGCAAAGCTAATCAGTATCCGGATACTGAACTCACCTACCGTCCGTAGGGAGTATTCCCACCCTCCCTCCCAGTATCACCGGATACTGCTCACCTACTGTCCGTAGGGAGAAATTCCTCGCCTACCGTCCGTAGGGAGTGCCTAAACCGAATGAGTACAAACTCAACCTAACGCACCTAAACCTAAAGCCTGCCTAACGTATCGGGCTAAACTTAATCTAAGTCCTATTTTCTATATCTAACGCAAAGCTAATCAGTATCCGGATACTGAACTCACCTACCGTCCGTAGGGAGTATTCCCACCCTCCCTCCCAGTATCACCGGATACTGCTCACCTACTGTCCGTAGGGAGAAATTCCTCGCCTACCGTCCGTAGGGAGTGCCTAAACCGAATGAGTTCGAACTCAACCTAACACGCACCTAAACCTAAAGCCTGCCTAACGTATCGGGCTAAACTTAACCTAAGGCCTATATATGTGTCCTATGCAATGCTCAAGCTAGCACCTATCTTTCATGTCTAACGCAATGCTAAACCGATCGTATTGTGGGGCCTAACCCGAGTGAGCTTTGTAGATTCGTACTTTAAGCGTCTCGTCGTCGGTTTGCGAAATATGGCAGAGAGCTGGTGCTAAGTCATATGCGTTACACATCTCCAAAAGCGACACTTGGAGTTCAAAAACCGACAGCTCTCATACAAAAAGGGGAATATTAAGGGGATAGGGAAAGGGGTACCTGAAATGAAATGTCTGAGACAAAAGGGCCTAGAGACTTAGGTGGACTTATCAAGGGAAAGAGATATGGGTGTTCTTGCTAAGTGCTTTCGGAAGGAAAGACACTGATTGCAATGCAAGCAGACTTGGGTGGGCAATATAATAAATATAAGCAATATAGTAAATGAAATAGCAATATGGTAAATGGAATAGCAATATAGTAAATAGCAATATAGTAAAATCAATATAGTAAAAGCAATATAGTAAATATAGTAACCACAGAACTCACCACAGAATTATCTGTGAAGCAGGAAACAGGAAGCAGGAAGGAAGTGCCATGGAGAGCTTGCACTGATGACGATGATGTGTGGCTGTGGAAAGAAGCACTGATTCTACACTTGTTAAAGAAGGCTTAAGGCCTTTGATAGATCAGCTGAAGGCTTAAAGTATCCAAAAATGGATTCTATTTCTAAAAGCTGGCATAAGGCCTAAAAAATATCAGCTGAAGGCTTGTAAGAAAGGCAAAAGGCCTTGTGTAGGTATGTATCTTACGCGCTTTCAGAAGGAAAGACGCAAAGAGGCTATATAAGGCTGAAGGCTTGTAAAAAAGGCAAAAGGCCTTGTGTAGGTATGTATCTTACGCGCTTTCAGAAGGAAAGACGCAAAGAGAAAAAACACTTGTTTGTTTGCAGACTTGGGGTGTTCTTATTAAGAGCTTTCAGAAGGAAAGACTCTGAGCAATGCAAAAAGGCAAAGAGACTTGGGTGGGCTTGTCAGGGGCTTTTAAGAGACTTGGGTGTTGTTGGCAAGTGCTTTCAGAAGGAAAGACACTGATTGCATTGCAAAAGAACCCTAGAGACTTGGGTGGGTTTTTTTAGGGGGAAGGGGCAAGGGCAATATAATAAAATTGGACTAACCTGGTTCATCAGTAAGCAAGGTGCATGGCAACTTCTGATGATGTGTTGTATCTTGCTGATGATGTTGTGTCTTGCTGATGATGTATCTTATGTAGATGTTTGTGTATGTATGATGAATTGCTGATGATGTATCTTGATGTAGATGATACATGCATGGTGTATCTGATGTTGTATGCAGATGATCATGATGGTGTAAGGGTTGGTCTGTGGAGGTGTAGTATTGCTGATGTTCTCTGATGTTTCCTCACACAGAACCCAACCAGTTGGTCTTGTTTTCAGGAACACACTAGCCCATCAAATGTCCAAGGGCTTCACACTGTACGCACTGGCTTGACGGACTACACTCACGATTGCCTATAGCAATATCGCGTAGAAGCTTTTCGTCGTTGCAGCGTTGACATACACAAGCCAGTGTATAACAGATACACGACGCACTTCTGTTATATTGTTCTTCTTGACTCGACGTAGGCCTTTCTTGACGTCCCGAAACCGAGAGCTCTCGTACGAAAACGGATTGGGAATGGGAATGGGAATGGTGGACAGGCAAAAGCCTTGGGTGGGCATTAAATTTGTTAAAGGCAATATAATAAATAAAAGCAATATGATGAATGAAATAGCAATATAGTGAAAGCAATATAGTAAAGCAATATAGTGAATATAGAATCAATATAGTGAATATAAGAGCAATATAGTGAATATAGATGCAATATAGTGAATATAGATGCAATATAGTGAATATAGAAGCAATATAGTAAATGAAATAGCAATATGGTAAATGAAATAGCAATATAGTAAAAGCAATATAGTAAATAGCAATATAGTAAATAGCAATATAGTAAATAGCAATATAGTAAAATCAATATACTAAATAAAGTAACCACAGAACTCACCACAGATTTATCTGTGAATCTGGAACCAGGAAGGAAGTGCCATGAAGAGCTTGCACTGATGATGATGTATCGCTGTGGAATAGAAGCACTGATTCTATAGAAAATAAAGGCTTAAGGCCTTGGAATGAATTCAAACCCGTGATTCTATTTAATGAAAGAAGGCTTAAGGCCTTGGATAGATTTGCTTATGGCTTGTTAAAAAAATAAAAATAAAAGGAATTGATTCTATTCGAAAAAAAAGGCAAAGAGCCTTGTATATATAGTTTAGGCGTTTTCAGAAGGAAAGACGCTTATTTATTTATAAAAAAAAAAACACTGATAGGCTTGCAGACTTGGGTATTGTTGTCAAGTGCTTTCAGAAGGAAAGTCACTAATTGCAATGCAGAAAAAGCTTTGAGACTTGGGTGGGCTTGTCAAGGGAAAGAGAGTTGGGGGTTTATTTCTAAGTACTTTCAGAAGGAAAGACACTGAATGCATTGCCAAAGAAGACTTGGGTGGGTTTTGTTTTCAAGGGAAGGGGCAATATAATAAAAATTGGACTAACCTGGTTCATCAGTAAACAAGGTACATGGCAACTTCTGATGATATGTTGTATCTTGCTGATGATGTATGCTACGATGTGTCTGATGAAGTCTTATGGTGAGATGATGTATCCAATGCTGTGTCTGATGGTGTTAGGGTAAGCCTCTCATGCTGCTGTACACAGAACACTCACAAAATGTTCACTTACTCCCTCAAGATGGAGGGTCGCATAGTATATTATTCATAGAAGCGTGTGTTATAGCATGCGGACGAGCTTGTAAATGAACGATAATACGATCGGATGGGTCTAACAACAAAAAAAAAGAAAAAATTTCCCGCTCTCTCACTCTCTCTTATTCTCCCGCTCTCTTTTACTCTCTCGCTCTCTTTTACTCTCTCGCTCTCTCTTACTCTCCCGTTCTCTCTAACTCTCCCGCTCTCTCTTACTCTCCCGCTCTCTCTAACTCTCCCGCTCTCTTTTACTCTCCCGCTCTCTTTTACACTCTCGCTCTCTCTTACTCTCCCGCTCTCTCTAACTCTCCCGCTCTCTCTAACTCTCCCGCTCTCTTTAACTCTCCCGCTCTCTCGCTCTCAACAAAAAGAAATTCACACGAGGTCCACGATGTGAACACCACGACGGTCGGCACAAGACTGAAATTCGGCCAGCCTCACCCCACCTTTTATATAAAAACCAACAACAACCAATTTTTCTTTGTTAAAAATAATCTTTGTTGTTTTTCATAAATTTTTGTTGTTTTTCGTCAATTTTCGTTTTTTTTTTGTTTTTTCTTCTGCTTTTTACCTCTTTCTTCTTCTTTCAACTATTTTCGCTTGTTCCTATTCCCTTTTCCAATGGTTCCTAGCTCGATTAGATGTCATAAGTACCTATTCTTACAATTTTTAAATTTCCAAACTGAATTTTTTGACAAACAAAATTCAAATTACTCTCCAGAATCGTGGAGATTCTATGGGAATCTTCTATGAGATTCACTGCTGCCGGTAGTGAAATACTTGCTTTCGTCCAAGCCTTACTTCAAGCCTGTGAAACCTTCATTGCGAACACCTGGCCCATCCCTGGAACCTCTTTTTCACAGTCAGGAAAGAGTCTTTTGTTTCCGAACTGTCTTGGTTGATCTGCGAGAATCGAGTTGCACTCAGCTTATCTGCTGACTCTACCAAAGGCTAACATATAGCCTCGTTGTCAACTGTATTCATTTCTACCCACATCTACATTACGCAACGATCTTGTCTTTCTTTGAGTGTTCGCCCTGCTGGAGGAGTACAAGTTCAGTTCCAATTTGCTGACTGCACACACCACTGACTGAGAAACAATTTGCTTTGGAATGACTGGAGCCATACGACGATCAGCATTCCAATGAAAGCAATGAGGCAATGAAAGCGATATGTGTCGACTCAGAAAAACTAACCCTGGCATCAATGACCGTATGGAGCACTATTTCGTAGGATGTCTGAACAATGTCCACTGTTCATGATGGCTATCTTCAATATGAATTCCGTCATCATGTTCGAATAGAGTTATGAAGTGAGATAGTTTTCTGAAGAATTTCATTAGAGGGCAGGTAGGTGGCCGTTCAACATGAACCCAAGTAGCACTAGCGCGTGCCTATTTGTTACCACGACTCATGTGACTTGGTTGATGATATGTGTTGTTGAGGATGCGATACAGTCGGTGCCTAGATCCATCCTGTGGAGCTAAGAAAACGGATTAGATTTCGTATCCCTTTACCCGAGAAGTCGTTCGTTAAGATCGTCGACGAATTGATGGTTTGGTGCACCCAGTTTGGTTCGTGCTCGTGCTCCTGTGCCGCACATTTGCTGGAGAAATGGGAGAGAGTTTTCCTTCTTATTTTCGTTCCCGCAACTGGGGCAGTGGGAGTTGTATAGGATGCCTAGTTTTGCCACATGGTCTCCAATTGGCCAACGCCCAGTGGTTATCGTCATAATTCCAGCGATATTTGGGCGAGTTATGCTTAGTAGGTCTTTTGTTCTATTCTTATCGTAGGTTGACCATATCTTCCTTGATATGGCGCAGTTGGCTAACCCCTGCCATAGAAGGTTGGCCTTCTGCAGGAAGTGTGAGTGGATTTGACCTTAGATCGCTCCTAGCGAGAAATGGACTCTTGCCACGAGTGAGTCGTGGAGACCAGAGTCCTGCCCAGCCAGTTTATCTGCATGTTCCGGATAATGAAAACCGGTATTTGGATAATGAAAACAAATACTCTAGGGAGCGGGATTACTCATGAAGAAATAGACAACGACGTGTATGCCTTTAATCGTAAGGGAAACACACCATGGAAATCATAATGGGTCTGCACAGACCTTAGTGGGGTGAAGATTATTTAAAAATTATCTAACGCCCACCAATACCTTTTTGTAAACATCATTACCAGGACAATTCATTGAAAATTATCGAAAGAAATGAAGATGAAAAGTTTACTCTCCATCAGTACCAACTAAGTTGATGTCCCGCCAAAAGAATTACTCTTCCAAAAGATTTAATTCTTCTAGAACTCTACTGTGGAGCGTACGTCATGTTTTCATGATTTTTTGTCTATAACAAAACTCTTAACGATTTTCTTTGTGTCTCCCTTCAATAGGTCACAGATCTCATCACACATAAATTAAGATGTAATGTAAACTTGTGTGTGACAAAAACTCTAAGCTGTAAGCTGTAAGACGCCCCCGTTCCTAAGTTTTGTGTTTAACTTCTCCCTGCTTATCGTCTCCAGAGAATAATAATTTTTTTTGTGTGATAATTTCCAGGACGGGACAGAACTCTCCAAAAGTGCATTTATTTTCGTTCAACAGATTCCCGTACAAATCCTATGCGGCAAAATATGGAATAAAGACCCGAGACAGTATCACAACAACTCCCTAGGCTTTCATCATCTCTTGCCAAAGAAATTCGTAAGAAAGTTTTATTTCTTTTTGTTTCTTCGGAGACAATGATGTCCCAGAGATTTTATGTCTGGAGACGGAGTCCCCAAACCTCCATAACAGGAATACTTTTCGGTTTGTTTCTGTGTATCAAGAATTAAAAAGACACAACTTTTGAAAAGTGTTCCATTCGGTTGTCTAATCCTTTACGCAGTTGAATATGTTTGGGACATATTCTCTGAAAATTTGTTTATTTGAAACTTTTGGTTGTAAAGTTGTTTCCTTAATCATTCAGTTTTTCGATTAAAGTTGTGTTATTTCCCTTTCTAATCACGATAAGGAGATTGCCTAAGAATTTTGGCGCCAAAATAGTTTCACCCACCACTAGCCTCATCCACCCACACCATTCTGTTGTCGTTGTTATCTCTGTTCATTTCCAACAAATCCCTCGTGTACGCAAACTCACCACTGCATCTCAAACTGTTATACGTTGGGCAAATATTTTGAACAACTTACTCTCGAGTCCATTCGTATATGTACCCCTAATTGAAATTTATTATCTAGTAGAACCTGAACCCTAGAATGAAACTCCCTTGAGTAAGGTTAATATTTTTCACTGAGGTTGACACAATATAACTTGTGACATATTTGCGCGCGCTGTGCTTGTACATAATTCTCCCTCCTGATGAGAGCTGTGTGTTGCATTTCAATTGAAGATTGGAGGGGAATGTAATTTAATTAGGGAATTCAGCTCTTGGATGATCTTTGTGAAATGTCAAATGTAAAAGAAACGAGATGACGAACGGTGATAAATTTTATTTGTAAAAGGGAACTTGAAGTTTGTGACTTTCGTGGAATTAAGATTGTTTCAATATTAATTTGTCGGTGAATAGGGGAAGCAGCGCGTTAAAACATAAGGAAATTCAATGGGTGTGGGTGGGAATTCATTGTTAAACCTTGGAAAAAGGGGTTTAAAGTTGACAAAGCAATGGAAGGAGCTCTAACCTATTGATAAGAGCATTACAGATAGATCGAACGTGGTTTCGGCGTGAATGTCAGAGCAGTCACAAAGTATTAATTGGAGCTCTTACCAGTTCATTGAGTGAACATATTTTTGACAATAATGTTCAAACAGTCACTGGCTAGACAAAGCGGTGCAAAGAGTTCCAACGCCTCCAACGTATTGTGCGAATATCTTAAGCCATTCTGTGTGGTTTCCGGAGCGGCAGATTGACCAGAATTTCAAGTCGAAACTCAACACCTCCACATCGACTTTAAAGCTTTAAAGCTGCATTTGATAGTATTCATCATCGTTGATGCTCTACAGGAGGCTGATCTTACCAGTCCTATTATATGGCCCCTTGTGTTGGGCGACAAGTAGAGAAGCGGGGCAGATATTGAACTCTCTCTCTCTCGAAAAAAAAAGAAGAGCGAATGTAGCTGTTTCAAGATGCGGATTTAGTCCAAAAAGCTAGAGCACGTCGACTACATTGGCTTGACAACATTAAGCCAGCTCCAGTCAAGAGGTTCTTTAAATTCCAAGGACAACCGGAAGGTTGAATCTCCGTTTCAAAGGCAATGCTACCGCGTATGCTGGGTTTGGAAAACTGGAAACAACGTGCCTGGGATCAAAGAGAATGTATCAGGGAAAGACCCTGACTCACGGGTCACTAAAATATTTTCCATCACCATCTTTCAGTCTATGTCTAAGACAACCGGAGACACTGCCCGAAGAAGAACGACCTAAGAAGAGCAGACAATCTCTATGGTCACACCTTAAGAGATACTTTAAGCATGTAAACACTTTGGGAACAGAAAAGCCTCGAAGTCAGATGACTTTCCCAATGTAACCTCCATGACGACAATGAAGGCTCAACTGGCGTGTTTGCGGACATTTACAACGTTTTCTTTTTTTCTGAGAGAGTGTTCCCCGACGTATGGAAGAAACAAACACTTGTGCTACTTTCCACAGGGAGCAAACCTCCAGCAGAACCATCATCCTACAACCCTCTCTTTATATCGGACACAGCAGGTAAAGTCCAAAAGCACATCGTCTATAACAGACTGGAAGGAGCTACAGTTCTTAGAGTGTATAGTGCTTGTGGTACAACTTCTGACCTGGCAGTATGTGTCATGAACCCGATTGGCATTCTGGCAAAAGAACTGCAGAGAAAGCACCAAAGCAGAAAGCCAAACAAGCAAGGATTGGCTTTAAAGAATGGCAGCAACGCTGGAGCCTTTTTCCTGGATAAACCGTAGGCATGCTTAAGTGAACTTCTTAATGTTACGCATCGTTTAAAGCAAGATGACTCCCCTATCTGTCCATGCTGCAACCTCCAAAGACATGGAGCCTGTATTCCTTTATTGCCCACGTTTTGAGGTCAAAAGGGAAACACTGCGAGTGGAAATCGAAGAATCATCAACTCCAGAGAATAAAGTACGTCACATGCGAGTTACAGGAAAAGTGGACGCTATGTCTAGCGTCTTATGTAAAGAGTTTAGGCGACTAGAGTGCAAAGGGAGAGAAAGCTAAAAAAACGCGGTCATCCCAAGAGAAATCAGAAAGAGAAATGAGAGGTGGGTTTAGTGGGTCGAAATTATACACTGTTTCTGAGTAAAAATTCCAACCTTCTGAAGTAAAACAAAAAAAAAAAACGGAATAGTAATACCCAGTAATTTCAGGTTAACACGTTCCACCTAGTTCCAGTTTTATCGACAATTTACAAAGACCTCATGAAACCCAAGCCTTCCTGCAACCGTGCAACTTAATTAAAACCTCTAACGTCGTGCCAATAAAACCTCAGAAAGGTTTTTATCTAGTTCAACATATTAATACGACTCCCGAGATGGACTCTATAATTTCCAATAAATATTCAACCGCCAAGTTTATCTCTCAATTCATCTGCGTGATAATAAAATTCGTTGCAACCATTTTGAAATGTTCTCCTCGTTCCACCAATTCTGACATTCTAATGCAATTCAACCTCAGTATATTCCAATTCCTACTCTAAAATCTCACCCCCTGTGCACACTCAATTGTATGTAAACCGTTTAACAATAAACACTACTATTTACCGAGGGTTGTTATGCGGTGAAATGTTCACCCACACTTGTCCATGGTAATATCCGTTGTCACAATGAAGTTTTTCAATGGATTTTTCGCTTTACGAATGCGTGCTTAAACAGTAAAAAACAACCAACAACCCTCCAGAGTGGTATCTCTTCTCTATCTCATCGTCGTCGACGAGCCCCAATTTGACAGACGCATTCATTTAAAGAAATGTCCTTTCGGCTTAATGGGCAAACACTTGAAGAAATCGCATAAATCAAAATTGCTAGATACGAAGACACAGATAAAGGCATATATAGGGGTGGTAGCAGTGGTTGAAAGGACATTCTATGCAAGAAGCAAACGAAACACGATTACCACCACAACGATGTCCTTTTATGAGGGGAGGAAACGCAGTTTTTTTTTTTTTCTTTTCCTGTTCCGAAGACGTATTGTGATCTCAGCGGAAAATTTCAAACGAA
Source organism: Criorhina ranunculi (assembly GCA_951813785.1). Lineage (NCBI taxonomy): Eukaryota > Metazoa > Arthropoda > Insecta > Diptera > Syrphidae > Criorhina > Criorhina ranunculi. Next base: position 61,744,893 of record OX638384.1, on the reverse strand, counting down.
ATGAGTCATCCTTGAGAAATAATTTTGCATGTGAAATTCATCTGTACATCTGTTAATTTTCACCGAATGCTGTCCTTAGAACCCTTCTCTTGTATATCCAGGTGTGCAAAGTTGTACTCTGTGCCCCCGAGAAGTTCCTTATACACGCGTATGTAAAAAAACAAAAAAAAAATCCTCATCATCAACAATGCAAATTACCTAAAATTAATACATATGTCAATGCATAATTAATTTTGTTAAATGTTTTCCCACCCACAAAACCACACGAGTATTGCTCGCATTACAATGAGAGAACGAGAGAGAGAGTGAGAAAAAAAAAGAATTTGTCAGAAGTGGGATTCGAACCCACGCCCTCAGAGAGGACCAGAACGCTCAGTTTAACCCATTTTGGTGGGTAAGATTGCTCTTGAGTCTGGCGCCTTAGACCGCTCGGCCATCCTGACATATATTTGACAAAGGTCAATTTCTGTATAGATTGGGAGTGGGACTAATATCGTTACCAAAGGACGATTTTATTTTTACAAAAGCCAGACATGTCAAGACCCAGAGTGAAATGTAACTCACATTTGATTATTTTTTTCTTAATCTACGTGGGCGATTTGTGATTTATTTTTAGATATTAAAATTAGACACTTTTGTGGTTTGATCTGATTTGTGCTTATTTACTGTCTAAATGCGACACAAAGTGCGTACATGTGGAATGTGTATAAGAAGTTATTCTTGAGAGATATCGAGTGGGTTTAAGGTTCAAAGTATGACAAGTTCTTGGTAGTTTGGTTAAAGTTTGGGTGTTTTTGGGTATTTTTAACCAAAGAACTGCTGCTTATTGATTTTCTGCGATTGTGAACCTGTGAATCTGTTAGGTCGCTTAACAGGTCACAAATAGAAGTGGTTGAATCTGGTAGTAACGCGGATGCGTCGTTTTGATACTACAACTCACGTGACGAGCGTAGTTTTCAAATCCATCCTGTGGAGCTCAGAAAGTTGCAGAATTTTATAGCAGAAATATCTGATAATTCCTTCCAAGTGTTCGATGCCTGACTCTGGCTAGTGCCGGGCAGTCACAGCAAAAGTGGAATAGGGTTTCTTTTTGCGAGATGGCTAGAATACCTAACTTAGCAGCGTGTGGACCAATTGGCCATTGGCCCGTGCTAATTGCTGTGATCCTTGCTATCTAGGTGCGGATTCTGTTGATTAGGTCATTCGTTCTGTTTTTATCGTATCTGTCTGGATATGGCACAGGTTTTTGGACTGTTCCATCTCGCGCTGGCAATAGAGGGAAAGTATTGGAGAATTCTACCCTTGATGAGTCCCATCGGGGAGGAGACTGACTCCGCAGGATAGGCATCAAAGGTTGAATCACATCTGGTTAGTGCGTTGGCTCTATGTTGATATGGCCGGGTGGGTCATGGTGTAGTGGTTGCATCATCGCTTGTCACGCTGAAGGTTCCAGGTTCGAATCCCGATGTCACAGAAAAAAAAAGTCGGTCAATTGTGAAAAAAGCTGACGTCAACTCTACTGTATAGGCATAACACTGGCAGTAGGGTAGGTAATGGCTTGAAGGTGTTGATCGTACTAATGACATCGGGATATTCGAAAGAAATACTGCGAATTATAAGCAATGGCAATAATTCTCCCCAGTCATTCTGGAAAAACCACCCTCGGAGCAAAAAAAGACTGAAACCTAATACCACCTGAGTTTCAGAAAATCACTACACCAACACTAGCGCTGTGTTAATATCATCATAAGGGTATTCATAACCCCTTTAGCGCTAGTGAATTATAAAAAAAAAAAAACCCAGAAGAGAGTGATATTTAACCAAGTGCTTGCCTGCGTTTTAATTTCCTTGCAGTGTTCTACTAATTTAGAGGGCGAAGTAAGTGAGTGGAGAACTTTGAAGGCAGCCTGGCTGTCAAGAAAAATTGTTGTTTTTGGTAATGGAGCTGAGTCTTAGTATCTTGAAGGCCTCTCCAATCGCTAGTACCTCCTCCTGGAAGACACTCGAAGAGTCTGGAAGGCGGTACGATTTGGATACGTTCAGTTCTGCTGAGAAAACACCGTGTGCCATCTTGGAACCGTCGGTTAAGATCGATACTTGGTACTTCGATAGGGGCCAGTTCTTGTTCCATTTTGTCCCTTCCAGAAGATGAACTTGAATATTATTAGTAAATTTGAGTTCAGGTATCGTGTAGTCAGTTTTGGTCGAGACCAGATGAACAAAGGGCTTCGGGGACCAAAACCCATATTCTCTGAGTCTGATAGCACTACACGAAACGATGTATTTGATGTGCAAGTTCAGGGGCAGGATATGGAGGAGCACGTTAAGAGCTTCTGTCGGGCACGATCGTAGTGCTCCTGTGGTTCCAATACCAGCTGTTCGTTGGACTCTGCTTTCGCTGTGATGAACTTGTGAAAATTGAACCCATTCTGATTATTTTTTCCCTAACACCACTTAAGCAAATAAACCATGTGAAGTCGAACACTAGACTGCTGTAAAGCATATATAACCGCCATCCAAGAAGAGAGATGGGATGGGTCGATAAAAACCTGCATAAAACTCTACGAAGGCAATTGAGTAATAAAGTCCTCTCACGTACAACTAAACACAAGACCTTGATCATTCCCGGCTTTCTCAAGAATGGACGGGGTTGCCCCCGATTATTCAGCTGATCTAAAGTCCCATCTCCATACATATACATAGATGAAGAGTGACGGAGGAGATATGTTATAAACAAAGAATTGTATTAAGATAGCTGGAACCTGTAGAGTGGATGCACACTAGCACTCCGGCCTAAAGAGCTTAAAAGGCATTCGAATCTACCCCAGACCGACTGCGCAGAAGACGAAGAAGACCCCGAATCAGGTGGAAAGGCACCTCAACCAACTTGTTGTGTGAAACTGGGAACTGAAGATCGATCTGTCTATGAACCCTTTTTGATGGCCTACCAGGTTCACCTCGGACTATAGTGTCATCTGGCAACTCTTTGACGGAACTTTGAATTTATGCCAAAAACTGACATTGATTGAACTGATGACATGTAGTATGCTTCAAACTGGTTACGAAGCTAGAGAGTTCTACCACTCAAAAGGAAAACCATTTGTTCATTCAGAAGTATTCATCTTTCTTCAACTAACAAACGATACAATTTAGGACTTTACATCAAATGCATCTCTTAAAGTATTTAAAAGTCTATTTTCTTCTTTTGTTTAACAAAATCCTTCACCCCATCTCTGAATGACTAAATTAATTACTTCATTCCGAAACTGTTGTTGATTTTACCACAACACTACCTACTGAAACAATACTGAATACAACGAGGACAAATTCTACCTTCCTACACTCTTCCTATCGACGACCTATATTTCGAAGAACTTATTACTCTATCTCTTGGTTCGTTTTACGCACAACAAAATCCATAAATCAAAAATACCACATACAAAGCTCTTGGAGAAGAAGAATCCCCCATAACAGTCCTGTAAACATTGTCAAAACTATGAATCTACAATTTCCATTGATCCTGCAGAGAGAAGCTACACTATTCCACAGGGCATGTCCTTAATGGTTTGTGCCATCATCTTTTAGTGTGTCAGTATTTACATCATGTTCTCTCCTCGTGGGCTTCCTTGCCAACAGAACTATCCAAAATGTATCGTTCATTGGGGGGATCTCCTTAAATATTTCTCATTCTTGAAGTTTTTTTTTTTTGTTTTTTGTGTTTCACCCCATTTTTGTGGAATGTGTTGTTGTTGGTCGCCCCCAATCTGCTTGCTTGGCTTCTGTCATTTTCCATTCGTCAATTGGCGCCACTTTGGCGGCACTAAAATAGCATAGCATCCTGCATCCATTTACACACACAAGTAGAGTGGAAAAAAATCAAAACAAAAAAAAATATTCTTGCCTCTCCTGTTTGGGGGTAAACATCCTGAGCAGAACCAAAAGCAAGTCCTGCAGAGTTTTTTTTTCAATATCCACCGGCATTGCCGCTCATAAAACTTGGCGATGACGTAAAATTTTTTACATCCCGAGTGCTGCTAGTGTGTGTGTGTGTGTGTATTTGAGTGAATGAGTGTGCCTCTGTGCGGTAATGTCAGGTCAAAGTTCTGTGAAGGATATCACTATTTGTTTGTTTGTCACCAGGACCGAGAGAGAGAAAAATCTATAAAATGTCTAGACAGAGGGGAGCTGCAGATGAAAACCGCCCCTTATAGTTTGTGATTGGGATTTTTCCGGGTATGTAGGTGGGAATAGGACACACACTGTCTCACTCTAACACCAAATTATTACAATCAATAACAAAATTTCTGGTCCTTTTTGACGGCGACAGCGACAGCGACAACGGCGACTTGAAAATTATCTCTCAAATATTTGTTCAATCCTGCACACTTGAATTGCAGAGTGAGATCCTTTACCTCTTGCCCAAGGAGATGAGGACAACGACGACGACAACTGACTTCTTAAAAGTGCGCTATGAATTTTTTATACCCTTATCAATTTTCTGTTTGTTGCCAAGGAGAGCAGAGTGGCGGAGTCAAAGGAGAAGGGAAATGCGAAAAAGAAAGAACCTTTCTGCAGTCAGTCAGCAGAAGATGAAGACCTTTTAACTCTTTGAGGAGTCTTATTTACCCTAAATTGTTGTCCTTTGTGTTGGACGGGGTATAAGAACAGAGTGGGTTAACTTTTATTTCAGACCCAGGATATCATTTTTAATTTTACGAATTGATTTTCTTTTCAGATGTGTAGGTAGTTGTCGGTTTTTCTTTTTACTGTTTTGTCAGGATATTATCTAAGTGAGGAGAAGGGTACAGATACAGAGGCGGCGGCGTTGTGGCGACACGTTGTCTGTAAACAATTGGAAGTTTATTGATTTTTGAGGAGGACGACTTCTATTTTTTTTTGGTTTTATATTACTAAGTAGGTTGGGGAAAGGATGTGTAAGCATTTTTATGTTCGAACCAATGGTTTTATTTGAAAGAATGTTACTGTTTCAAGGATCTGTATCTGACTAAGCCATAGATGACGAATTTCGGGAAACAAACTGGCGGAGGATATTCGAAAGTCAAATAATAAATGAAACCTTTAAGGCAGGCCTAATTCTGAAGGGACGGGGATAGTATTTTTATTAAATCTGCGAAAGGTCTTTGTGTCGCCACATTTTTGGCTAATTTGACGGTGTGAGAAAGTAGTCATTCCCTGAGAGTATCGGATATAAATGTTACAGTTATGTGAGAACTCCAAAAACGGTCGCCGGATGGTCTAGAAATGAATTGGCCAATCAGTATCAGTATGGGAAGCAGCGGAATTTACTGGATAAACGTGGATAATAAGCTTTAATTGGAAAAACTATGGTTATGGAGTGAATTTTCGACTGTATGACTCATTTGTTCCCCTTGCTATTGGGGAGGATGAAGTTAACTAAGCGATGAAGGTTAGGTTAGGTATGTGGGCCAGCGAAGAGGAGTTCTTCTGCGTCACACTCAGGTCTCTAAGACCCATTGTGCTACACATAGGGGGGGGGGGGAATCTTACCCTTAAACGCTACCGGCATAAAAAAGTGAACTAGTAACTACTTACTGGGGCAGTGGTACAAACCATCCAGTGGATTTCATAAAGCTGTTCCCCGAGATCCCGAAGGAAATTTCGCCCGAGGAATTTGTGTCTTAGATGGTACAGGCCGTAGCAGTGACAGAGAAATTGAGTTGTGTCCTCATGGACTTCCTCGTCTCCGCATCCTCTACATAGGTCTTCTTCCGGAACACAGAGTTTCTTCATGTGGTACCACAGAGTGTTATGACCCGTAATCACACCTACAAGGGTGGAGAGGGGTTTTCTATCCTTTTGTATAAGTCTGGCGGTCTAAGCCTTATCAAATACAGGCCATAACTTCCTTGCGATCGCACAAGTGTCTAATGAGGACCATCTGTTATTTGCCTCTCCTTGAGCTTTGTTCCCTGCTTCGAGCTTCATTAAGCAAGGCGGGATATTCACCGCGAGGTCAACTTACTCTAGACTTAGTGCAGAGCCCTCTCTAGCTAATTCATCAGCATTCTCATTCCCTGGTGTGTCCTCATGCACAGGGACCCAACAGAGCGTAACCTTGTGCTGTGTTCCAAGAACCCTGAGCTCTTCTCGACAGCACCTCACAAGCTTCGATTTCATTTTCATAGCAGAAATTGCTTTTATTAACCAAGCGGTTATAACAATCAATCGGGGAAGGACAGTCCTAGAAGTATGATTAAAAATCAGCAAATTATGGTTCCAATGGATGCCTAATTGGAGAGGGGAGAGCTTCCTGGTTCCACTGCATTGAGACAAGGAGGAATTGCATTACGAGTTGTAGACATTCGACAGCAAAATATTATAAAAACTCTACGGCCTTGTCGAAGACCTACAAACGACGTGGTCGAATTATCCAACACGCGTACGATGGCGAGAAGGCACAGCGGGACTAACCAATGAACTCAAAGTTGGCAGTTGCCAAAGTCTCTTGCTTTTCAATGTCGTGCAAGATTAGTTTTTGATAAGACACACACAAAGATGAATCTGGAACGACATCTCTTCATTACGCCGATGACAGTATTATTGTTAGTAGTGACGTAGTGACAGCCCTTTAAAATCCAATAAACAGCGAATTCTCGACCAAGACTAGGTATGCATACCACCACAACAAAATGATGTTTTCCTTTTGCATTTAAGAGGATCCAACACAACTTAAACTGGAGGGCTTTAAAACAGAACACAACGACCATTCAAAATCCTTATAACTCAATCAAAACCAGGAAAAAGGAACGAGAATACAAAATAAACCCCTTCACAGCGGTGTCAAGTGATATCACACTCAAGGATCTATTGTGAGAAATAACTTAAATCCACAATCGTATTTAGCATGACGACAACTTTCCCGCAGGACTAACAATAAAAGACTTATAAGTCGGGGTATACGTATCCTCTTTCAAAAAAAAAAAAAAAACCGAACCAAACCAAACCACAATCTAACTTCTTCTGTGCATCTGTTTACGTCTGAAGCAGTGTTGCCTTGAGGCAATGAACACACGTTAAATTAAATTCACTTTACCTTAAGCTTGCCACATGTATGTACATACGTATACAAGTACAATGGCTCTCCTAATGCGAAAAGCAGTTTCGATAAGTAAACGTATCCTGGCGCTTATAAAGTGGTAATATTTTGCCTACGGATCCTACGGTGCTGTGTCGTTGTCATGGCCGTGGCTCTGCGGTTGCTATTGGTACTCATACTTTATGGCAAGTGGGATGTGGCTGGCTCCTAGCTTTTGGAGCGCGATGTCGACTTCCTGCAGTGAAGTGGAGTGTTTTGGATATTTTTTTTTCTCCTTTTCTTCGTTTTGCTGTCGTTTCTTCTCATTTTTTTCGTGATTATTTTGTTATCCTGTTAATATGCTTTTGTTGTGCTACTTTGATGTTATTTGGGCGCTTAAATTGGATTATAAATGTTTATTCAAAGCTAGAATGGGGAATTTTTGACATTTTCACAACGATCTTTTTGAATGCGTTGAGTTGACATGTACATATGAATATACCTTTTGGTGTATCAGGCCACAAAACAAGTGAGAACTGGATAGCAAAGGAATTTATTTTCTCTTTAATGTAGTGCATTGCAGCTATAAGAATTATATGCTTTTGAAGTTAAAGGAGAATCTATAGAGATTTGAGTTGCATGTCTACGGCTTGTTAACTAAGTGTTTGATATGAACTGTTTTGTAAAATTGCAAGAGATGTTGTGACCATCTCAACAAGTGAAACACTGCAAAAGACTTGGATATAGCTACTGAAATTGGACCAAATTTTCAAAAGGCAACAAAGACTAAATGCTAAATGGCCGCTGTAGGCCACCACCGTACACATGTCCTTCTGGATGTATATTTTATTTACGATAGTTCGTAGTTCAGTAAATTTTATGAGTCTAATACAGTATTATACAGCTAATGTACATAAACATACTGTGAGACCACACTGGTCTCACGCGGCACAGGTGTCCCAAATTTGTGTAAAGCCACATTGGTCTCAAGTGGCACACAACGTTTTGAAATCAGAAAAATAAAAATTAAACCATTTTAACCTCCAGTCAGTTTTTAAACAATTTTTTCAACAATTTTTTTTTTGAGTGGCAACACTTTGACATTAAAATCGGAGAGTCAATCAAAGAACTTGTTGCGGAAGGTCAGGATTGCCGAAACTTTCCTCCAAAATGGCCGAGATCAATGATCTACTTTCCTTTTCTGTCTTATATCAAGTTGCATAGGCAGTTTGGAAAGCTCTTTAAGGATTCTCAAAAGACATGGCCAACATGCAAAGTGCATTACGTTACGTAATTTATGTATAATCACAAGAAGTTTATTTTCATATTTCAACAGTTTTATTATGAAATATGACTGAAGTTGTATTTATTTATTCATTTAAAAAATAAGAGCACATGTTTGAATGGATTTCTATCTTCTTTTTCACTACATAACCGTGATTTGAAAAATTAAAAAAACAAACACGTAAACAGTCAAAAAGTGCAGTAAAAAGTTATACGAACTGAAGGCATTTTTTCGTCCGTTTGATGTAGCACGAGAGAAATGTCGAATTTAGTGTTTTTTTTTTTGGGTTTTCGATTAATTTGAATGTTTTTTCATTCCGAAACTTGAAGAATGGATGCAAAGAGAATTTTTATGATCGTAAAAACAACCAAAATGGTAAAAGCAGACAAAAGAATTGCTGAATTTAAGAAAAACCAAAATGTAGTGATTTTGAAACTCAGGTAGTATTCGATTTCAGGTTTTGCTTCGAGGGTGGTGTCCGGAATAATGGAGAAGAATTGTTGGTTTTTCTTTCCAGCATCCTGATGTCATTATACCTAAGTACTTAGCACGACCAAACGTTTTAAGCCACATGACTACCCTACTGCCAGTGTTATGCATATGCAGTAGAGTTGACATCAGCTTTTCTTGACATCAGGAGTTGAACCTGCAACATTTAGAATGTAGATCGATGATGCTTATCACTACAGCACGGTGCATACAAAATGAATTCATTTGACCAGCCATTCATGTAGTCGGTTTTCACTGAGATTAGTTTTCGATAAATTTGTTTTTATCATCCGAATCAGAAAGGCAAACAAATTGAACCATTTTTAAGCCGCGGTCAGTGCTTAAGTAACTTTTTTCAAATTGTTTGTGTGTTAACACTAGGTACATTCAAAAAGAAGTGCGAAGGGTTAAGAATTTTGTCCACCAAAATGGTAGATCTAATTTCTATGAAAATACTACTGAAAATCTATTCCAACACTTGTTCTAATGTGTAAGTCAAATGAATAAATGCAATTACTTTCGTAATTTACAATAAAATTGCTAAAATATTTCAAAAATATGTTTTAAATGTGTTCCTCAAGTTGGCCATGAAATTTCAAAATTTCTGAAGAGCTTTCCAAACTGCTTGGGCAATCTCATACAAGACGGAAAGGGAAGCTAGATCTTTGATCTCTGCCTTCCGCTTGACCTTCCGCACTTGTTATTTTGTTGCAATTGACTTGCTCATACGCATTACAAGTTCAATAGCCGGCTCAGTATCTGTGCAAATTTCAAGGTGAGTGGTTTAAAAAGTTAAAAGTGAAAAGTTAAAAAGTGAAAAAGTGAAAAAAGTGAAATGTGCCAATAAGTGTTAATTTTTATGTGCTCCTTTAGTGATCCGCAATTTGTTTTCGTGTTTGCCTATCTTTTTGTCTTGAATTGAGGCTTTGAAAACGTGTAAAATGTAAGTTAATTTCTATTATCCGATGGGTCATGGACGCCATTTTCTACCTTTTGGGTGTTTCTGGTGGAAGTGCAATTTGAAATATTCAAGTTGATGGTTAATGGCGGCCATTTTGTCTCTTTTTATTTTTCTATTGCAAATGTAAAGTCATTTGAAATTTCAATTTGTGAAATCCGAGATAATCTGCTGGATCAGTTTTTAATTTTTTATTTTGTTTTGCTGGTGCGTGTGCTTAGTGAATTTTAATGTTTGGTTTTCAAAATATTCAAGCGTCATGTCGGCCATTTCCTCTCATTTTTTTTATGTTCTAGTGCAAGTGATATTTCTTATATCCGAGCGGATGAATCATGTCGGCCATTTTGCGGTTTTCGTGTTTCTCATGCAAATGTGAACTTCCGGTTCACATGACGACTGCGCCTACGACTATACCGACTTTTCCATAGATTTCCGAGTCGATAAGGTGGTGACTATGGAAATGTCAGAAGTGATATTGCAAATTCCAATTTGAAGTTGACAATAAAATTTGTTGCTGCATTCTTGTAGCTTATGCACCATCATCCTACATGTCTTCTGAGGCAAATTTATTGGTTTGGTATTGCCATTTATAATTTTTGTAAGTACTAAATATATTTAAAAAAAAAAAATTATAATGAAACAATTCTCTTAAAATTTAAGCAATGCAATTAGACCATAAATTGATTTAAAAATACTCTCGTTTGCACAGTTAAGAATTGTTAGGCTTCAATATATCCCACAGGTATCAATGTAATTTTTAAATCTAACTGCAAGCTGAATCCGTGATAAGCCTTTAAAAATCATTCAACAACATGAATTTCTAAATAAATTGAATATCAACTCAACGTACACACGTTCATTGACTGCTTTATAGCATACAAGACGAGTGTACCAACAGGGTAAATTAAATTTGAACTTCAAATGGTAATCTCCAACTTTATTGTACGTAAATTTAGTTTAAATCATTCTTTGAAAGTCGTTGCTTTAATCAAAGTAACACACGCCCGCATTAAATCACGAAAATAACTGCGAACGTCAGAAATGGTTTTTATTACCCATCTTACCCGAGATAGAAAACCGCCATCACTGACCTAACACCTTCTTTAAATCAACCATTCATTCCTCCACTTCCCCGTTCGGTTTTCGTTTTTTTTTCAACCTTCGACGAACCAAAGGAAAATTTGCATTTCGAAACTATTTCTCTACCCAGCCAATGTGAGTGATGGTTTATCCTGACGGATGATGATCATGATGATGGTGGTGGTTACTTTGCTTTCTGACATACCAAAGGGATGCTGATGTTGGTGTAGGTGGTCGTCGTGGCAGTTGTGCTGTTGGTATGGTTGCTTTGTAAACGTTGTCCTTCTATAAAATTGAATTACTTCGCACAATAGTTCGGTGGCATTTTCAATGTGCAGAGCACATAAGAAGTATGACATGCAAGAGAGGGTATTTATTTTGACAGGACGATGGACGTGAACGATTTACCCAGTCGAAAAACTGCCCACAAATTCATCTACACATAGTGGGAGGTGAGTTTTGTTGGCTAGTTGAAATCTCTAGCGGGCTTCTGCTAGTGCTGTCAACCTCTGGCATACCGGGCAGGAGTCTGTTCAATTGAAGATAACGTTATTGAATATTAATTTATCCAATCCACAAACACAAAACCACTTGGCAGTCTGAATTTCTATACCCAGGGGATTTGACCTATTCTCTGCGATGGAAAATGTTCGTCCTTCAAACAGGTGGTTATATGCAATCGCATGCCAGAACAATTGTTGCTGCACAGTGAATGGCTTCAGAATCAAATCGATCTGAAAATGTTGTTGAAAATTAATTGTTAAGTTCTAATTACACACACTACTGGGGTGTACTCAATTTTTCAGCAGAAAGTGGAAGCTATACTAATGTTGGAATTAATTTAAGCATGTTAAATGACGTTAAATGATGTTGATTAGGGTGAATTCAGAGAAAGACTTTGGCTATTGTGTGCGAAATGATTTGATTGTTACAGGGAACAATTTAATTAGTGGCTCTTTGAAGTGAAAATGGGTACCGGGTGAATTATCTGGTGCTGTTAGACGAGTGTTGCATAACTAATTGAAGGAAATTTCCCAGAAAAATTGTTTTCAAATTAGATTTGCTTTGAGCGCGAGCTTAAAGCACATTTGATTGTTGTTGAAGGCCGATTAGGAAATCCAATTGGAAAAATGCAGAAACATCGACTAGAGTGTTTTTTCTAAAAAAAAAACCTGTGACCAACAATTTGTGTGATAAAACATGGCTTTTACAAGATTTTTTTTACTTTAAAATACTTTTCGCATCAAATTCTCACCATTTGTCTTATTAATTTCAAAACGTTAAATTTTTTAATACTTTTAAGCTTAAATTCCATTACCATATTTTTTCTTTTTTCAGAATCGCATATGGCAACTCTGTGTATTGCACTAATTTGCTGCGCCGGCATCAGGATCACTGAAAGATTTGTCGTTGTCGCGATCTTAAGTAGTGAATAGTGATGACTAGTGAAGTGAAAAGTGTTAGTGCAGTGCCAGTGTAGTGATAGCGAATGAAAATGAGTAGTGTGCGATACTACGGTCAATGAAAATATGTCTGTCCCTACGTTGGTCTCGTTCTCACTTAGGGCAAATGCTTGTGTTTTTCAACGGCTATTCATTCAAAAAATTTCTACTACTGGATTCTCAAATGGTGGTTTTAGAAAATGTCACTTGAGTGCGCGTAACGTAAGTTTCTCAGTCGCGTAATGTTAAGTGTAAAAGTAGTATTTTTGAATGAGTTAAGCTGTTGTAGTTTATTTGTGGCCATTTTAATATTCTAGTGTAGTTGTCCTTAGCTTTTGTACGTGTTCAATGAGTTCCGCGACGGGATATTGAAATTTATGAAAACAAACGTAGTCGAAGTTTTTTTTCTTTGCAAAGTGAAGTGCGCGTAATTTTGGTTGTGTGTTGCCAATGTCCCTAGTTTATTTTTTCGAAAATTTCTTTGTTTTCCATTGTGTTGGGTTAAAGTTCGCGAAATTTTGCTTATGTGCTTTCGTACCGCTTTTTGTGCCCTGATGCCTTTGCCGCCTTATTTCCTATCGTGTTTAGCTATCATCGTTAAAATCGGTGTTTAAGTGAAGTGTGCGAAATGTTGCTTAAGTTGTTCCATGTCGTTTTGTGGTATTCTGCCTCGAAAATTGCTTATTGTCCATCGCGTGTGCCAGCATCCTCTCTCCCTCGGAAAGCGTTTTGAAAAAAAAGCGTGTCGGTGAAGTGAAGTGCGTGAAATGTTGCTAACGTTGTTCCGTGTCGTTTTGTGGTGTCCTGCCTCGAAAATTGCTTATTGTCCATCGCATTTGCTAGTATCCTCTCCCTCGGGAAGTGTATTGAGAAAAAAAGCGTGTCGTTGAAGTGAAGTGCGCGAAATGTTGTTTACCTTGTTCCGTGTCGTGTTGTGGTGTTCTGCCTCGAAAATTGCTTATTGTCCATCGCGTTTGCTAGTATCCACCCTCCCTCGGAGAGCGTATTGAAAAGTCGAAAGCGTATCGTATCGTTGAAAAGAAGTGCGCGAAATATTGGTATAGTTCTTCCGTGTCGTTTTGTGGTGTTCTTTTCTTCTGTCCCGGTTTTAGTGAAAATGTCGTATTGCCTACCGCCTTCTATATCTATCCCCATCCGTCCGTGAGTGTTTTGAAAGAAATTCAATAAATCGTATCGAAAAAGTGCGCGAAATTGTTGTTAAGTGTTTCTATGGTCCTTCTCGGTTGCTTATAAATTTTTTTTTATTGCTCATCGCGTTAGATATCACCCTCTATCGGTCGGAAAGTGTGCATCAAACTTACAAGAATCAACTGTATGAAAACGAATAACGGTGAGTGATTATTTTTCGTGTCACTATTATAAAATTACAAAAAATTGATGTTATTTGTGAAATTCTGGAGGAAATCCTTCAATTTAGGTACCATTTTGTGGGCATTTATATTGGGCAGGTTGTTTGAAAGGAGGTCCTTTTCTATTTGACATACATCTGTGTACAAAAACTGTTGTACTTGAGAGGTTTACTATGGATTTCTCGAAGCGACTGGTTGCTTATAGTTCCTCAGGCAGATGTTTCAGGAACCATGGGATTTTATTGGACGTATCTTCTGAAGGCGGTAGATGTGGCAGGTTGTTTCCACTTGTTTTGGCAAATGTTTCGATGACTTTATTGACTGATTGCTGTTGAACATGGACGGGAAAGGACAAAATCGTGGCTTGAAACTTGCTGGTACCTACTAGAGCTGATATTCGTGTGTTCTCTAGGAGAATTTGGAATTTATCGTGCTTATTCTCTATTGAACTTTTGAAAATACCTTCCGATAGGGCGGTGATCTTACAGAAAACCGACTTTATTCGTCTTTGAGTAGCTTTCAAACTTCGGGGTTTGAAAATCTGAGGATTTCGATGGGATTTGCATGATAGAAATCGTGACCTGTTGTGCATTTATTTTTCAGGCGCTTTGCATTGCCGCAAAACTTTAAGAAGTCCTTGAAATCCTGTAACCCTTCCCTCTCCAGACATCCTTTCAATCTTCCATTACTCGCCACCTATGTACATAACAATAGCTCATTCATTATCCATACTCCGATTCCTCCACCGATAGTTTATCCTGATAAATGTGAACTAATTAATTGGCAGGATTATGCTGATGGTAATTTGCTTTAATTGTTATTTTTATATTGCGCCCACAAACAAGAAAAGGTGGTAATAATCGTGGGTGTACCATATGACGTACGAAACACACATGCAGACAGGACCAACTTACGGCGAAGATTAATTAATGCAAATTGATTTGAATAGCAAATGCGATGAGTATGGGTTTTAGGTGTTCTTTTGCATTTTTCTCGAGAGCTCTTAAGGCTTTAAAATGTGGGGTAATGCTTACTTCTGCTTGACAACCAATATGATTCTGGATAATTTACCAGGCTGCCTAATTGTGACACTTAACAGCCAGCTGTCGTAGACAATGTCCATGTCCAACGATATTGGCTGGGCTGTGTGTGTCCTTCTGTTTACATTCGAAACAAACGAACGTTGTGACCAATCCTAATTCCCGCATTAATCTTCTGGCCTGGTTTCCATGTGCCCAATTAGGATCACTCAACGTTGCCAAAACAGGTGTCGATATCGTCTATTCAAATGTTTGTTCTCTGGCAAGTGGTAATGAAATGTCGTCTGGCACACTTGCTGTCCTAAAATGGATTTTTTTTTTCTCGGGTCATGCCGTGTATATTCGGCATTATAAGCTTATTAGGTTAAGTGACACAAAACTGTGGGTGGCATTTTACTACTGGCATGGGTTAATCTGGAAAGGACCTCATTGTTTGCCATGTCGAATGAAAACAGAATTCCTTTCTTCTTGTCGAGTGCAAAGCGCAAAGCGAATACCATCACATCTGTCAATTAAAATTTTTTTTTTCTTTCCACAAAACGCGGACGAATTGGAATGGAGAAACCCGTTACCATCCGAAACCACATTGTACATTCTGGCCACTAGGTACCTATCTACAAATCCGATGGGAGAGAGGAAGAGAGAAACTATCATCGAAATAGATATTCTCGTTAGGATTGGGATAAACATCCGCAACGGGTTCTTGCATTTTTTTTTTTGCGTTTTGCTTCAGGTATTTCATCCTCGGCTCCTTTTCGAGTGAGAATGCGAGCGTGCAAGTGTGTAGTGAAATAGGGCGACAAATAATGAAACCCACATATCCACAGCCAGGATAAGTGAAACACACAGGAATGCCAATAAATCAATTAGGAAGTACCATGCAAGAATGTTTGGCTTTTGTATTGTTGACGTCGGCGTCATGGGTGGTGGGCTGACAGAGGCGGACTTGGGTGCACTGGGATGGTGACAGAGAGAAGGATACAAAAGAAAATCCTAGATTCCGCTGGAGGATATTTCATTTAACGATGTTTTTGTTGTAGCTGTACGCTGTGTAGCAGCATGTGGAACAGAGTGCTATTACGTGTCGGAGGGAATTATATTTCGTCTAATTGCGGTTCCGGGTTAGAGTTAGAGGGATGCGACTGGGTAACTAGTCTTCCTTGTTCGGTATTTACCGATTGTAATTCGAATTTCCTGTTGGAGAAGGGTATGGATAATGAGAGAAGGCTTTTAGCATAGTTTATGAGTTGTGTTTTGTGGTCAGAAACTTGAAATGCACCTTAACCTTGAAACGCCACACATAACAGGTTCCAGATAGTCCCGATAATAATCGATTATTAACCTGAATCCATAATGACACGCTTCATCAAGTGGTAGGTGGTGGTGGTGGTATAAACCGCAGTCATTATGAGTAAAAGTCCCCACAACAAACCGAAGGATAATGAGCAGGCAGCTAAAGAGTTACGAGCCATAAATAAATTAGAGACGACGATAATACAAATTATTCCAGAATACATTAGGAACACACACACACACACACACTGTATCCGGGCTTAGCTACTCGTTGTAATTTACATTGCATCATCATCATGTGTGGCAACACGTACGAAGGTGGGCGATCATATGCAGTGACTTGCCGCTGCCGTCGTCGCTACCGTGGGCGTTCTCATACAAAAGAGAGCCTTCTCATTTTCACCTGGACTTTATGTAAATTATTCTTGTGTGTGTGTGTGTGTATTGTCGTTCCTGGAATTCACTTCTCAACAAATAATTTAATCAACTTCGTCTTCAAGTCCGAAAGAGGTGAAGTGGTTGCATTCAACCTAATTTTCTCTCTCTTCCTCTCTCTGTTTCAAAATTTATGTAAAATGCTTACACCTTCCCGGAAGAAGACTCTGTAGGTAGAATAAATTTCCAAAAGCAGAAGATAGTTCTCAAGATACGGACAGAATGGCATGCATATTTGACTCATACGAGGATGTATACATACGGGTATAACTGACATTTGGTTATGAATTGTCTGGTATGCTGACGTTGGAAGGTTGGGTGTGTTCATTACTACAAATGAAAAAGTTCAATCTACCGGAAGGATATGGACTTGAAAAGTATCTCGTTCGGTGGTTGTTTGTTTTTTTTTTAAAAGGTTTTACGAGATTATTCAGTTTCCATCGCTCAGGTGCAATGACATTTTAACCATAAGTCGGGGTACTTGTGTACATTATTCGAGACCTCAACTCCCATTACCCCATTTGAAGACGCAAATTATTGCCATTTCTCATAAAATATTTTTTTAATAGGTTTCCAGAAAGGATAAAGTCTGCATACAGGGTCCTTGAGTTTCATAAGGAAACACAAAGCTCCATTCGACCACTAAGTCTTGACAAGTCAATTCATTTTCTATTTTTACTCTTCATCGGTTTTCTTTTCTTTTATTTTCGTCTCGCCTCCTCCATCCACCTCGTCCATCTTTGCTTTATTAAGCATATTGCAATTTTGATGCGGTCTAATGGCGACCAGGACCATGGAAAAAAAAACACACACATTTATCAAATTCTTAAGCTCCTTTCAGTGGTTCGGTCTTGTACCAGTGTGACTCTCCCGGAACTTCATACTTTGCTTTTGTCCTTTTTTTGGTCTTCTTTTTTTGCTTCTTCCCCGGGTTAATGCTTTCTCTCCATTCAATATGTTGATGATTTGTTTGCTATTTCTTTTTGCTCCTTTTCTTGGCACAATTTAACAAAAAGATTCAAAAAAAAAAAATACCGTATATTGTCATACCAGACAAAAAAATAAAAAAAAAAAATGAAGGAAAAGCAAACAGAAAAGGACCATTGGAGGTTGGAGTTCTTTGCATTCACTTTTGGTGTCTTTTTATGCACTTTCCGTCGCATTAGGAAAGGGGGGTTGCAAGGCAGACAACAAAAAAATTCCCCTTTGAGGATATTTTTCTTATTAAGGACTCTTTTTTTTCACTCTCTCTGTAAAGAGTAAAATGATGTCTTACGTTGAATTTTGAATTGATGATGGATGTGCTGAATAGTAAAGTGTATTTCCCTTTCTCTATTCGGATTTGGTTTGTGTAGGAGGTGCGTTTTCTTTGTTCCGACAGCCTATGCACATTGATCATAAAACAGTTTGATCGTCTCGCTATCATCATTTTTTTAAATTTCTTGCATATTTTTCGGGTGACTACAACACTGCAATGTAGATGAACAAATCTCAGTTTCAATACTGTCAAACGAATTTAATTTGCGCTCGCGGATATGCAACAAAACTGAACTAACAACTGAGAGGTTTTCTTTTAGCGCTCACGAGTATGTTACAAGAGTTCACCAACCAACGAGAAGTGAGAAGAGATGCACCACCTGTGAATATGCAACGTTTTTTATTGCACTGATCAGTGTTTCACTTTTGTTTTGGAATTTCACTTGCAAAAAGGAGTGGGGAAGGAGTTTTGAGCTTGAATTTACGAGGGCTAGCATTGGAGAGAGGGATTCTTCCCGCCAAGAAGAGAAGTAGAGAATTGTAATCGAGGTTTGAACACAGTGCATTTCGAAACACTAGGGATCGTTTGCAATCTTTTTCAACGTTATGTCTGTCTATGCCAATCGATGTGGAATCTTCATAGATACTAGCTGGTATATGCACGATTCCCGGGCGCATGGTTCTCCGGTGCTACGCTTCTACGTACACGCCTCTGCACTTTCCCCTATGGATAGTTACCATTTCGAGGGGCTGGTTGGCAACTTATGCTGTGGCATCTTCGTCTGCCGCTTTTTAGTTCGTTCTGTACGCTCGTTATGAAGAATCAGATCTCCAATCAGTCGTCTTTTGACCTTGTCATCCGGATTATTAGAAGCTGCGGGCTTGGCAGATTCACTTTTCTCTCTGTAAAGCGCATGCAGTAGAAAATTGCGTGTTCCCCGTCTTCCTCTTCATCTAGACATTCTGGATAAAAAGGCGAGCTATCGTGTGGAGATATTTTCGATAGCCACTGTGACCGGACAGGAACTGCGTAAGATGGTAGTTGCAGTTCCCGCTTGCTCTACTTGTCCTGACCTCTTTGTCCTTGCTTGTCACAATGCCATAGATGTTGTAGCGATGGCCTCTTGACGGTTCGCCTAAGGCAAGAATGAAGATGGGAACCATTCCGGCTGCTTCGTATGGAATTGTTCGGAAACCGCTTATTCTTTTGATTGGGCAGAGCCTGTATGTTGTTTCCTTCGGCACCCGCCCAGACCGAAACAGCGTATAGAAGGATTGAACTGATCACTCTGGATAGCAGGATCTTCCTGGCCCACCTATAGTTGACAGCATCCGGAGAAGAGCTGCTTGCATCTGTGACGTCTTTTTGCTGAAGTACAGCCTGCTCCTGACGATTTGGTTCCCCACCTGGAAATGTGCATGTTCCACAGCCTGGTTATAAGGACAATCTCGGTCTTTTGGTCAGCTAGTTCTTAGCCGGCAGACTCAAGCCATTTTTTGATCTTGCCGACTGCTTCACCCGTGACAGACTCTATCTTGTGGATGTGTTTGTCCACGGTACGGAGGAGACAGAGGAGATACCGATGCGCGTTGGTTTTAAATGCTTTCGGGTTGTAGTTCGTTTCACATTCGTGTTGTGTGGCTAAAGTGTGGTTCACTGGTCAGAATTATCGATTACAACCTCTAGAGACTGTTTTGGGG